>CM026288.1:10794274-11394274 GCA_014851415.1 Cnaphalocrocis medinalis
GGCTGATGTTCTTGTTCTATTCGAGACGGTTTCGTTGTAGACCCTCTGCTTCGTTGTAAGCCGTCTTGTATACCCTCAGTTGTGAGAGCAAAATATAATAGATGACAAATTGAACTCAGTAAACACAGCCCGTGTGGAGGGACGGTGGATCAGCGGCTGCCTACGGGTCAATCAGCAAAAAATTAAAATCACACACCAGCATCTGATTTTCCCAAGAGTGTTGCAGTGCATTTTGAGAACTTGAGAGTAAGTATATAAATCTTTGATTATATAAGTATTCCATAGTACAATAGATTAGTAACAATTAATCAATCATATTTTGAGGACAGAATGACCAGTCTTATAAATATTCCTACTATACACTGATTTTTAATTAAGTGACCAAAACTGAGAGATCTATGTCAATGGAAATTCACATTAGCATTAATCAGTTTGTTTAGATCGCATTAGTTAAAAACAGAGTATACCTACCTACATACATGGATTGAATAAAAGTTATCTGCCTGTCTGTAGTTTGTTTATTTAAAAGAAAAGAGTATTAGAGTAATTAGATTAAATTAAAACCATTTATACCTACCTAATTATTCGAAAAATTAAACCTGCCAAAACACAGGTCAAACTTTAACGCAAATCAATGAAATCGTCACATGAGTGAGACAGACTAGCCGATTCCAAATTCTTCAGACCTATCACAAACTATTCCACATTCGAAATGCAATGCCCCTCACATGTTCGTTCGAAAGTTTTTATTATGACGGTGGCGCGCGGCGTTGCCACCCCGACAACCCAAACAACGGGCCGGGTGGCAACGCCGCGGGAATCGATCCCTCCCGCGGTCCCGCCACGACACAGGTCCCCGCTAGTGATGCTAATTACCACATATTACCGGTTTTTGGGTGATTTAAAAATGTTCACTAGGAAAACGCTTGGGGGAGTTGTTGTTGCGAATTTTGGATGAAATGCACAGTCAGATAAACTTCAGAGCAAATGTTTAAAATATTATTATAGTTTCATTAATGAATACCTACCTATATCAGAATCGTATTCATAGTTAACTTTGACTGGCCCGATGGTGCATTCGGAAGTAACCCTGCCTCATACGCCAAAGGTCGTGGGTTCGATCCCTACCCTGGACAAACAATCTTGTGATGAACACTTGAAGTGCTTAAAGCTACTTAGTACGGACTCGGGCCAATGGGATACTGTGTGAATTTATTTATTTTTTATTTAAACTAAATATGTATTCAGGAATATAAAGGATTAGGATGTATCTATATGATAGACGGGGTCAGGTCGAGTTACCCCTTTTTGGACCTCGAACCGACCCTATGCCTGAGATACAAGTGCTATTTTTTCACTGCGGGTAAATTAACTCCACCTTTGTCTGTGCATACCATCATAACGTTAATTTTGATATTAAGTAGGTGTTTTAGTTTGAGAGTGAGATGCGCATTGTGTTACAAAGGTAATGTTTTTTATGTGATAGGTGGTAAGCGAGCAGACGGATCACCTGATGTTAAGCGACTGCCGCCGTCCATAAACACCAGCAAAATCATCGGAGACAAGTGTGCCGCCAACTTTTTAACCCCCTTTCCCCTCTATGGGCCTCCGGTACCCTCGATCAATGCTTCACGCCAATATCCTGTGAGGCCGTGGTATCACTCCGGTCGAGGAAGTCCATTCATGCCCAATTAATAATATAATACATACATAATAATATTGCACCCGTGTAAAGCCGAGGCAGGTCTAGTAAAATAAAAAATGTGCTTTGGAATTTGTAAAGAGTCCACTCTAACTATTTGTACAATTGTTATTCAATTAAATACTAATCTGAACCTTGTCGCATATAAAACAAAACAAAGGCTTTGCAATTATATCGAAAATATTACGCATCGCACAAGGGGAAAGCCCATTCGCAACAGTAAGCCCCCGTCCCTTGAGCCCCTTTGTGAGGGATTCTTTGATTTGTCTCTTTGTCTCCTTCAATAGCCATCAATCCGTCATTCATTGTATCCCGTGACCAAATACTTCCAACTTTTCTAACAAACTTATTACTAGCAACATAAGGGTCATTATTAGCAGAGATTGCATCAAAACTTGGGTAACTCCACTTTACAACAGTTTCAAGCTTACTATTATTATATTTACCCGCAGTTGATAGATGTGGCTAACTCGTCCATTGTTAAGGTTTGTTGTAAATTCCCGAATGGAGAAATCCAAAAAAAATATAAGCAGGGTATTTCTTATCGGACTGTTGATAACCTGTAATATAATGCCGTTTTATGATAAAATCGTAAAAAATACGGTTCTTGTAGGAATTTATGGTGTCTTTCAAAATTTAAATTTAACATTCCGATGGCTTAGAAATATAAATCTTGTTGTTGAATGCTTTACCTCTATATTTTATTTCAATATTGAAGCAAACATAAATAATGCTATTATGTTTCTAAATCCTTAATATTTATTTAAGCACGCTTCGGAAATAAAAAATATGTTTTTATCATTAACAAACAAAGGTCAGGGTATACCTACACTACTTCCCGGTTTTCGATAGTTCATTCACGCCTTTGGGAAGGATATTGCCCTTTATTCAAGCAAATGTTGAGTTAGGTTCACTGAATCGCTTTGCTGACCCAATTTTCATCTGTATTACGCCGCTATTCAAGTACATAATACAATAATCTTGTTAAAAAATCTTAAAAATCCTTGACCTTGTGAGTACTGCTTTTTTAAAGACAAAAATAAATATTTTCAGGGTGCATTTAGAAGTTAGATAAAAACTCTGTAAGTTTATACAGAAAAAGGAATAAAGCTTACCACTTTAATGGCAGTGTTAGTATTATCCTTAAATATATTGTGGTATTACTCAACGTTTGAAACTTCAATGTTGTTTTGTACCTACCGTCGGTTTCCAGAAGTTGACTCATCAATGTTGACATCATGTCGGCGAACACAGCCATAAAGGTTTAATTGCACAATAATGCACTTCCAGTGTTCTAGTTAAAACTGCACTTAAACCTTAGGTTGTAACTGCATTCTGTAACGTACTACATGGTTTTTAATTAAAGAGAGAATTAGTTGTGCTGCTTCACTTTATGTTCCTGTTATACATAATATTAAGTCAGATTAAAATCCTAACCAAAGACATTTAGCAATTAGAAAGTAAAAGTATTTCGTTGAATGAAAAGGGCTCGAGAATTCGAGATTACATCCCAAAGTGTAGGAAGGTAGGGAGACTCTAGAGAAGTTTTAACCCTTTATGGGGCTCTGTCGATATGTTTGACACCATATTTTGAACCTTATGCGTTGGAGATAAGGTTCAAAACCAATGAATTGTATTATACCTAACCTACTGCCCATTAAGGGGTTAACTATAATATTTCTACTCATGATATTATTAAACCTAAAACATTTTTTAGATCAATTTATATTTTTCTCGATTGTTTTTGAGACGTTAGCAAAATTAATGTACTTTTACTTAATTATAATAATTTGATAAGTCTTAACACATAATAATATAGAGGTATGTATTTCTTTACAAAAACCGCATGTAAGATAATTCTTACATGTTTTAGCTGTCAATACTCTCAGGTCGAACATTAAAAAATATAATGCATTTTGTTTTCTATTATGTAAATGTAGTAATTGAGAGACCAATATGGAAAATGTGTATTTTTCAAATTAGGAAAATATTAAAAAGCAATATTGATTGATGTCTATTTTGTATGTAGCATAAGAGGAAACAATGGGAAGTGCTATTATAAAATTGGAAAGGTGACTGTAATGGCAAAACACAGCCAAGTCATCTAGGCTAATACGTACATTTTATTTTGACAAACGTTGAGTTTCTTACTCAACGTCAAGTAAGGTCTTCTAAAATTACTACTTCTACATGAGAAATTACACCTTTGTGAGTCATAAATGTTTTTTTTCTCTACAAAAATTAACAAGAAAATGTTTACGGCATGTTATACAACTACGTAGCTGCATTTAATTATGTTCCTAGTAGCGTTGTTCTACAGATTTACATTTTACGTATAACCAATCTTCAAAGCAAACAGGAGAAACAACTGTTTCAGTCTCATTCAGTACAAAGATCAATCCAACCAAATCCAATTTGTCCAGGCAAGGGTATGCTTACTTAAAAAAGCTATTTTACATACTTCTTACACGAACACACATCTTCTCAAGGCAAATAGTTTTCCAGGAAATATAAGAGACTAAAAGTTTAAGTTTATTTTTGTTTTGTACATATTTTCTAGCGCTGTGTAAAGAATTCCTTGTACAACCTGTTGACAGCCATTCTTCGGAGCTAAATAACCGGTTGTTTGAACTGGAATCGACGTTAAACTGTAGAATTACGTGTCACCCGGCTCGTTGACGACCATTTGATTTTTATTAAACGACCCCTTTCGACGAATCAGAGTGTAATCGAAGGTTTTAATATTCTGTGCTGTTAACTTGTTAGCCGCCGATTCTGCCACCGCCAGCTAGTAGATATCATATACGATTGCATTGACTGCGACTTTTATTCAAATGACATTATTAGTTGGAGTAGGAATGCTGCTATTTCGAGCACTTTTGCCGTATACGAGAAGAGTAGCTTCGTCAGTAGTTTCAATAATCATTATTGGCATAAGTACTAAGGTTCCTGCATAATCTTCCATATTAATATTATCATTGAGACATTCTGATATCAAAAACAGTCGGTACTGATCCATTGTCTGACATAGCAAGGTTTCTGATTTGTGATGATGAGATGAGGGATGTTTATTTCAATATCATGAAACTTCAGACTCTGTCTGAAATTATTTGATCATTCATAACTTAAAAAACAGTAAGTAAATGAAAAAGCCTTTTTGGTACAGTATTGTATCGCTGATTTTGACAACCTCTCCTAGCTTATTAAATACATTTTTGATGATAGGTATCCTGCTCGAATATAGCTGCTTTACCTTTTATTTAGCAAGAAAAGAAAGCATTTAATTTTTAATTTCTATTAATTCCGATGTTCCGAAATTCAGTATAATCAAACCAATAATTCATGAACCATCTAGCGCAGGTGCGTACGACTTCAATTTCCATTGAAATTACATTATTAAGTCTAAGAATATTGCGTTCACTTCTGCCTTATTTAAGAGAGCTTTTCATTACGATGAAAATAAATTGTAATTGTACTTATCGCTATGTCGGGATCTCATTATTTTATGGAAAATAATGAAATAGTCATATTCATAGTGTTAGGAGGATATACGAGTAATATTATGTCAAATCGGACTTTTCATTCATATCGAGATCGCGAGAATTGACGGCAATTAATCGCTGCCAATTTTAAAATTAGGGAGTCACGATCCTCAACCTTTGAGGGACCGAGAGTCGTTTCTGGTGTCAAATTTAAAAACTGATTTAAGTTAGTAATGTAATGATGCTTCGAAAAGGAAATTTTAATAGACTGATCAAAGTAATTATAATATCTCTTATTCTCACCAGATTATTTCCTCTCAAAGGATAATAGGCAATAGCAGATATACAACACATCTCTAACTTTCGAACAGCGGGTGACGTGACAAGGTAATTGAGATAACCATGTCTATTATCCAATTTAACTCATTTTAGTGGGATTGTTAGACTAATTACTGCATACATCTAAAAGAGTTTAGATGCATCTAACCCACAATTTATATGTAAACTGAGCAAGTACTTAGTCATCCATGCGGGTAGGACTAAAATTATACACAGATAAAAGTAGTTTTATAATTTTCAACATTTAAGAGTAACTTTTGAAAGTTATTTAAAATCATTTTCGATAAAGTACAGTGGACTGAAGCCAACGTAACGTAATCATTAACGATACCTATACTTGATGATCGTCATTAAAATATTATCATCAAGTACCTTACGTCATAAATGTACTTGATGATTATTTTTTATATCGGTAGGTTCCTACATGTGAGTAGACTCAAATAGAGTTTTAATAAATCATAATATTCAAATAGTTTTATGGTCTTTAAATAATCAAAATGGTAAGCCTAACACTAAGACACTTCTCAAACTTGTAAAAATTTTGGAGTTGTTGAAGCTATCAATATTTCTCTGCCTATTGCAGAATTGGATATGAAAAGATCATTAAAAGTGTTAGACCGGTTCGGCATTAAATTTACAAAAATATTTCCAAAAAATCTCATCCTGCATCTCCCGCTGACGAGGTCAAGGGGAACAATAAACATATATTCGTCTCTTTCACACTACCGTGATACAGCACTCGCGGCGTAACCTGATATGGTAATAAATAAAACATATCCAGCTATCTCATTCGCTCAATGCGGCAGGACTATGTGGCTCTCCCTTTCTATCCCGAGTCTATTCGACCTCATGGAAGTTGGTTTATCGTTTCGAATACTTTAGAAGTTCGCTTCTAACCTTGAAATATTGGAAGTCCACTTAACCAATATTGAAGAATACCTAAGTGGTTGTTAGTGTTCGATGCAATTAAAATATCTTGTTTAAAAATCTTATTAAAATAATGATTATTATTATTATTGTCAAAAATAACAGGAAATAAGTCCTTACGATATTTATCAAATGTATTCCAAATTAGCAACTGTTTAAAGATTCTTTCCTAACTTATGTTAATAAATGCATACTTGTCTGGAATGTCTGGTTATGTTTTGAATGGTTAAAGCGTGTCTACTACTACCAAAGTCGATTCTTTTCAACGAGTTGTAGATAGAGGAAGGTTTTGTTAACACCGTATACAACGTGTTTTACGTCCGTGCTCTACAAATGTAAAGTAACTTAAAAGGCATCGTACAAACTTAATACCCAGTAATTATTTATTAATATTCAAAGGTGCTTCATACACAGTACTCAATCAACTAGTGACCTAGGTACCTACTCGAGATCTTAACAAGCTGAAAGTTTTCTGTTCTCGATAAAACATTATGCAGCAGATTTTTTAGAAATTTCAAAGTTGTCTCATCACAAAATATTATTATGTCAGTTTGTAATTTTTTTGTTCTCACCTACCTAAACACAATTTAAATTAACACAGTCCAATCAATTTTGTGCTCAAAACATAATATTAAGACATGGAATGCGATCTTTTTATTAATCAAAAATATTTTGTACAAATGCCGCGATTTAATTTTTTTACAAAAGATTTGATAAGATTTCAATATTAATATTGTTATTATCAATTACTTAAGAAGGTAACAACCAAAGACCTTAAGTAGAGAGTTGAATCATAGTCCACCTCCAGACAACACATCAAATAATCGTACACTTTCTTCACTTTACATTACTATTTAGGGAGTATTTACTACAAATGGTTGACAACCACCCATATCCCAAAGGGAAATTCTATTAGGTACATAGGTACCTACTACTTCGGTTATGTATGTTTCTGAAGTGTTACATACCATTATACCATATTATGTACCTGACAAGTTTTCAAGCATCGATACCCGTAATATACCTACATTTTTAAATAGTTTACTAATGCGACGCTCAGCAGTAAATGTGTTGTGTGTGCTTGGATGTTCTCAGACGTGGAGATGGACTGTGCGTCTGTTTGCAAGGCTGCGTGATGTCATCGCTGCTTAATATAGCATAGCACTCTTCGCAACCATTAGTTTTATTTTGTTTATTTTCTTTAGTTGAACACTTGCTAACATATTGCGCTTTTCTAAATTACCGGTTTTATTTGAATCTCTTATTAAAGGATTTACTAACTCCTCTTTCATTTCATTAGCCGCTTCATGTTTGTTTGGGTTTTTAGGTAGGTACTTGCCTACTTAAAAGTTGAATATACCAATAAAATACTAATGTATGTAGATAGGTTCCGTCGGTTATTAATTATTTATAGATTTGACCCTAATTGGAATTTTCACAAATCTTATTAGTTGCGGACAAAATATTTTGTATATTTTGTTTAAAAAATCATCAGGCAGACCAATTTTTTAAATAATCTAAGCGTATTTTTCAAACAGCAGACCCATGTTTGAAGACCGTAAAATTACCTCGAAACCTAAAAAGACCAGTTACCTAACTCATTTTGAATTTTCAGCGAAACATTACACTAAGTTTAGGAAGACCGTTGCCTCGGCCATAGAATGGCGGAATCCTTACAATGCAGGTTGTATACAAAACTTGTTTGACCAGAATTGAGAAAAAAAGTGGCGGGCAAGTTCGCCTACAATAGCATTCCGCTTGCGGGACGGGACCGCCCGCGTACCGCCCCCCGCCCCGCCCCGCGCCCCCCGGCCTGCCGCCAGTCCGCCACTGAGCGCGGCCGCGTGCGTTCCGCTCTCTCATCATGTGCACACAAAAGGAACTAAACCATAAACAAAACAAAACCAGTGTCCGTTCCACATAAAACATTCTCTAAAACGTAACTCATTAAAATTCCAAGCCGCCTTTATTAGTTTCGTAACCGCGTACCGTTTTTATTGCTTTTTACAATTGACACAATGGCGAGATGCATTGAGGGATAGTGAAACCGGTAATCCGTGTTGTGAAAAGTTGTGTGGAGTGCAAATTCGGTTGTCCTAATCCGGTTGTTATCGATTTCTCGACGTCACTATTCCCGAACAGCTGTTTTGGAGGAAGCGGTGGCGGTCAGTCCAATGACCAAGTCGTTCACTTCCTGTTTAGTTTTTTTTTCTTAATTTAACAATAGAGAGTTAAACTCTAAAAAGTCTTAAATTAACTGCAGTGTTTGAAAACACTCAATGTGAATAAATAAAGTACAAAACACATTGCGAGAGTCGTGACTTGTTACGGAAATGATGAAACATCGAAAAGTGCTTTGCTAACGAAGTGAAGTGTGGTGTGCAATAAAACTTGTGTTACAATTTAAAATTTAAGTTAAAATCTCTAGTTTAAGTGTGAACCTGTGTAAAACAAACGTGTAAAGCGTGTCAACGCATATTCACAGTGTTTTTGGTCAAAATTCAGTGCAAAACGGATACTTTCGGATTGGATTTGCATCGAGGATCTACACTGAGACGTGATAACAAGGTAATGATAAGTTTTATCGTGGATTTTGTCAGATTTACTGGTGTAATTTACGTTATAAGTTGGGCGTATGAAGCGCAGTCAGCGGTTGCCGGCCGTCCGTAGGCCTATCGCGTGGCGGTCACGAATGCGTCTCGGGAAACTTTTAGAACATTCCCTTTTATTAAATTTATATATTGACCTACACCTATGACTTAATCATTTGCCTAAAGTTAGTGTACACGCAACTTTAATTACAGATATTTTATGGTCCATCTGGGCCCATCACTACTCAACAAAAAAAAAAGTTTAATTTTAAATCTCAAAATTAAAAAAAAAGTATAGTAAGCTACAAAGCTCCAATACAATAACGCGACGCACTGGTTTTTAAAACTAAGAATTATTATTATTGCATTTAGTATTTACCATGTATTTACCTATGTAAGTAGGAATAATAATAACTTAACAAACTGTTGAACTCAGTGATTAAAATTATCCATACTAATATTATAAATGCGAAAGTAACTCTGTCTGTCTGTCTGTCTGTCTGTCTGTCTGTCTGTTACTCTTTCACGCCAAAACTACTGAACGGATTTAAATGAAATTTGGTATACAGATAATCTAGACCCTGAGAAAGAACATAGGCTACTTTTTATTGTGAAAAGGGGGTTGTAAGGGGTTGAAAGGGGGGTAAAAAGTTACTTTTCCACGCGGACGAAGTCGCGGGCGGCCGCTAGTACTAAATAAACTGGATCATGAAATTTAGTGAGAAACATTTTTTAATTGTTTGATCATTGGTTTTATAAATCAATCATCATAAGTTATACATAGCTAGTCAATAATTGATTGTTGCTACATGTTTAATGAAAGTCTTTTATTTTATGTAGATTATTATTTTTATTACCTATGTATTTGACAGAATCTTGTGAGTGAGATACCAATTGAGGAGAAAATGAATAAATTGGTAGGTACCTTGATTAAAATACCTCAAACTTTGTCTTGAAGGTCCCTTAGCTGAAGTTATTTCAGGAATTTGTAACATTGATGAATTGCTTTTAATAATACAACATCTCATACAAAGACATGATCCCGTACCAAGTAGCTTATGCACTTGTGTTACTGATATCAAACAACAAAATAATCACAAATACAATACTTAAATGAACATTATAAAATAAATATAATATAGTACCTAGATACCTTCATACTATAAGTTAAATAGTTAAGTAATCATATACTTAATTATCCGATAATAGTCGGAATGAGTCTTTATATACATTTTTTTTCCTTTCTGCTGAGGGTGGTGGTGACCCCAAGACATAAAATATCAAATTAAAAATTAGTTTGATGATTAGCCCAAAAAGTACCTCTTTTCCTAATTTGATTGATCTTGTCTCTGGAGTAGCCTCCATTCCTGTTTCGAGTCCGCCAGCACCTACTTTGTTGAAAATTTCTTGAGTTTTATTGTAATGTAGGTAATATTAAAGTGTAAAATCAAATAATTATTGTGAAGTGTGTGTACTGAAGATTAATAGGTAATCCATTTTTGTTTCTAAGCTCTCAAGGAGATGGTAGCAATATGTGCGCACATCAGCATCAAAATCATCTGTCCATATTTTTCTCATTAATGCGATGCAAAAACTAAGGATGATTTATTCAAGTTTTACAAAGGCACTTTATAATAGGTTGTTCTATTTTTTAATTATTACCAGAAAATCCTATAAAAAATGCTTATCAAATCAATGTTACGATGGAAACATTGCCAACCTACTTACTGTAAACTACAAGCTTGCATTTACTATTCCTATGAATACACTTTAGGAATTGAAAAGCAAGACAAACATAGGATAGGTTCTCAGAAATACCAATTCATTATTTTTGTAATAAAATCTGAAATGCAAAGTACCTACTTCTATACTTCAAACTTTTGTCACTCATATCTATGTTCAACACTATTATACTTATGCCTAAAGAATTAAATTCCAAATTTATCACCAAATCCTATACTTAGGTATATCTGTGTATGTGATTATATGAAAACAATAGATGGTACTAATTTAATTTTAGGGTACAGTCAGCCACACATCAGGTTACCAGAAACTGTCAAAGTTCCTCACTAAATATTCAACTGAATGTTGACAGTAAGGTGAAAGTTGATTAAAGAAATTTGACAGCCTATTGTATTCTTAGATGTAAGTAATAATATTCTGTGACTGTACTACCAGATAGGGAGATGGACAATTGGACACATTTATTTTTTTAGTGTCTGAATGTAGGTAATATATTTATGTAATGTAAGTATTAAGTATATTTGTAATTCCCCTTTTGTCTAATATTGAACGGAATTAGTTCCTAACTAATATTATAAATGCGAAAGTAACTCTGTCTGTCTGTTTGTCCTCTGTCTGTCTGTCTGTCTGTCCGTCTGTTACTCTTTCACGCCAAAACTACTGAACGGATTTAAATTAAATTTAGTATACAGATGATCTAGACCGTGAGAAAGAACATAGGCTACTTTTTATTGCGAAAAGGGGGTTATAAGGGGTTAAAAGGGGGGTTAAAAGTTACTTTTCCACGCGGACGGAATCGCGGGCGGCCGCTAGTGTCCTATAATCCGTAATATCCGTATATAACGTGGGCCGCCTTAACTATTGGAGAACGTATCTCAATAGCAATGCGGCTAATCGTTGATCCGTCGCATTTCAAAACAGCCCTGTTTTTGATAACAACTAGCCGTAATGTAATACGGCGGTTTATGCAATCGGTCCATTTTGATCCATAGAGATTCTGATCCAAATTGTAGAGAGAGGAGTAAAGGCTACCGCCATATCACCTATATTCATACACTAGCGGCCGCCCGCGACTTTGTCCGCGTGGAAAAGTAACTTTTTACCCCCCTTTTAACCCCTTACAACCCCCTTTTCGCAATAAAAAGTATCCTATGTTCTTTCTCAGGGTCTAGATCATCTGTATACCAAATTTAATTTAAATCCGTTCAGTAGTTTTGGCGTGAAAGAGTAGCAGACAGACAGACAGAGTTACTTTCGCATTTATAATATTAGTATGGATAGCTGTAAAACTACTACCCTTTCAGTATTGAATTTTGTATCTAGAGCTTTTAATCGAAGTACAGAAGTGATCAGGTGATTTAATCCGTTCGTTGAGGACTAAAAAGAATTCCTCATTTTCTCTAATTCGAAAGAAACAAGAATACGCGATAAGTGAGACATGTAATAAAATAGAAGACAGTATAATCCGCCCGCAGTTTCGGAATTCCGCCGCGAGTCCACCCTGCCTCAGAATACCAGACGTGGGGTCCGTCCCTCCGAGATATGCCTTCAATTCGGCCGGAGGCTCCGGGGGGATGCCCTCCAGCTTTCGTAATATCGCCAAGCCAACATTCTAGTCTGCCCTTTATCCCCTCAGATAGCTATCGATCTGTTCACACGATTTTAGGCAGAACGTTCACGATTCTGTTCTCATTGATATAGGTTATCTATACCTTATGATCTTGGATTTTTGGTCTTAGATCTTGGTTTCTCTAATATAGGTCTGAAACAAATGCTCATTTTTATACATAATTCCATTGAATGCGTTTGAAATAGCGGTCACACAACACGTCATTAGTAGTTTTACAGCTATAGATAATTTGTATTTTGAATATTTTTTGTGTGATAGGTGGCAGACGAGCGGAGATCACTGATAGAAAGCGATTGCCATCCACATCTAGTGTTAAGCTACTTACTTATTACTGAGTCAGGTCAATGTATGAGATGTGATTCAACTTACAACTAAACGTATCCAGGTATGCTAGAGACATAAAATAAAGTAGAAGGTAATTCTTGGTTAAGCACACCAATCAATCTAACGTGTTTTTAAGTAGTTACAGATAAAATAATACCAGCACTAGTTGAACAACTAATGTCCTGTCCACTCGCCAGCAATCTCGTTTAGAATTATTAATGTCAATTATGTCCCATTCATAAATTACTTGTAAGCAACTAACTAAAATACCCTAAGCAGGCGACTGGTGAGACCAGGAAAAACCGGTCGTCATGTCAGCCCGAATGCCATGGACTCTATTGGGAATACTGGTTTGGGGAACGGAATTCCTTTAAGTTTTTTCTTGGTTTGGTGTCTTAATTTTATGGGAGAACCAAATTCTATATCCGTAACTATCTAATAATTAATGATACAAGTTCAGTATGGTCCCCCACTGTAACCTGTGTGCGGCTGTTTCACTCTCCTCCAAGAATGAATAGTCGACCAGTAACACCTGGATTAAACAGGTGCAAGATTATACCTGAGATGTTTTTCAAAACTGCCATGCTCTTTTGAAGCACTAGTCCCGTGGTCGTCAAACTGCGGCCCGCGATATAGTAGATTTATTTAATTACTAGTCAACTACATATTCGTACATATCAGAAATCAGTTTAGTGGTTTTTGACTAGAGAAGTAATAGACATACATTTTCGCATTTATATGAATAGTGTGGACAAGTACCTATGCAAAAGCTTTTGAAACGCATATATTGCGGCCCGGGCCCTGATGTTCTTGATATGTGGCCCTTGAAGAGTAAAGTGTGACGACCGCTGCACTAATCTCTTTACTAAATGGAACTGGAAACTTTTTAAATGGCTGGCGACTCATCTGTGGAAAGATTTTAGTGCCTTGCCTTGAAGGCAAAAGAGTCCAAAGCATTGGTGAATGCGCTGGACAGACCAAGTCAAAACTGAAACTGCCCTCAATGGTCCGCTCCAGGAATGCACTAGAAAAAAGCATCACTGCGGGAAAAATGGCGACGGATTGAGAAGCAGTTATACACTCTGTCAAGTGTGTAACGACAAAGAATGAGAAATCAAAATGGCTTCTTTACCTTTTGTTTTTGTAAGAGAAGGTGATCTGGGGCGACGCCGTGGCGTTGGCACAGTTGGCTGTGCTAAGCGTTAACGTCAAAGGGACTTGCTGACAATATTGGTTGCGATTTATCTAGTGCTTTGGTTCAGCTAATGTCTGTATCTAACCAGGTGGCTTATAATGAAGCCGTTCCGTAAGGCGGGTAGCACACTGCCAGAGTCGAGGCGGAGTCGAGGCGGTGGTGTGATATAAGAGTCGAGGCGGAGGTGCAGCGCATCGTTTACACCCATTCAATATGGAAATGGATGGAATGGATGAAAAAATGGCGGCGGGGTCGGGGCGGCGGCGTGCCGTGCGCCCGCGCCGCGTCGCCGACTCGACTCTGCACCTCCGCCGCCTCGACTGCGCCGCGACTCTGGCAGTATGCGTTGACATATTTGATTGTACAGAAAAGTCAGAGGCGGTGCGCCTCTTGAACGCTTCCGCCTCGACTCTTGAGTGTGTGTGCGACACGCCTAACGATTGAGAATATACCTACCTGTCGTATTCAAACAAAGGTGACACAGCGTTTGTGAAAGGGAGGAAAACACGATTGGGTCGTAACTTTTTAACTGTTGGGGTTTATGTGAGTGTGAGCCTTACTTTATTTCTGTAAACTAGTTTCAAATTCTTCCAATAGATGGCGCTGAGTGTCGTTTACATCGCGCAAGGGTTTTACTTAATCGTTAACGTATTTAAACATTACTAGTGGCTCGCCCTCACTTCGTTTCGAGACATAAGTTTCGCTTAGTATCAATAGATGGCGCTGGGCATCGATTACATCGCGCATGTTTTTGTTTATCGATTTAGCTATGAGCCTTGTCGTTTCTTATCCTTCCTCTTTATAAATAGTTAAGATATTATGGTCTTTAGAATTTATAGATACCTAAATAAGTGGACTCTACAATGCAGTTAAACTTCTTAAGTTCATTATGTAGGTTGTATTGCCTTATTAAAATTGTTATCAAAATTGATCTTAACAAGGACTCGCAACTGAGAACGTAACAGACAGACAGGACAATTGGGCTATTAGCCGATTTATAATGGACAGCAATTCAATTCATTTGAAATACCTTAGACCCACCTATTTCCACTAATAAATTCCTTGTATGCATCTTTTGTTACTGAATATACCTCGTTTTATCTAAGTTAATTAGTGTCAATCAATATATCTCAGCGTCTGTAGATAGTTACTACTGTTAACTTTTACAATAGTCTTACTTTTACCGTATAAGGACGTTTCGAAGTTCTGACAAGCTCTGTTCCTATCTCCCTTTGTAGTCAGATGTTCTGATCTTAGTCCCTTTGTAGTCCGAACTTTAAGCATAAAAAATAGACACAGAACGTTGGCTTGTCACTTGGCATGCTAAATAGGCTACTCAAACATAATATAGTGATCTCAGGCCAAGATTCTTGGCGTGATGAGACAGACTGGCTAACGGAACATTTGCGGGAGAGACGATACGATGCACTGCCTAGTGCGTAGTTCAATTATCCCTTCGATGTCTTTGTCAGTTAACTAGAGCCGACCTTCTGTATTTATTCTATTTAGATGCTTACCGACCGAAGCGACTGCTAACCGACTTTCGCAACCCTTAACAGAGGAACCAGACCAACTGTATCATAATTACGCTTTTAAGTAACTATCCGAAAAGCGGAGGTAATTTCAATTTAGATTTGAAAAATCTAAAAGTGGTCGAATCTAGACATTCCTTCCGCATGGAAGGCGTTTATCCACTCTTTGCTCAATAACAAACTCTTGCCTAACTCCGCTGAGCCACCATCCTAAAGCTAATATTATAAATGCGAAAGTAACTCTGTCTGTCTGTCTGTTACCCTTTCACGCCAAAAGTACTGAACGGATTTAAATGAAATTTGGTATTACAGATGATCAAGACCCTGAGAAAGAACATAGGCTACTTTTTATTGCGAAAAAAGGGTTGTAAGGGGTTAAAAGGGGGGTAAACAGTAACTTTTCCACGCGGACGAAGTCGCGGGCGGCCGCTAGTAACTCATTAAAAAAACTCTTACCTAACTCCGCTGAGCTACAAAAGCTCAATAAAATACTCTTGCCTAACTAAGCTGAGCTACCATCGTTGAATTCCATGCTCTTGCTTGCCTAACTCCGCTGAGCTACGAGTACTATAGCTCAATACACCACTCTTGCCGAACTCCGCTTTTAGTAATCGGAATTCGTGATCCCAACGTGTGATATGAGCCGCTTATCATTATTCATTACGAGGCAAAACCGAACTGGTCTAGTAACCATCCCAAACTGTGATCTTTGTCTTCCCTCCCGTTCGCACACTGTAGAAATGCTGTTGGAGAGAGCGGGACACCACAGGGCTACGGGTAACGGTAGTTATGGAGGACTGATATTTAATACTGCGTACACACGCTTGGCAAACAGCGTAGAAAAATACAAGACAATGTGATTTGTAAATGTTCTTCGCTATTGCAAACGTGTTCGCTTTACAAGGTTTTACCGATGGCGGCATCCTACTTAGTCTATGGTTTTACTTAAGGACCTAATTCATGTTTTGATATTGTGATCTATCATTGGCCGCTATTTTGAGAAAAAAATATAAGTCGAGACAGCATCATATACTTACTTTGTCCTGTTCCTAAAAATAAGGCTTTCCCTTGTGCTATAGAAACCCGAAATATAATATGCTTCATCAAAAATAAAATGGTGCGGGAATCGAATCCTAAGTGGCGGATAAATAATAATAATAAGTGAGCCACAGAAAAAATTAAAAATCCCTTTGGCTCGTGAATGCCCGCCATAATGCAAGAATTAGATAGATATACTCTTTATTGCACAACACATTACAGAACTTAATGCTGATAGTAATTTACAAATTAATGAAATAAAAGAAAACGAAGAAGATAAACATATCAACAAAAATTTAGAGTGGCGTATCTGGTTGTTTCGTCCGTTCTTTCATAGAATAACTAGCTAACCCGGCGAACTCCGTATTACATTTTTCTCATATTTCAAACCTGAGTTTCCATGAATGCCAAATTTAGCCAAGTCGGTTGAGCCGTTCTCGAGTTTTAAGCAGACTAACGAACAAACCAATTCATTTTTATATATATTAGATAAAACTTGTAATAAGGACAATAATATGATAGGACCCAACAAAGACAGATCTACACTGTATGTATGTATAAACTCACTATAATAATATAAGAGAAAACTTCTCTACAGACACTAGGTATACAACTGGCGTGTTCGGTCAACCAATAATCATCCCAATTTTAGTAGGTATGCTGTTGTCACGAGAGCGGAGATTGCACAACCTACCACGCCGTAAAATGCCAGTACATTCGCCGTATCCCTCGCAAACTAGGTTTGCCCGCAATTTTAGCAAAATTTAATAGAAATTTCTGGCGTGTGTGTCGCTACGGCCAACATCATCCCGCTCCCGGGGGCAACGCGTGCCGAACAGCTGATTGCCGGCCGACCACCATAAAAAACCTCGTAATACACCATGCAACCAAAAACGTACCTTACTTACTATAAGATACAATTCAGAACCCAGAACGTCACCTTGGGCGACCCTTATTAAAGGCAGTCGCAAGCGGTTCTCGCGTCAAAAATCTGTGTACGAAGGTTTGGAATGGCTTGTATGGGTTTTTGGTTAAGACTCGTCATCTACAGGATAAAACGCTCTGCCGTTTCGATTTTGGGTCTAATGCGGGTGGTTTTAAAGTGGTGTTTGGTGTGGTGGGAGGTGGGTGATGCGGGAATGGATTTGTGCATTTGAGTGCTCACGCTGGGTCGCCGGGCTCGGCTGCACTCGCTAGTAATGAGAATATTCGCTGATCGATTGTGGTTAATTGTTCTAATAGGTTACTGGTTTCTTCGATTCTGGGTCTGGTAATACCCTTTATACAAATGATCTGACATTCAAAAATTTTTACGGTTCATAGTAATAAATCGCGCTGCTTCTTTCTGCTTGAAGGTGTTGTGGTCAATAAATGTCCCCTTGTTCTTAAACCACCCAATTGACGTAAGATATTGTCAATACTTTCTCTTATTGACTTGGACTTAAAAGATTTGTGAGCTCAGAAAATGAGATGGGACAAAAAATCTCCCCCAGTTCTAGCGTCCGAAAATCAATTTCCTCAGTATATTACATGTACAGAGTTTAGAGAACAGACATTAAATTTATTTATAACAATAGTTTTCTTCTGTCATATCTTTCTTTACCTTCAATATCTTTTATTAACGATTACCGATAAAGCGTCCGACTCGTGTCCGATAAATATCGGATTGGATAAATTCTAATCTTATCGTATATGGATGGGCGACAACTAGGCCCATCGGTGAGCAAAGGATTCCCCTGCAATAGAACTTACGTCTATTTTATCTACTTCTTGGCTTCAACCACTTGTAACCTCCCAGATGTCCTATGGGCGGTGGTGACCGTTTCGGTAACCAAATGGTCGTTAACTGTCTCTGGCATAAAAAGCCGTATATATATAGAAGTCCCACAAAGCATTCCTTTTTTCTTAATCTTTTTTGAATGTTTGATTACAATTTACATAACCGGAACGCACTCATCTAATACCAAACTGGTTATGGTGGTTGGAGAAATTAGGTTTTATAGTCTTCGGGATGGTCTAGTTAGGTTGTATAGAAGAAAGTATCTTCCAAAAAATATTGCATTCTTGGCGACAAATTACAATTTCCCTTAATGTTTTTTATTTCATGCCATAAAATTACATCATCGTCATTCATGCTGAATGAATCATGCATGATAGTGAGCATTTATAGTAATGTTTGTTGGCTACTGCGGTAATGCTCCTAGAGAAAATGTTCAACTACATTTCAACTTCATTTATCGTAATTAAATCCTCTTGGCATGTCATATCCCTGAGTTATAACCAGTGTTTAATCTTATATAATCATTAACATAAATATAGCGCTTAAGTGCAGCTTCCTTCAGACAAGCGTTTTATACGCGCGGTACACGCTCGTTTTACTGAAGCGCGTTTTGGCAGACGTACGAGCGTTGACGCGATTCTAAGTTCGTATCGTAAACAGAAAACCTTGCTATAGAAACATAGTAACTTAATTACGACAATAAGATATTTCTCGGTTTACTTGAACACGCCGAAATCCGATCGTATACGCGTCTGGATTTTCGAAGCGCGTTTTAACGCGCGTGTAAGCTCGTATACAAAAACGACTGATAGGTACGCGCGGAAAAATACGCTAATCTGAAATCGTTCTTAGGTGAATAGATTTAGTTTGTAATAATCCAAGCCTACAAATCTTTGGGAGAGTGGGAGTGGAAAATGTCAAACCTGGCCGTATTAATAACATTTCACATTCCTTAGTAAACAACTAGATATCCCGTGATATAAACGATACATCGTAAAGTCAATTTGGGATATCTTACGATTTTTAACATAAAATATGGTCTGACTTCAATGACATCACATTCTTGTAGTTTGTTTTTTTATACGAGAAACGCGATCACAATTCAGAAATTGACCAGTAATTTGATATTTTCAGACATTTATTACTGCAGTAGGTATTTTTATCTGAGATTTTACTGAACCCACATCTGGTTCAGTACCTTCGTTACATATCAGTAGTTTTACAGCTTTTTTTCCACCGCTGTCATTAGAGTTAAATATTACAGTCTATAGATCTTTGAATTTCAAAAAAGCCGGTACTACCTACATTTGGTTTTCCACCTTAGTCTATTAGTGTTTAAATTACATAATATGGAGTCTTCAATTTGTGCTTCTTTGCACTCTTAGTTCTTTGTCTTTTTACTGGGTATTCGTGATACTATGTATTCTTGATACTGTGTTAGTTGGCATTATGCTTGCTAATCTGGATTGATCGCAGTCCTAAGCACGGCGGTGTTTCGGGATTTTTCCACTAATTCACGAAACATCGGCTCAGTCCGAAGGTGGAAAACTGGTCTTAAACCTATCACATAAAAAAGTCGTAGTATGAAAATTTTAAAAATTTTCATCAGCGATGCGCTCGTCGAATCGTTCTTTGTCTGGGTAACTGTATTCTTGATACTGTGTATTCTTAATACTATGTATTCTAGATACAGTGTTAGTATGGTATAATGCTTGCTAATCTGGATTGATCGGAGTCCTAAGGACAGCGGTGTCTTGGGTGGATTGTTCCACTAATTCACGAAACGCCGGCTGAGTACGAAGGTGGAAAACTGGTTCTGAGCTGAGAGTAGAGGGTCCATGTTGATATTAAAATTAAGGGATTGTACCAATTGATCGAACCCAATGACCACCCGTTTAGGGCCGATTTTTAGGTCCGTAGTCAAACTGAAGTAATGGCTAGAAAAGTAAGTAGCCAATAGTCGAAAGACAAAAAATGATTTCGAAAAATAGGTTAACCAATAGTCATATTTTAAGCAATATGCTGTCACTTTCACCATTGGTTCCAATCAATCATCAATGATAACTATGGTCAATTTACCAAAAAAGTAAATGCGGATCAATAAACCAACCCTTAGAGAAGTGGTTTGAGCGCGCCAGTTGAGATACTAGGGTCGCAGGTTCGAATCCCGCACCAATTAAGCTCAACTACGGATTTAATCTTAAAAATCTATCGGAAGTCTTGTTCTCAACCTGTTCAAACGCTTCTACTGGAATTGATCGATGATATCGATGTACCTACCTACATAAATTTAATTACTCATTCATCTTTGATGATGATCACCTCGGTCGAAGCATGGCTCACTCACCATCACAGTTTTTTATCATATATCTCATTCCTAAACTTAACCGTGGTCACCTCTATTGGAGATGGCGCGGCCCGATAAAGCGCCGGTTGGAATTAATTATGCATAAGGTCAGGCCTTAGGCCGCTTCCAATACCTTATTATTTTTACTTCCTGCCAACTCGCCACGGCTTTACTTTTTGCCGAACTTATCTAGCGACACCCAATTAACAGATTTTATAGGTGGCGAAAGCGGTTCTTTTTAGATTTTATATGAAGAATATAAAATCTAAAAAGTGCTTGTTCTTGGCTTTACACTGAACCTCAGAGCTGAGAAAAAGCCTGCAATGGAAGGTTACCCTGAAGTAGCCTTTTCACTTCAGCTTCATCATCATCATTTCAGCCAATAGACGTCCACTGCTGGACATAAGCCTCCCCCAAAGATCGGTCCTGTGCCATCCGCATCCAAGGGTGTTCGGGACAGCCGTAAAAAATGCGAAAATGACAAAATTAGTTCCTACAAATAGATACCTTAACATAGTAATTACGTCCACTACTCTAAAAAATTGATACTCTTTTGTTAATAATTTTATTATTTGTTTGTTTATAGTTTTAAGTTATATGTTAATAAAAAATAGAAGTTGAGGTCTTTTAATTACAACAAATAGCATAAGTATAGGTTAATAGATTTAATAAGAATAAATAAATTAATGTAAATATCATAGTGAAAAACTTTAATAAAAATTGTTGAAATATGGGGGCGAGACGCGGCTCTCTTTAAGGTAACGCCGCGCGGCTGGGCCTAGAGCGCGCGGTGGGCACAAATATACACAATTCACCGACGGAGCCCTCTAGCGGAAAAAATAGGAAACAAGAAGCCTGCCTCTCGCCTCCTCAACCATAGAAGATATTTGGCGTTTTTCTTCACTCCATTCCAGCACCCACGTACGGTCCCGTACATTGGTCCATCGAGACGGATCAGAGGAAGAAATTCATCATGCCGATTACAAGATCTCAATGCGGGAAAAGGCGAAACATAGACGAAGAAGCCGTCGGTCATAGCTCAAGTCACATAGAAGCTACATCGGCCATGGATCGCTCGGGTGCCGTGTTAGCGACTCCCATAGAAACTCTCGCTACACGAACACTCCCCACAGCAGTCGCTGAACTAGCGACTCCCATAGAGAGCGCCGCGGTACCACCGCCGCCGCAGCCAGCCATCAAGAAAGCCTCTTCGCGTCATAGTACACAGTCACGCCGGGCACTGAAGCTCGCGCATGCGCGGGAAGATCTTTTGAAGCTACAAGTCGAATTAGCCGCTGCTCGCCTCGCAAGAATAGAAGCCGAAGACGACGACGACGACGGCGATACTGCCACGATAAACAGCGAAGACAAGACACACGAACGAATATCTACGTGGCTCAACAACACTCAACCGCAATTACCCACAAGCAAGTATTTGCAAGATGCGCCGATTAGCATCCAAAGAAGTCGCACCAGCGTTACCGCCTTCTGGTAACACATTGAAGAAACCGCAATTACCTCAAGTAGAAGTCGAACAAAAATATGAAGCCGCATTTGAACCTCCGATCGCCTCTACATCACAACCGAAGACTGAAATAGGAGAACTCGTAACTGCCATCACTACTGCATTCAAGTCAACTCATCATCGATCGCACCACGTGATCGATTTACCAACATTTCACGGCGCACATGAAGACTGGCTATCGTTCAAAGCGGCATACTTTGAGTCCGCCGCCCTATACACAGACGTCGAAAACTTAGCAAGACTCCGCCGTAATATCAAGGGGAAGGCTAGAGAAGCGGTCGAAAATCTCCTCATTCATCACGCACAGCCACTTCAAGTAATGAAGACACTAGAAGCCCGCTTCGGAAGACCTGACTGCATCGCCTCGACTGAACTAGACCGATTGCGGTCATTGCCCCGGCCCGCAGACACACCGAGAGATGTATGCATATTTGCAAGTCGAGTATCCAATATCGTTGCGGCGCTGAAAGCTCTTAACAAGATCTATTACTTATACAACCCAGAGATAACGAAGATAACCATAGAAAAGCTGCCATCTACCCTCCGCTACAGATGGTTTGACTTCGCTGCTGCCCAATATGAAGATGAACCGGACCTAATAAGGATAGCAAGATTTTTAGAAAGAGAAGCCGAAATATGCAGCCCATACGCTCAACCAGAAGCAGTCGCTAATACATCTCAACACGAAAATAGAACATCACGGAGGAATCAGAGAACATTCGCCGCTACCGAGAAAAAACATAGCTGCCTAGTATGCGACGACGGTAGTCACCACATCTCTGACTGCAAGAAGTTCATCGAAGCCGACGCGAGTAGCCGATGGGACCTAGCGAAAGAGCGGAGGCTCTGCTTTCGCTGCCTGCGATACAGAAACAGAACACACAACTGTCGCCGCAACAAGTGTGACATCGACGGCTGCCAGTATTACCACAACAGACTACTGCACTTTAAGAAAGAACTACAAGGAAATAGTACAGATAAGGAAGCAGTAACTTCAACCTGGACGCAATATAAGAAGACACACTCTTATTTGAAGATAGCACCCATACGCGTCAGTGGACCGGCGGGAGAAATAGAAACATTCGCACTACTTGACGATGGCTCAACCGTCACACTAATAGACTCCGAACTCGCCGGTCAAGTCGGCGCAAGGGGCCCCATAGATCCACTGCAAATAGAAGCGATTACAGACAGCAAGCTAGCGGCCTCACAGTCACGCCGAGTCACGCTCACCCTGCACGGCACAACAGAGCAGCACAAGATACACGCGCGCACCATAGACCGTCTCCACTTATCACCGCAAGAAGTCACAGAAGAAGACTTGAAACACTGCTCACACCTGGAAGACATCAAGAACCATCTGCAATACCGAAACGCAACCCCTAAACTACTAATTGGTCAAGATAACTGGCATCTACTACTTGCCACCGAAGTGAGAAAGGGACGGCGAGATCAACCTGTCGCATCTCGCACACCACTAGGATGGGTTCTACACGGCGCGCAGGCGCGAACTCTGGGCCAACGCGTACAGTATGTACATCACGTGAAGACTGCAACTGAGGAAGATAGTATGAACGAGCAACTAAGACTCCACTTCGCCATTGACAACTTAATGATAGAACCGAAGAAACCAAGAAATGATCCTGAGCAACGCGCGCTCAAATTATTAGAAGACAACACAGTACAAATAGACAACGGCTACTATCAGTCATCTTTATTATGGAAAACCGACAATGTTGCGATGCCTGACAATTATGAAAACGCATTGCGCCGACTCACTTCAGGTCGAAAGAAAACTAGAGAAGAATCCAGTTCTTAAAGAAAAATACCACAAAGAAATGGATGCGCTAATATCAAAAGGATACGCCGAGCCCGCCCCGCCGCTCGATCAAGTCGGACAGAAGTGGTACCTACCACACTTTGCAGTCACTAACCCTACGAAGCCAGAGAAAATACGCATCGTCCATGACGCCGCCGCCAGAACCGCAGGGAAATCTCTGAACGATCAGCTGCTCACCGGCCCCGACTTACTGCAATCCCTACCTGGAGTACTGATGCGCTTCAGAAGACATAGAATAGCAGTATCGGCCGATATATCTGAGATGTTTATGCAAGTAAAGGTGAAGCCCGAAGACAGAAACTTCCTACGGTACCTGTGGAGAGAAAAGGACAGCGATATATCCCCGTCTGAATTCAGGATGACATCTCTAATATTTGGAGCGACGTGTTCACCATCTATAGCAATATACGTGAAGAATCGAAACGCAATGAAATATGAAAAAACTCATCCCGAGGCGGCCGAAGCGATCGTCAAAAACCATTACGTCGACGATTACCTCGATAGCTACAAAACCATAGAAGAAGCCGCACGCATAGCAAGACAAGTACGAGATATTCACCGTGAAGCGCACTACGAACTACGCAAGTGGGCCTCCAACGCGCCCGAGGCCATCCATGAGTTAATTACAGACGAACCACAGCCGGCGGCCAAGAACCTCGCAGCGGGCGCCAACAACGAACGCGTCCTGGGCCTCGTCTGGAAACCACAAACAGACGAGCTCGCATTCAACCTGGATCTGGCGCGAATCCCAAACGAAACGCTACTTCGCGACGCCCCCACCAAGAGAGAAGCCTTAAGAATCGTAATGTCGCTGTACGACCCGCTCGGACTTGCATCGCCCGTCACAGTCCAAGCGAAAAATATATTACAAGAAGTTTGGCGCCGCGGGACCAACTGGGACGATCAAGTAGACGCCGACATCGCCGCACAGTGGAGAAACTGGATGACACATCTGCAAAATCTGCGCAACGTAGCCGTGCCGCGTTGTTACCTGCAATATAGCGACGCAGTGTCGCTCCAGCTGCACACGTTCGTAGACGCCAGCGAGAAAGCCTACGCCGTCGCGCTGTACTGGCGCGCCGAGGCTCCCGACGGCCGCATCACGACGTCACTTATAACTGCAAAAGCAAGAGTGGCACCGTTGAAACTCACCTCGATACCGCGCCTGGAGCTACAAGCCGCCGTGATGGGAAGTCGCATCGCCAGCACGGTCATAGACGAACACGACCGTAAACCAGACAAGAAGACGTTCTGGACTGATAGTAAAACCGTACTCACCTGGCTGAAGACGGGGTCGCGCTCATATAAACCATTCGTAGCCCATCGCATCGCCGACATCGAAGAACACTGCGCCGTACATGATTGGAGATGGGTACCGACAAAATTAAACGTAGCAGACGACGCGACGCGCGAAGTGCCACATGACTTCAATAAAAACCATAGATGGTTCACTGGCCCAGCGTTCCTACTACAAGATGAGTCATCGTGGCCCAGCGAGCGACCAGCCGACACAACACAAACAGGCGAAGAAAAATGCAACTACGCAACAACGAAAACATCGAAGATTGCACACAGTGTACCGGACAGCACCCGCTTCTCAAAATGGGAAAAATTACTACGCGCTACCGCAAGAGTACTTCAGTTTATAGAACTCTGTCGTCCCCGAAAACATAGAATCAATTATTACAAACGCACGAGAAAAAACGAAGCGCAAGATCCTGACTGGAAGCGACAACGTGCTACGACCGCCACACCCCGCCCGACGAAAACAAACATAGAAAAATCATCAAATGATTTCATCACAATCGGATGTACATTACTACGTCAAGCCGAAGTCATACTCATATGAGCGAGCCAAGAAGAGTCGTTTTCCGAAGAAATAGAAACATTAGCAAACAACCGAGCCGTATCTAGAACAAGTCGACTACGCTCGCTGTCGTTGATCTTTGTAGACGGCGTTATAAGACTGAACAGTCGTATAAGCGCGGCCGCTGACGTCACCGACGCACAACGAGCGCCACCTGTATTGGACGGAAACGACCCACGAACTAAGTTGTGGATCAACTACATACATAGAAGGCTGATGCACGCTGGTGTCGAGACCACGATCAATGAATGCCGTCAACACTATTGGATAATAAGACTACGGCCGGTAACAAGAATGATCGTGCATAGCTGCTTACCTTGTCGAATAAGAAGAGACACACCGTCGCAACCACCGACTGGAGATCATCCGCCGTGTCGCCTGGCCCACCATCAGAGGCCGTTCTCCTACACTGGGCTCGACTACTTTGGCCCACTCTCGGTTACATGTGGCCGGTCAACAGTTAAGCGATATGTGGCAATCTTCACATGTCTGACTACGCGGGCTGTGCATCTGGAGTTAGCCGCGAGCCTAACCACTGACTCCGCCGTCCTCGCCCTCCGTCGTTTCATAGCCAGACGAGGGTGTCCATCAGAGATATGGTCTGATAATGGCACAAATCTACGCGGTGCAGACCGAGAGCTACGGCGAGCAATAGACAACGCTACGGAATGCGAAGCTAACAAGAAGATAATCAACTGGCGATATATACCGCCCGGCGCGCCGTTCATGGGTGGTGCGTGGGAGCGGCTGGTCAGATCCGTGAAGACAGCCCTGGCCGCCACCCAGCAGCCCCGTCACCCTACCGACGAGGTCCTCGCCACGCTCCTAGCCGAAGCCGAGTATTGCGTCAACAGCCGCCCACTGACGCACGTCTCGACGAGTCATGAAGATCCCGAAGCCATCACGCCGAATCATTTTCTTCTCGGCGGCTCGGCTTGCATACCTACGCCCGGCACGTTCACGGACCGTGACCTCATTCCGAGGTCGCACTGGCGCACGGCACAGCGACTCGCCGATATATTCTGGTCGCGGTGGGTGCGCGAGTACTTACCACAGCTGCAACACCGGCGGGAGCCCCACGGCCACGGCAAGGAAGTCAAGATAGGAGACGTCGTGCTGATAGCCGACAACACGCTACCCCGCAACACCTGGCCTCGCGGGGTGATCACAGCTACCTACCCCGGGTCAGACGGCGTGGTTCGAGTGGCGGACGTGCGCACCAGCGGCGGCATCCTGCGGCGTCCTACTAAGAAAATAGTCATCATCCCTACGGAGACGGCCGCCCTTCAACAAGACTGCAACGTCGCGGCCGACGATGCACGGCGGGAGGAATGTTCGGGACAGCCGTAAAAAATGCGAAAATGACAAAATTAGTTCCTACAAATAGATACCTTAACATAGTAATTACGTCCACTACTCTAAAAAATTGATACTCTTTTGTTAATAATTTTATTATTTGTTTGTTTATAGTTTTAAGTTATATGTTAATAAAAAATAGAAGTTGAGGTCTTTTAATTAAAACACATAGCATACGTATAGGTTAATAGATTTAATAAGAATAAATAAATTAATGTAAATATCATAGTGAAAAACTTTAATAAAAATTGTTGAAATATGGGGGCGAGACGCGGCTCTCTTTAAGGTAACGCCGCGCGGCTGGGCCTAGAGCGCGCGGTGGGCACAAATATACACAATTCACCGACGGAGCCCTCTAGCGGAAAAAATAGGAAACAAGAAGCTTCACTCCATTCCAGCACCCACGTACGGTCCCGTACAAAGGGACTTCCGCAACCTCTAGATCGTCGGTCCACCTGGTGGGAAGCCAAAAATCTAAATTTAATGTAGGTAGGTACCTAATAATGAAATCCTCCAACTGGTATTCGGCAACGGAGCCCAATCTTAACGGTCAGCCACGTACGCAGGATGCATTAAAGTGCTCAAGTTTGTGCGCAAACACAGATGCACTCTCTATTCCCTTACCCTCTTAATTCGACGGGACACCAGTCACCAGCATGGTCATAGACAAACCTTGCTTAGGCTCCGAAGCGACAGCTGTGGACGCTACCGGGAATTACGCTGATGAGAAAAATCGTCTGTACATATGTATTTTAATATCAAACTATCGAATCACCGACGAGCCGTCCTATAAATACCGGCTTATTTTACTGTCGATGTTTGTACCGCGGACGCACTGCGCATGCCCGGACTCGGTCTATCATTCACTCTTATTTCAGCCCTCTCTAGTGATGAGTGAGACTAATATTCATGTCATTTAGCCAATCCACTCGAGTCGATAACTTCGAGTCCAAAACTCTTCTAATGAGCATCTCGCACTAGCGACGCCGATGATTTTTTATTAATTGTGGATAGGTAAATAAATAAATAGAGACAACATCACATACATTGTCCTGGTCCCAAACTAAGGTTTTCCCTTGTGCTATGGAAACCAGAAACAACGAAGGAACTACAAACAACCAGACCCAACACCAATTACCTGTTTCATCAACAAACATCAACAAACATGCGGGAGTCGAACTCGCGACCCTTGCGTTTCGACCGGCATTCAAACCATTGCGCTAAACGGGTCGTCAAATTTATGTAGGAGTGACCATCCCGCACCACTAGTTCTCCCGGAATATCCAATCTGTCTCGTGCACACTAGGCTTTGCATCTGCTGATCTCAGCATGACCTAGTTCGTTTTAGTGCTAAATCGTGTCGAGCTGTTTTAGCTAAAATAACCTTTCGAGGTGAAACTTTATGGCTAATGAGTTTTCCTAAAATAAAGTCTTCCTAAATATCCAGCGGCGTAGCGAACGCGTAAGGGGGATTGTCCGCCCCGGACGGCATATTTTGGGGAGCGGTAAAAATTCTGATTTCATTTTGGGAGGAAGAATAGAGGCATCAATACCACTACGTTGGGGAAGGGGGTGGCAAAATACTCTTCCGCCCCGGGCGACCGAGACCGACGCCACACACTACCATGGTGTCAATTGATTGGGATCATTCCCATGTTGTTCAAGACAAAAAAAAACGAATTAAGTAACCTTACCTACTCGTGTCTAATTGAGCTGGATTAGTTCGCGTGATGCCCCATTAGTGCGTTGCATCGCTGTGTTATTTAAAAATACGAGTATAATCACACCTTTGGTAGAACAAGGTCACAATCAAATTTTTGACGATAAAATTGTGCTCTTGTTCTACGAAAGTGTTGAAAATACGAAGCTCCGTCGACACTGCGAGAAAAACGCACTAAGTAATTATCACGCTAAAATAACGATGATGGCCGTTCGACGCCGAGACCAATTTTATATTCCTGATCTAGAAGTAACACTAAGAAACCCCACAACTACAATAAAACAACCAACGTGTCTACTTTAATAGACAATTTTAGGTGATCCGTTCCGCATAACGACCACATGTCACGACACAACACTATTTAGAAGACTCATAAATTCTCTAAACCTCTTAATCTTTTAAAATCTAAGATCAAAACCAATCACCAGTCGCACTTGACCCCTGAGACAGTGTTGATTCCTTCATCTCAGGGGTTTTGGAGGCCGGTCACCCATCTTCATAGGAAGTGATCCATCAGCCTTATCGGCAGGAAACGCGGATAGCGCCCGACTAACCCTGTGTTGACTGTGTTATTTGATTACATCCCAGCTGAAATCTTTCCTGGAATCGTTAGAAATGTTAGTTTTGGAGATACGCAGCTGTAGATCTTTACTATTTAGCAGTTTCTAGTGGATTGGGACCAATA
Source organism: Cnaphalocrocis medinalis (assembly GCA_014851415.1). Taxonomy (NCBI): domain Eukaryota; kingdom Metazoa; phylum Arthropoda; class Insecta; order Lepidoptera; family Crambidae; genus Cnaphalocrocis; species Cnaphalocrocis medinalis. Next base: position 10,823,898 of record CM026288.1, read on the forward strand.
GATGGCGTTGATTGCAACGCGCTAATGGTTTGTCGAATTTAATAGAATTTATCTCTTTATAATAACTTAGTATTGATAAAGAAAGAGGTATGTTCTCTAGACTACAAGGCAAGACTTTAGTAACGCAAATGCTCCGTAATTTCGGTTTACCTATACCTAGATATGATCTACACAAACACACATAATAAATTAGCTGTAAAGCTATGAATACAGTATTTTGTGATTACTGTTTTTCTAATGTGATATTTTGGGTGTGAATTAGTTATAACGTTCGAGGTTGCGAGAAATACCGCTCAAACAAAAGCCGAAATCACATTTTCAAAATTGACGACACCTCATCACAAAGAGAAAGTTAAAGTAACAAGTCATATAAGCGGTTACATAGCGCTATGTATTATATTGAGGCAGGCAAATGCGAAGCAGCTGGCATAAGCGACGTAAAGCGCTATGGACGTTTTTACAGCGCCCCGCTTTACTGCCTCGCCGGGGCACTAAAGTTATTTACTGGTGATTGGGGGCGCAAGCCAAAAGAGCCTTGCTGTTGGGTATAGGTTAACGTTTCACCAGCCTATGTACCATACAGGACCAGATTTTGAACTTTAAGCAGTTATCATTAGGTTCAAAAACAATTTTCACCAAACCAAATGTCCAATAGCCTGGTTAAGTCTATCCGGCTTGAAAGGTCCATTGAATCTTTAAACGCTTAACTTGAGAGTTGCGCAAACATCGAGCTATCTTCATTCTGTGTCAATTGTATGAGAGAATGAGCCAAAAATATGTTTGAGAAGGTCTCAATATTAGTGATACAATATTGTTCGTACTTGTTGGAATACACGCGATCCTCCGGCTAGCGCATCAACGAACTCTTAGGTATCAATACCAGCTGGACCTTCTATGGTTAATTATACAGTGACTACCTCGGTGGCGCAGTGGGTAGCACTTTAAAACAACGGATGGCAGCGCTTTCCCGGGGTGATGCCTGGGTCGGGTTTGTGTGTTTGTTTACCAAAGTTTTTAGAAATTCGAAATGATTAAAGAAATTCACAGTGTCAGCTCGAAGTCTGGAAGATGGTGGTCTTATCTCCTGGGTCCTGCGTTGGATCCCTCTTAGTTGTGTCGCACCTGGTCTCCTCCTATTGTGTCTGCGCTGCAAACACCTTTCAGATTGGCCGCCATAGCCGTAATATCGGTGAGAATTATTTTCTCTTACCTCGATCTCTACCTCAGGGAGCCTACTGAAACGAATATTAATAAATGAATGTGTATCCTCCTCCCTTATTCACGCGCTGTACTTCTCTCTTGACCATTGAGACTACATTATGTCGAGGAAGGTCATCCGTATTAATGATAGCTTCGCCGCTCCCAGCTCATGGAATGAACCAATCACCACTGTTCGCTCCCAACTGACGAGCCGAGCGGGTATTATTACAGGGTCCACCCACCACCAGAAATTGGTTCATTCTCATGCAGCTTGGAACAGCTACCGCTTGGCAACTTTTTTTTCCTACACCTGATGGTAAGCGATTGCCGCCGCGTCCATAGACACACAACACCAGTGGAGTCACGATAGCGCTGTCAACAATGCAGACTTAAATAAGACATAGTACTTTAAATACATGAATGGATATTTGCGGTGGTTAAATTCTCTATGTTTCTTTTCATGTTATGGGTTCCAAAAGAAATGAATGCGCCACACAACCTGGTCTCAAACTAAGGCAGCCCCTGTACTATGAGTACCAGGTGACGATAATTAATTGGGGGCGCCAACCCAGAACACCCAGACCCAAGAAAACTTAGACAATGTAGTTTCCTAAATTTAATTCCATGATTTCTTTTCTTGACGCCTTATCCATCTTTGTCACATTTGTGTACATTTGTGAGTCATAATATTCTTCAAGCGTCGCTCTTGCTGGTCCTTGGTATGTCATGACATTCACCTTCTCCTTCACTTGTTGGATGTAATTCCTTCTTGGCCTTCCTCTTCCCCTTCTCCCTTCCACTTTCCCTTCCAATATTGTTTTAAGGAACATGCTGTTACATATTACCTACTAGCGGCCGCCCGCGACTCCGTCCGCGTGGAAAAGTAACTTTTTACCCCCCTTTCAACCCCTTACAACCCCCTTTTCGCAATAAAAAGTAGCCTATGTCCTTTCTCAGGATCTAGATTATCTGTATACCAAATTTCATTTAAATCCGTTGAGTAGTTTTGGCGTGAAAGAGTAGCAGACTGACAGACAGACAGACAGAGTTACTTTCGCATATATATAATATTAGTACATGGATGTGATGTGTCCTTACGTGTGTGAATTTTTATGCAATTTTTCACCTAAATAAAATTAGTTCGCTTCGTTGCAGTCATTAAAAGTTACTCAATAAAACGCCGGTCTTTACGGATTCTGCCGAAATCACCCTTAAAGGAATCTCAGGTTTTAAGTTTCTATGTTCTTCTTTAAGCTCCAAGCAAATTCAAAACCTAATAATGTCTTACATAATAAATGAATGACCTTTAGCCAAAGTTAGCGCGACATTATTTATATTATAAGTCAAGCCTGTACATATATCACTGTGACATTTCAGTGGCCTAAGATTCCCCGTGGCCACCTATTGTTTCTTATTATACTTCTTACCGACTGCCAAGCTCGATAAGAATAGCTATTATCTTAATCTGGGTATTAATCATGTTTATAATTAAGCCAGCCTCTTGACCCGGCCTGCATTGTCTATTGTAATAATGCCCGGTTATTTTCCGTTGGATCTTCCAGGGTCCTGCTCTTGTTGTTAAAAGGGAACATGTATGCTGTTAGCTACGTCTGTTTTAATGATAGCAACATGTTTGTGACTCCACAGTGTTCTCAACTTCCCGTGACCCGTCTGTTTATCTGCCACCTGTCACATGAAAAGGACTTCAGACGAGGTTAATACATCCAACTTGAATTGCATTGAAGCTACACTTAAAAACGTAACTTTTTTATATTGAGGACAATCAAGATGACCTCACTCCGCCTGATGGTAAGCGGCCGTGAGATCCAAATATGAGGTTGACAGGCATAAAAGAAGAAACAAAATACCTAGCTATGAGTCTGTCATCCTCCGTTTCGTTTCACGTCCCGCCTCAAATACCCAGGACTGAACTGCAGTACCTTTTCAACTCATCATCACCATCAGGTGATACGCTTGCTCTTTTTTATTATATAGGTGGCAGAAGAGCCGACAGATCACCTGATGGTAAGCGATTACCGCCGCCTATGGACACCTGCAACACCAGTGGTGTCACAAGTGCGCTGCTTACCTTCCCCTGGATCGGGCCTCCGGTACCCTCACTCACGCAGCGAAACCCTGCTTCACGCCGGTTTTCTGTGAGGACGAGGCATTACTCCGGTCGAGCCGGCCCATTCATGCCGAAGCGTGGCTCTCCCACTGTTATAAAAAAACTAGGACTTACGGCTCACGTCGCGTCGCAGGCGCACGTCGTAGCGACGGAGCGTGACGAATGTCGTGTAATTACAACTTAACGCCTATTCTGAGGAGTTTTTGGAGCAAAAAATCTTTGAAGTGACAGATTAATTATAGAAAGTTACGGCAATCTTTGAATGTATGAAACGTCGGTAGATATATGGTTGATAAATTACTAATCAATGTGAGAAGAACGGTTCCATAGTTGTGGTTTTGAAACGTTAATTTTTAAGTATAAAAAATCCTTCGAATTGTAAAATTTAACGCTACTCGCATGTTGATTGGTTGAACTAGTACGAGTCTAACTCGAAATTAAAGTCTAATTTGAATTTCGTATGGGAAAACGTATGAAATCTCTTAACTCGATTTTAATGTCGAATGCACGAGAATTGCCTACCAATATCTTTGCTAGAAGAATCGTTGGTATGCTTACCGATTCAAACAAAATGGTCTGCTCTGGTTTACCTCATTTTTAGCTTTTAACATTTTCTTCATCTTGAGTAGGTATTGGACTGTAGGAGGTGGTATGAGGAAAACATTGTAATAAACATTTTGGCGATTAAAAAGAGTAACTGGCGAGTTTCTTGCCGGATCTTCTCGTCAGAATCAACTTTCCGATACCGGTGGTAGAATCGCATTATGTCTATTTATTTTTTAGTATATCTTATGTATCAAGATATATATTTAATTTCATTTAAATCATATACATTAAATTCTTTAAATAGTTTTAAATATTTTCTTTATGTATGACGATTTGTAAGTGCTGTGTACAAGCCTATGCAAATAAAGAATATTTGACTTTGACTTTGAAAACTGATTTCATAATTTTACGGTGAGCACAAACTTTCTAAATAGACGTGAGCGGCCTTATCAGAGAAATCCGTAACAACCGAGAATCAAAGCAATGTCTCGTCTGTGGGCGACGGTGTGTGTCTAATCTATGAGCTCGCGATCTCCATACAATGGGCGGAGGAGGTATAAGGTACTCAGAAAAGCGCACCAAAGAGGGTTGCCAAGTAATTACCTTCTTACCTATAGTTTACTTACGCCCTGGAGACCTATTTTTGAATTGTCGTGTCACTAAAAAATGTGTGACTCGAATGTTTTTTGACAACCGCATTTTTGAATCATTCGAAAACGAGCGTTTTGCAACGAATGGTATAATAAACCACTCGTTTCCGTGAAGCGAGTGGACTCATTTACGTCAACGTGAAACAAGTTAAAACTATACTTTGACAAACTTGGCAATACCCTAAGCGAGTGATTTCAAAAATAGAGAAAATTTTGAATCATGCGACTTACGAGACGACGTGACTTGCAAAATGAGTAGTTTTGTTCGGACGAAGCGAAAATTCAAAAATAGGTCTCCTGATTGCCTAATGGGTTCGATTCCCGGGTCGAGCAAAAGTATGTTTCGAATTTTTCGAACATAGCTCGGGTTTGTAATTACCAATCCAAATTAGGCAAGCATGTTGATTAAGCCTAATCCTATCATAGTAGCGATGACTTGATTTCTATCATGGAGATCCTGATGTATGGCTGACTGTACCTAGCTATTATTATATTTATGGTAAACTAAATTAATTGAATGTTTGGTTTACATTTAAACCTTCCTGACTTTGCTCTGTCATCTTCAAACTGCCATTCGGTGATCTTCTATCATTTTACAGAGCGATACTTAGCCATAATATAACCGTGGAAAAGTGGCTACGTAAATTACGAATTAATATCCAATTTATTGTTACAACCCTAGCCTACAAGAACGCCGATTGGCCGGCAGATGCCTAAGCTCGCCTTTCTTATTCCTGAGAAGCATCGTGGCCGCTAGACCTGACTGAAATTCGAATTTTATCGATAATATCGATAACCAACCGGAGAGCTTCAAATCGGCAACGAACTTATTATTACATTGTCGGTGTACCAAGTACTATAATTTCCGTACTAATCGCTCATGCCATCCCGTTCCTTCCCGCAATGTTAAAAGGATCTACAACGAGTTTGGTTCCAGAATCGCGTTTTGTTATTAGGTAGTCGTTGTTAACTCTAGATTTGTTATGACAGGAAAGCAAACGAAAGTTGAAATCGGTGATATAGTTTTGGGTTATGCACACACGACATGTCAATTGATCTCACTAATATCGACACATTTTAAACTATTATGCATGAGATATTTTATATCGATAGTAGAAGTGATATCAGATGGCAAAAATCTACTCGATATTTGATTAATTTACTTACAAAGTTACAACACTAGTCGCCAGTCGCACGCGCACGTTACGTGTGAATTCCGATCTTGTGAATAGACGAGACAACACTATTTTACATTTAATTACTTGAATAAATTTTGAAGCATCATCACATCGACTTGAAAAAAAAAGCGTTGGATTTTTTCTTCATTTGCCATTACTTAGTAGACTTAGACTTGTTTGCCATTTTATAACCAAATTGTAAAGTCGATTACAATCATATTAACGCACCCTTATTCAAACAAAGAAATAACTCAAAATTTCACATTTGTGGGAAAACGCATTTGAAGTTTGACACCTCCGCTTAGTGTACTTCAAAATTAAATAAAAAATAAACTAATAACAATAGCCTTGTTTTAAAAATAGGTATGGATAGTTTAAAACATATAGAAATTAATTTGTATGGAGATCATAATTATTTATAAAAGGAAGGTATTTATTTATATTGTTGAAAAAAAAGTTCGTACTTATTTCACTTTTTGATAAAAATATTAATTTAATTCCTTCAAAATGGTACGATGCAAGTCAGAATGTTGCTGTTTTTTATTGTTATAATTTAAAAGGTTTCATCTTTTTTACTTTTATTCCAGTATAAGATAAAATTAAGTGTAATACAAAGACTTAAATTTATATAAAACGGTGCATTTTCCCCCCAATTGGGCCTGCGGTGCCCTCACTTACTCGACGAAACACAGCGCAGGCGCTGCTTCACGCCGGTATTCTGTGAGACCGTGGTATCACTCCGGTCGAGCCGGCCCTTTCATGCCGAATTACGTTCTGCGCTGCATAATTTTGCGCGTAATTTGTTATGTCGACGACGCACTGGTGACAGTCCGAGTTTTTGAACTTCGGGGTGCTACAGTACTTGTCACTGCTGCTAGGCGCGGATCCAGACCTCAAAAATGGTTGTGGGCATCTAGGGATTATCTGACTTGGGACATAGTGGAAGGGGGGTTCTAGCGGCTTGTTCCCCCTAGCTACGCCCGTGATTATGGGCATCTAAGGATTTTCCGACTTGGGGTATCGTCGAAGGGGGGTCCTAGCGGCTCGTCCCCCCCTAGGTACGCCCATAGTTGTGGATACAACCTCCCCCGCCAATCCCCCTCTCCCTCTCTTAGAATCTCTTAGAATGCTGATCCTAAGTTGATAGAAGAATGTGCAAAGTCTCAAGTAAATTTAAGGCTGTGGGCATGCCCACAGTGCCCACAATGGTGGATCCCGCTTGACTGCTCTGGCAGAGGTTGTGTCAAGGGGTAAACTTCACAAGTCCGAGGCAATCTGGTTTCTCAGTCCTCGGAAAAAGTCCTCCTGGATTCACCATTGTGGTGGGTGGGACTACCATCCCAGTTGGAGCTACCCTTAAGTACTTGATACTCGTGGTTGACAGCAGATGGGAGTTTACCGGGCACCGGCAACGGCTGGTCCTGAGATTAGTTGGTGCTGCGGGGGCTCTTAGTCGGCTGTTGCCCAACCTAAGAGGAGGCGATGAAAGCTGTCGCCGTTTAAAAATGGGGTAGTAAGATCGATTGCCCAATACGGGGCACCGATCTGGTCAAGATCATTAAAGAACCGTCATAAGGCTTGTTTCAAGTACAAAAGGTCATGGAAGTTCAGATAATTATAGGATAACGTACCATTTTTCACGAGGTGGCGTGCGCCATAGCAGGTCCCCTTAAGGGATCTAGGCGCAGAAGTCCAGGATTTTGTTTACTGACAAAGTGCTCAAATTCGCAGTAAATGGTGCCGGGTGTTTGTGGTTCCTTCGTTGTTTCTGGTTTCCATAGTACAAGGGAAAACCTTAGTTTAGGAGCAGAGCAATGTATGTGATATTGTTTCAATTTATTTATTCATTTTTATTTATTCTCCGCTGGACGCAGTAGTGCGGTAGTAAAGAGCTGCTCAGGACACGGCACTAAGTGAATGGCGGCGCCGGCGCCTAAACTAGTTCGACACCGAAGGTTCTGAATCACGACGTCGGATTCTGGAGCTGGTCTGGCTCATCTTAGACAGATGGATTCGAAGAAAGTGGGGTGGATCGATGAGCTATCTGTTGACACAGATCCTCTCATGACTTGGCTAAGTTGGAAGGTATCTATGCATCGTTGCCGGTGCAGATGTGTACGACTGTGCGGAAGATACCGCACAGCACACAATGGCGGAATGCCTGCGTGGGATGAATCAAGGACAACATTAACCGCCCTTGGAGATCGGAACCTCTTATTGGCGCCCGTCCTAGAGAAGATGGTCAGTATTGGAAAGTGCCTTGGAGTTCTGTTTCATTTCATTTAATAAAATATGCCATCATCTTACACCACGTAAAAGGATTGACTAGAAATTTCGAAAAAAACGATTATCGAATATCGCAGATCTAATATTCGAATATACGGAACAGTTTTATGTTAATTTTTTTCGAATATTCGATTGCAAGCCCTAGTTGAGCGGTGTACGTATATTTATATTTATGTACAATGACAGTCATACAAGAATTAATGTACGAGCAGGCGTATAATAGACACTCATCGCAACACGAGCGGAGTCACAAATCCCCTGCTAAACTTTTAACCCCCTTTCTCCCCGATGGAGACTTTAATACCATCATTTATTTTCTCGTCGAAACACAGCGCAGGCGTAGCTTCTCGCACTGGCACTGCCGTGCCTCCAGATACTTTACAATCAAATAGATATAGATAGTTACTTTACAATCAAATTTGGTGTCATTCAATGTATGAGGGTCATACTTTTTTGAATCGTTATCAGATATTGATGTATTTTGATCAACTAAACCTATATCATCCGCGTCCTAGATAATGACGCCATGCTAAATACAGATTATAATTGAAATTATTACGATACTTTCAGTAACGTGACATGTATGAATTTACTTTAATAGTGAATTAATTTAAAAAGTTGAAAAAGTAATATTTCTAAAGTTAGTAACTACAGTTGCAAAACTTCTGAATTAATCCGAATAATTACGGAATAGTTCGCAGAATACTTCTTTCAGTCAGATTTTTTCAAATTATCGATGTAAATGTTAGGTGATGTTTACACGATATAGATTGAAAAGTAAATTTGTCCGAAAGCTTAATTGTAGCAGCTAGCGTTTCTTATAGAAATCAGGGAGCACAAACGCATGCGCGATGTAAAAATACATAGTGACATCTATCGGAATTCGGAAACTATACCGAACTACTTGCTTGATTGCTTATTCTTAGCGCCATCTATTGGTGTTCCGTGCGAGCACCACGCACTGTGCTGTTGTTCGTGCGAGCTGCGTGAGGTGCGGGGCGGGTGGCCCTCCCTGGAGAAGTTTTCACCCGCAAAGATTCCCCCTCTCATCCCCCGCAGGGAATGTTTCGATAATAATTCGATCGAACAATTCGCAGTAGGAGCTGAATAGTTCTGTGGCTTTTTGATGAAGGTATCGAAGTGAACTGATCATTACTAATATTTTATGAGGATTTCTCCTGTGTTCGGGTTACTGGTTAGACAGTCAGGTTTTCATAATTTGTTAGTGAAATTACCGATTCGCGGAGGAGTTTTAAAAATGATAATCTATTATTATAAAAGTAGATAATTCATTCATATTGCAATTAAAGAGCCTGACAATGAAAATAAAACAGAAAGAGAGAGAGAAGGATCCCCTTTCTTTTATTTATGTAGATATTCTTATTTTTTTTTTCTTTTCGGTACCTTAACTGCAAATGTAACTTTGTATCTGGGGGCATATGTATGGGTTTACAAAGTTACTTATGCAGTTAACGTATCTAGAAAACTAGACTGAAATTGAAAAATGTTTATAGCATTTTCTTTTATTTATCACACTGTTCTCTGTCCTTGGCATGTTTTTCTGTGAAATCCATACAATTCATCCATCCATAGTTGATACTCGCTTGCAGAATAATCGTCACCAATAAATTGGACCTAATGTGTCTTAGAGTATTTTTTTTTTCTCTCTCATCCAAGCCGCAAGGAAAGAACAGCCTGCCTGGCTCGCCATGTAGGCGGGGGTATGGCTGGGATGGTCATGGGTTGACCCTCTTCATCATTCATGAATTAGAGAGTACCAGACACGCGTTTTTGTTATGATAATCCCGATTTTTTCCTTAATCGAATTATTCCGATTAATTCGGAATAATTCAGATCTATTCGTAAGTTTACCAAGCGAATGATTCGGAATGTTTCCCGGCCGCAACACTATTAGTAACACAGAGACTCAACTCCAAATACCACAACGGTAATCGTGAATTAACAGTACAACATTGAAATAAGTCTTATTAAGTTCAGTATCTTATGAAACTTTTAAAATAAAACAGAATTATGTCTAAAATGATACGTAGAAATTTAAATTTTTTTTCTTATAAAGTGAACTAAGTATAAATTATTGCACTATTAGATTAAATATTAGAGAAAATAAATTTTATCTGGCAGTAAAACACCGCAATGTTTGGTTTTATTTCACTCAAACACGGAAGAGCAGCGGTCAAACCTTGAACAAAGCTGGCACATCACTGAATCTTTCGCTTTACCGGAATCAACTTGTTCGCGCGTGTTAGTAAAAGAGAGGCGGACCATGCGCTGTCTCCCTCAGTTTGCTCATATTTGATTGGCTGTTCGAGTGAAACGATAGTCCTTGTTAAGTTATTACAGTTTTTGATGAAATCTCGGAAAACGCGAATTTTGAGTTATTTCTTTGTTTGAATAAAGGTGCGTTATGTACGGACAGCCGCACATCAGGTTACTACAATGTGTCAAATTTCCTCAGTTGATATTGAACCAAACACGTTTGACATAAAGGTGAGGTTCGATTGAAGAAATTTGACAGATTGTAGTAACCTGATGTGCGGCTGTCTGTACTTTCAATGTCCTCGGAGCGATTTTGAGCGATCGTAGCTCAGTGGATAAGAACGAGACGTCAACGTGGTTCGAATCCGGGTATAGACCTCTGGATTATGAAATCTATGTGCATTTTTTTTTAGAATTTGGCGCCGACCATCACTGACTTTTTCGCGTGAACTGTTATAAAATGTATTAGTTACAACTTATTTAGTTGGTGAAGAATTCTTTAATTCATTATTTTTTGCGTATTTTGTTGTTTAAGCTGTTGTTGTACCTTTTTAAATTATTAAATACTAGCGGCCGCCCGCGACTTCGTACGCGTGGAGTTAATTATTGACACTTACCGTCATATTTTGGACAATCCACACAATACATTTTTTTTTATAAATTGTAACCTATGTGTTATTTTGATGTATAAGCTATATTGTGGTAAAGTTTCATTTAAATCCATTCAGTAGTTTTTACGTGAAAGAGTAACAAACATCCATACATCCATACTTACAAACTTTCGCCTTTATAATAGTAAGTAGGATTTTGAAGGCGGTTCTGTTTGTTTAATTTTTTTTTTATTTTATTACTGTATTGTACCATATCCGTTGCAATTCTAACATCAGTGACCATGAGCTGTTCTTGTAATTAACGCATACTATACTATTACGAACAATGTTAGGATCAGCTGTTTTTTTTTGCTAAACATTTGCTGCATGAAGGACTTTAGCATTAAAACGATTACAGTTTTTTTTTTATGTGATAGGTAGCAGACGAGCAGGCGGATCACCTGAGTTTGACGGTTATTATACATATAAATTGTCCAGAGTAAAGTAAAGGACGAACTTTATATGACTATCGAATTGTATACCTACGTATCGTAAACAATTTGAATGAAAAATTAAACCCATTCATTCGTCGAAACAAAGCGGTCTTCTGTGAGGCCGTGGTATCACTCCTGTCTACTCGACATATTCATGCCGAAGCTTATGTCTCCCACGGTTTTATAACCAACGGAAACGGAATAAACATTATGTGATTGCTGTCACATTATCACAATATTTTGTTTAACTTCCATACAAACAAGACTGGTATCAATTTTGCACCTTAACGTTGAAGCAATAAGAGTCACAAGTCCAGCCCTTACTTATCGATTGTCAAATAGAGTATATTTTGTGACCTTGTCGATCTCGTTATCACTCGGACTGGGAGATGACCTTCCTGGCGACCTGGTCTGATAAGGGATTCGGTGTTATCAGTGGCAGGGTTGGCGAAACAGTTCGTACAACGAATGCGATCGTGACCAAGAAATAGGTACCTGTCGCGTCCAAATAAAAGGAACGCAGCCTATTTAAATTATGTTTATTGATTAAATTTTAGTACGGACAGCCGCACATCAGGTTACTACAATCTGTCAAATTTCCTCAGTTGATATTGAACCAAACACGTTTGACATAAAGGTGAGGTTCGATTGAAGAAATTTGACAGATTGCAGTAATCTGATGTGCGGCTGTCTGTACTTTAACTGCCGCACTCAGAGACCTTAATTAAAACTTTATTGTCACTTTAAGTAAAAATATTGACACTTATATTAATTAAAATAAAGACTTCCCATAATTAAGGTAATGAGAATTAAGGTTAAATGTCGTCTCTGAGTGCGGCAGATAACCCCGAAGTCTTCATAATAATAGGTAACATGAATAAAGCCCTGTTAGCATGTTAGATCATCGAAATAAGAAAAGTAAAAATCTTCTGTACATAGCCTTACCATGAGTTTAAAATACTATCCTCGCTATCGAAAACTATCGTTTTGTCTCTGTCATTGTGATGCATTTGAAAGAGATGTTGTTGCAAGTGTCCATGAGCGGCGGCATTTACTTACCAGTTACCATCAGGTGATCCGCCTGCTCGTCTGCTACCTATAACATAAAAAAAAAACCCGAGCTATGTTCGGATATTCTAAACATACTTTTGCTTGACCCGGGAATCGAAACCGGGACTCCGAGATCACGGCCCGAGGTCATCAACTGGACCGTAGCACCGGTGTGAGGTAGCGTTTCGTCGAGTGAATGTGGGTACCGGTGGCCCAATTGGGAGAAAAGAGATTAAAGGTTGGCAGCGCACTTGTGACTACTGGTATTGTAGGTGTCTATGGGCGGCGCTAAACGCTTACCATCAGGTGAACCTTCAGCTCGTTTGCCACCGACCGCATACAAACCCCCGAATAAAATGAGGAAGAGCCACATAATCTTAACTATTTGGAGCAGTTAAATATGTCCCGAAGTCTCACTGCATTAGCAAGCAGACCCCTCCTCCCCCCCTTTTAAGTTTAGAAACCAAACTTCGCCGAACAACTTAGTTCCGAAACTTACATAGTACCTTCGGCCGTGGGGCGAACGAAGTGGCCAGGGGGTCTACTCCGCCAAACGATATCGAATTATTCGTAACGATACGTCAGTTCATACAAAAACCTTACTCTAACACAGCTTAAAATACGAATAATTGAATTTGACAGCTTCACAAACGTCAAATCGACGAACATTCCGACGACGTCTCTGATGGTATATCGTTAAGAGTATCGTCTCGAGATATCGAGATTTGACGTTTGTGAAGCTGTCAAATTCAATTATTCGTATTTTAAGCTGTGTTTGGGTAGGGTTTTTGTATGAACTGACGTATCGTTACGAATAATTCGATATCGTTTGGCGGAGTAGACCCCCAGGTTTAGATTGAATTCAAACGTTTAAAATGATAATTTGGATCAGCTGGAGGTCCCTAGATAGATTGCTTATAAAAGGTATTCATGTATTGAATTGAAACAGCAATTCCCAAATGCATTTCAATCATTTTAAATTATTTCACGGGCTGATACTACGGCCTCACAGAAGACTTCGAAGCAGCGCCTGAGCCTGTAACGTCACGTGAGATTACCGGAGGTCCAAATGGGGGAAGGGGGGGGGGGGGGATATTGGCAGCGCACTTGTGACTCTACTGGTGTTGCAGGTGTGTATAGGCGGCGGCAATTGCCTACCATCAGTTGATCCGTCTGCTCGTCTGCCACGTCTCCCATAAAAAAAATAATTAAATAAATAGATTTAATTAAATGTTTCTTTTTTAAACTTTATTGCACAAAATTTGTAACAATAAGCGAACTTAATGCCCAGGGGAATTCTCTACCAGTTAACCTTTGGGTGTAATGCAGAAAAGACAGTGGAAGAATGTTAATGATTTTTAGGTTTTACAATAAATTGTATTTATCATTTATAACAAAATTATGATCAAATACCTGTGGGAGAAAGTTTAATTTGTCGTGTTTATTTTTTACGTTATGTTAATTTCACTGTATAATGGCAACATTAAAAGAGAATAAGTCAGTCTGTCAAACGAGGAAAAAGTGTAAGAGCTTATCAGATTCAATAAAATCCCAGACGTTAATAATTCGTCCATTCTTTTCTTCAACGATCCCACAACTATTTTGGGGGCTCGTCCGGGATCCAGAGAAGTATCAGCGTGGAAGAATTATCCAGATTTACGAAGAAATCAAACAACAAAAATCGGCATGTCATTTCATTACTAAGCTGTCACCTACGCGCCAGCATAGAGCCACCGTACCGAATGCTTCGGGACGTTGTTGCTGGCACCCGTTAATAGAGACGACGTGAAAACGAATGCTACGGGACGTTGTTTGTGACGTCAATATTTTTTATTATTTACGAAGTACCTATGTAGAAGACTAAGATTATTTCAAGACGTAACTATGATTAACGGACTTTACGACTAAAGATTATTGATATGAAGATGCTTATTGAATAATCTTAAGATGATGTGAAGATTAATTAAGACTCTAAAGAAGAAGTGAAGAAGTTCTTTAGGTATATCTGAAGATTAACATTATATTTGAAGATTAACATTTTAAGATGCCGCCGAAGAAAGATACCTGCAAAGAGGGAGAAGAGCGCGAATCTCGTGAAACACCATCCATCTCGTTTGGGGATGTGGAGAAGTCGATGACGTCATTTAGTGGTGACGATACTTATCCAATTTCAACATGGTTTGATGAGTTTGAAGATACGGCTCAATTAATGAACTGGACTGAAATAGAAAAACTAATTTACGCGAAGAGACTTCTAACGGGAACCGCGAGACTGTTTTTACGATCGCTTGGAGGTGTGAAAGATTATAAGACTCTAAAACAAGAACTTGATGAAGAATTTGGATATAAATTAAATAGCGCCGCCATTCACAAAATGCTAAGTTCCCGTAAAATGGGGAAAAACGAAACATACCAACAATATTTTCTTCATATGAAAGAATGTGCGCTACATGGGAACGTGGAAGACGCAGCGCTAATTGAGTACGTTATTGATGGCATCCAGGATAGTGAATCTAATAAATCTATTTTGTATGGAGCGACCAACCTGAAAGAATTTCGGAAGAAATTAGATATTTATAAAAGTATTAAGGAGAAGATTCAGACTCGACCTAGTACATCTACTACCCCATATGCAAGAACCAATAGAGTGAAGCGATGTTTTAAATGCGGTGACTTAGATCATGAATCCCCAGCATGTACTAAGGGAATTAAGTGCTTCAAATGTAACGAATTTGGCCACAAAGGAACCGAATGTAATAAAAGTAAAAAGACATTAAATATTGAAAAGCATGAAGATAGAATAAAGATTGATAAAGAAGACAAAGATTCAAAGACTCCATATAAGAAGATAAAGATAAATAATATTGAAACGAAAGCATTACTTGATACTGGAAGTGATGTTAATTTGATTAAGTTGTCGGAAGTTCGAAAATTTATAACAGATAATGACAGCTATGACAAAGAAACATCAATATATCTAACTGGAATTGGTGGACAAGAACTCCGTACTGAGGGACTCTTGAAAACTAAGATTAAAATTGATGACTACTATGCTGATATTGAATTCCACGTGGTACAAGACAATGCTATACCGGTTAATGTTATACTTGGAAATCCTATCCTTAAAGATTTTGAAATCAATTTCACGGCTGATGGTATTTATCTCGAAAAGATTACTCACCTGACGCTGCTGGCAGAAGAGAAGAATACTATTCTTGATGAACATTACCGTGAAAACAAAGACATTGCAAAGAAGATTATAAAGCTAGTTGAAGAATATAAACCCGATGATCAAAAGAAAGAAAGTAATGTTGAGATGAAAATAATACTTACCGATGAAGACCCGATCCATCAAAGTCCGCGTCGCTTGTCACCTCTGGAACAGAAAGTTGTCGATGAACAAATAGAAGAATGGCTGGAACAAAAGATAATACGACCTCGTAAATCAGATTATGTAAGCCCTACAGTACTAGCGAAAAAGAAAAATAGTTCATATAGACTATGCATAGGTTACAGAAAGCTGAACAAGAAAATTGTAACGGATTGCTCTGCTCTTACTAAAACCTTACAAAAGAAAGACTTACCTCCACGTGTCGCTCGCTGTGCACTGCTTCTGGAAGAGTATAATGATGAAATAAAACACAGAGCAGGATCAAGACTTAAAGATGCTGACGCGTCAAGCCGAAATCCTGTCTGCATGGTACTTACCGAGGCTGCCGTTCGCCTGAAGAGAGCACAGGATGAAGACTTCCATATTAGCCTGTTAAAGAAAATATTAGAGATAGAACCCTATCAAGACTATGTCATGGAAAGAGAGATACTGTGTAAAGAGAAAGATGGTACGAGACTTATAGTAGTTCCTAAGAAGATGCAAAACGAAATAATAAGAAAAAAGCATTGTTATGGACATTTTGGAGTTAGAAAGACTGAAGAGCTTGTCAATAGAGAATACTACATTGAAAATTTAAAAGATAAGATCAAAAGAGTCATAGAAAATTGCGTAGAATGCATTTTGATTTCACAAGAGAGAGGGAAAAAAGAAGGGTACTTACATCCGCTTGATAAGGGTGATACCCCGTTGTCGACGTATCATGTTGACCATCTTGGTCCATTGACTTCTACTAATAAGAACTACAAGTATATTTTCACGATAGTTGATGGCTTTACAAAGTTCACTTGGATCTACCCTACCAAATCCTTGTCCACAAATGAAACATTAGATAAGTTGAAGATACAACAACAAACCTTTGGTTCTCCTCAAAGAATTATCTCCGATCGTAACGCTGCATTTACCTCTAAAGACTTCTCAGACTATTGTGAAAGTGAAGGAATAACACATTACACGATTACTACAGGACAGCCGCGCGGAAACGGACAAGTGGAAAGAATCCATCATATAATAATAAATGTCTTAAGTAAATTAAGCGCTGATGATCCGACAAAATGGTATAAGCATGTTTCCGGAGTGCAACGTTGTATCAATAGTACATGGCAAAGAAGTATTGGAATGACTCCATTTGAGTTGCTTTTAGGAACAAAGATGAAAGACGGTAATGAAGATATTCTGAAAATGATAGAAGAAGGAGAAATCGAGAGTTATAACGAGCATAGAAATGAATTAAGAACTAAGGCAAAAGAGGCTATACAAAAGGTTCAAGAAGAGAATGTAAAGAATTATAACCGGAAGAGGCAAAAGGCTACCGAATACAACGTTGGAGACTTAGTTGCCATTAAACGAACGCAATTTACTCAAGGGAGTAAATTATACCCTAAGTATTTAGGACCTTATGCGGTCACAGCCAAAAAGCATCATGAAAGGTATGCTGTTAAGAAAGTTGGCGATAGTGAAGGGCCCATTAATACCACAACTTCAGCTGATTTGATGAAGCCGTGGTCCGGCGTAGGTATAGATGGAAGTTCATCTGAGACAGATGAATAACCAGGACGGCCGTGTGGGAGAAAGTTTAATTTGTCGTGTTTATTTTTTACGTTATGTTAATTTCACTGTATAATGGCAACATTAAAAGAGAATAAGTCAGTCTGTCAAACGAGGAAAAAGTGTAAGAGCTTATCAGATTCAATAAAATCCCAGACGTTAATAATTCGTCCATTCTTTTCTTCAACGATCCCACATACCTATATAATAACAAGACACAATCAGACTATAATAAAGTTTGTGACGTCACAAAGTTAACGACCACTCCCACCCCTTCGTCACACAATGTCACACCTCGACCCCCTCCCCCTTAATGTCTGACGTAATTTATTGTTGGCCCCCAATTTGTGACATCACCTTTACAAAGTAGGAACACCGTACGACTTTGTACTATACAGGGTTGCATACTTTGTATAACCGGGCGGACGTTTCCGCAACCTATTTGTTGAAAATAAATATTTTACATTTCACGTCCTGTCGTACGCGGCGAAAGTTCTGAACGTGTGTGTAAATATCAATAGATAGTGCAGCTGTGGTGTAGCGTCGATGTTTTACTAGTATGTCTGGTCTGGGACGCAATTCTCGTGCACCCGACATTGCAGTCTAATCAGGAGGCCAATTCTCGATTTTCGCCTTCTACATCGAGTCGATTTCATGGAACGCACAACAGTAGGTGAACACAGATCACAGTTGACATTCCTTATCTTGTTCTATTTAGTCTATGCGTTCCACGAAGTCGACTCGATATAGAACGCGAAAACCGAGAATTGGCCTCCAGGGACGATTCTCGTGCACTCTCGAATCAGAAATATATTCATTGAGATGTTCATGGTCGGCGGTGATTGCTTGGTGACCCGCTTGCTTGTTTGTCGGCTCTAGTAAAAATTATAAAAAAAAGTTGATCCAAGATGGGAACCGACTCCACGTTTGAAGTTATAATAGTCCTGGAGTGACAACTATAAATTCCAATGAGAACAATGTATGGATGCTGTCACGTTGTTATTACTTCCACCTTCGATACCTATGTATAGTACAAAGAAAGGCCGTAGCTAGGCATAGGCAGGGTTGGGTGTTCGATGACCAGAGCACAGAGCGGTAAACGCTTTTGTTGAGTGTAGCAGTGTCAGGCCTGTCCCACTCCGCGTGTAGTATCAAACTTACAAGTACATGCGGCGTCCCCTCCGGAGGGGCCAGTCAGTAGAAAATCACGAGCGAGCGGCGACGCATGCGCGACAGTTGCGTGCGATAGAAAGAGAACGCACTTCTAGGTATGAATAATTGTAGGTGTTGAACGCTGGGCGGCCGGAATTTCAACTTTATGTTAAGGTAGCCTGAGCCTTTATTTTTCTATAAACGGTTTTTAGAATTCATGCATTCTGTACTTGTACTATTAAGTATTCTGTGGCAGTGTCCCTAAAAAGGGAAGCTAGATGTTATGTGTGCCACATTAATCAACTGGTCTCAAACTAGGGCAACCAAACAAACCCTGTATTATGAGTACCAGGTGACGAAATTTAACGGGGGGCGTTGAACACCCAGACCCAAAAAAAATTTGAAAATGCTGTTTTTAACCCTAGACCTTTCGCGCTTCGGGCGAACACTTTAGCTACTGCGCCATCGAGGCAGATCTTTACATCAAAACATAAAAAACATCTTTTTTTTCTCTTAATAACCATAGACAATCTATAAAAGAGTAAGTGCGTGGTCGTCGCCAACAGCTTTGTTGGCGAGGATAGTGTATAACGTGTCAATTTCTCTCTTCGAATCAGTAAACCTATCTCTCTTCGAATCAAGTAGATTTGGATTTAAAGGAACATATGGAGGGAACGCGAGACAGTCTTCTCACAACACTGCTAGTTTATCCTCGGCTACACGCCGAATGTTGAAGCGACTAAGATGAAGAACATCAAAGCTACCAGGTGAACACTGTGCCAATGGCTCCTGCCAAGAACGCAGCTACGGCAGGTGCAGTAAATCAGCCCGGGACGCATTAATAACATAGCTTGCTAATAGCTCATAACTGCGGGTGCGCTCTCGACAGAGTTGTCGTTAACATTTGGCTACAACTGCTTGGAATCTTTATTAGACTAGATGACAAGTCATTAGAAAAGTGAAATAGGCAGTGTTATTAAGGGGCTATACGAATGAAACTAGCGCCGCCAACCTATTTACACTGATTGTAGCGAAAATATGATATTTTCCAAGTAAATTGGATTTTTCAAGATGCAAGATACAATATTTCTATCACTTTTAGCAATAATTGACATTATTGTTACTTGTCGCGTGTTTTATATATATTGTATTGCATCTTGAAAAATTAAATTTACTTTTATCTAAGTCTGTAATGTTTTGCTTTCTTAAAAATATCGTATTTTCGCCACAATCAGTGTAAATAGGTTGGCGGCGCTAGTTTCATTCATATAGATTAGCCCCTTAATAGCAAGAAGAGATGGTTGCTTAGAGGATAAAACTGCTCCTTCCATCCGCGATGTCGTAAGATCGAATCAGGATTTTTCAAATTTGTGTACGTATTTCTACCATTAGCTTGGCGATGAGGGATAGCATCGTGAGGAAAGCTGCACGTTTCGGATAACTTATGAAACGTGTACCTACCATGATTCAGTTGGTCTGGTTCCCCTGTTTAAGTGTTGCGTATATCAGACGGTAATCGCTTCCGCCCTAAATCCTGAATCATGGACTAAGCATACCCAAATCATATCTTCAAGAAACGAGCCTATACCTTCCTAAAGGGCCGGCAACGCATCCGCACTCCTTCTGGTGTAGCTGATGTCCATGGGCGGCGGTGTTCACTTACCGCGGTGACCCGCTTGCTCGTTTGCCTTCCTATACATTAAAAAAAAAAACCCTGGGCTCTGAAGCGACAGCTTTGGATGCAACCGGGAATTACACCCTAAGATGTAAGAGAAAGACATTGGCTAAGTTATCCTCATAGGGGTTGAGTCCTGTTAAAATTTTAAAAAGTGCTAAATTTTTTTTTTTATGTGATAGGTAGCAGACGAGCAGGCGGATCACCTGATGGTAAGCAATTGCCGCCGCCCATGGACACATGCAACACCAGTGGAGTCACAAGTGCGCTGCTAACCTTTTATCCCCTTCCCCCCCGATGGGCCTCCGGTACCCTCACTCACTCGGCGAAACACAGCACAGGAGCTGCTTCACGCCGGTTTTCTGTGAGGCAGTGGTATCACTCCGGTCGAGCCGGCCCATTCATGCCGAAGCATGGCTCTCCCACAATTAAATTAATTTCTTTAAAACTCCTTGAGCTGTTTCTTAACTTAAGCGATGCTTTAATTAAACCGTAACGTTGCACCAGTTTAGTTTTAGTTCGACGGATACTTCGAAAGTAAGTTGGGAGAAGTTGATCCGCAACTTCGGAGACTTGCACCAACTTGCCTGATACACGCTTATGTTTCAAACTATTGAAGAAGTTTTAGAAATTAAAACCGTTACCGAGAAGTGACGTCATTCGAACGTTTTTTCAACTCGACCTTATTCCATCACAGGTTGCAGACTGCTAAGATCGGGGTGGATATGACCCACCACCCTCAACTAACAACTGTGGGAGAGCCACGCTTCGGCATGAATGGGCCGGCTCGACCGAAGTGATACCACTGCCTCACAGAAAACCGGCGTGAAGCAGCCCCTGTGCTGTGTTTCGCCGAGTGAGTGAGGGTACCGGAGGCCCACCCGGGGAGGAAGGGGATAAAAGGTTGGCAGCGCACTTGTAACTCTACTGGTGTTGCAGGTGTCCATGAGCGGCGGCATTGCTTACCATCAGGTGATCCGCCTGCTCGTCTGCTACCTATCACATAAAAAAAACCCTCCCATGGTCCTTCCGTTCTTCTTGGCATACGGAAATGTATGATGAAAATTTGCGTTTGCTCAGTGTCTGGGTGTTTATGTATCTATAAAATATTAAAACGGGAATTAACGCGACGGTTATTTATTAATTTATTTTAAGTTTTATATTTGTGTATCCTCTTTTGTCTGATATCTGTATACAAGTGCTTAATCTACATAGTGCGGAGTCAGGTATTGCGTGAATTTATTAAAACTTCAAACGATTAAGTACCTCGGCAAATCCATTGTAAACATTTTCACAAATTCATAATTACTGGCCAGTGCAGACCACAGTATTACCTACTATTACCATGCGACTCACATAATCATGTTATAACTGCCACGTAATAAAAAAGGAAATTATATGTGCGATAAGCCGACTCTTTATGTCTCAAATAAAAAACGTAGGTATACAGTGCTGCCCTCCTAATCGTAAATGTGAACTAAGTGGAAAAAATTCAATCTCAATGCTATTTTTTAAGGTTGACTTTTTTCACTATTGCAAAGTGAAAAAAGTTATACTGCGTTTATGATTAAGAGGGCTGAAGGTTGGCAGAATGTTTATTGGCTAAGCAAACTCTGGACACGATGAAGTTCATTGTGAAGAGCGTAACCTACTCGTATTTACGAATTTGCGAGTCAAAAAGCTATTATCTGTGGGAGAACCATGCTTCGGTATGAATGGGCCGGCTTTACCGAAGTTATACCACGGCCTCCCAAAAGACTGGCATGAAGCAGCCCCTGGGCTGTTTTTCGTGTTTTGTGTGTGATGAATAAAAAATGTGTTTGTATGAAAAAATTGCCAAATACCGTTATTCGTTTTGTTAACTAACAATTAATGGTAAAAATTCATGTTTCCGAATTCCTATAATTTTACCACCATTGCAGAATATAAAGATAACCAGCGTTCTCGTGTCCCATTGTTTCTGAGAAACTCTCATTAATGGAAAACTAATTTATAACACTATTGTGTTTTTATGGACTTAATCTAGTAACTTGGGAAAGTAAAATTGATTTATGTTCGTTGCGAAATTAATCTGAAAAGTGAATGCTGCAAATCATGGCGAATCGTCCACGGTTATTTTAAAACCTAAATTATGACACAGATTCTATATTATGTACGTTTTTGCCGCCCCCTAAAATCTGGCGCCCTGGCTTTGGCTATGGCTTAGGGCAGGAACGAGGAGCTAAACCACTTGGTGCGCGCCGGCGTTGTCTGGATGGTATGCGGATGGCAACGCTGTCCAGCACCTGAGCTCTGTTCATAACCTTAAGTTGCTTTTCAGGGTTGCCTAGGTCAGTTGACATTCGCTTTATTATCATTAACAGACTTACCGAATCCTGGATCTCTGAAGCGATGTCTTCTGACGTCTTCGGGAATAAAACGCTTAGAAAGTTATCTTACTTAACAAAAAGACAAACAAATGTTGTAATCGTGACATCACAGACTTGACACAAAGATACTTCGAAAAGTAACAACAACACGATGTAGTTCAAATACCCTAATTTTGCATACCGCATGTATAGGATTGTTATTCCAGTCGACCAACACCTAAAGTTATCGGGACAAAGTGCTTTTATCTCGAGGTGTTTAGGTTGAGAATGGCTCGTCACACAGATATACTCTTGTAGATTTATGCAGGCCTAGGAAATGAGAGAGCATGCGCGGTGAACTCAGCTCCAGCGGTGCCCTCGGACACAGGGAAAAGCGAGCAGTGAGAAAACTAAAAAAGACCCTGACAAAACGAATTGAACAAACATAAAAAGTAAAGTAAAATATCAGCCTATTGACTGCCCCATTGCAAGCAAAGGCCTCCATCTTAAAAATCAAGCCATTTGCAATAATTATGAGATTAGGCCTAATCACAATCACAATCTAAGGCTTGCCTAATGCGGAATAGATGAAAACACAATATCGAAAAAACATTATTTTAGTTATTTCTTCTAATTTTTGGGAATCTGCTTCATTTTAATGAAATGAAGAAAGATTGACCGTTAAATAATTAAATCGTGAAATTTTCATAAGCTAAAACATCTAAATTTTGTTTTTATCTGATAATTTGTTATTTAGCTTTTTGCGATCAACACTATTATGTAATCTTACTTAATCATTTGCCACTCTCATCAGGTAAATAGGTCTTTGGCGACTTCGATCTACTTCTACCGCTTTTTTATATCAATGTACCAACACATTTGTGGTGTTCTTAAAGAGTGATTTACACTTCAATAAGTACAGTAGCGAGTTAAGTTGTGTCATCAGCGAGTTAAGTCATTTTTGCCGTGTGAACGACCAAAATGACTTAACTCGCTGATGAAGCAACTTAACTCGCTACTGTACTTAATGAAGTGTAAATCGGTCTTTAGGTAAAGTTCTCCCTTGCACAGTCTCTACTAAGTATGTATGTAACATTACTCAAATGTAATAATATTAAACCTTATCGTCCTGGTTGAGCCTTGAGTTGGCCTAAGAGTCAAGATGTTCATTTTATTGCAGGCGAAGTTACCACAAACATCCAAACCCAACGCGATTTTTTTGCTGTCTTGAACAAAATGGATATAAATTAAAATTGGTTATTTGAATGTAAGGTACAACTTCATGTTTTCTCACTGCCTTCTCTACGTTGTACCAGAGGACCGGAGCGGCAATGCTCAGTGGAAGCCCAACCGCAGATGGGACCACACGCCTGTTCAAACCTCAGCATTGGAACTATTGCGTACATCTAACCTAGATTCCAGCCCACGTATTCTATGGATATACCTAGGCTGTACAATTGTAACCTATTTGTAAGGTACTCGTAAAGGGTGTGTCGGAAATCACTTTCCTCATTTTGTACACCGTATACCTAGTAAGGTACTCATTATTTGGGACAACTTTTGTTTGAAACATTTTACGATTAAAACGGGTCTGAATGAGACGATACAAAACCAGTACATTTTAGTACTTGCTTGATGTTTTGGCCAAGTTACGACGAACAGTCATAAGCTAACCACGAAGTGAAGTTAGCTAACTTTATTAGTTTTATCAACATCGGATTAAGTCTCGCCCGTTATGTATCCATTATACTTATTTGTACAATGCAACGTGAAATTTTAAAATCGTTTTTTTACGGAATTGACCCAAATATCTTGAGCTTCCCTAGCAACGGCTGTTTCAACGTATAATTATGGGATACAAAATTGAATACAATTTAATAACTATACTCTCAATCAAGCATACAATATGGCGGCAGAGGAAAAAATGGTTATAAGAATTAGGTAAACATTAGTTCTTCGCTGGCTTGGCCATCTCGAGAGACTGGATGATGATCGTCTCGTGAAGAAAGCATACCAAAGCCGACCGATAGGCCAACGCCCGGTAGGCCAGCCTAGGTATCGCTGGAAAGACGTCGTCGAGAGTGATCTGCGAGAACTTCAGGCCAAGGACTGGCAACAAGTGGTACAGGATCGACCGAAGTGGCGTTCTCTTGTTTCGGAGGCCAAGACTCGTTTCGGGTCGCTGAGCCAGTGGAGTAAGTAAGTATTAGTTGGTTTTGAACCTATTTGTTACCATGACCACAACATTTAAAGAAGCTGCTATCTTTCCGTGAACTATTCAGATGCAGCCTAGAATGCATACGAACCTGCAATATTTATTTAGAAGGCACTTATTATCCACTGAGCACCTTGCCTTTCCAGTTCGATGTTTGATCCAAACCTACAGCTCTATTTTCGCTTTTGTGAATTGGAAGAGGAAATAGATTAAGAAGTTGGGAATGGAGAAGTTAGTACACTCAATGCGATTAAGCTTATTCAATTTGGCTGTGGAGTTGCGGTAGTAATTGAGCCTAATGGTACATTTGTTAGCGACTGTTTCGTTCAAGATTTGTAGGAATTCGATTCCCGGCTACACGATCACTTTTGTTTTCACCGATGGCAGCTATACGAACGCGCCTTCCCTAAGTTCGTGGTTTAAGTCCGAGTATGCCTATGTGCATATTTTCTACCATAAGCTCGGCAGTGAGGGAAATCATCATGAGGAAACCAGCACGTTTCGGATAGTTTCTAAATCGTGTTACCATGATTCAGTTGGTCTGGTTCCATTTAACAGGGATCGAAGGTTTGTCGCGAAGTTCTGATGTCGCGTCATTGTAATTGCCAGACTCCCCATATCCTGAATCATGGTCTAGGCGTACCCCGGGCCCAAAGCGATATCTTTGGTCGTAATTTGGAATTATACGCTAAGATGAGAAATCAATTTCGTTTCTTCAGTGTCTGGATATTATTCTATTTAAGAACTACATAGTTATTTATGTTTTTCCAGAGCAGGAGTCGCTCTCATCTTAGACGTATGAGGCAGGGTCACTATCAAATACACCTTCATCATGACATTAGCCTGTATCATCCCACTGCAGGATATAGGCCTTCTCCTGTGCTCGACATTTACAACGGTTCTTCCGACCACTGTGTATTTGTCATCAGCCCATCTTGTTAATGGGATCCCTGTGCTTCTTTTACCTTGACATGGCCACAAGTGTGACAGATTAGCTCCATCTGCCTTCACCACGACAAACCAAGTGCCCTGCCCACTAACCATCGGGCATCGAAATTAATTTGTCGATGTCATTGACCTTCGCAACGGCCCTTATTTAATAACGCTTGTATACATTTTACGACCACAGTTTTCACAAAGTTTTTTTACGACTTAATGCATCCAAAATTAACAATTTGGCATAAAATATGCAAAGCGGCAGCTGCAGTGGTCAACGTGCAGTAACGATAACAGAGGTACACACGGCGACACGTGGAGATACACCTTTTGGACGTTGGACCGTTCTTGTGTCTAAGATACAAGTGCCATTTTTGCACTGCGCGGGTGTAACTTGACGTGTCGCGTGTGTAAATCGGAGTAGGTATACCTACTCCTCGTATACCTCCACTACGGGATGGGGGATATCACGTGTCACAAATCCGCTAGATGGCGTAGTTAGAACTGAAGTCACTCATTGCTTATTTTTGATGTGAGATATCAAAACGTCACAAAACAACCAATGACGTTGAAGTTGGACCTCAGTCTAACAGGACGCGCCATCTAACGGATGGTTGGAATGGTTAGCGGGCTATGAAAGAGCTGACTGAAACTAGTCGAAACGTGCATACTTCCACATGATGTTTACCCAAACCGCCGAGCTGATGGTAGTAATACTCACACCATTTCTGACACCGTTTAGCTTAGTGATTTGAGCGCCGGTTGAGACGCAAGGGTGCGTGGGTTCGATTCCAGCACCAACACACACTTTAGGTGATGAAACAGGTATTTCTGTTGGGTCTGGGTGTTTGTGATTCCTTTATTGATTCTTCAACCTTAGTTTGGGATCAGGACAAGGTATGTGATGTTGTCTCAATTTATTAAATATATTTTTTTTGCATATCCTGTGGTGCATGCTAGGGTTCGAAACCACGTCCCCCGGTAGGGAAGGTATCTCTTTCGAAATGGTGTCTGCATAAGTATAGCATAATTAGGATTCATACGGTCAGGTTCTGATGCAACTGGTGACTCACAGCTCGACCTTTCTCATGAGTCAGACCAAACAATAGTGTTTCCATTATTGCCGCGTTTGGTTTAGATACGATATGTTATTTGCATTCGATAAAGAATGCACTTCCTCCTTGTATCTTTTAATAAAAGCTGGAACCAGTGTGACGGCTTATGGTATTAACATAAGCCTTTGACTGCCACATTTCTAGACACAATAGAAAAAAATATTGTTTGCCGGTCACCAGCGACCCCCATGGTGTTTAAAGAGTTAAGCTTAGTTGCCACAAGGTGGACCAACGATCTGGCGAAGGTCGCTGGAACTCCGATGCATGCGAGCGGCACAGGATCTATAAGTGTGGAGAACATGGGGGAGGCTTATGTCCTGCAGTGGACGCTTATTGGCTGAAATTATGATGATGCTAAGACTCAAAATTAACATTACCTCGGACAAAAAGTCCAACTTCCAGAAAGAGGTCTATCGACGAATCCAGTTTTTGGAAAGCTACGCAGCATATTTTTGGCCTATTTACCAGTGTCCCACCAAGATGCAAGTCTTCAATGCGTGTGTGTTGCCAGTCCACAATGGTCGGTGACATAAGAATCCGATGCGCTTACAAATCTTACAATTTTAGGTGTAGATAAATGAATAAACATATTACTTTGAGGATATAAGTTGCGATTTCTATCTGTCAAACTCATGGACGTAAAGTGACCTATTACAAAATCCTATGTGCCATAACATTGTTAATGGTATAGCTGACGGCACGAAAGAATGGCGATGACCGTTATTTTGCGCACTTGTAAAAAAGAAGACTTTCTATTAAAATTGGTTTCTGCGCACTCAAGGTCATAACTACACTTTCTTGCCGCAGCTATAGCAGTAAGTAGCGTTAAGCTTATGTTGAGCTAATACAGCCTTTCATAAAAGAGACAAGAAACAATCTTCCTCTTCCCTCCCAACAATCCACGCATGATTTACGCCCTCTTTTAATTCCTGCATTATCAAAAATACTAATTATGACAAATACAAAGCGGAACCCCAGCTGTTGAGCGGGAGGGCGATAGCGGCGTCCCGCTCGCTCCCAGAGGCACACTTGACCGATGAGTAATGTCGAATGTGTCCCGGGACTGTCGGGCGCTAGGGACCGAAGTAGACAGGGTGTGGTTCAAGGGATAAGTCTGAAGATTTAACCTACCTAAAAGGGGTTTCAAACTTTCAACTGTGCAATATCCTGTACAGCATAAGGCGCCAAACTGTTAGACTTTGCATGACTGGTTTAAACAACAGAAACGCTTATTTATTTTTTGATTTTTGACGAAATCTTAACATGGACAATATGGACATGCCAACGGGCGCTAAAGCTGGACTAAAACATGCTCAAAAACGATCATACGAATTATAATATTTTTTTCTTATTTTCTAATAAGAGAAATTGTATTTTCTAATAAAATATTTTTAAAATCACGCAGGCATATTCATACTAATGTAATGCTTTTGGACTTTGATCCTAATTTTCACTACCTTATTCGATCACTGAATATCACTTTTACCCGCTGATCGCTTATCCCTCGGCCCACTGAAAGGAAACTAGGAGAAATGATTCTTCTTCTTCTTTGAGTGCCATCTTCTAACGAAGGTTGGCGATCATAATGGCGACTTGAACCCTCGACACAGCTGCTCTAAACAGAGAACGGGTGCTTTTATTGTACCACTGGCGCAGATTTTTAAGCCAAGAAGTTCTTCTTCTCCCTGGGCTCCTCTTTCCTTGGATCTTGCCTTGTATTATAAGTTGCAATAGGTCATACTTCGAGAAATGATTGCGGTGCTTAAGATGTGACGGTGTGTGGAAATAAAGCGAGCGATGTGTCACGTCACTAGCCTCAGTTATTTGCGGGTCGCTCCGCTCGCTCCGCCCGTCAACACGAAGTGATGGTGTCTTCTACGATGTGGCTAAGTAACTAACGTTAAAACATAGTAGTTGCTTTTCCGCTCACTACACTTTTGAGTTTTTTTTTATAAGTAAACAAAGTATCGGCCTACACATTTTGTGCAGCAGAATAAACGAATCTATGTATCTGTCCCACTGCAAGGCAAAGGCCTCCATCATAGAAATCAAGTCATCACTATTATCATGGGATTAGGCTTAATCACCAAGCTTGCCTAATGCGGATTGGTGATAACAGACCCGAGCTATAAAAATGTAATTAAATTAAGAAGACTACAATAATGCTATTATAATTAAGTTTATTACTTAAGCGAAATGTCACATCACTACCAGCAGTTATTTGTGGTTTGACAAAAATCCGTGTCGGCAAATACACTGAGCGGAATATTTAGAGCGCTCCCAAATAAAGCGAGCACACTGTCCTGTAACTCCCATTATTTGGGTCGACTGAAAAATAGACAAACGGAACTGAAATAGACTGCAAACTGCACAGCTACTGAATGAGTAATGAATTTTCAGTTTTCACATTGAACTATTTCATAGACCAAATTTGAATTGGGCCCGTAAAGTATTGTTGTAAAACTTATTTTGTCATTGCAGTTTAGAACATTGCTGATAAAAAAAAATAAACAAATGAAAATATTTATTTCCAGAAATAACATTAAACAATATTGTATCCCACATGAAACTGACGCCCACACTATGCAAAGCCTGTTCCGTGGAAATCCATAGAATCTTGTTGATGATTTTATGAAAAGTGTATCGCAAACGTTTTTCTATTTCAGTAATTATTAAAAGATTTAGAAAAACCCAGCGTCGTCTCTACGAATCACCGGAAAAAATAATAGAAAATGCACACACAATTTTATTTGTTTTGTCCGAGTCATGGTGCCCCAAGCTGCGGCAAAGTGAAGTAAAAATAACAGTGAAGCAAGCGTCTGCCCATCTTAATTTTTTAAAACAATCTTTGCATCGCATTTTTCTCCTAATCAGAGATTTTTTTGTGTTTCTAAATATTTTCAATCTCGAGTGATACATCGATGCTCCGTGGAAGATCCACGTTTCGGTATGAATAAGTGATTTTATTCGGCTCGACCGGAATGATACCACATGTTTTTTTTTTATGAGATAGGTTGCAAACGAACAGACGGAAGTACGGAACAGACGATGTCTCACAGAAAACCGGGATGTAGCAGCTTCAGCGCTTTGTTTTTGTGAGGGAGTCGGGGAAATGGTTGGCAACGCACTTATTACTCCACTATATTGTTGTTCATGGGTGGCGGCCAGTCGCTTACAATCATGTGATCCGCCTGCCACCTATCACATCAAAAAAGAAAATCTTCCTTTTAATTTTGTTTGTATTGTTGTATTGTATGTGATGTTACCGTATTTGGTGTAGATGGTGTTTTAATAACAAATAAAAAAAATAGAGAGATGGTACTGTTAAAGATCACCGGCTTATTTCACCATTACCCTACGTGTCTCTACATCCATTACATTGGCAGAGTTGACAGCGTCCTCACTGTTCACTTATCTTCACTGTATGGCGCCAGGGACTAAACAAAACAAACAAACTGCTAATGTCTGGCCGATTCAATCCTACGGGACTCTTGTTACATGTCTATACCAATGTATAGTATAGATATATCCTATACGACCAGTGTTATAACAAACGGCAACGGGAGATCTGAGGTCTTGGATTCTTCTGAATACGTGTAAACATAATCTAGTAGGCCTTTATCATAGTTAAATGTTATTATCCCCCTGTTAAACCTTCGTAACGCAGCCCCCTACAAAGCGACATCTTTGGACGCATTGAGAATAACACGAGAATTAGGCAGCCCAGTGGTTCTATAAGGGTTCCTTTTTTTGTGTTTTTCCCCTTTTTACATAAATATAACTAAACTAGTGGCCCGCCCTCACTTCGCTTCGGGACCGTAGTTCAGAAATTAACCAATAGATGGCGCTGTGCTCAATTACATCGCGCAAGCGTTTCGTGTTTTCGGTTTACCTATAAGCCTTGTCGTTGTCTATAGAAGTTATCTCTTTATAAATAGTATAGATAAGAGTTACGAGACATAAGTCCGATGAAGTTCAGCTCATGCTGCCTGGAGCGTACACTCTCAAGCGTTCGGAACGCTCAAAATACCAAGTTTGTTCACTAAATCCTTTCGAAACGCAATAAGTATAAGCCGGTATTATGCCTAGATAGCCCAGTGCGTAATGTCTAAGCCTAGCTTAGTGTTGCGTCACGGTTGTGTTCGTAATGAGTATTGATTTCATGACTAAGAGGAACATGTTGTAAGCGTATCGTAGACATCTGTTACGCATAATTCTTAATATTTATACACAACAATCATTAATGGGTCAAAAAAGCCATGAAATTAATTGATGGCGACACTGCCGCTTATGTCATAAGATAGGGTAACCCCATTGGTTATAAAACATGCGAACTTCGTTATTTCCTGAAAGATCCGTTTTCATGACTGATCTTTCGATGACGATGTAATCGACGCCCAGGGACATCTATTATGTGGATCTAATGTCCCACGAACGATGTGAGGGCGAGCTACTAGTAAAAAGTAAAGTATCAGCCTTTATTCTGTCCCACTGACTCCCACTGTAGGGCAAAAGCCTCCTCCATCTTAGAAATCAAGTCATCGGTATTATGATGGGATTAGGCGTATCTAGGTGATCACAAACCCGAGACAGAGTAGGTGTATCGAAAAAAAATAAGTCGTCAGGCCTGCCAAATCTGCTTATGTTTCAAATGTGAAACATTGACTGATTTGACCGTGCATATTCAAAGAACTCTACGAGCAATGACATCTACGAGTTATAATTTCGTTTTTCACTTTGACATAAAAACCTACTTGGTTATTAAGCTTCGTTC
This sequence comes from Cnaphalocrocis medinalis, assembly GCA_014851415.1. Taxonomy (NCBI): domain Eukaryota; kingdom Metazoa; phylum Arthropoda; class Insecta; order Lepidoptera; family Crambidae; genus Cnaphalocrocis; species Cnaphalocrocis medinalis. Next base: position 10,855,448 of record CM026288.1, read on the forward strand.
GTAAAATCGCAATTTATGAGTTCATAAAAATTAACATCCCTATTACTCTTTATGTGCTTTTCTTTATGTTTTTGTTATTTTGTTGCAGGTAATAATGGGAGAGGAAATGGAAAAGTTGTACGCTATGTCTTATGCTGCTGTACAGTAAGTTGCGAATGTAAAAAAGTAAAGTATCAGCCTATACTGTTAAATTTTAATCATTTTAATCGGCTTCGGGATTAAAACGACTAAAATTTAACGGGGTAGGTATACTGGCCTGGCCTGTAGGCCTGTCTCACTGCAGTGGGACAACTCTCCATCATAGAAGTGAAGTCAACGCTCCTATGATGGTATTAGGCTTTTTTTATACTAGAGGCGGCAAACGAGCAAGCGGGTCACCTGCTGGTAAGTAATCACCGCTGCCCATGAACATCTGCGAGATCAGAGAGGTCGCTGATGCGTTGCCGACCTTTTAAGAAGGAGTACGCTCGTTTCTTGAAGGTCCCTAAGTCATAGCCGTCAGGAAATAATGCCGCAGCTAAACTATTCCAAAAGACTAAGAAAATTCCTCGACAAACGCACAGTGCTAGATCGCCAACCATCAAGATGGAATGACAGCCGCTTGCGTGTGGTTCGATGTAAGAATTCAGCCGCAGGAAGTAGATCAAACAATTCCTCGGAGCACTTCCCGTGATAGATGCGGTAAAGAATACATAGCGAAGCTATATCTAGCCGGTCAGCGACAATTCGAGTAGCCCTACGTTGTATACGGTCAAAAGGAAGAAGTATAAAGGCTTAATAGTATTGTAAATGTATAGAAAAACTAAAAATACAAATAGGGATCAGTCTTGTCAGAGCTTAGCTACTTATCCTTAATTACCAATAAATGAAATTAAACTTGGGTTTACAGAAACAACCATTGTTTTTAAAACAAACAAGCCAAACAACTATACTTAACTATAAGTTTTTCTTCGAATAGTTAAGTACAATTTACGGAAATAACTAAATTCCTACTCATAATTGTATGACGAACCGATAATACTGTATAAGGTGGTAGCTTGGTGATTCATTTTGCATTAGGTATGAGGTATATATACGTGTCTACTTGTTTGACACGACAAGTCTTGACAAATTGTCTTGGCGACAGTAAATACATTTTAGATAGTATACGGTTTAGTATGTCGTAATTATTCTCATGTAATAAAATTAAAACTGACCCGTCCTACCCCGTTCGGGAGTTCGGGACTTAGGTTAGGACGCTCGACGGTTCTTCGGGGTCTAGGCGTACCATTCACGAGGTGGGGGAGGGGGGGGGGGGGGTGTCTCCTGGAGGCTTGTCATACTATCTACGAATGGGGAAACCCCCGGACGCTGGTCATACCATCTACGACGACAGACGGTAGCTGTAGGTACAGTAAAAAAAAATGGCTGACTTGACAAATCTATGACTGAAGGTTCCATTTGTACGGAACGAAACATTTGGCTACGGAACCGTAAAAGGGGACTGTCCTTTCAAAAAGACGCGGTGGTCCATGGTCCATAAACCTACGCAAAGTGTTGGGCACTTATCGATAACGCCATGTCACAGGAACTTGGGATGGACATTTCGACGTAAATAAAGATTCTTTCGACACAAGCTGAAGTGTATTTTCCGGCAAAAAGAGTGGCCGTTGAAAAACTATGAATGTATTCATGAGTCCGGTTGCAGCCTCTCCATATAGGGTTGCCATGACTATTATGATTTATTTTTAACTTATTTAAAAATTCTTATCCGACTTGTCTACCAATTTTTCGCACGCCTAAATAAACGATAGTAGCTCAGTGGCAAAGTACTCGCCTTCCTTAGGGGGGTCGTGAGTTCGTTATCGCAATTATATAGCTTTATGTCATTCCCCCCTATCTGTCATTGTCATTAATGCTGAGGTCACTATGCATGTAGCCTGTTTTTCTCGCGCGTAGACAGCCAGGGTTCTACGTCAATTTTATGTGATATGTGGCAGCCGATCAGACGATTTCATTGCCGCCGCTCGTAGACACCTGCAACTGTACAGTTGCAAGTGCGCTGTCAACCTTTAACCCCCGGCACCTTTACTCACTGGACTAAACACAGCGTAAGCGCTGCTTCACGCCAGTCTTCAATGAGGCGCTCTTATCACTCCGGCAGAAAGCGTGGCTCCACCACGGCAGGCCTGTCCCACTCCGCGTGTCGGTATCGAACTTGCAAGTACATGCGGCGTCCCCTCCGGAGGGGAAAATTAGTAGAAAATCACGAACGAGCGGCGACGCACGCGCTACAGTTGCTTGCGATAGAAAGAGAACGCACTTCTAAGTATGAATAATGGTAGGCATTGAATGCAGAGCGATCGGAATTTCAACGTTAGATTATAGTAGTCTGAGTCTTTATTTCCATAAACGGTTTTTAGAAGTGGGTCTTCTGTACCTTGTACTATTAAGTATTCTGTGACCACGGTACAATTATTTTCTCAGTCTCAATGGTGACAGCCCTGGAGGCCGAGTTTTGCATTCGCAGTTCGCGCTGGCACCGGGCAGGCTTCCCAGAATTATTTATGTTTACCGAAAGCTTTTTATTTTTATCACGGCTTCTAGTTAGGTACGAGCTTTCTGCTGTTCAAACTCCTGCTTGGAGTGGTCTATTCCCGTTACAACTTGTTACGTGTTGCAGCTAGTTTTAACCATTAATAGGGCATAAGTAAAGTAAAAGTAAAGTATCAGCCTATATACTGTCCCACTGCAGGTCAAAGGCCTCCATCTTCAAATCAAGTTATCCATCCAATCCAATTCCATATGCAATATAATTCCATCATAGAAATCAAGTTATCGCTACTACGACGGAATTAGGCTTAATCACCACGCTTGCCTAATGCGGATTGGTGATCACAAACCCGAGCTATGTTCGAATAATTCGAACCCGGGACCCCGAGATCACGGCCCGGTACTTAAACCACTAGACCAACGGGGCTTAATAGGGCATAGTCCAACGAAGAAAAACATTGGCTTTCGCTCTTATGTATGACTAATGATAGAATAAGGTTCAAAATTATGTGGTATCTATTTTCCTGTTGCCTTATTAAGGGCCAACCACACCGTTGTTGTATGTATGAAAGCCATAGATTTTGTAGGTACCTTTTTATGTGATAGGTGGCAGACGAGACGGATCACCTGATGGTAAACGACTGCCGCCGCCCATAGAGTCTTGCGTACAAGAGACCGTAGCCGTGGCAGGCCTCCACTAGAGAAGGTCTCGGGAGTCCATTGGATGCGGGTGGCACAGCAGGACCGATCTGTGTGGAGCACTTTGGCCTAAGCTATGTCTAGCGGTGGACGTCTATTGGCTGAAATGATGATGATAGATTCTTGTGTGGCATGAGTCACACAAGTAGAGTGGTGGCCACACAAGTAGAGTCACAAGTGCGCTGGCAACCTCGATGACTCTAAAGCTCTAATACATAAACACAGAACGACGGTTGCCTCCATCGGAATACCGAACTTGTGCGGGAGAGATACGATACGATAGATTATTAATAAGAATAATAAGGTAGGCTAGAGAAATACTGGTTATATTAACATTTATTTATGACTTTTTTGTTTATTATATATTATTGGTATCATTAGGTGAGCCGTCTGCTCGTTTGCCCGCTATAATCTAAAAAAAAAATTGGCGAATAAAACACCAAGAAGGCATTGTTTCTTGTAGCCTTCATGTAGGTAATTGTTGTAATTTAGAAAAATGCTTGTTCTAACAATTTCTAGATCAAATACGCCGTCAGATCTAGCATGATCATTGGCTAGTTATTATACGTACTCTTCTAATTATTTCGACCGAGCCGTGGGCCGTGGGTTCCGTTGCCCAAGGCGTTAGCGGTCGAGTGGATTGGCACAGTTAAATAGATAGAAGTAAGCCATCGTTGAGTGACGATAGAATTCTAAATTGTTGCTTTCATAAAATTCTGCTGATAGACTTATGTAGACTAAAAATGCTGAAAATGAATAGCTGAAAAAAATATAAAAGGTGCATCCAACATTTGTTGTATAGATTTGACCTGATTATTTAAGTACGAGTAACTTTGATGACTTGTATGCGATAACTTTTCGCTTTTTAAAATGAGACTTAAAAATACTCACCTTGAATATGAACAATAACAAGCTACAAGCAATAAGACCGCCTTATTGTACTGTCTGCTGTTGTTGTATCATAATTATATGTATTTAGTTTCTATGCAATATATCTGTCTATATGTAGAACCTCATCTTTTTTTTAAAGAGATTTGTTTATATATAGTGCGTTAGGTGTAATGAAAAGCATAAAGTCAGGGCACCTGGCATGTCGTATGATTTTTATTGTTAAAAGGGTAATGTTTGTCCATAATCGCACCATTTGGAAAGCGCCGATGAGGTCTAGGATGCTATGCGTTTGCCTAGAAGATGCCTGTTCACTCTTGATTCTAGTAAGTTAGCGTGCTGTTCCGTTGTTTACTGTGGTTAAGTGCACTCTAAGGAGTGAATGTGAGTCAAGGATTATTGTTCCACGTTACTTGTTAAAGGTGATCACCAGATGCTAGAGGATGTAACATTTACTAAGTCGAACGACCTCCAGTCGGATATGCACTATTCACATACATAGATCGGTTGCTATATCTGTGCCTGTAAAATACGACGAGAATACGACAAAACTAAGTTAGGTATAAGTAGGTATTTAAATTATAATAATAGTAAGAATATACTTACTGTCTCTTTAAGTACTATCAGCAAAGTTCCCGGTAGACCAATACCAATGCATTGAGGTCGAAAAGTACGTTGTTGTATATAGGCTCTGTCCTACACTATGGACTCCATTAAACGAAGCGTGAGGAAGCATCTCGCGGGCCAGTATGGCAGTACAGTCGACTCCAAAAATATGTATTCACTTTAGGACCTTGTCACAATACATATGTATAAGAACGACTTCTACTTTTTATAGACACGTGTATTGTGACAAGGTCCTAAAGTGTATACATATTTTTGGAGTTGACTGTACCAAAGGATGTGATGTTATGTCATCGCGTCCGTTGTAACTGCAACATGGGCTCTCCTTTTACCACTATACTGAGCCAATATAAAAAAAAACTCCTTTCCCCCATTTGGACCTCCGGCACCCTCACTCGCTCGACGAAACACAGCGATTGTGTTCGAGCTATGTTGTTGACGCTCCGTTGGTCTAGTGGTTTAAGTACCAGGACTTGATCTTTGGGTCCCGGGTTCAATACCCGGATCGAGCAAAAAGTATGTTACAAAATTATCGACATGTAAAAAGTTAACAAAAATAAATATGCAAAATTATATCGATACAGCCATTGTATCCACTTTAATTTGCCGTCAATGCACTTACATTGTAACTGCGCTGGTCTGGCCTACCATCAGGTGATCAGGTCTGCTCCCTCTCAAACAAAATATCCCCCTCTTTGTCTTGTGTCGGGGGTTAAAAAGGTATAATTTAACCTTTTAACCATTCTACTTTTATGGCAGGGTATCAGAAGGGGCGTTATTATGTATAGCGACATTTAGTAATTGCCACCTCAGTTTCGCCGTGGGGCTTAATCGCATGCAATTTGGCGACCGATGCACGTCAATACATTGTGCAATTTGTATGACAATGTATGTACGGACAGTACACAAGTATGTATACAAATCAGACAAACTTTAATCAATGTCAAACTCGTTAGGTTAATTTTCTCTTTTACTCGTTTAGTTGTACTAAGCTGGGAACCAATACTCGTGCACTCGCCATTGAAGTCGAATTAGAACTTTATTAAAATCTCTAAATTCGACTTCAATGTCGAATGCACGAGAGTTTAGTCTCCTAAATTATGTGGCTGTCTGTACCTTAAGAGCGATGGTGAAGTTTACGTACGAAGATAACGCATCCTTCATAAGCCGTTCATAACCTCTGGATTTTCCAAATCTAGCGTTTTTCTACCAGAAGAGTGGAAGCAGCCCCTGTGCTGTGTTTCACCGAGTGAGTGAGGGTACCGGAGGCCCATCCGGGGGGAAGGGAATAAAAGGTTGGCAGCGCACTTGTAACTCCACTGGTGTTGTAAGTGTCCATGAGCGGCGGCATTGCTTACCATCAGGTGATCCGCCTGCTCGTCTGCTACCTATCACATAAAAAAAAGAAAAAAAAACATCGTGCGGTAACCTGCACGTTTCGGATAGTTTCTTAAACTTGTAACCACGATTCAGTTGGTTTTGTTACCCTGTTAAAAGGTTACGAAGGTCCGACGGCAGTCGCTTCATTGTAATTATCAGAGTCCCCAAATACTGAATCATGGTCTACTAATCGTACCGCGCGGTCAAAGCGACAGCTTTGGACGCAACCGAAAATTAAACGCTAAGATGATGACGATAATGATTTCCGTGTATAATGCATTTTTTTGTTAAGTATGTACATAGTAGGTGGCAGACGAGCAGACCACCTGACGGTAAGCAATTGCCGCCGCCCATAGACATCTGCATCACCAGTAGAGTCAGAAGTGCGCTGCCAAGCTTTAACCCCCTTACCCCAATTGGGCCCCCTACCCTCACTCACTCTTTTTTTTTTATAGGATAGGGGGCAGACGAGCATACGGATCACCTGATGTTAAGCGATTACCGTCGCCCATGAACACCTGCAACTCCAGGGGCTTCACAGGTGCGCTGCCGGCCTTTTAGAGCGATAAACTCGTCGAAAGACAGCGCAGGCGCTGCTTCATGTCGCGTCGGTCTTCTGTGAGGCCGTGGTATCATTCCGAATAAGCCGGCTCATCCATGCCGAAGCGTGGCTGTCCCACAGTTTATGTGTATGAGTTAGCCTAGCATTCCCAATGAACGACTTCTACAACCGTTTGAAACTAACACCAAGCACCTACAATAAGAACATTTCTGACATACTACTCCTTGATTTGATAGCAGACGTCTCGAAATACAATCAGGCGCATTCTTCAGGTCGCGATCAGCCCTGCCTTATCGCTATCAAGTGCGGGGTTCCAGGAACCGCCTACCTACGGCCAGGTAGCCGGCGCAAACAATTAGGGATGGAGGCGCGGGCGCCGAAACTATCGATAGCTACAGGAATGGCATGTACGGTGGCCAGCACATCAAGTTACTACAATCTGTCAAATTTCTTAAATCGAACCTCACTTTTATGTCAAACGTGTTTGGTTCAATATCAACTGAGGATATTTGACAGATTGTAGTAACTTGATGTGCTGGCCACTGTACCTAAGTTTAGCGCTCGGCGTAAATAGTGGGGATGTTAATAGATGCTATTATTTGATGAATCGGCTTTTATCTTATTATAACACTCTTCGTTTGTAGTTTTCTGTGCAGTATTTTATAGTCAACATGGAAAATCTTGAAACATTTTCTCAGATGCAGAACTATTACTGACAACACGAGGTCTTCTAAATTGGCGCAAGTGGCAATGGCAGATTCATTATGACAATTGACATGATATTATTAGTGCCATTTGCAATCATTGCAAGTAGCGTCTAATTTATTTATATTAAATCATGTGACTGGAACTCATAAACTTGTTACGTATACGGTGATTTTATTATTCGATTCATTCTCATCGAGATATCATTACCGTGGCAGTCTTGAAATCCATATTACTCCGGATTTGACAGTGATATCAAAAATATTACATCTTAATTAAATAGAATAGAATAGTTTATTTGAACAGACCTAATGCTATCGGTAATCGATAAATATTAAGATTGTGAATATCGAAGGTATATGGGATTGAGGACCGCCACCGTAATGACATTTTCATGAGAATAACCATTTAAAAAATATATTCCAATTGGTTAGTTACTGAACTATCCGCTTTTTATGAAAATGAGCAGCAAACAAATAAGCAGGTCAACTGTTTTATTTCGGGAGTTAAAAACGGGAACGGGAATATATATTTTATCGATCATTGTGGCTCAACACTACACTACCCGGCGCAGTCAGTTCTCACTTCTCGCTGCTATGATAAAGTTTTTTGCCTCGTTTTTTGTCTAAAGTCGATAATAATGGCCATTGTACACTTTCGGGACTACGACAGCCGCATTACTGTAGGTCCGTTTTGACAGCTGGTGCATAATGCATTATCTACTTTGGAAGTGTTGATAGGGAAATTGGAGATTAAATTTCACGTCAAATTGGTGCATTTTATTGCCGTTTATTAGTTTTTGAGAAGAAATACAATTAAGTAACTTTCGTTAGCTCGGTGGGGGAAATATATTGAGGAAGCCAGCACGTTAGTGTTAGAAAATATTCTTACAATTTGAGCACAAAATAATTAGACAATAGACATGGAACGCCAGCTGCCTACATTGCAGGTTGAACTGTATACGCACAATATACGTGTGCGCTCTTACGGACAAATTATAGAATACCTATAGGTAGATTAACGTGTGAGAGAGAACCACGATACCAACGATATGTGACTGAAAAGTTCGTTAACGTATGTCGACTTTCTGTGTCTAATTATGTTGTGCTTTGGGTTCGCATAATAATAATGGTGGATTCTGAGCCAGCCGTGCTGTTAGCAACATTAACAACTTTTCCCGAGTGAAATCCGTGAAATGCAGCTTCAAGTCCTTATCTCAATCTCAGCGTGTTATTCCCACTTGCGTTCAATGCTGACGGATTAGAGGCCGGGGTACGCTGAGACCATAATCATAATCATTTATTGACACTTGATACAGCATCATGATACAGGATTTGGGGAATGTGGTAGTTACTACCCGTGCGGGTAAAATTATAATTAATATAAGTAAACTGAAAAATTGTAGAAAATATCGTTAGCATTAAAAATGTTTTGTTATTTTATTAATTCAAATAATATATAAGTATGTTTTATAGGTTTTATTATTTTGTAAGTAGTATTTTTTACTGTATTTATGTAAAAAATCTATGAAAATAATTCAGATTGCGATAAATTCTTTTTTCCTAAAAAGAAATGGTTTATAAATAAATAATAATTTATAATTATCGCATTTATAAACAAATTTGTTCTCACAAAAATTTACATTTATTAGCGGTCCGCCCCGGCTTCGCCCGTGGTACATACATAGCCTATAGTAATGAGGAATAACGTACCTTTCTAACAAAATATGACAAGACTAACGAAAGGTTCAAAACCACGGAAAAACTAGCTCACAAATTTTTATTAAAACGCAGCTTTTTTTTTTGTCAGTCTGTACCCACGTGTGCGAGTATAGACGCAAATAGTGTGCGAGCGAGAGGTGAATAGTTGCGCCGCCATTTCTAATCCCAGCGTTTATCCGCACGGGTAGTACAATGAAGCGACGTAAGTTTGACCGCGACTCGTTAAGCGTAGTGTTGGACGCCCTGCGACAAGTTGGGAGGCTGGTGTGGGCTGGATGAGAGTGGCCGAAAATCGAGAGCGGTGGCGTGCATTAGGGAAGGCATGTCCAGCTGTGAACGAGTATGGGTTGCTGATGATGATGATGAAGTTTGACCTACGAATTCCTTTAAAAGGGAATCTGAATCATGGTTTCACGTTTCAGAAACTAGGTATTTGAAACGTGAAACCATGTTTACTCACGAAGTTGTACGTATTACTTTGTTAATTACCTAACTTAACCGGTAAAAAATCTCCGTCCAGCAAAAGTTGTTGAATTCTAAAATTATGCTTCTAACTGCTAGAGGAACCATAGAAATTAAAGCATATTTCTTCGGAAGACCTTCAACCGCCATAACTTTCTTGCGAACCTGAAAGCCAACGTTTTCGAAGCCATAAATTGTTGAAGGCTGTGACCACAGTAAAAATGGTATCGGTAGCTCGAGATTTTTTTTTTAAATGTAATAAGTAGCAGACGAGCAGGTGGATCACCTGATGAAGCAATTACCGCCCATAGACATTTTGTGAACTCACACGAGTCTCAACACGGGTGATGTGAAAACTGCGCTGTTAACATAAAAACTCGCCTTCTCCTGGACCAAACTTCTTAAGTCTTATCATAAAGGCAAATAATAGGCAGTACACTTCCACGTGCGCGTACAAGTAAGAAATGATTTATTTTTTCACGTGATACATCTGATCATTGTCATTTAGTGACTTATCCTAACGGAGCATAATAGCATACACCTCTTAAACTTTAGGGCATTAGCGAAGGTCCTTGAGAAACCTAGTTGGAGGTACATATACAAAAAGACGCATTAGACGCCAAACTACGGAATCCGCCTGCATGTTTTTAGATGGGCTACCGGATCAATTTGATCAACACTGAGAAAGACGGTGCTCCATCAACTCAACCTGAGGTTTGCGTTTAAAACGAACTGTCTTGCTACTGGGTACATCTATACTGGTAGTACCAGTATTCCTGGCCAATAAGAGATATTAAAATTCTAACCCGACTGGGCTGAGCTTTGACTTACACGCGAAATCCGTTGAAATATCCGCCTTATAAGTTTTTGATGTTAGTTCAGAAGCCGTTTTAAAGCGTGTAGGTTTTTCCTATATTTATCTATCGCCATTGTGGAACGTGGTTTTGAGTAGATACGTGTCTATTTGTGAAACATTTTTATCAGTACTAAGTATAGGGAAATGTCAAAGGCTTAGCGACTCAATCCAATGCAAACAATAAGTCTACCTACAGTATGAAGTTCTTTGAAAAAAAACTTCTGAATCTTGTCAATGTTAGATTTCAAGTTAAGTAAAAGGTAAGTCACCTATTTATCACGCTAATAAAGATTCACTATTTTAAATGGAAATGTCAATATAATCCGCTGTTATCATGAAATAGAACTTCATTAAGGAGTCCCTCAAGGGCTTATTCTTGGTCCTACTCTATTCAAATTGGCTCAAAAGTACTAGATAGAAATTTAGCCCCTAACTACTTACTTAAAGTCGGAGCAAGTTTAAATGGGAACGGTTAAAAGTTCTTCGAGTTCAAGAATAGTGTTGAGTAAGAATTCGATTTTAAGTAAATCAAGGCTGGTAACTTGTATCTCGTTCTTTACAAATAGAAACTGAATTAAACGTTTAGATTAGTTTAAAGTATATTCGGTCAAGTTTTCTCCAGTACTTAACTGAACTTGTTGGAAGATCAAAGTGGAAATCGATTAAGATTTTTGACAGATTTGCAAATATTGATGTGTGTTTGTCCGTACGATGCATATTTAGACTTAATTGGTCACTTCGGCTTGAACAGCGGGATGCCAGTTGGGTAAGAATATTTTTTTTTTTGTAATTTAGTACCGGGAGAGTTAAAATGATGTTATAGCTAACAGCGTAAAATAACGATTTGGAAGTAAAAACGTACCTTCACCAGGCAGCCATGTTGCCATATTGCAAGTTGCAAGGGCTTAATGTAATTATGAGCGGCGGCAGACGCCCCGAGCCCTAAATAAACTCGCATTAACAGACTTGCCATTTTTTGCTGATCATCCTACTGTTTGTGTAGCTTTTGGTTGTTTTGAATTGTTCTAGAACAATTTCGAATTTCGAACATGCCGTCGAGGTAGGAAAAAAATGTTGTATTGTATTTTCTACTCTAATCCGTTACTAATTAGTTTTAAATTCTGGAAATGAAAAAAGCGTATTCTGGCTAATGGAGCCTTTATTGATGGAGAAACTTCTAGTGCGTTCTCGCTGCTGAATCTAGCGGTTTATTTCGATGTGTCCTAGTCACCATTATCATCATTTCATCCAATAGACGTCCACTGCTGGACATGGGCCTCCCTTCTGCTGGTCATAGGTCCCTTGGATGCGGATGGCACAGGACCGATCTGTGTGGAGAACGTTGGAGGAAGCCTATATCCAGTAGTGGAGGTCTATTGGCTGAAATAAATAAATTCACACAATATCTCATACATTGACCTGACTCCGTTTGTGTTACAGATATCAGACAACAGAGAAAACACAAATATAATACTCAAATACATACATAATATAACACCCAGAAATAATTATGATGACATAGGCCTTCCCCAATGTTCTCCAGAAAGATCAGTCCTGTGCCACCCGCATCCAAGGAATTCCCGCGACCCAGGTCCCAACAGTAAAATTTATTGTAGTAGTAATTTGTGTAATTTCGATTATTACAATAATATCCAATGTTTAATGGCAACACAGATTGTGTGTAATCCCGCTTCACTCTCACTGCGTCGAAAAACTACGCTGACCGGGACCGACGACAAAAAAACTTCGTATATTTGACTTTCAAATCAAAATCATACAACGTCCTCACATCATCATTTTATCTCATCGTTATCAGCCGGTTGTAATCCAACGCTTGACAAGGTCTCTCCTAAAAAAAGAGTTTGACCGTTGGAGAGCTACGCTTCGGGTTGCATGGGCCGGTGATCCGCCTGCTCGTCTGCTACTAATAACATAAAAAAAAAATGAGAGCCATTTACATTGCACGTCACAGCAAACGAAACATTAGGTACTGCCCGGGAAATTTGTACAGTTGTATTTGTGTAGAGGTACATTTTTAAGATATTTAATAGTGCTTAATGTAAATGTATGTAACATAATGTTTATATCGTGTTGTAATGTCCAAAATTTTTTGGACATTAAAAACGCAGCGCGTTTGTGACTAAGCTGGTGTTGCACAATACAACTAAATATAACAATACAATTAAATAAATAAAATAGCAAATTCTCTGCTGTCCCTACGTCTAGATCTGGATTTACTATAGAACAGCTAGAAAATTATAGTTTGCCAGGAACTTTCGCTAGCGTTCCGTGCTCCTCTGTTTACTATGTATGATGTATAATGTATATGTATGTATGTATGTATGCTGTAGAGGCGAATCTACATAGAGCTCTCTTCTCAGAGCCTTGCCCATTAGGCAATCTAGAGTTGGAATTATGCTCCTTAGTTTTCTACGTCAATAATAATTTTTAATTTAATATTATTGTGTACTAGCGGCCGCCCGCGACTTAGTCCGCGTGGAAAAGTAACTTTTTACCCCCCTTTCAACCCCTTACAACCCCCTTTTCGCAATAAAAAGTAGCCTATGTTCTTTCTCAGGGTTTAGATTACCTGTATACCAAATTTCATTTAAATCCGTTTAGTAGTTTTGGCGTGAAAGAGTAACAGACAGACAGACAGAGTTACTTTCGCATTTATAATATTAGTTAAGACAAGTAAATTATAACGTTGTTATCTTTCTATCATTAATGTTTAGCTTATTAATTTATGATCGATCTTCGGCTACTCGCATCCAGCTCCAGCCAGCCCCCGTGCGCAGATTGTCACTCCATCTGGCGTAAGCCCATCCTACACTACGTTTACCAAGACGCCTGTCAAACTGTCATGTACCATTCATTTATTTATTAATAGTGGCCCGCCGTCACTTCGCTTCGGGACCGAAATTCAGAAATGAACTAATAGATGGCGCTGTGCTCAATTACATCGCGCAAGCGTTTCGAGTTTTCGGTTTACCTATAGGCCTTGTCGTTGTCTATAGGAATTATCTCTTTATAAATAGTATGGATTTAATATGATACCATCTGCCTCGAATCTTTGTGTTTAGTATAGTGATATAATACACAACTAAATATGAATCAAACCCACTATACCCTGTCTAGCTGACGAAGTGTTTCCTCCCGATAAGCTATCGGGTTCCGGAAAGCGATATGGGTGCGCGTACGCAGCTGATTATTTTGATACGACATTTTTATTTGAAACTAGCGGCCGCCCGCGACTTCGTTCGCGTGGAAAAGTAACTTTTTACCCCCCTTTTAACCCCTTACAACCCCCTTTTCGCAATAAAAAGTAGCCTATGTTCTTTCTCAGGGTCTAGATCATCTGTATACCAAATTTCATTTAAATCCGTTCAGTAGTTTTGGCGTGAAAGAGTAACAGACAGACAGACAGACAGACAGACAGACAGACAGACAGACAGACAGACAGAGTTACTTTCACATTTATAATATTAGTATGGAAGTATGGATGGATTTAAATAAAGAAAGTATAGCTGGCGCCATGAAACAATAGATTACCGTTAGTTTGCGCACTTCTATTAAAATAAAATTGTCCCACTTGAACCCTCCGAGGATTTTTTTAAGTGCAATATTTACTTAAGAAATTGAAGAATTGCTATACCAAAAATAAAAATTGGTTTCTGCGCACTCAAGGACAACGCTATTGTTTCATTCCGCAGACTATACCTAGATAATTTTGTGGTGTGGATTAAAACATATTATTATTTCATAATTTTACTAATGTTTTAACCTGTAATTGTTGCGACTACACAATTATAGTTTTAGTTATGAGTGACGTCACAATATGCTTCCCATAAGAGTTTCGTAATTGCGTCATAAGTCCCATGGGTACATCTTCTTCCTCGTAAAAATCTCGCCTTAATAATAAATCGAACCCGCCTAAGGATATCTCTGCCCCAATCACTCAACACTCTTCTAATCACCCGTAGCTTAACCTTTGCAATTTATTTCCTCAGCTAGACGTAGTGTTGCCAGCCCTACACTTAAAAAGTCTGTGCTACAGCAGTTATATAACCAACTAGTGGCCCGCCCTCACTTCGCTTCGGGACCGGAATTCAGAAATGAACCAATAGATGGCGCTGTGTCTATTACATCGCGCAAGCGTTTCGTGTTTTCGGTTTACCTATAAGCCTTGTCGTTGTCTATTGAAGTTATCTCTTTATAAATAGTATAGATGGGGCTATTTTTGCTCTATGACATTAGCGGCGGTGGCGCCATAATTTCTTCACACGACTTTATTGATACACTAGAAGTCCGCCATCGTACGTTTCGAAATTTAACTTAAACCATCAATAGATGGCGTTGGGAGTTGATTACATCGCTCAAGTCTCAATTTAATCCCATTCTTTATCCGCACGGGTAGTATACTATAATATAGCTGGAGGCACGAAAGTATAGCGATGACCGTTATTTTACGCACTTGTAAAAAAGAAGACTTTCTATCAAAATTGGTTTCTGCGCACTCAAGGTCATAAACTACACTTTCTTGCCTCGGACTATACTTAGATCTGTTGTCAAGTACTCTATGCTGGCAACACCGCTCCCCGGAAGACTGTCAGTTTCCTGGGGTCGCCGGAGGAGGGCGCTGCCAGGCAACAGAGGGGAGGATAATATTTCGCCAAATTTGGAAGCAGTGTTACGTATTGTGATAAAAATAATAAACACGTGCCGTTGCAATTATCACTTTTCCTGTATGAAAGTGTACCCTTGAGGTTACCCTTAAGGGTATATTTCGATTAACCTGCCGCCGCCATTTGAAAATTATTAACTGTGGTGATTTGACATTAAAAAAAAAATCGAATTGTAGTCTTAAACAAACAAGCAACCGAACAGGCCGAAAAGCAATCAATGCGGACTACTGCATGCGACTATGAGACCTATGCGACTGCCGCCTTCTACCCCCTTCTTACAAAACTGTCTAAAGTTTGTCATCAAGTTAGCCAAGACTCACGTTTTATAATAAGGGGACCAAGATTTGTATACAGATGTTTTAGAAAAATATACACACTGTGTATCGATGACAATTTACATCCCTTTAACCACCACGTCTTTCTTCTACCAACTATTCTGAATTACAATTGTTCTAAGACTTTTGGAAATTCACACTAAGTTGGATAAGTACGTGATTTGTTATCTTGTAAGGATAACCGATTTCTTTTTACAAATTTCCGAAAGTATTAAACACTAAAATAAGTAAAATATAAGTACTGTTTTATTTATACTTAGCCAATGAACAAATGTAAAAAGTTGTAGAGGATGCTCAGACGCATCCTATGGACAATCTCCTTATAATACAAATTAAAAGAGCTCCGAGGGTGCCGACGCGCAGCGCCGGGCCCTAAGCAATAAAGGGAAGCCATTGCGTACACTGACATAATAAGATGCGTTACAGTGAGACAACTGTTTTCCGAATTTAACTGATCGACGATCGAGCGTGCAATATTCCAAGCGTGCCCGCCCAGGCTCCTAATTCTCGTGATTTTCGATATGAAATAACATGACACATGTCGCAACAAAATTATGTTATCGTCGTAACGCCCAGACACAATGTAAAATCAATTGTTTTATGCCTTTTAAAAGGCTTATGGGCCTTACGACGTTATACATAAAACCTATGCTTTCGCGATATACATATAGAATTGTTTTTGATAGATATCACAAACACGAGAATTGGGGGGCCAGGGCCAGGCGCTCACCACTTATTGTCTTATCGGAGTACGGTTGGACCATCTAGGTCATCCAGGACTTGTGAGTCTGGTAATTACAATGAAGCAACTGCAGTCTAACCTTCGCAAACAATAGTCAGAGGAACCAGACCAAAATTAGATCATGGTTATCTACTTGTTAAACTATCCTAAACATGCATAATATATTTTTTCATACATCACCTAGCAAATGGTAGAAAGACGTGCACGACGTTAGTTATCTGCCAATAGGTCTCCTATCTAACAAATAAATTAATATAATATATCAACCTTCATGCCATTGACATAAGAAAGTAATTTACATGAAATATCTATGTTAGATAGCTGGTATTGACACCGTTGCATACATTTTAAATGTACGACCTGCAGAATGCGCAAGTTCTTGGTCAAATCAAACCCCTTAGCTGCTGCCGTCTCCTAGTAAAAAATAGTTCTTTACTGTTACCAGCTGAATTGTGTGCGTCCTTTCTGTCGCCGTAGTAAGACCCTCTTATTGTCGACATTACGGGACTATAACATATTTTAATTGCACTTTATTTCGGCCAGTCGCCGTGTGTCGCCATCTTGTGTTCATGACGTCATCCCAAATAAGTTTGTGATATGGGTTAACAGATACTTTCGTGATATTACATTTTACTGGCATAGACAAAGGGATTGTGAGGTTTGTCTTATGTCTCTTTTGTAACTATCAGTTCTGGATAATCATTCGTTTGTTTTTTCTGTCTCTGGATGTAGCCTTATGTACTTATTTATGACTCATATTTGTAAGTTTATCCAAGTTTAGTTTATAGTATATTACTAGTAAAATTGTAATGAGGTGATCTTAGTTATTGAAGTATGTAGTTCCTTAAACGTAGATGAAATGAATAGGTACATGATAATGACGTCATTCACCTAAATGTCCGTCTATGAGTGCGACAGTAAGAGTACCTACTCTTACTGTCGCACTCATAGACGGATATTCATACGTTTTAAAATAAAGATAAATATTTTTGTTGTAAGTAATCGTCACACCTATTGATTGACGTTCCTGCTACTGTTAGTATAAAAAAACTTATTACAAAAAGAAAATAAGCCAAAGAAAAGTAAAAATATCGTACAAAAAAATAACAAAACAAGCACAAAAATACACGACATCTCTTTCCAAGCACTTAGCTTGTTGATCTTCCTCCAAACGGCGCGGATAACAATCAAGTAATTGTATTTAATTGCCATCTCCAAGTGTGAATTAGCCAATTGAGTTGGAGCGAAAGAGATGAGTAACATTCCAAGTGTTTTCAACACTTGTAAATTTTCCAGAACCAAAATATAGGTACTCTGGCAGTGGCGACTAAGTGAGAGAAGAGAAATCCGTAAGATGGCGTACTATAGGAGTTCTTATGTTAAAAAAATCTCAATGTCATAATTACATACTAACTTAGTTCTTAGTTATTTTTTCCCCTGCTATAACTAAATAAACAAATGTATATGTAATCATTTATTGGTTCTGCGCTTAATCTCTCTTTGTACATTCATCCTGTCCCATTCAAATGTGAAAGGAAGTGAAATAGAGAGTGCACTGGTGTTTCCATACGAACTACGGTAGGATGATCTGTCTTCTCGTCCGCCACCTATCGCATACAAAAAACTAACCAATCCAAAAATGTACAGACATGTCAAACTTATAACACCATCTTTTTTTAGGGGGTAAAAAACGCCAGCGTGCACTTCACATCAGGTTCCCAGAACGGCCGCCGTTTATGCCGTGCCTTAAAAACTTTGAAATGGGTTAACATAATTTATTCGGACCATCTCTCACTGTTTAATAGGATACGGAACAGTATAATGCCTTTTTTCTGTCTGTCAGTCTGCCACAGACTAAGTGAATGAGCAGTATGCAGTAGCCCATGGGGTGTGTTGGCGTTTTTAAATTAAATTTTGACGAGTGAAAAGACTTTTGGATATTGAGTAATGTTTGTTGTTCTTATAAAAGCTTTACTTATTCCATTTGTTAATGACTCTTTTAAACATATTAATTAATGTTATTTATTTCAAACATTCTTGAATGTTAATAAGTAAGGAAATTATAATGACCGCTAAACCGAAAATGTCAAATCACTTGCGCGATGTAATGGACGCTCAGCGACATCTATTGGTAGGAACATTGTGGAACTCATGTTCCGAAACGAAGTAAGTGATAACCGTATATCCAACAGCAGTGGGTGGCAGCAATTTTTTACCATTTGGACCACATCTTCGACATCTTTCACCCTTCGCATATCTTAACAACCGTTGTACAGTGGGTACTACGTTTTTGTAAATTGTGTATTTTTTTTTCTGTTCTGTTCTGTTTGTGGTCAATAAATGCTTACTTAGATTTGAACCGGATTACTACTAGTTTTAACGATTAGTGGAATTATGTACGCGCAGTTAAACAGGCGCGAAATTGTTAATAATATCCACTACACCTACTCATGATATCCATTAGTTTTACGACCATATTGATTTTATCTTAACGACAATCGCTAGCATAAATGACTGAATAATCAAGTATCGCATACTGAGTTATTGCTATGAGATTGAGCTTCATAGATATCGGTAGAATTATGTATATTTATACTTAATCTTCTATCTATACTATTCATAAAGAGATAACTTCTATAGACACTGGTGTTGCAGGTATCTATGGGCGGCGGCAATTGCTTACCATCAGGTGATCCGCCTGCTCGTCTGCTACCTATGATATAAAAAAAAGACAACGACAAGGCTTATACGTAAACCGAAAACACGAAACGCTTGCGCGATGTAATTAAACACAGCGCCATCTATTGGTTCATTTCTGAATTACGGTCCCGAAGCGAAGTGAGGGCGGGACACTAGTTCTTGATAAAGCAAAGCATTTTCAAACATCTATTGCTTGTTTTACTGCCGCACTCAGATACGTCAGGTTACCTTAAGGTTTTAGTCGGTTTACCCCCCGCCGTCATATGCGGGGGGGGGTCGGACATAACCCCGTCCGCCGGACGGGTATGCGTAACGCATTCCTCCTGGGTCATCAAAAAAAAAAGGTTACCTTAATGTTCATTAACTTAATTATGGACAGTCTTTATGCGTAATGATGAAGTAAAGGTCAATATTTCTGTAACAAATTGGATATTTGGTGAAATTTAGACATCACATCAAAAATACCCAATCACCGTGTATATGGATCTCATTCTACAGGTCGCCATCTACCGGATTTTTACACGCAATAGCTCCCATAGATTTGAATCAACTGCATTTTTTTATCTGTGGCGTCTAACGCATACTCTGTGACGTTCGACATTTGAAATTATAAGTTTTTACTAGTCATTCAAACAGACTTTATGCTGGTTAGCAATTAAAAAATATATCTTTTTTTACTTGAACTATTAACTAACCATAATGACCGGTTGAGTGTAATTTTATGCTTAACAGTTTAATAAAGTTGTCACGTGTAAATTATTATGATTATGTTTATCACAATAATTATGAAATTAAGGTTAAACCGTTCAAGTGATCCAAGAACTCAGGATTTACCTTAAATTTTGATGCGAAATAACATGAAGTGGTTAATACCACCGAATTTGAATTTCCAAAAGCTCCTATTTTGTATTTTACTCTGATCATTACAAACGATGTAAATAGTTTTAATTTAACCCCAGAAATGCTTGGTATTTTTAATTAGTGGAATAATAATCTCAGTTTATAGTTTTGAAAAAATATTAGGGACATTCTCCGATTTGAACCCACGTATGGAAGGCGTGTTCTTATCTACTGAGCTACCATTGCTTATAGGTGATGATGATGATGATGATGATATTGAATCTCTGTATAATATCCAGTTAACAAGCTTGTATGTGTTGTGCAATAAACAGTTGTTAAAATAGTTAAGGTAATGTAAAAATATAAGTTTGAAGCACAATTTACACCCGTCGTGATATGTTAAATATAATGCTATAATTGCTAAGTACGACGTGCAAAAGATCCATCGCTCAGATTTCGACAAACTTATCGTTTAATTAATTACTAACATCTATGAGTTAATAGTGAGTTTGGGCCGAAATTCATGAGGTGAAACATATCCCAACACGCCACAAACTGTTATAATGACCCGTGGGGTGTAATTACAGGTCATTGTTCAATAGCACGGATACTCAAGTTTGAGATCTATGAACCCCGATATAGATCTCAAATTTGAGGATCGGTGTATTTGAGTATCAGCCGTATACTGTCAATTCGAAACTTACTTTTAGCAGGCCTGTCCCACTCCGCGTGTAGGTATCGAACTTGCAAGTACATGCGGCGTCCCCTCCGGAGGGGCAAATTAGTAGAAAATCACGAACGAGCGGCGACGCACGCGCGACAGTTGCTTGCGATAGAAAGAGAACGCACTTCTAGGTATGAATAATGGTAGACATTGAACGCTGGGCGGTCGGAATTTCAACGTTATGTTATGGTAGCCTGAGTCTTCATTTCCATAAACGGTTTTTAGGAGTGGGCTTTCTGTACATGTACTATTAAGTATTCTGTGCTTTTAGCTCGTGCTGTACGTACAGGTACACATCAAAGTATACGAAACTGTCAAATTTCTTCAATCGACTGTCATATTTTTTAACATTTGACAGGTTGTGGTAACCTGATGTGTGGCTGTTTATACCTAAACCACTACACCCATGAACCCCTTTAAACGTTTCAAAAATTCGCACAGAGAATGCTTTGAGAATCAAATAATATTATTTGAATGCCCATAGAACGATGCTTTCTGGCTCAGCGGCTTTGACAAACTGTAACAAAACATTTATAGTTTTTCCATAAAAAGGACGTAGGTACAACTGATCCGATTGTATTTTTTATTAACAGCCCGGATGATCGAAAACAGCAGACCTAGAGTGAACTGGAGTTCTAATCTATATCTATACTATTTACTAGTGGCCCGCCCTCACTTCGCTTCGGGACCGTAATTCAGAAGTGAACCAATAGATGGCGCTGTGCACAATTACATCGCGCAAGCGTTTCGTGTTTTCGGTTTACCTATATGCCTTGTCGTTGTCTATTGAAGTTATCTCTTTATAAATAGTTTAGATTAGATAAAGAGATAACTTCTATAGACAACGACAAGGCTTATAGGTAAACCGAAAACACGAAACGCTTGCGCGATGTAATTAGCGGCATCTATTGGTTCATTTCTGAATTACGGTCCCGAAGCGAAGTGAGGGCGGGCCACTATTTGAGATAAAATTTGACTCCACGCCACAGTTTTTGGAAGAACTGACTGTCAGTGACCACCTAGAGTTGGTTATGTAAAAAAAGTCGTCAAAGCCGCCGAGCTAGAATGCTGGTTCTATAGTCGGCTGTATCGTGTACCATGAAGTGATCTGTTTCTGTAGGCGGAAAAGATAGAAATGTTTAATTTATATTCTACGCGGCCGCGGGACAAAATGATTGGGAGCCTATGTCCCAATGCATTTGAGAATTCTATTCGCTTCCCATACTAAGTTTGTGAGTTCCGATGCAATTACATTTGAATAACTTAATTGGGCTAGTTGTTTTTGTTTGTACTTTAATATACAGTGGCAATTAAGCAACAAGGTTGTTAGATTTTTTGTTCAGAATTGTAAAGTGGACCACCAAAGCGTTTTGGGATTAAAAGTTAATTAAATCATGAAAATTAATGAATGAGTTCTTTAGTCCATTTTGGTGCATAGAGAACAATTTTATGAATTATGGTAAAATATGAATTTTACCACAAAATGTACCGTTGATTCGGAATGTTGACTTACCTTACTATCTTACTTAAAAATCAACATCACGGCATCAACATTACTCGTACGTTAAAATAATTCTGATTCTATTGATTCTGAGAATTGTCGCTTTGGAAGCCCGGGGTATACTTATGCCATGATTCACGATTTGGGGAGTCTGGTAATTACAACGAAGCGACACACGTCTGTCCTTCGAACCCTTTACCAGGGAACCAGACTCACTCACCGCGTCTGGATTTCTGATACCCATTCCTTATTTAATTTAAGAAATAAGCAATATGTAAGCTAATATTAATTACACTGTGCTTCTACTATCTCCCACAAATACACGCTATATTTTTATACTACAAGAGTTCCCCTCAGTTTGTTTCTAAAGGCTATCTGATTCGAGGCAACTTGTCCACGACAAATCATTCGATGGTCTGGGCACAAAAAACAGTCTACGGATAGGTAACACTTGATTTAGCCCCCATTATTGGAGCTGTGACCGTATAGAAAAAGGAAATCTATTATGTCGTTCTAACTTAGTGTAAAAAATAAGTTCCCATGAAAAATAAAGTTGAAAACCGCTGAGATATCGTCGCGCCGTGCGTGCGTGACACAAAAAATACCAACCAAGCAGCAAGTTCACTTTTCAAACAAAAAATACGCGCAAAATCGTCGTCGAGTCGTTTTTCTCGACGATTTGAAAGTGAGTGGCGATTCCGAGTACCAGGGCGGCAGATTTTTGAGGAGGTCGCTTAGTACGAGCCGCCTGTTTCGTAACTCGCTCCATTCCAATTTCGTCTCTATGCGTACAGAAATAAAGTTGATACTCGTGTGTGTGGTTTTAACCCATCCGTTGCTGCGTAGTTTGGAATACATTAATTTTTAAGTTAACAAAAAACTATTGTTTACATAAATTGCTGGGCAATATTATGCGGTGTAATCAGCGGGCTGTTATTTTTTGTCATGAATGAAACTGCCATTATAATGTCTAGTACACACGTTGCGATAAATCTCATTGATTTTATTATACGATGGAGTTGCACTTACGGCCGTTAATGGTCCGTGACGACACGTCAACGTTGATGAATTGACGCATCGATAATGCGATAATATTGAACGAGTATCGAGAGCATTACGATATTTCGGTATCGGAATGAGTTTATAATCTTAATTTAAATCTGGTGACTTTCAAATAGGTACGCTCTCTAGTTTATTTTTTAATATCTTTTGGTTTATTTGAATTAAATGAATGTGTATTCGAATCTTGAAGGTCATGTTTAAAACAGTTTATTGATAAATAAATATTATTCAAGATAAACTAACTCTATAGGTAAATAATGGGAAGTATTTCAGATGCTAGATATTAAAGTAGTGGAGTTAGACAAGAAATAAAAAGGTTTTTGTAACATTGAAGCAAGTACTAGTAATAGTTATAATAATAATAATTGGAATCATAAATACGGCTGGATTCGTTAAACTATTTTCGAAATTTCTGAAAAAGTATCGATATTATAATTAGAGCTAGGTACCTAATGTCTAGGTAACTAACTAAGTAATTAATTAAAAAATAAGAACAATTGTAACCTTTTGACTGAAATTAAACATACAATAGCCTAATAGAAAAAACCTAGCCTAGTAAATATGCGCCGGTTTGTTTGCAATACTGCACCTTTCATATTCAATATCTACACGCTGAAATTATTAAATAGACCACGACTGCGATAACAAGTAGGGATGTAGTAAAAAAAATACAGTTACAATATCGATGTATTTTCTATTATTGCCAATAAATACATGTTGAAAAAATACCACAAATGAAATTGATATTGCCATTGCCAATCGTTTTTTGTGGTTTTTAATGTAAATATTTTCGGTAATTTCAGCAAAAAATATAAAAAATGCTTTTAACGGACATGGAAATGGGCTTTCCTAAAAAACAGTATCAAAACAAGAGGGCGGGGGGGCATTAGTAACTTAATAAAATAAATAAAATAGCATTTATTGCTGTAATTTTTCTACAGTATTTACATGATAATAAATTGCCTAGTGTATTTAATAATAGTTGTAATTATTCCATTAATTCTACTTCTATTCTATTCTCTAAATCGGTGATGATCCTCCTTCAAAGATTTCCCTTCAGCTCTGTCTTTTGCTTTGGGCGTCCATAGTGGACCTGCTATTTTCCTTATATCATCTTCCCATTTCGAACACTGTCTAACGCTACTTCTTTTGAATAGAATAGAATAGAAATAAATTTATTCAATGACACAAATATTACAATAGATAATTACATGATACACATAAAAAATAAAAAAAAAACAAAAATTATTTTTGCAAAATTAACTTATTATAGATACAATATATCTTCTTAAATATAGATTTTCCTTTGATATTATTGATGTTGCTCTAACATCGATAGATCGAATTCACCCCTATATCAAGCTGCAAGGCTTGCATTTATTATGTCTTCAGCTGGCGGCTGTTTCTATTGTGTAGGCACGCATACAACAATGTAAGATAATGGGACACCGAGTTCTTATCAAAGTTTTTTACTATACAGATTGTGAGATAATGTTCTTATAATAATAAATTAATTGTCAAGGTGGTATCAACGCAATTGTCATGAATTTTTTATGACTTTATTTACACATGGTAGGATGTCACCACCTTTCTAGTTCAGTATTTGTAGTCTAAACTGTGGTAGTTTAGTCTGCGCTCTGCATCATTTCAAAATGTGACCTAAGTATTAAAACGGGAACTAACGCCACATTTGTTGTAAAAGTACATTGTATGTACTTACTGCTTGACGTTTCGGCTACGTTGCAGCAGCCGTGGTTAAAAGCGGATATTTTATAGTTATAATCATGCAACGCGAACCTATTTCTGTGACCAAAGTGACTACACTCGGCCATTTGGCCTGCTTAGCGTCGTAAGACCGAAAAGCCCTCTAAAGGGCAAAAATAACTGATTTTCTATTGTGTCTGCTGTCTGGGCAGCCAGTTAAGGGTTAAAAATATAGTACGTTTTTCAAAATATTTTACGTATTATGTACCTACTACACATATTTATCCTTTTCTCCTTAAAATAAAACCCATAGGCATTAATTAAAACGTAACTTTATTTCATTTTTGTTATGATGAATCACATTCGATTCACGCTGTGTTAAGTGTTAATTGAATAAACTATGAACGCTGTAGCAATTTAAAAACAAAACCGCCTACGATCCATGTGTGATGCGTGACGAAACGATTTCCCAAGCCGGATGCAATTTTCCCTGTACTAGTACTGTTAATTACTTAACAAGTCACAGGTCAAGATATAATCGGTGTTTTTTTTGTCTGCAGGTGGTGAGGTGTTGCCCGGGAGGCGATGCTGGGCGGGGCGGCGGGGGGAGCCCGCTCCCGCCCGCCCTCTGACCTCCAACAAGGTATGCACTCCTGGTAGATATTTTTAATGGACATTGCGATTTTTTAATATCTTCGCGTTCATATTGCAAAATTAATTTATCCGTCGTTTAAATTATTTGAATTATGTTTGAATTTGTCTTATTTGAAATTTAATGATTGAAAGATGATCACTCAGTAAGTTTGGTAAGAAATTCACCATGAAGCGACTGCCGTCTGACCTTCGTAACGCACAGGGAACCAGACTAACTGAATTTATGGTTACACAATACGTACAGAGTTGCAGTTGCCTTTTTTATGAGTTCTTAGTAATGAAACGAACTAAGTTATACTAACGTTTGTAAGAACCGAAAGAAACAGTACAATTATTATTTTTATAACATTTCAAAACTTAACTTGGACTGTGTTTATATATAAATTACATAATTGTCTTATTAAATGTTGTTACTTACACAATCTGAACTAACATAGTAAGCATTGAAGATGTAATAGCCAAATTATAAGCCACCAACACCCAGCCCTAGCTTTTGAGAAACCATCCGAAACATGCAGGTTTCCTCAAAATGATGATGATTTTCACCTCATCGCGAATGGTACAGGAATAAAAATCATTAAATGTAATGACAGCTCAGCATTAAAAATTTACAATTTTAATCACAAACACAGGGTGTTTATTTCTAACCCTCCTCAACTAAGCTGCTAAGGTTATCGAAGCGTGCAATCAAAGTGCAGTTTTCCTAAGCCTGCATACATGTTGAAGCCCGTGTTTTTGCGCAGGTGTGGCGCGGTTCCCCCTCTACTCGCTGTTCCCTGCGCAAGGAGGGAATCGGCCCACTATACATAAAGGTACGTGATTATTTTTGCTAATTGCATAAACGTTTAGTTTTGATTTGCAGTTTTGAACCCTATCGCTAGGTGGGCGGTATGCTGACAGATTTTTTGTTGGAGAAATGGGATTTAAAGAAAATGCGAGAAAAAAAGCGGAAAATAACCTTGTCATAAGTTTACCTTCAGTGACAAGAAAAGATTGGGGGAGGGGGCTATGTTCCTAGGCTAATGATGATGATGATGATGACTGGTGTCGATCACATCGTACAAGTTTTTGGTTTAGCGACATTGATGACTATGCTAGGATAGATTAAACAAAGTCACCACTCAAATCCTGGAAAATCGGGACGGGCCTATCCCGAGGGGACAACTAATATGGCCTAAAAAGTGGGACAGTCCCGCCAAACGGGAAATCTGTAAACGCTGGCTGTTGTGCAATCTGAGATTTGAGGCAAATAAAAAAAAAGTGTGCGGACGCCCAGGGGAGCAATTCTCGTGCATTCAACATTGAAGTCGAATTAGAATTTTGTATGGACGAATGTATGAAATCTCTAAATTCTACTTCAATGTCGAGCGCACGAAATTGCCCCCTGGATACTAAGCACGATGCACAGACGGCGTCATTTTATTATTAGCGAGTAGCCGCGTTGTCCAATTTCACACGCGTCAATCAGATTGACACGCGTGCGCGCGCGCAGGCGTCTAGACGTTGTTTGAGATCGGTCTGGAGTCTGGAGTTATTTTTGCTTACAATGCGACGAAGCTGTCCTTTTTGCGCTGTGATGGATTCTACTCCTATAGCGTGAGGCTAGTGTGCCAATGTCAAGTGTGATGTAAAGAAAATGCGCCAGATAATCACACGAATCAACCTGGGTCTCAAACTAGGGCTTAACCCCTGTACTCTAATCTAACGAATGTGATGTTAAAGTCAAAGTTGGTCTGGGTAAATCGTTCATTAATGTCGGTGCTTTGCGTTTTATCGATATAATTTTGCCGACGAGACTGAATGCCACAGACCACAGATCTAGAATGCTTTTATATCTTAGAGCAGCCCAAAAATGCTAGTTTGGGGAGGTCGCCGTCGCCGGCAAGACGCCAACGCTCAAAAGACGTCAGTGGTGTTAGCCTCAGGTGATCCATTGCATTTGTACAACAGATTTATGTAGCCAGACGAAGTGAGGTTGAGTCGCTAGTATTGTAGAGCCTTACGTAGGGATGATCGATATTTATCGATGTTTAACTACAAAACATAGATTTTTTCAATCGATATTTATCGTACTTACATCGACTTTTGATTCGATGTTAACATCGATGCCAACGTCGTTGTTTATCAAATATCGATCATGCCTTGCCCTACGTTATTGCTCTGTGTCTAGCCTGCACTAATCTAGCGGGCCTTGCGCGTGGTCATAATATCGGCGCCGGCGCACGATCACGTCGCGGACGCTGACTGACGCGCGTGAAATCGCAGCTACCCAGCTGAGATGCAAGCGGTGTCAGTGGATATCAGGAGTTAATTATTCACGGTTTGCAGTTGTTTGAATAACTGATGTTATTGCGCTGTGTCCGACTGAGAGAGGGAAGGTCCCGTAAAGGCACGCACTTTGAGCTAAGGTTTCTGGACAATCGAAACAGTTTAGTTTTTGACCGTTGACTTTATTGGACGTTGCGCGCATGAAAATGCTAGTGAGCGGGGGAGGTCGCCGGCAAGATGCCAAAAGACGCTTGTGTGGGGTCACTCTTAGCAGGACATTGGGATTACTCAATTCAAATCTATATAAATCTTCAAGAAACGAGCCTATACCTTCCAAAAAAGCCGGCAACGCGTCCGCACTCCTTGTGGTGTAGCTGATGTCCATGGGCGCCGGTGTTCACTTACCATCAAGTGACCCGCTTGCTCGTTTGCCTTCCTATGCTATAAAAAAAACTCTAGGGAGTCCCCTATCGGCTTTTCACGCCGTCTATCGTCCGTCTTTCGACATAGTCCGGCCGCTAAGGCGTACTTAACTCGACATTTTCAATGTTTTTATCAATCTGCCCGTCTGCAAGTAGGTAAGTAAGTAAGTATCAGCCTATTTACTGTCCCACTGCAGAGCTAAGGCCTCCATCATAGAAATCAAGTCATATGTTGGGGAGTCTATGATGGGATTATCCATACTAATATTATAAATGCGAAAGTAACTCTGTCTGTCTATCTGCTACTCTTTTACGCCAAAACTTCTCAACGGATTTAAATGAAATTTGGTATACAGATAATCTAGACCCTGAGAAAGGACATAGGCTACTTTTTATTGCGAAAAGGGGGTTGAAAGGGGGGTAAAAAGTTACTTTTCCACGCGGACGGAGTCGCGGGCGGCCGCTAGTGTTCTATAAATTCGTTATTTGTGCTGATCATATGGTTTGTCCTCAGTAACGGAGAGTCTGTTCTCCACGTCGCTGTCGACGTTCGGCGTGCCGACGCCGCCGCCGCACTCGCCGTACTCGCCGCTGCAGCTGGAGTTCGTCAACTGCTCGCAGCAACGACTGCTACTCGCCGACAAGTAAGTTACTATCCCACTTATTACTAACCGTGGGTAAAGTTCATCATTTCAGCCAATAGACGTCCACAGCTGGACATAGGCCTCCCCCAAAGTTCTCCACACAGATCGGTCCTGTGCCACCCGCATCCAATGGACTCCCGCGACCTTTACCAGAACGTCGGTCCACCTGGTGGATGGCCTGCCACGGCTGCGGCCTCCTGCGCGTTGGGTAAAGTTAGTTAGCTTCAAACCAGTGATCTTATTAGGTAGCTATACAGGGTCAGGAGGCCAATTCTCGGTTTTCGCCTTCTATGTCGAGTCGACTTCATAGAACGCATAGACCAATAGGAGAACAAGATAAGGAATGTCGACTGTAATCTGTGTTCTCCTAATTGGTTGTGCGTTCTATGAAGTCGACTCGACATAGAAGGCGAAAAAGAGAATATTGACCCAGGCCGTAAAGTCCTTGAATGGGGACCGCGACTTGGTAAGCGTAGTGTTGGACGCCCTGTGACAAGATGGGATGATTTGAAGGCTGGAGTGGGCTGGATGAGAGTGGCCGAAAGCGGTGGCGTGTATTAGGGGAGACCTATGTCCAGCAGTGGACGAGTGTTGGTTCCTGATGGTGATGACGAGAGGGTCAATGATTGAGGCATTTAACTAGTATCGCGGATCTTGATATTCTGGAAATATTCTATGTATACATAATGTGTAAAATACATTTTATTTTATTATACCCGGCCAACTCCATTTTTATTTTCTCATCTTGAAAACCTTCCCTGGGCTTCCACGAAGACCAAAATTAGCCAAATCGGTTCAGCTGTTCTCGAGTTTTAAGCAGACTAACAAACAGCAATTAATTTTTATTTATATAGAATAAAAAATAAAACAACATTATATGTAAGTAGTTTCTATTTTACGGCGACACTACAATGAGGCGCGCCACATGTTAATTTTGTTCGTACTTGCGATACAACATGAAACGTCTGTGACCCCAATAAAAAAATTTGAAGTCATAGATCATTTTGAAACCGTCAATTACAGAGTTCCGATAGCTTCGCACCGTGACGTGATGCGACTAACAACCAAGGAAAAAGTCATGATAATTCAACGGATATATGCGTAGTAGATAAGAGGAGCACTAGCGGAGAAAATTGCTAGTTGCATATTATGCATGTATTGTACTTTGAAACAAGAATGGAAAATTGCATTTTGTAATCTTAATAACGGAGTACCTAACTGGTACTTCTTATAGGTTATTGAGCCCTGGTATCAGAGTTTCAAAATAGTGGCGCTGTGACGTCGTTAAACACTACTAATACCACCTATATGCCACCTACCACTAATACCACCTATATGCCACCTTTGTATAATATACGCACACATACACGAGCGAAGTGACCTCGGTTTGGTTCAGCATGAGAAAGACAACTATAGACGTGTGAGAGGCATGTTATACTTACTGCCTAGCGCGAAGCCTTGTATAAGCTAAACGCGCGAGTCAGGCCACGCGTGCGTTTTTGCGTGAACTATTGCATATTACCTCATAAGTTTGATGTTTCTGGAGCGCATGCGCGAGTTATCGTGTTTGGTAGGGATGGGATTTTAACCACGTAGAATACCGAATCGATAAAAATATTATTTATTGGAAACAGAAGCCATTATGAAAATAAACATTATAATGAAAGATTTAAAAAGTCACGTATTTCTTTTTCATGCAAACTTGATCAGTTGAATCAAATATAATTTTATATCGGACATCGGAAAAAGCTACCACGTAAGGTCAAAATTATCAAGTTAATATTAAACATAGGTACGTATAAAACAAAATTTAATATTAGTTGAAAGTCTACAAATAGTGTTACATTTTCATAAGAAATTATGTTACATATTCTCATTACCGTGACAACAATAGTTTTATTACCTGATGGCACATGGGTCAGTTTTGTGTCACCTTTATGTTCTATGTGGGTTCGATTCCCAACTTGACAAGACAGATATCTATTTATAAAGAGGTAAATTCTAAAAACAACGTTTGTAGGAAAACGGAAAACACTTGCGCGTTGTAATCGACGCCCAGCGCCATCTATTAGTTTAGTCTGGAACTAAAGCCCCGAGACGAAATGACGGACGGGGCCATAATGATAAAAATTATACCGTTATTGATTCTGATGTCTATAACACTATTTTGGGATCTTGACGTTCATTGTTACTACTACGGGTCAAAATCTCAGTGATGTGTGTGTGTGTGTGTCATGTGATGTGGTAGTTGTTAATTATGTGATGTCTAAATTCTAATACTCATTTTGCCTCCAGGGAGCCAAATAAAATGGATGAGGCGAAACTGGGCAAGTGTCTCCCAGATACAATGTGCTGTCCCGGCGACCGGCAGATGCTCGAGGGTCTCGGCATGATGCAGCCGCTCACCATTAAGACGGAACAGGCCAAGCGGTCTTGCAACACCTGCCTTACCAACTCGCCCAAGAAGGTAACGACTTTCATGAGAGATCATAGATTTATAACCTTCTGACGCTTTCTGCTTTCCTGGTAGCAACAGCCATTCAGAAGGAAGACGGTCCGAGCTGCGGAAAGAACAACTCGTACCCGCAGTTTTCGTTGAAGCATTTACATACACATCGTCTTAAATAATATGATGATAACAACGGATGATAATGATAGAGAGCTATGAGTATAATAGACTCAGTAATAGTGTTTAGTGTCAGGTGAGGGTTAGACTCAGTAATGATATCCTACCTCTTGCTTCTATCCTGATTACAAAGACCTATTATCTATAATAAAATAATGATTGTGCTTGCTCATCAGATATATTGTGTACGAAAAGGATATTTATTTTATATGAAAGGATGTTCCAGAAATAAGACCGGGAAACTGGCTTTCCTTCCGGGTCTAATCCCGGAAAGAAAGCGGTAGAGAAGTTCCTTTAATTGCTAAGATCCTGGTATTAATATTTTAATAAAACATGGCTGAGAGAAATGAACTCACAAGCTTTACAAAAATACCCCTTGCATGCGAGAATTTTCATGTTAACAGAATCCCATCAAAAACATAAATGTGAAATGTCTTAGCCAAGGAAAAAATAGTGTGGTTTATAGAGTTCACCGTCAAAAGAAATGATATCTAAATAGGTGCCAAGGTCAATGGTGAGACCTACTTGGCTAATTTTCATTTACGAATTATTTATAGATCTATAAATGGCATCCGAGCGCATTAATGTAATTCGTAAATGACAATTAGCCAAGTAGGTCTCACCATTGACCTTGGCACCTATTTAGATATCATTTCTTTTGACGGTAAACTCTATAAACCACACTATATTTCCTTGGCTAAGACATTTCACATTTATGTTTTTGATGGGATATCATTACTTTTTGTGGGTACAAGAATGAGAAGCAAATGGTTTTAAACTAGTGCAATATTGTCGATTTTGTATGCAATGGGATTTTAATCCAAGCGCGGATCCACCGTTGTGGGCACTGTGGGCATGCCCATAACCTTAAATTTACTTAAGATGCCATACTTTCTTCTAACAACTTAGGATCAGCAATTTCCAGTCTAAGAGAGGGAGAGGGGGATTGGCGGGGGAGGCTGTACCCACAACTATAGGCGTAGCTAGGAGGAACGAGCCACTAGAACCCCTCCCCCCCTCCTCCATCCTTCCACTATGTCCCAAGTCAGAAAATTCCTAGATGCCCTTAACAATTTTTGAGGCCTGGATCCGCCCCTGTTTTAATCCCCATACTTATCATTTTACGGCTTTTGAAAAAACCCTAGGTTTTCTCATCATGCCTTATTTACACGCTTTATAGCAGCGGTCGTCACACTTTACTGTTCAAGGGCCACACAACAATGTTAGCATCAGGGCCTGGGCCGCAGTATATGTGAAGGCGTTAAGGCGTTAGCAAGAGCTTTTGCTTACTTATTCATAGTAGTCCATACTATTCTTAATATGCGCAAATGTATGTCTATTACTTCTCTACTCAAAAACCACCAAACTGATTTACATGAAATTCGAAAAGAAATCTATTTTGTCGCGGGCCGCACAAATATCGTCAACGGACCGCATGCGGCCCGCGGGCCGCAGTTTGACGACCACGGCTTTATAGGATTTCTCCCTTCACAGAACAAACCATGGGGAACGCCATATTGATAGCAAGCACACTTCGATTTTTATACTGTGTAAATCTTCAGCAGCATTTTATTCCGGAGTAGCTCCATAATATTAATTATGTTGTGAACATAGCATGCTCCTTCGATAGGTACTCCTTCTTAATTTTATTATTTTAAGAAGAGTCAGACTCAGACAGACATTTTAGGAGCTCCACTGTTACGGACGTATACGTAAACTATTTTTCAAAGTTTTTAGCATATTTCTGCACCTGAAGCTTGGAATGGAGACAGCTTTCATTGGCGGCATTTTAACTATTTGGTGTTAACTTTAAGACAGCGCTTCACCCATCAGTAATTTTACTGTAGAAACATGACCCATTTTCCTTCGTAAACTTCAATTTTAATCTCACTGGTAACAAGAGAGCAATTGAATAGCAAGACGGGCATAAAGTCCGCATACGAAGGCATCGATGATACCTTAAATATGGGAAGATCGCTGGCCTTATGAGATAACAAAAAAGCGAAATGTTTGAGTGATGTCCTGACCACCCAGCGCCATCAATTGGTTTAATTTGTATCTAATATTTTCATACATTATAATCTGGGAAATTTATTAAAATTTATTTCTTTCGTTGTTTTAATTGTAAAAAAAATCAAGGCAAGTTAAGTATTGAAGAGATCTTTGTGTTTGGTTTTGTTCTTGACTTGTTTAATTTTACTGATAGTGTTCATAATTTTCAAAACATTTTTCTATAGTTAACTAAATACCTAATAAAACGTAAAAAAAAAACATTTTAATAAATTAAATACCCAATAGAACTTAAAAAAGGAAAACATTATTCTTGGATTTGAACTTGGAATTTTGACTTCTCGGAGCGAAGCTTACACCACTCGGCTGTCCGGTTACATTTGGAATGGTCGAAATTAATAACTATAACAAATATTGTTAGCTTCATAGAAACATTATATAGAAATTATTTATTAATTATATAAAAAATTCGCATTTTCGGATTTTTCCCTCAATATACACCCAATTACCTATCTGTATGCCAAATTTCAACTTTCTAGGTCATCTAGGAACTAAGAAATAATTTTCGTCTATCTATAGTTGATAAAAATGACGATTTTTGGACAATAATATCTCAATAACTATTAAAGGTATGTTCATGAAATTTTAAACGTGTAATTATCTTGCACATCTCATTCCACATGCCAAATTTCACACGTTTGAGTGTAATAGTTTTCGAGTTATGAGGGGGTCAAAAGTCGCTCTAAATGGTTCGTGTAATATTACCCTTGTTCGCTTAGTCGCCAATTTCGTTTTTTTTTTCCTTGGCTGGACACGCTCCCGCGTGTCTAGATTAATTTACGTTGTTTACAAGTTTTGTTTAACGAAATTTGCATATTCGGGAGCTGAGTCCTTTTTTCCTTTCTTTGGACTTCAAGTGGCGTAAAGTTGGCATAGAAGAAAGCTATCCAATGATCTTTGGTATGGCTGTGAAGACGTACCGTTTTTTTATCGTCGCTTTTTCTCGTGCAAAATCTCACAAAAAACACATTAGTTAATAATAATAATAATAATCTTTATTTTCTCTTCACAAAACACATGATTAAATATTAGGTTACATCAGGTAGGTACAGTAGCTGTGATTTGTGTGAGACTGATGCCTGTGATAGGTATATACATACCTGTTATACAGGTCATCAGGCTCCCACCACCCGGTAATACTAATTGATTAAGATACACATAGGAATGATGATTGAGCAATTTTAGTATGATGTATGTGTGAGATAGTATAGTAAGTGGGTTGCAAAGATATGAGTGCATGCACAAAAAGTTTTTTTTTTTTTTTTTTTTAATTTTGTTTTTTATTTGTATGTTATTAAGTAGTTCTCAGTTTGATTATAATTTTTGGTTAGTAGTAAGGAGCGTACACGGCTTTTAGTTACTGAAAGTCATCTTGCTTTTAAACAATACTTTGAAAACTAATATTTTCTCATTACTTCCCAGGTGATACACACAGACGGCGGTTGCAGCCGGACCAACCCTGTGACCTGGCTCGGGGTTGCAGGTCAAAACGTGCAGGTCCAAGTGAAGAGGGAACCGCAGCAGATGCACGTGTCCGAGCTGGTTGCAGTCAAGCTGGAACAGGCGTCGCCAGGCAACAAGCCTGACCACGCGCACTCTATACCTGCGTCATTGAATAATGGTGAGAACTTTCAGGGTTTTTATGCAGCCTTGGTACTTCCAGGTGAAGCAGTCAGGTGTATGAATACAGAGATCGCTTTTTTTAGTTAGTTTACACGATTAGACTATTGTTTAATTCTAGAGATTGACTTAGTTCTTAAAAACCATAGATGCTAGAAGGATGATGTGGTCGGTGGGCACTAAACCAACTGGATCCAGGTGGATAACGAATGGTAACCTGTCACATTCAAACAAAAGTAGGCACAGCGCGTGTGAAAGGGAAGCGAACTCCGATTCGGTCGTATCGTCCTCTTAAATTTAGGCCCTCTGTTTTCTTAATGTGTGAGGAGATGAAGCACGACGATTAATGGATGATGATGTGATGAGGTCTTATATGATGATGAATAAGTTCTTGTGTTCAGGATATAAGACACCACGCAATAAAAATGCATTCCAAAATCAAATGTATTTAGTTGATTGAATACTAAAGTAAAAACATAAAATTGAATCGTAGAATAAACATCATCAATTAGCATACAACTAGAGAAATAAAAATTTATTGGCGGTTTCAGACTAGCTTCTAGTTTAGAGCGCGGAAGCTGCTGAAATTGTCTGAAACCACTCTTAATTAAAGAAAATTACACAGAAAGAAAACAATAAACATAATGTACCCACGAAACTGAATTATGGCCTTTTTCTTATTACTTAACAGTTGAGCTGGGTGCATTTTATTTCTCTTTCGAAGTGCGTAGTTTTACATTCTATAATGGCAACAAAACCGCACCATTTAAATGCCGACCTTCATGCACCAACACAACTCGTTACCGGCAATTTAAAATTCGA
Organism: Cnaphalocrocis medinalis; assembly: GCA_014851415.1. Lineage (NCBI taxonomy): Eukaryota > Metazoa > Arthropoda > Insecta > Lepidoptera > Crambidae > Cnaphalocrocis > Cnaphalocrocis medinalis. The sequence goes on from CM026288.1 coordinate 10,891,296, forward strand.
ATAAGATTCTCGTATTTCCACCAATCTTGTGTTCCTACACCGGTTACACCACCAAAATACGTAGACCCCCGGAACACCTACACATACTTTTGACATGAGTACCTTCTTATTCTGGTCTCAATGTCCAAAGTAGACAGAGCTGGAAATGAATGCAGTTTCTTTCAATTCGTAGGTCTGATTAATTTGGTTGTTAAATTCGGCATGATGTCAGCGGATATCGTTGGCGCTTATGTGCGCCTGGTACCCCCGCGGCCAAGATACGCGAAACGGCCGTCGAAACGAAGGTGTGCGAGGGTGACAAGTCCGTATCGGCTGTCTATTTTAGAAAGCTGGAATGTCACTCTTAATGCGACGGCATAAGGTGGTAGTTTAGTCTAGGATGCGACAACCAATGTAACGTAAAAAGACTTCATTAGTGTAGAAGAGCGCTGGCTCGGAACGACATTGTATTGACGTTTAAAGAAAGATAATAACGTTCACATCTGTTGCATTAGTGCTCATGACGTCATAATGGCAGTATCTCCTCGATAAAATTTCAATTCATGAATATTAATGCATTTTATCGAATATTAATTTGAATGCTATTCTTGTTCATGAATTTACATACTTTTAAATGTATAAATAATTATGGGAGACAATTGAATGAATGGAGAATTTATCGAATGTCTTATCTATGGTTTTAAAAGTTCATTGTTTAAAATTGGAATATCAAAGAGGCTATATTATGGTATAGGAATTATTCTTAACTGTTGTAATGTTGACAAAATGTTGACGACCTGTTTAGCGCAGTGGTTTGAGTTAGACGCAAGGATTGCAAGTTCGATCCCGCACCAAGGCAAATGTTTGATAAACCAGATATTTGTGTTGGGCCTGGTAACCTGGTTATTTGTGGTATCACCGTTATTTCCGGTTTCCATATTAAAAGATTAAAAGTTGATCTGCCTCCAATGTATTTATTTACTTAAGGCTTTATTGCTCCAAACTTCGTAAACTTCAGTCAGCCTTAGGGTCAAGCAGAAAGGACAAAGGTGCGGCGAAGAACATAAGTTATTATTGAAATCCACAGATTATTTAAGTGGTAACTACTTATACTACAATACAATGTAACAATGTATGAGTATGTTATGTAAATAAGCGTATAAATTGCCGAGTTCCGAGAAAATTGGAAGTAAACAAGGAAAAATGCCGCATCTACTAAGTTTATTTATACAATTCTGTTTACTAAAACTATCAAGCTGATGAATTCTGAGAATTTGTTGTTGAAAATGGTTGTTTTTAAACCGAAATGATACCACGGCCTCACCAAAGACCGGCGTGAAGCAGCGCCATCCAGCGCTATGTTTCGTCAAGAGAGTGAGGATACCGGAGGCCCAATTGGGGGAAAAGGGGTAAAAGGTTGGCAGCGCATTTGTGACTACTGGTGTTACAGGTGTCTATGGGCAGCGGCAATCTTTTACCATCAGGTGATCCGTCTGCTCGTCTGCCACCTATCACATAAAAAAAAGTGCATGCTAAATATGCCAAAAGTAATTTGTCGTTAATACCCAATTGTTCTACAGCCCAGTATTGATCAGTACTTGTGTTCCAGGTTCGATTCCCGTCGGGATCGCGGTGGCGCGCCAGAGGGTAGGCGACGCGGGTCTCCTGGCTGCCCTCTCGCAAAAAGACAACCAGCAGCGACTGCACGATATCGGTAAGTTTATTTATGTATAGCTATTTAACAATTTCAATGTATTAGGTTACTCGTAGATTTTACTCCTGTAAACATTAGAAACAGCGCGAACGTTAAGAGCGTTCATCCGTAAGAGCCACACTTAAGTCAAAATCGTTGATTTCCGATGGCCAATAAAACGATAATCTATACAATTTGTAGATAAGATATTGATGTCAAATTATTGCAGATTTCATAATCTAATGCATAATTTCAAAATATTTTCAAATGATCATTTAGTTTTCTCATTAGAACAGTTTTAATACAAACCCTTTTTGAAACTTGTGGTCGAAGGTCTACGCAAATGCTCGATAATAGTAAAACTATAAACGACAAACTTATGACAATATTTTTATTAAAAGAACAATAACATTTATTAGGGCATGGCTACAAAACAATAGTGATTACTGTAAGTTTTCATACAAGAAAAGTGTACTCAAAAAAATCATTGTTAGTAATTTTTCGAGTTATTACACGTATTAGTTTAGGATGAAATAAAAGGTATTCTTGATTTTTTTTAAACCTATTAAATGAAGAAATTTATGCTTTAAAACGTGGTATTTTTTTTATTTTAATAACTTATTTTTTTATTTTATTATGAATAATTTAGTACTACTATATAATCGGCGCAGAATCGCACCAGCGCTCAGTGCCGGCCGAGGCCTTTCAGAGGTAGGACCTATGTCGCTCCCGGTCACCGCGTGCTACGTAAAATTTTATTTGAAATTGGAGATTTTTTGACGCGACTGAGACGGATTGATACTTTTTGTTTTAATAATATTAATTTGTTTTAACAAAACAAAATTTTGGTGAGTACGTATATTAAAGAAATGCAATTCTAGTAACTTCAATAGATTAATATATTATATTCTTTACAATTTACATAATAATATAAAATGTGATATAAAAGGCGCTATTCGGGGAAGAAAAGGAAAAGTTATGGTAATTTGGCCAAAGCTAATGAAGCTAAAACGTAAGTTACCGCGAATCCACTTTCAATGACATAGCTGGTCATAGTCTATTCACATTTTTCTTTTACGATGATTTCAATGAGCAGTTTATTGCTAAAGGCAGAAAAGAGAAGGTCAAATACATGAGAATACCACCGAAGAATTGGAAATAGTTGAATCGCAAACTACAGAAACATGACTATGATTTTAAAGTATAATTACATCATCATCATCATCAACCACCCACACTCGTCCACTGCTGGACATAGGTCTCCTCTAATGCACGCCACCGCTTCCGATTTTCAGCCACTCTCATACAGCCCACACCAGCCAGCCTTCGAATGTCATCATCCCATCTTGTCGCAGGGCGTCCAACACTTAACCGAGTCGCGGTCTCCACTCAAGGACTTTACGGCTCTAACGGTTGTCAGTTCTGCGGCTAATGTCCACTGCCACTTCAGTTTGCTGATTCGGTGGGCTATGTCGGTGACTCAGGTTCTCTGTCAGATTACATCATTTCTGATGCGGTCCTTCAGAGATACTCCGAGCATAGCCCTTTCCATAGCTCTTTGAGCGACTTTAAACCGGTGGAATAGTCCAGCCGTGAGTGTCCACGTCTCGGCACCGTAAGTCGAAGACTTTCGACTTAAGACTTTGACGGATGGGTGACGAGAAGACTTGACGAAGCCTACCAAATGCTGCCCAGCCTAGCTGAATTCTTCTATTGGCTTCTCTCCTTGTTTCTGCCTAATTGGAGCGTTTATCTTAGATAGACATATTCCTGGACAATTTCGAGAGGTACTCCATTAACAGCGACCGGTCCCGGATCAACGAGCTCGTTGAAAATGACCTTGGTTTTATCCAAGTTTATCCGAAGATCGATGTGATTGGAAGATTCAACCAGGCTGATCACCTGTAGGCCATGTAAGGTTTCCGTCAAGATGACGATGTCGTCTGCGAATCGTAGGTGTGACATGTACCCGCCATTAATATTGATTCTGCGCTCTTTCCAGTTTAGCGTTTTAAACATTTCCTGCAGCGCAGCGGAGAACAGTTTCGGAGATATAACATCTCCTTGTCTCACACCACGTCGCAGCAGGACAGGCTCGGTTTGGCCATTTTGGATTACTACGGACATATTAGCGACGTTATACAGACACCTCAACACCTCGTGCCAAGTCGATATCGCCAATCGACTTGGCACCTCTGCAAGGCCTCGAGAACAGACCAGGTCTCGACGGAGTTAAAAGCTTTTTCATAGTCCACAAACGCCATACACAGGGGCTGGTTATATTCTTCGGTCTTCTGTTAACCTGTCTCACTGTGTGAATATGGTCTATGGTGCTTAAACTCCGTCGGAACCCGGCTTGCTCTGCAGGTTGAGCTTCGTCAAGTCTTCGTGTAAGGCGATTCGAAATGACTCTTGAGAACAACTTATAGACGTGACTTTGGTCGATAGTTCTTCAGTAAGGTTTTGTCGCCTTTCTTGAAGAACAATACGACCAAGCTCCGCGGCCACGCCCTAGGAGTTCTCCCGGAGAAAATAACTGAGTTAAATATACGCCAAAGTTCCTTCAACACCGGCTTGCCGGCAGCTTTCAGAAGCTCGGTGTGACTCCGTCTTTTCCTGGGGCTTTTCCATTTTTAAGTTGTCCAAGAGCTGCCTTGATCTCCTCCAAGCTGATGTCGGGTAGATCCTCCGTCGCATGGCGGGTTAACGTGGCTCTTGAATCCTTCTCATCCGGCGTAGGGTGGGGTGAGTGCGACGCGTATAACTGGCTATAGAAGGTGTAAACTTCTGAAAGAAATTCTGGCTTTGATGTGACGACTCCTCGATTTGTTTTGGTCAACTTCGACAGGTGGCTCCTGTCAAGCTGTTGTACGAAGACTTTGGACCCCCCTGGTTCTGCTCAATTGCTCTCTGCATTGAGAGTGTATTGGAGCTTCGGAGGTCACGTCTTAACAGCTTGGAGATGGACTTATTATGAGCCTGTTGTTCTGCCGAAGTGACTGATGGATCTTTCCGCCTCTTGTCCATTAAATCCAGAGTATAGACCGCTTGCTACGGGGAACTCACAGAACTTTGTGCCCTCGTCCCGAAGGATTTCCACCACTTGGTCGAATTCTTCGTCGATATATACGTCAATTGTGGTTTCCAAGGCAGTGAATCGATTTTCCAATTTCATTTGGAAGGCATCGGAACCAGCGAATGATTGGAGCAGATTTGGCTGGAGCGTGGACTTCATCAACCGAGAACGTTCAAGCTTAAAATTGATATTCAGAGTGCCTCTGAGAAGTCGGTGATCACTTCCGGTTTTAAACCTATTGATCACTGAGACATCTCTGAATATTCGCTTAATGTCCGATATATACGAGTATTATGAAGTCGATCTCATTTTTAGTCATAGTATCTGGGCTCTGCCACGTCCATTTCCTCTGGGGCTGTTTCTTAAAGAATTGATCCCAGAAAGAGCCGACCAAATTGAGGGTTTGCAACTGTTTTATAATGTATAAATACAACTGTTTTATAATGTATAATGTTCTTTTATATTAAATGATTTATTAAACAAAACATGATATCTTTAAGTATTTAATTGCTTACCTGTCCTGAGTAAAAAAGGTAGGTAGGTATCTAAATGATATACCTATTTTTTTATTTTTCTTAAATCAAAAAATCAAAAGAATAACAATAAATCAACGTTGGATTTAACTTGCAATTAAATTTTACAACAATACAGTAATTTACTTTGCTATAAAGCGAAAGGATCAAAATTTGTCAGTCTAACTATAAAGAAAACGTACGCGGCAATTTTACGCAAACAGTAACACATGCTTATGTGTGAGTGAAATTTTGCAAATCAAAACCGAAACATGACATTCCGCACGAGCCGAGAACGCTTGCCACTAATGAAGGCTCCATTCGCAAAAGAGGGCTATTTAGCATTTTCGAAATTTATAACCAATCACTATGGAATAGGGTCGAAAACAAAATGAACTACTTTCGAAATTAAAAATACCGAACGGGTTGTTCGAATCGAATTTTGAATTTGGAACTGTACCTAATTGTTGTGTAGAACCTTAATTTTATGATTTTTCGTTTAGTTAATAAGTAGAACATAAAAATAAAATTGATGACCATTACATAATTTAAAACTTTGAATTCAATTAACGTGACATTTCCTGGATTCTTTTTCTGGAAATATAATATAATATATTTACAAATTTGAAGCCTTTATGTTATTCGGGCTATATTATTATGAAGTTTCATCATAATCCATTCAGTAGTTTAGGCGTGATAGAGCTACAAAGTTACATACTGAGTAGGATTGTATTTTAAGCCATAGGTACCTAGTTTATGAATTATAGTTGTGAGTGTAATGTATTAGATAAGCTCATATAAAGAATTACCTCTCCAACCTATCACGCAGTAGCATTAGATAACTGCGCTTGAGAAACAAAACGGCGACCGAACCGGACGCCATACGTAGCGTCTGTGTAACCGACTATAGCTGTCTGCGTCCGCCTTATCTATTGACAGTCGACATCGATTCTGCTTGCGCCATCGCGCATCGGCCAACGGCCACCTCTCACCACACTCTGCCAGCCTGGTACTACTATGTATTTACTGTGATGCGCTTGGTAATGAAAAAAAAAAGTAAATTAAACTATTGAAGGCCATGCCAATCTGCTGCTCAAGCTCCTCCACGCTAAACTCAACTCTATCCCCTACATAACACGAGACATTTTTAATTTGACTGTACAAGTAAGCAATTACTGTACCAACGTTTTTTGTAAACAACGTTTTCCGCTTCTGTATATTAAAGCCTGAATTGTAATTATAATTGTAATTTCATATGCGAATGCGTCAGAATGGCGGCTTTTAAGTGAAATTTGAGTGTTTGCACCGATCGCGATATCGCGATATTGACTATCACGCGAACGGTGCGTTCCAAGTTTTAGTCAACTGGGTGTGTTGTCAGCCTAACCCCGAATTCTCGTAATTTTCAATATGAAAAAAGAATAACATGGCGGATATCCAACGAAAAACAGACCAACATAGAAATAGTTTTATTGCAAAACCATAGGTTTTTGCGGTTTATGGGTAATGGGTATCCTGACACGAGGAAGTAGACCTAAGTTTATTACGATTTGTTTTATATTATATTAATTTTATTCTTTCCCTGGAACCAAGATTCGTTATTTAGGCAGTTTACAAGTACCATATCAGCACACATCCACCCACTGCTAAGTATAGACCTTTTCTCTATCACGCCACACCCTACGGTCGCCTGCCTTGTTCCTTCATTGTTTATATTATTTAGTGTCGTCATCATCATTTCAGCCAATAGACGTCCACTGCTGGACATAGGCCTCCCCGAAAGTTCTCCATACAGATCGGTCCTCTGGCACCCGCATCCAAGGGACTCCCGCGACCTTCACTAGATCGTCGGTCCAACTGGTGGGAGGCCTGCCGCTCTGTCACTTATTTAGTGTATTTGGCTATAAATTGTTGATTGTCAAAAGGCAACATCAGGTCGGTTCCAGGCAACATTGCGATTGGCAGTGCTACCCGGTTATGGCTGAGTTACGGGGGCGTTCTGTATAAACGACTTGCCTGTTTGAGTATCATTAAAACACCTATAAAGATGGCGAAACCGACTTCAAACTTGTAATGAATGGGGAAATAGCAGGTTTCGGAGTTTGTGGGAAGATTTAGATGCACAATACACGCTCGTTATATCTTCCGTATCTGTTAGGAATTATCGCTGCAACACTGGAGACCTAATGAGTGAGAGAAATACTTACACTGTAAAATTTTTGTGGTTTTTATCCCAAAACCCTTATATCGGTAACGCCTAAAAACGCTAGTACGGGGAGGTCGCCGGCAAGACACCAAGACTCAAAAGAATAAAGAGCCTTTAGCATATTCATTAAAAAAATATATATTCACCAGGCATACTTTTTTCCTTTCTTTTTATATTGGCTCAGTATATTGGCTCACCTCAGCCTGATGATATGCAACAGGAGAGCCCACTTTGCAGTTACAACGGACGCGATGGCACGGCATCACATTTGTTGGCAGTGCCATACTGGCCAGCGAGATGCTTCTTCACGGTTCTCTGGTCGTATATTACCTGTATCACGGTGTATCACTCATGTCCATTAACAATAAATCTATTTCTATAAAAGTAAACCGTCAATAATGTATGAAACAGTAAACTTTAAGTAAGTAAGTACTGTTCTTTCTCCCTCCGTGTGGTTGCGCCATTCCCGATTTGCATATAATTGTCGGATGCAAACGGTCTTGCGCAATAAATCTCATTACAAAGACCTATGCGCGGGCGCAGCCATACTTATGCCCTATAAATAACCGTCAGCTTAGGGTACGTACAGCCACACATCAAAGTATACAAAACTGACAAAATTTCTACAATTGACACTCATCTCACTGTCATACACATGTCAATGTTTGATCTAAGTAACAATGACGTGAGGTAATTTTTGAATGATTAAACTTTGATATTATCCATTTAAGTTATTACATAAGTTAGTTATAGTTAACAGTAACACATAAGGATTGCACAACAGAATAAAATGTAAATAAATAAACAAAGTTACAAAGTTACACATTAGGTTGAATATCAATTGAGGAAAACAGGTAGTGGTAACCTGAAGTGTGGCTGTCTTTAATATAATTCCGGCGCAAATAGATTTCTTCCTAACTAATAATGTGTTTCGCCGAGTGAGTGAGGGTACCGGAGGCCCACCCGGGAAGGGGAAGGGAAGGAGTAACTCCACTGGTTGCAAGTGTCCATGGTCGGCGGCAACTGCTTACCATCAGGTGATCCGCCTGCTTGTTTGCTACCTATCACATAAAAAAATATATAGTGTGTACGTGTAGCTAGATTTTTTCCTGACGTGTTAATTAACATTTAACACCCCATTAAAAATTCTTTTTTGTATACAAATTCTACGCGCGCGGTGCTTTAAGTTGCATGTGTACATCTACCTATAGGTCTAAGCGATTATTTACCTACTATATTATTCCGTGCAATTGGCTCCACATGAAGGAAAACCTCAATTAAGACAACGCACGGTTCGATAGCTTTCGAAGCAAAAACAGGTAAATACGGGAAAATATGTTGCGACTGCCCGCGGCCTTCCTCTGTGTCCAACAGCCGCACTCAGAGACGTCATTTAGCCTTAATGTTTATATAAATGGGAGCTATCGCGTGTAAAAATTCGCTAGATGGCATAGGTACTGTTATACTGAGGTGTCTAACTGCAATGTCATTGGTTGTTTTAGTGAAATTTTGACATCTCACATGAAAAATAACGAATCGTGGTCTTAGTTCTACGGTAAGCTATCAAGCGGTTTTTTATCAAACTGTCCGTTTGTCCGTCAGTTTGTCTTCTATTCATCTTTCTGTCACCATGCTCAAGAACTGCGATATTCTAACTGTTTTTTTTTTCACAAATTATGTATTTGTTTCACTGCAATAACAACTAATAGGTGTTAAAGAAAATAAGGAAACCCTAATATTTCGCATATTGATATGATCTTCACTTGCAATCTCAGATTAGATGATATACTTTTTCTATCTATTATTAAATTGTCATTAAGGTAAACGTTGGAAAAATGGTTTTCAACTTCATTTAGTCCACCTTGTATAGCAAAGGGCATTTCGCCACTCCATTCCTGCGCCGACGCAGGGTGCAAAAAGTACCACCTGCGGGGAAATAATTGATTGAAGACTCGCATTTATCATTAGGCGGTTTGACAAAAAGAGAAAGCAATTTTGAAGTATGAAAAAGGGATACTAGGTATAATAACATCGTCTTAATGCAATGTCGTAACACAGAGTAAGTAAGGACAGACGGCCTACCACAAATTTTCCTGTAAAGAACGAGAAATGCCTTATAACATTGAAACAAAAGTGACGTGGTTAAAGATTTGGTCGTAAATTCCGTTTCGTCATATTCCGTCATATCCATGATTTCGGGTAAATCTCATCCCTTTTTGCTAAACGAGCACAAGTTAAGAGAGTGGTTTAATTCACTAACGCCATTCGACCACTTCTTAAGTTTAAGAGGTACTCAAATATGATTCTCTCCCTCATATTGTTTGTTGAGTTAGATAGAAAAATAGCTGTTGGGTATTTGAAGGGGTAATACCAGGACTTTATAACCTGGGAAGAGCGTTGTTTGAAAAAAAAATATTTTATCTACTGCGAAGTACCTCAGTGACCTCAGTGTAATAGACGCTGTCTCTTCTCGACGATCAACCACGTTCCAAAAAGCATCATCCATACCACGAAATTCCAACTTATACCAGCTGCAAGGAGGTCACTCCATCTAGCTTGAGGGCGTCCCACATACATCATTCAAGTAGATATAGTTTCTGCATTACGAAACAGATGTTTCGCCATATCATTTCTTAACGTGACCCGGGGCGATTGTGAACGATAAATACAGACACAAAGTCCATTGCGTTTTGCATCCGGCTGACGGGACTCGGTAAAAGTCGGGTTGAGCTACGAGTATAATCGCCTGTCGTTGTGACGTTGACAAATGCAGAATGACCGCGCCACCTGCCGATAAGGGCTTTGTTTGTGTGACGGCTACACCTCTGCTGGTTATGGGAGCCTGGTTGTATGTGTTTTAAAGTTTAGTCATTTTGTTTATAATTTATTCAATAAAACATACCTATAAAAACAAAACCTACAAAAGGTACACAATAACGCAAGAAGGTCTGCTGTAAACTGTACAGTCACAAATAATACAATTTTGTGGTACAGTACTGAATTGTTCTTTGAAACTTGAAACTAGAAAAATAATAGAGTCGAGTGACTTGCTTCTCAGTATATGTTTGTACGTACGGTGGTGGCCAGCACATCAAGTTACTACAATCTGTCAAATTTCTTCAATAGAACCTCACTTTTATGTCAAACGTGTTTGGTTCAATATCAACTGAGGAAATTTGACAGATTGTAGTACACTTGATGTGCTGGCCACTGTACAACGAAGTGTCTTCATAAATATAGGTTTTATGGCCAATATTTATAAAATAATAATAAATACTGTTCGGAACATAAAATGGCATAACAGTATCAGTTGTTAGAATGACGCTCAATTGTTTTATAATATACCATATTAGGTAATAGAGGTTCCAATCAATAGTCTGTCGATAAAAATCTGATGAGCTATTTATCGACACCAATATCGTCTTACTTAGCAGCAGATAAGTAAGTGTACATAATTTATTCTCTTACTACACCTTTCTCATATTATTATTGTTAAATTTCTTTTTTTGTTACTCTTTATTACACAAAAGGCTACGGTCTTATCGCTATTAACGTTCTCTTCCAGACACCCTTGCTATACCTATCGAATCTATCAATACTATTGGTACCACAAACCCTAAACAAAATGTCGATCATTTTGTTATAAAACTAGCTATGATAATTCACACATCACATTTTGATCTATCCATTTGGCATTAAAATTAATCGATAGAAACTATCGATAGTTTGACACCTCTACTTATTAAGTCGCACTGCTGCATTGCTCTCATACATTCGATTATGCGTCCCTGGTATTCCAAGAAATAACAAATTGATATGTTTTCCGTCCTTTTTAGTAAACTTTGTCGGTTACTTACTTATAAGGGCATTATTTCACTTCTTATTCTGTCTACTTGGGGTAGTTTTATTTACATTAATTAGCTATTGATCCTTATTTAGCGACAAGTTTCTTCTGGCCGATGCATATGGCTAAATCGCATGTACTTAAACAAAATTACTACCTTTAAAATTAAACGGCACTTGGGTTAAGATTATATTAATGTTTTGCTTGTATCGTGACTTATTTTTAACCACACTTCGGGATGAATGGGCCTCGCCCGGAGTGATAGCACGGCCTCACAGAGGACCGGACGTGAAGCAGCGTCTGCGCTGTGCTTTGTCGTGTGGGTGCGGTCACCGGAGGCCCAATTGGGGGGAAAGGTTAGCAGCGCACTTGTGACATTGTGCAACACCAGTGGAGTCACAAAAATAAAAAATGTATCAAAGTCCTAATTAAATATTACCATTAATCTTTCAGAGTAGCTGTGCTGTATCAATAAATTTTACTAACAACACTATAATAAGTTTTCAATGCGAAATGCGCTTTAACATTATTCAAATAGGGTTGATATTGGCAACGTGTGCAGTTAAGTGCATCGGGTAACTATGTCATCTTTATTAGGATGGGGGATGTTATTGATTTTTGATTTCTGAGGGCTGAATGGTGCTCGCCGATACATGAGCGACGAGGTTCGCAAATACATTAAAATCTGCTTTTAGTTTATTTTTATACGAGTGCCAATCTATATACATATAATAAAAATGTAAAAAAGCTGTGTCTGTACATTGAAGATATTTATCTCAAAATAACTTAGGACGACTAAAAAACAGTAACAGAACATGAATCAATGATTTTTAAAATTTTTGTCTGTCTGTTTGTCTGTTTATCTGTTTGTCTGTTTGTCTGTTTGTTCGCGCTAATCTCGGAAACTACTGAACCAATTCGAATGAAACTTTTTTTATTGTATAGCTGTAATATCAGGGCAACTTATAGGATATATTATATTTTAAAGACCAGGCTCCTTGATGTAGAACCACAACAGCCCAGCTAAACTATAAGAGGTAGGTCAATGGCACTTTAACAAAAGTTGCTCAGATTGATGAGCATTTTATGATGCCATGAAAAAATCAAAGATCATGGAACATCTGGTTTGGAACTCTAAGAGCCCAGCTCCACTATAACAAATATGGAATGAAATGGAATGGAAAATTGTCAAATGTGATGAGCATTTTTGGATGAGATCCTATAAGGAAGGATATTCCAAACTTAAACCCCTAATGGAGCGAAAAGGGGGTTCCAAGTTTGTTCATCTTTAAGCCAAGAGTCATAAAGTTCACGCAAACGAAGTTGCGGGCGGCCACTAGTAAAGTATACATCGTTAAATTGGGTATTTGACTAATCTCGTTAAGTAAAAATTATTGATACCTACTCTCAAAATATTGGTAAATAAGAACCAATGGCCAACATTTTCAGTTAAAAAATATAACGTCTAGCTGGTTTTGTGAGCATTCAAAGTTTCATGGGCAAGTCCATTTTTAAAGTATAAAATTAAAAAAAAATATAATTATATCATTGTACATTTTCCACCAACTTATATTATAAAACCATTTACTTGAACGAAACATTTGATAAAGCTACCAAACAAAATTTACTAGACGCGCACACAGAAGTTTGAGTTGTGACGTCACAATTCAATAGACATTTGTATAGAGCGTTTTTGGGCTTGCCCAAAATATGTGCTCTTGAAGTTGTGATATCTCAGGTAATTCAAATGAGAATCAAGTGATTCTTTTAACTATGTTTCTTAAATTGAGGCGTCTTTTGATTAAACACATAAAAAATATTTTAGTCAAATACCCAATTGTACTCGTTTTAATCCAGAAGCCCCCATGTTGGGTATGGAATAAAAAGTTTTATTAGCATGTTAAATCATCAAAATTAACAAAAAAAAGAGCTTTTCCATACAAAAAGGATTAATTTCATTATAGGCAACAATGTATGGAACAGTTTATGGTCATTTTAACGAAGCGTGGGAGAGCCACGCTTCGGCAGTGATACCTCGGCCTCACAGAAGCGCCGCTGTGTTTCGTCGAGTGAGTGAGGGTACCGGAGTCCTAATTGGAGAAAGGCGGTTAAAGGTTCGGAGCGCATTTGTGACTCTACTGTTGTTGTAGGTGTCTATGGGCGGCTGCAATCGCTTATCATCAGGTGATCCGTCTGCTCGTCTGCCACCTATCACATAAAAAAACCCGCTTAACATCCCCCGGTGCATTCGTTATACTCATTAGCATGTAATTGGCTATCGGCTGTGCGTTTTCGCGCGTAAACGATTCGGCGCGATGGTTTCGGCGCGATGGCATCGGCCCGATCGTATCGGCAAGATGCTATCGGCAATAACGGGAGCGAGCTTTTTATTTTAACGGCACTTTTTATGGATTTAGCGATTGGTCTTGCTTATTTCTTTTTTCATTATCGCAACGACCACGATTGCGAAGTCTCAGCGGGCAAAAGACAAACGCTTCTCTGAGGAAAAATAATTAAAATGTATTAATTTAAGCTGTAGTTGCTTGGCATTGTAGAACCGATGACCGTTGTGGTAGACGACTAATCGGGTCTTCGGAGTACGTGAGCATACCCACTACTGGGGAGTGGCTTGCTCAGTGTCACGACTCCGCGAGGGAAAATCCTACTGGGTGTCCTGGGCTGCATTGCTCCAAACAATTTTGCGTAAAGTGGCGAGCGCGATTTGCGGTACGGTCCAGTCCCGGCTTGATGGTTTCCTCTGAGAAAACAAAAAAGATGAGTGGTAGTTGGTTTATCTAAGGTCCTCGTACATCCGATGTTGAAGATTAATCCAATAACTCCGTGATAGATAGCGGTGTTAAGCGCTAATCCGGAATTTGGAAAAACAAGCTAAAATTTTAAAGTGTTTAATCCTGACTCGCGTAAGTGGAACTTAGTTAAATTAAACGCCATCACGCAAGGGGAGGGAAGGGCGCAAGATGGCTGACGAGGACTGAATGCGAGTTATCGAAGATCCACACGGGAGACAGACAGCTGAAATAAGCCAATAGAACCTGTAAGGTAATCCGCTGTGGGCTGATGAAATTTCCATAGAGAAGTGTCAAAATCAAAACCCATGTCAATATGCCTAAAAAGAGAAGCATTTTAGCAACAATATTTTGCTATCGATGGTTGCATTTTGTTAATAACATGATTGTTTCTGTTTTTGCTATACCAGGACACCATGACGGTGTTAAAACCGTTTAGTAGTCAACACTAAAAAGGTCACATTGGGTCCCAAGCGCCCCGCGCTGGCATTTTCTATGAAGGCTCATTACGATTCCCCGATAGTCCGTCGGGTGCTATTATGTGTTAATATTTGCTGATTAAAATCGGTTCTTAGAAACATTAAATAATCATTGAAAAGTGCCTATGTAAGTCCATAAATTAGCATATCTATGCAACTTACACGAGATAGGGTTGTCTGTCCGTCATCTTTTTTTATACTACTGTCATAACAACCTCTTTTTGCAGCTTAAGGTGCGTTTCTTCGGTGAAATATTTTTTTGTAGAAGTTCCTAAGTATAATAGAGAAGAGAAACGTTAGTAAGTACCAATAACTAGTTTGAGTTCTTAGACTTTCTGCTTTGTCGTTTAACGAACATTGAAATACGGTTTAGGTAATATTTCCAACCGTAAGTAAGTATACACCTATTCACGAGTTACGAAAAAAGGTATTGGTATCGTAACGATATTTTGCAAGAATTTTCCGTTTTTTTTTCTACTTCCTCGGTAAGTCCTAGTTAGTATAAGATCGGAACTCTCCTGACGTTAACGGACGGACGGAAATGGACGTTTTAAATATAAATTACTATTTAACTCTGGTCTATAAATGCATATTGCATACTTACATATAAATAAATGCATTCATAACCATACCACGTTTTTAAGTGAATCATGCTTTTGTTTATTTAAAACGCCTTAACTATCCTTATAAGTACGCACTTAATGCCTATCGCATTACGGGTTCATAAAAAAATATTATTATTTCTTACAAATTTATATTGTCAACTTAAAAACTACTTAATTATATGTTTATTGATTAGTCGTAATAAATGTAGTAAGTTAACATGACATGTATTTAATATAATACATGAATTAATTTAATACATGTCATGTCAACTTACATCTGTCATTATACACTAATTTCATGTCGATATTTATATTAAACGATAGTACATATTGAATTAATAAAATTACAAAAATAAATTACATTTTTATTAGCAACTAGTGGCCGCCCGCAACTTCGTTTGCGTGAACTTTATGACTCTTGACTTAAAGATGATTATTTAAATAGATATAAAAAAATATATTACTTATTATAAATGGTCGTTTATAGGTTAATAGATTTTTAAGGCGGCTCATTGATATTTTATACGAACTGCTAAGGAATGGAACAACTTGCCGGCTTCTGTATTTCCAGAGAGCTACAATTTGGGTGTCTTTAAGTCGAGAGTGAATAGCCTTCTTCTGGGAAAGCACGCTACATCTTAGACCTCATTGTCACTCTCCATCAGGTGAGATGAGGTCAAGTGCAAACCCATTTAATAATATATAAAAAAAAATGATATCAACTTCTAATGAAAGTAACCCCCAAATTATTTTTTATTCCATTAGGGGATGTAAGTATTCTATTAAAGTTTGAATCTTATATTTTATCCATTAATTCTGTCAAAGAATGTGTATGCAAAAGTTGGAGTAGATTGGGCCCAGAAATCACGTAGTCCCATGAACAAACTTGGAACCCCCTTTTCGGTTCATTAGGGGTTTAAGTTCGGAATATCCTTCCTTATAGGATCTCATCCAAAAATGCTCATCACATTTGACAATTTTCCATTCCATTTCATTCCATATTTGTTATAGTGTAGCTGGGCTCTTAGAGTTCCACACCAGATGTTCCATGATCTTTGATTTTTTTTCATGGCATCATAAATTGCTCATTAATCTAAACAACTTTTGTTAAGGTGCCATTGACCTACCTCTTATAGTTTAGCTGGGCTGTTGTGGTTCTACATCAAGGAGCCTGGTCTTCAAAATATAATATGTCCTATAAGTTGCCCTGATATTACAGCTATACAATAAAAAAAGTTTCATTCAAATTGGTTCAGTAGTTTCCGAGATTAGCGCGAACAAACAGACAAACAGACAGACAAACAGATAAACAGACAAACAGACAGACAAAAATTTTAAAAATCATTGATTCATGTTCTGTTACTGTTTTTTAGTCGTCCTAAGTTATTTTAGATGAATATCTTCAATGTACAGACACAGCTTTTTTACATTTTTATTATATGTATAGATAGATAACAAATTATAAATAGAAGCGCATCTGCGTTGCTTTTGTGATCATTAATTTGTCTTAAGATCACTTTTTAATTTAAAGACAACCCTCCAACTTTCCGACGAGTATGGCTTGTCGGCTTTGAATTTAAATATTAATGATTCATTCAGCTGCTGTTGTGTGTGTGATGTTTAAGAAAAACTGGGATCTCGACAAAATGAAGCGATACGAATGCAATTTGCGTTCGCCACTCGCGTCGCAGTATTTGCAGAACATTATATAGGTATTTATGATAATATCATTATGCTGATTGTCCGTTATACTACTATCGTGGTTGAAAAAGAGCGCCGAGATCTATTCGGTTCAAAACTTATAAAATGCGCCTGCTACCCGGAACGTTAAACAATTGCTAGAAAAATATGCCTGTTGCCTATGTATGGTATATGTATGGTTGCCTGGAAGAGATCGCTCATAGTGATAAGGCCGCCTTTGTTGTACATTACTCCTGTTATAACTAGTTTTAAGTTTTATACCTCTGTTTTGTGTGCAATAAAAAGCATATTCATTCATTTATATGAAGAAAAAAATAACAAGTTAAATAAATCTTAGCTCTCTGAGCGACTTAGCGATTGTCCTGTGTGTTCATCGAGTGAATGAGGGTACCGGAGGGCTCTCCGGTTACCCAATTGGCTAATAGGGTTGGCAGCGCACTTGTGACTACAGGTGTTGCAGGTGTCTATGGGCGGCGGCAATCGCTTACCATCAGGTAATCCTACTGCTCGTCTGCCACCTATCACAAAAAAAGCTATAAAAATGTTAATTCTAGATATAGAGCAGCTAAGTTGGCAACAATGCTGTGTATTAAAGTGGCGTGTGCGACTTGCGTGCAGTAAATTAAATGAAACTTAACGGAATACTGCGAAAGTCTGTTCAAAGAATAAGACTAACTTTGAAGTAAAAATCCCAGTGGTACAGAGCTAGAGATAACTAGGGATAACTTAGAATAATCGAGTCGGCCAGTCATAATCGGCACATCCCTAATTTTTATCACTAACATTTCTGTCTATGCAGCCATATGACGTTTTTGCAGAGTTTCCGTATTTAGCTTTTATGATGCGTTTGTTTTCTTGTAAGCGATTGTTCTCTGTTTATTACTGGACGAAACATTTCTAGCGTCAGCCGTTCGTTTTGATAGACTATTGTTGATTTTGTTTATTACTAGTGGCCCGCCCTCACTTCGTTTCGGACTTACTTAGCTAGTATTACTAGTTCCGATCTTTGCTAATAGATGGTGCTGAGTGTCGACTATATCGCCCATGTGTTTTGTCTTTTTGGGTTACATAAATAAGCCTTGTGATTGTCTATAGAAGTTATCTCTTTATACATACATAGTAAAGATTCTGTTTCAGCAATATTTAAATTTAATGTTTAATTTTTAGGATATTTACAGGAATTAAATTTTCCTTTTACTTACCTAATAAATCTTCTTTTTCATTTGGCAGAGACGTTGTCCTACTAATTGATCTACGATTTTCTATCCCGTTTTCTACACATTTATCACTTTTCATTGGGAAGATAATATAGTGAAATGAATAGTCCCACCATACTAATCTAATTCCACTGTTAGTTAAAAAAGAGAAGCACATTGTTTTGATCGTGTACACGCATCTTCTTTTTAACAATATAAGCTACTAACTTAAAAGTACACCAATTATTTATACCCTGTCCTGTCAAAATGTATCATATCTCAAAGTAAATTTGAGCGAAGGTCGGAGGAAGAGAGGAATTCGATCAATTATAATCAATACGACGGGCTGGCGCATGGGAATGCGCTCGCGCAACAAAACGTCTTCATATCAAACTTGTGAACACTGAGCGAGAAGTTCACTTGAACTGGTTCACACTTACTATCATGGGGGTTCTTTAGTCCTGGTACTGCTTACTTCAGACTCGAGGGGGAGGAGAAAAGGAAGGCAGCGCACTTGAGACTTGACAGACTCCATTTGTCCCGCATCACAAATGGAGTCCGCCCATAGGGGCGGCTGCAATCGCTCACCATCGGCTGATCCGTCTGCTCGTCTGCCATCTATAAAAAAGCATTAGTGCAGTTTACACGTTAATTTGTAAAGCACGGTATAAAGGTTTCCACGTCAAAACAGTCACTAGAACTGCGGTAAATCGCAGTTGCTTCTTTGACTTTAAGAGCTGCACGGCGAGTGGAATACAAATTACAAAATGCTTCATAGGACTTGTGACTCTACTGGTGTTGCAGATGTCTATGGGCGGTGAATACCATCAGGTGATCCGTCTGCTCTTCTGCCACACATCACATATAAAAAAGGAGCTTTCATAAATTGAGTGAACTGTTTTCCCAACTCTACTTCAATCTGCGCCGGCGCCGGTGCGCCAGACTCGGCTTGATCCAGTCGGAATATCAGTTTATTAAGTGTATGAATTAAGTGAGACTGAAGCTGAGAAGCCACTTTAGAAGTTGAGCATGGGATTGGTGGCCTCAGTGGCGCAGTGGATAGCGGGTCGCACTTTAAAGTGACGGCAACGCTTGGGGTTTCGGGTTCGGTCTCACTTTCTCCTTTTTTTTCACCCTGAGAAATGCATTACGCATACCCGTACACCTGTGGGCGGTGGCAGACGGGTTATATCGAACTCCCCCTGCGTCTTTACCGACTAAAACCTCACGGGTACTCCCGTCGACATCAGGGGGTCTAATTTGAAGTCATTTTGAGACTCAACCAAACGATTGAGAATGCCATTTCCTAATTTGAAGTGACCATTGTTTCGTTTGAGACCGATGGAAGTTGTTTTGACAGGACTTGTCTCAAACCCTAATTTGAAAGCGTAAAATGACATTCGTAAAATTGAATTTGACAGCTCAAGTCTCGGGGTTTTATGTCAAATTTTACGATAACTCGAAAGGTGTTTTACTTCGGTTGAAGTATTGAACATTTCATGCATACTTACATGGAAGATTAGAAATTATATTATACTAGTCATATAAAAGTTACGTTAAGAGTTTACTAGCAAATTAGGTACATAACAAATACCTGTAAAGTTAGTTTAAAGGAAATAATAGGTAAATAAATAATAGTTTTTGTGTCTAGAAGAAAATGGTCATGTACCACCTACCTATCTTACCTTACTTAATAATTTGTGATTTTTTGCAGTGAAACGGGCTGGTAGACTTTTGAGAGATTCCTTTTGAAGAGCCATTGTGAGGATACGGTGCCCTAAGTAATATGGACTTAGTTGTGGTTGTGGGATGCATCTGGTCGAGGTATGTACCTTACCTAAGTACTTCTATTCAACCTAACATAAACTAGAACTATATCTACCTATCGTTTTATTTCATTCAACATCTCATATCGAAAGGTTAAATAAAGTTATGGATAGGTACTTACTTAAACTAAGAAATTTAAGAACTTACCTTACTATTCCTTAAATAAAGACAATATTTTACAGATCAACAATATTAAATTTTTTTACATAAAGCACTCAACTACTATGCATTTAAGTAGGTTACCTACAGTGTAAACACACAGCAATAAAAGTATTTTGTTTGTTGTTTGTTTGAAAGTTATGGAATAGAAAATCATGAGCCATCCAAATTATGTTCATAGTAAAAGTCACAAAATTCCAATGAAAGAAATTTGTTTAGGTACCAAGAGTAAATAATGAACTTAAAAATTTAATTAATAGATCTCCGGTGTAGTGCATTTTTTGGTTGATACTTATAAGTATTTATTTATGTTTACAGATTTTATGAGCGATGATGGCATTACTTATGGCAGATGGATTGGATGTATTGATTACACCCATGCCCACCCATGGACACACCCAACACCATGTGGAGTCACTACAATAGAAAATAAATAAAATAATAATTGTTGTATGAACTGCGATTGTCAACATTTTTTTTCTATTCTATGCTGAACACAAAGATTATGTATCTAAATACCTAATTTGAGATTAATTTGAATTATTGATCTAATAGCTTGGGTTAAGTTGTTACTGTTAAATTTACTAATAAAATATCTTTAAATAATTAAATTGTTTTATTTTGCCAAGCCCGATGAGGCTGATACCTCAGCTTTTTTTAATACCTCATAATTATTGGAATTCCTATATTTAAAACACCCCATTGGTCTAGTGGTTTAAGTACCGGGCCATAATCTTCGGGACCCGGGTTCGATTCCCAGGTCAAGCATAGCACGTGTTTGTGATCAACAATCTGAATAAGGCAAGTGTGGTGATTAAGCCTAATCCCACCGTAGTAGCGTAGACTTTATTTCTATGATAGAGCCCCTTGCCCTGCAGTGGGACAGTATATAGGCTGATACCTACTAAAGTATCAGTAGTAAAGAATTTTCAATTACTTAATTATAAATATTGTAAAATATTTATAATTAGGTAATTAAAAAATTCTCAAAGCAGCTGTGTATTAAGCATATAATGCATGAACACTAACATCACAAGACAAGAAGCTAACTTACTGCTCAAATGAAAAACATAACATAAATAGATACTCTTTATTGCACAAAGTTTACAAGTCTTCTTAAACTAGGTAATAAATTTTGCTAATATACAATAGCTTGTAGCGACATCTTCCTGTGTTCAGTTCGTCGCAGGTTGTAGAGAGAGATCTGTAAGTAAGAAAATTATGGTATTATTGATAAAATTATAATGATAATATCTACACTGTTATAATAGTGCAGTGGTAGCTCAATGTATAAGAATGGGAAGTCGTGGTTTGAATCCGAGATAAATGAGAATACCAGTACATATTGGACAGTATCTGAAATATGTAACAGTAAATCAGTTTGTCTGGTACCTCTGTTAAAGGACAGCAAAGGTCAGATGGCAGTCGCTTGATGATAGTTTAACAAACATTCCGGAATCATTCTCTAAGCATACCACGGGTTCCAGACTGATAGTTTTGTATGAATCTGGGATTCATATGCTAAGTATGGAAAGAGATCCCTATACCTTACATGCTCTATAACAATAGATCCATGTAACTTTGAATTTTTAAAGAAATTAAAAGGAATTAGGAAGAAATTTAATTTCTAAATAAGACAAAACTTTACAAGCTCGGATCAATGGAAAATACTTAAAAATTACATACCTTTTGATACAACAAGCCAACAAGCACCAATTTTAGTTATTCAAAGTCCAAATTAATTCCTTCATGTAGTTTGAGGTTACGTAGATCTCCGATCCGATCTCTCTCAACCGAGACATTTTTGCAATCCTTCACCATTACTGATAAAATTGTGTAGATTTATACAAATTCATCTAAAAAACGAAATACATTGTAAAGATGTAAACAAAACAAAATATTTTTCCTAATTGATCAGCTGTCACTTTTTGTTTTCCTTACAGCTTTGTTGAGCAAAGAAAACAAACGCCAAACAGCCAAAAAAACTAAATTCTTAAGATTATGACAAAATTTTATGTTTTCACTACATAAAATCCTTCTTTCAAACACATTAAACAACAATCTATTTATATAAACAGCCAAATATTTTTTATTTATTAAAAATGACATTGTTTATAAAATTCAATTGCTTCAATTGATCGAATGTGTGTAGGCGCCATAACATAATCTTTCGGCGGCACTTTCAATTGATTTCAAAACTCTATGGTCTCCGATCGTAAAAGAGTGTCCGTCTCAAAGACATTTCGTTATCGCAAAACAAATTACGTTTGGTTGACTCTCAGCTCAACCGAACGAAAGTATTTGTCAACTTCAAATTAGACCCCCAGAGTGGGAAGAGGACACGAGAAACCGACTGAAGAGTCCCATCTTTGCATCCCTTAGAAACTTATATTGGTTTAACGACTTATAGTTTATTAAAGGAGAGTAGTTATTTCTGTTCCCTTAGAGATGTACTCCCTACATGGCGTGCAGACGCGACACACGCCGCGCCCACGCGTTCGGGGGAAGTGTGTCTAATCACGTCGCGCCGGTTCGCCCGTCACCAACATTTGGCACGTTTCCCGCCTTCGCCTTGGGGTTATCTGTCCAAATAAGTCGTGTCTATGGGTTCCCATGCCTAAGTTAGAGGCTTTACCCTAAGTTTACGGAGAGAATGAGAAGGTTTTTTTAAGATATTTTTATTTGTACTCGTAAATGTATTTTTTATATTATTGTAACACATAGGTAATGCAGACTTTTTACTTTGACCAAGATCGCGACCAAGAGCACGAGTTTTCAGTTTTAAGTTTTTGATTACTTACTAAATTGGCTCAGCGATCCAAAATGGTTTTTGTCCTCCGGCAATCTAAGTCCCCCATTTTACTCAGTGAAAAATCAGGCGTAATGTTGAACTGAGATCCATCTACACAGTAATTGGTTATTTTTATTTGAGATGTCAAAATGTGACTAAACAACCAATGACCGTGATGTTGGACCACAGTCTAACAGTATATCCGATTTACGACTTCGTCACTCCGAAGTTTCGGACGATCCACACAAGTTCTTGGTGGTAAATATTTCTGAGTTGGTAACACTGCTTTTGCCCCTTACCTCGCGTGAGCGGGTCTACAGTTAAACGACGTCTTCAAACCCATAGACACAATAAATACTAGATGCAGTTTTTGTGTTTACTTTATGGTGTGCCAAGAACGAAGTTGCAATGCTTTGAGCTCTTACGAAACGTTTGTCTTGTTGTCGGAGGCAGTTTTGATTGGTGGAGAAGCGAAACTTTTCTGTTCGTTGTGAAAAAGAAATGCCAGGACACAGAAAATACTACTTCATGAGACTAAATTGCGCGGAAGGTCTCAGGTTCCTTTCCTGGTCGACTTAGGAAACGAACTTCTCGATATGAAAATTACTTTGACTTACAGTATTTAATAGTTTATGGCCGTTCAATAATGATATCAACCTTATCCAGCGGAGGACTACAAAAAGCTGATGATGATGATGAATGATGATTAATTAATATGATAGGATGTTTACAGTTTAAATAAATGCAGTCTAAATATTGTAATCAGTAATATTTTAGAATATATAGAATATTCTATGCTAACCAAAAACCTATTAGTGTTAATTAGATTCAAAAAGATTGTGTTTTCATGATGGTCATAGGCTGTTGATAAGGTAAAATTACTTCTTTCTACAATTTTGCCTGTAATAAATACATATAATTTTAAATAAATTGTCATAATAGTAAGAACACTGACGGATTAGCTTCCTATCACTGCCACAATTTAATTAGAACTACCAACTAAATGAAAAACTCAGCTGCAAGTTGAAACTAAAACAAAACGTAACAAACTCCGCTCAAGAAGTCCCCCACGGTCGCGGCGACCCCCGACGCAGAGCGGGGGTCGAGCTGTGAACGGACCGCGCACCTCCCGCGGAGCTCTGGGCGCCTGGTACTTACAGTGACGTTTCTATCCGAGCGTTTGCCTCTGACGGCGAGGGAAATGTCGCTTGCTACGGGAAACTTTACCTTATTATTTGCAGATACGGTTTTGAATCGAATAGATGAGTTTAATCCCTGGTTAGAGTAGAGGTATTATTTTGTGGCAAAACGAATTTAACTTCAACCCAACGAAATAAGGTTGAAAATGGTAAAATTTGATGCGTGTGTCTGCGGCTACGAATGGTAAATGTTAGAATGAATCGGATAAGGTAGAGAGAGAGTGAAAAAGATCTTTATGCTTTTTAGTTAGAACACAAATTCGTATAGCAAATTGGGGTGTTGTCGAGACTACTAGTCGGTATCGTAATCGGTCGACGCGGCGCAGGGGAAGGATGATAAAATGCAAGAAATATAAAGAAAAAAACTTCGAACAGCTGAATGTATAATATTTTTTTATTTCAATATATTTTCTTAGAGCAACGTCTTTTAGTAGGTAATATGAGCGCTACTGCGCATGCTACTCTTATTGAATATTAATATTACTGTGTACTCACAGTAATTAATATTTAATAAGAGTAATATTTAATTCAAAACTCTCAAATAGCCATGACCCTGTCTGAGCAAATATATTTTTAAGTAATTCGTTTATACGTTTGCCGAACTACTATAATTGCCATAATATTAATTATACTTGTTGAATTCAGAATATTATTTCGTATTTTAAACCTTAAGTAGGGTAGTGAATCCTTTTCACCCCTAACTACGTGCTCAAATGTGAGTGAATACGAAATAACATTCATTATTGCGTCGAAAAGATGAAACCCTTACTTTAGTGCTCCAAGGAAATAAACTTTTCAATTTACTAAATGCGCGGCTGAAAATTTTGCAAAAATAAATCGCCCCTAGCACCTCTCTCTCAAAGGAATTTGCACTCTAGCCTTCCGAACATAAGGCCAAAAATGTAATATTTTCTGAAAATAAACCCTTAATAGATCTCCCGAACTAATTTGTATCTTGTTGTCTCTACTTTAAAGTCGAAATTTCTGTTTAGTTGTTAATGATAGGGGAGATATGAGGGTTGACTATCTTCCGCCCTCTGCTTTGCTTGTTTGTACAAAAAATATTGTTGACTTTGCTATTAGTGAATGCATGTTGACATTTATTTGCATTGCAATTGTAATTTTGAATAATGTTCGCCCGCGGGCTCGAGCTTTTATAATATTCAAGTTCGTGTACTTTAATACCTCAATAGTAGGATTTGATAATAGTAATTTCTTTCTTGTTAAAATAATTTAGGGTTGTTTTGGTAGATATTGCTACGAGAGATAAAGCAGACCATATTTTAACTATAATAAATACTTAAATACAGAGTCTATCTGTGAATATTTACATCCCTTTACCAAGTCTTCTACAAATTAATTTGAACAACATAATATCAGTCAATGACAACTTTTTACGGGTTCGTGTCGACATTTTGTGAATATTGTGATGACATTATAAATTATGTAGCTTGCAAAATAATATCATCTTTATTGTAGTATTCCGGCTTTACTACTAAACAGTTACGTTTTAGTATTATTTATCTTAGGTAGGTACGTAATAAAAAGTATTCCGGTGACACTCAATACATTTTCTAGATGTTTACAATACAAATGGATGAAAAAGTACGACAAAACGCTGTAGAAAGAATAACTCAAACACACGACTGTTTGTGCGCGGTTCGTACTTCGTATGATCTCATCCGTTTCCACCGAACATCTTCACATAACTCTTGCTATCCTGGTACATTTTTGTTTAATGCCGTCCTCGGTCACATTCGCTGGGCTAAAAAAACTCCTGCAAGCAAGCATTTTATTTGATTTTGATCAGAAGTTTCAAAGCAAATTTTAGCACTAAACTGAATTCGACTTGTATTTCATAGACTTCTCATCTTCTTGAAACAGAATTCAAGAATTTATTTATTTTTGTTTTAGGAAGTAATACCTACCTATGTAACTTATTTTAAGTAAGTTATATTTTATACATTAACGTCTTTTTTTATTTGACATACGAATGAATAAGGAGACCTTTGTGTGCCTTTGTGTTACCTAATTGATAAATAAATGCATTATGCACATAGCTTTTCATTTCCATTATCATTAAATACTGGTCGGTCTGTCTAGTCTACCGACGCGCGACGCGACCGTCAGTTTATAAGCGCGACACGCTTCACTAAGCTGACCACGCAACGAGACGTGCTTGCTAACTTTACAAGCTAATTCTAGAATAGGGACAATGTTAACTGTTCCACATTACGTAGCGTGAAACGAAAAGAAACTAAAAATAAACACAATCCTAAAAACACATTGCGAATAAAATCGATTTTATAGCGTTAAATTATCGATATTTTACTCTAAATCAATTTTATTACAAATTCAGTAAAATAGGCAACTTGCCAAGTTTTTCACGGAAAACTAGCGAAGTTTAGTTCTTCTTGGTCGGAAAATCCTAGGTGCATACGGGTCATTCGGCGTCGGATAAACCTTTTCTTCAGCGCGCGTGATACTAGGCGAACAGCGGCGTAAAGGAGGTGTCGCAGCGTGCCGCGCCGTGTCTAGTCGCGGGAGCGAGCGAGAAGCACTTATCGCTGGAATGCTGCAGTTAGAGCGAAACGTTGCGGTGAAGGTCAACTGATAGTGTACATAGAGTAGTGCAGGTGCAGAGATAACAGAGCAACGAGTTAACACAAAAATTTAATAATAACAATTTAAATTGCTTATCAACATTACATCAATGTAGATTATAGGTTTCCTACCTAAAAATAAAGTTCTGAATTCTGCTACTACTTCTTTCTTTCACTTCTCCGTGAACATTCAAAAATAACTTTAAAAAAGGGTTACGCCGTATAATATTTTTTTTTGATATGAATATTTACCTACAAAAAAATGGAGTATGTAACTGCCCGCATTTAACCTTAATTTTCGTTATCTTAATTATCGATAGTCTTTTTGTGTATTAAAATTAGTGTCAATATCTTTTTCCTAAGTGACAATAATTAAAGATAATGAACGACTCTTGAGTGCGGGCAGTAAAAGTTTTCGATTTCTTTCCTGGGTTTCTCATACGTGCACTACTCTATGCAACATTTAGCTACAGAGAGGGACGACGCGCCGCGCAAGAGCGGGAGGGAGGTACCAGCACGTGCTTCCTTTCATAATCGTCTTTTTGCCTCCTCGGCCCGCTGCCGCTCCGGTATTACGTCTGATTGTGGGAATTTGTTTCGTGAGAAATAGCCGTTATCTTTTTTTAGCTTTTTTTCTCTTCTTATTTTATTTATTTGGATTGGTTTTTGTCGCTTTTTCGTCTTATGCAAATTCAATGGTGTTTTAAATAAATGAGCTCTTCCATGAACATTTATTGGGTTGCTACAAAATGATTTTGGTTATAAGTTTATAATATTTCTCGTTTTATTGAATGTATTTTGTTTAATGGATCATGAGATTTATGAATAATGTTTATAATGTCAGGCCAGACCTTTCTAGTTAACTACAACATCATTAAGCATAATATTATTTCTTTGTTTGAATTTGAATGAGGTGATGCTAGCTTCGATCGTGGATGCTAGTTTAAAAATCGTGAAATGGACTGGAATAACATAGTATTTAAAACAGTTTCCGTTTGCAACTTTCTGTTATGTTGTTAGTACTTTTTAAAATTATTTCAATATCTTGGACAAATAAAAACTAAACTGCTGACCAGTTTATTAAAAAAAACAAAAATATTTGAACTTTAATATGTAAAAGAACTTTTTACTTACGAGTAATTTCCAAGCAGCGCGTAAAATCCATAATTAATTTGTTCCTGCGCTATTTTGAATAATATAATTATTTCCACTAGGGCTACATGAATGGACCTGACTAGTTTTTTCTTCCTCGGAGGAAACGGATCATCGGCTGTTATTAACGAACCAAATAAATTACAATTTAAATTAGCCGGGGAGTCGAACCAGTTCCCTGTTAGACCCGGCGAGGCCAGTTTAAGTGGAGCCCTGACGAATTGAAAATTGTACCAGGCTCCATTGAACGGAAAGGTAATTTAGGGTCAGGTTATGCTGGCCAGTGTTTTGTAACATTGTTGTTTTTCGTTCGTGATTAAAATTGATGGAAATATTAAAAGGAACACCTAAGGAATTATTTAAGAACGGAGGCGAGTGGTCAGTCTTGAGAAATGAACCGAAAAAGCGAAGACACTTCTCTTATGCTCAGGACAGGTATATTCAAGATTTCGCTGTAGAAAACCATCCTCCTTGCATCATTTTCCTCACTATTGAGGGTGGTTCTTATAGCTAAATTATTATTTCACTGATAAAATTGTGCCATAATATCTTCAGGATCTTTGGTGTGTGTCGATTATATTAGTGTCACTGTTTGCGTCAGTCTGATGTCTGCATTGCTAGCTAGGGTTTCACATAGTCTTTTTGGTCTTGGTAGAAAACCATAGAGCTGTTCAGAACTCATTGGTCAATGAGGAAGAAATCTGGAAACTATTTCGGAGATGCGCTGTGTCTTGTTTTTTTTTGTAAAAAGCGCTTTTGGGTAGTGGTAGATGGGGAAGCTACCATTTACCACTACCTACCCAAAAACGCTTTTTTCAGGTCTTACGGATTCTTTGCGAAATTATTGCTATCCACCCTGCCTTATTAGTAACTTCCAGCGATCAAATGAGATGAATATAATTCCACGTTGCATTTAAAAATAACTTAACGTCTAGTTTAAAAATCTCGTTGAGCTATAGTTTCCAGTTATATGACCGTATACCACTCTATCTCCATAAAAGTAGCCAATAACACTAAAACAAGTCAAAATTAGTTTTTAAGAACCGGCCTCACCGGCACAGACAATAAAAACTTCGCCTAGAAGTTATTTTACGACCTTTAAACTGCATTAACTAAAAAAGAGGTTTTTTTTAGGTCTGACAGTTCATTTCACAGAGGATCAGTCGGCAAACACAAGTCGTGTCTCCTGGATGGGCCTGGATTTATACATGGGCTGAATGTGCTATTGTCCAGGACAGCAGAATTCAGGGGGCGGCAAATTGAGTCTGCGCAGTTGGTGAGGGGAGCAAATTGTGGTTAGCCCAGATCGACAAATATTCAAACCCTCTTCTGAGAGTAGTGAGCAGACATGAAGCGGGACCAACGCACGGTATAATAATGAGAATGTCTATCTGAGACCTTGAGCACAAAATAATGTGTAATTATTTTGTGCCTTGATTGCGTAAAATCAATTTTAGTACCTATAATTTTTAGAATAGAAATCATTTATTGCGGTAAATGTGGTTACAATACGTACTTGAGCTATTCGTCAAGTGCAAGACATAGGTAGGAACTGCGCAGGGCCAGAATTGTTAGTGCTCTTTGGAAGAAAGGTACCTTCAGCAGTGGACGGCGATTGACAGATTGATTGACAGTTTGTCATCACAGCGCGAGACACGACAGTAATCAAGATGTCATCCAGATAAACAAATGGCGCATCCTTTAATTGCAGTATGTCGTGACACACGCGTACACACCAAGCTATTTACTGAATACATAATTATCATCACTAACGACGTTCCAAGTGTAATCATGCACGTGATGATGCATCAATTAACACTCGATAAACCAGTAAATGGCGATAAAACATCATCTTATCTTCCACTTGGCGCCCAATTCTGTGTCTATCCTCAAAGTGGCCCCACTCGGTTCCAATATTCCTGAATCAAATCCTGTGCCTCCATGAATTGGACACCGGTTGAGTTAGAAACTGGCGACATTTTAAAAGGGATAAGATTTTACGCTTTTTTGTTATGATTGTCTGGATGAAATCCGAATCCATGCTTCGGACAGAATTGGCTAGAATGATCATCATCATCAGTAACCCACACTCTTCCACTGCTGGACATAGATCTCCCCTAATGCACGCAGAACTTGATAGTTTTTCTTAATGCTGCCTGTAGGACAACGATGGACTACAATCTCACCTGATAGTGACGATGAGGTCTAGAATGTTAAATGTTTGCCTGCAAGATGTTCGTTCACTCTCGCCTTAATTAAATTCAGATTGTAGTGTAAGGAAAAACAGACTTTGGCTTGTCTCTATGCGACTTTAGCAATTATTTGAAACCTTGCTTAACAGGCAACAGTCCACTCGGTAAGAAGTCCTTAATGAAAGATTCCTACTAGCAATATGAACCGATTGTTAAGGTATTTATCTTACGTTGGTTTTCAATGGATGCTGACCGTCAATCTTTCTGAACTTTGTACTTTTTGTCTGGTTGTAGTTTAAGTCGAGACAGAACATATTTATGATTGTTAATGTGTAATCAACCCTGATTCGGAATGTTGATTCGGAATTCGAATTGTAGATTTGTTTGCAATGAAATTTTGGTTTCCAAACAAGTTCCTGTGTTTAGTTCGAATATTGGTTTCTGTTTGATGAGAGATGTCTGTTCGGTATTGGATGCTTAATGGCTTTTACATTTTAATCATGATATTTTCTAAAGATATTTTCCTATTCCCCGAACATAATTTAGCTTACAATTAGATCGCGGAGTGTAGCCGCGGGTATCTTTTAATTGCGAGATGTCGTGACGTGCAGTCGTATTGCCTTAACTATTTGTGATTACTTGGTTTCGGAGAACCTGCAGATAATTGCTGATTTTCTACTAATTTTGCACTTAGGGTACATATACCTAGCACATAGGATAATTATTAGATATTTTAATTTTTCGACTTCCAATTTCGATACTTGACCAGAATCATACTCTGATGAATTAGAAAGCGACGGTGATATTTAAGATGTTACACATTTTCCTAAATAGCCCAAGATCCCAGTGCCGCCAGACCTACGTCATTTTAGCAAAGCTGAAATTTCGATGATTTATAGTCTAGTAGGTATGTAGTTAGGAGAGTATGCGTACTTACTAGCTCGAAAGCGGGGCTCGTCCACAGGTAGCGCGAAAAAGGTGTTTGGAAGAATAATTTAATTGGCCCATTGGATTTTGGTCTGGCTGCTTACAAAGAGTCTGGAAATAGTACACGTATATACGTACACATATTATGTCAAATTTAGGCTTGCTCAAATGACGTAGTTTACCTAATTTTAAACAATCTTTATAACGTCTAGCGGAAGTAATGGCTAACTAAGTGGTTTGTAGGTACCTACAAACTATTGATCTATTCTCGATTTCTTGGGTTAAGTTCGTCGTAAAAACGAATACCTAGATAGATAGATCCTTTATTGCATAGAAATAGAATACATGAGTGAAACAATAGCGATAAACAGTATAATAAGGCGGTATTATCGCTTGTAGCGATTTCTTCCAATTGAAGGTCATCGGTTTTATTTTTCTGTTTACCACGTACGTAATTATTTAGTTCCGCCAAAATTCTTGTTCCAAATCTGTTGTTATTTTATTTACTTCAAGTCAATCTAATTGATGGCAGGTAACTTGAATTAAATTAAAATGATAACATCTACGATTAACTTTGACTTCGACGTACATATTCGATAGAATCTAAGCTAAATCATAATAAATTACTCAAGTTAGCATTTTGTATCCCACTGTGAAGTGAATACGAATCACAGTATGAGAAAAAAGAAAGAATCGTTTTATGAGTAGATAACTTAATATTAAATCTGATCAAATCATAATCTCTTGACGTAAATACACCACATAAAACTCGTAATAATCGCTTGACGATTGAATTTGTTTTCTGAGAAATATTAGATAATGATAAATAATCATGTTTTGGCTATTTAAAGTTACATAGCTTTGTTCTTACGGATTATTTTGGGAACAAAACACGATATGAGTAACTCGTGTAATATTAATCACAATTTAAAACCTAAGCATGTGTTGAACACGTGTGCATTGCATCAGCGCCGTCACTACACTGTCATCATTTTACAGAGCAAGCAGCCATGACGGTCGGCGTGGCCAACGTGCTGTGCGACGATCGCCCCGCCCCCCTGGCCTGGCCCGCGCCGCCGGCCCCGCCTCCCCCCGCGCCGCTGTGGCAGTACCCCGCCGGTAAGACACCTCCCACTATCTCATGAGGCCCTGGTAGCTACGCGCCAACTGCATTGCGAGACTATTCGCGCCAACCCCGCCGGCTTGGATGACGACACCTTCCGAGTCATGGTGCTTTGGTACTCGCATTGCAACTCGCCCAGTTCCCGGTCGATGGTCGGTTTTGTTTTTTTTTTGTTTAGGTAGTCTCTGTGAGAAATGTGGCATCCCACCATTATTTTTTGATCGCACATTCTCATTGCAAGTGCGAGCATAGTTTTTAAAGTTTTTTATGTTCATAAGTTTATTCTAACAGTTACCAAATAGGATCACTAATGTAATCAAAACTGCATATTTCTGTTTATATCATTGTTAAGAATACTACCTATCCCATCTTATTACCTACATAATAATTAATATAAATGTAGGCACGTTAACGATACGTTAAGTTCCTACTTGTTGAAGTCTTTGATTGTTACAGTAAGTAATGCGCAGCACTTATTCAATATGTACGCATGTAGGTATAGATAGACTATACTCGTAATAATTTATTATTTTATTTTTCAAACGGACGGATTGGGATGATAGAAAGATTAAATGAATTAATTACCTACTTAAAAATTTCAAATTAAAAAACTTTTTCCTTTTTTTTAACAATGGCCAGAATTCATCTGTCTCGCTTTGTTATGGTTCAAAATCAATCAAAGATTCAGGAATAATTTAAAATGATCCTAAAATAAATCGAAGATTATCCAAATACCCGGGCTGACCGGTTTATAACCCGACCGTGTAAGGTAGGCATTCAGGCAGGAGATTCCTAAAATTGGTAGCGTTGCAATGGCGAGTTTGGCGCGTAGTTCATTCATAAACAGTGTTCTTGTTAAACTTTTAATTAAGTTTAATCTTATTTGAAATATGTTTAGGAATAATGTTATTTTCTGCATTACGTTTTTCTGTAAATTTTTATTTATTTTTGCGAATTTCCACAAACTCTTTATATTTACTTTTTTAAGTCTTCCTTCATTTATTGCAAGCATAAAAAGCATAAAAAGTATGTTTTTTTAAATAAAAAACTTTTTCCTTTTTTAACAATGGCCAGAATTCATCTGTCTCGCTTTGTTATGGTTCAAAATCAATCAAGATTCAGGAATAAATTAAAATGATCCTAAAATAAATCGAAGATTATCCAAATACCCGGGCTGACCGGTTTATAACCCGACCGTGTAAGGTAGGTATTCAGGCAGGAGATTCCTAAATTGGTAGCGTTGCAATGGCGAGTTTGGGCGCGTAGTTCATCCATAAACAGTGGTTCTTGTTAAACTTTTAATTAAGTTAATCTTATTTGAAATTATGTTTAGGACTTAATGTTATTTTGTCGCATTTCGTTTTTCTGTAAATTTTTATTTATTTTTGCAAATTTCTACATACTCTTTATATTTACTTTTTTAACAGTCTTCCTTCTTTTATTACAAGCATAAAAAGCGCAACAGATCATGTAACGATATGTAGTTGTTTTTTTAAA
Organism: Cnaphalocrocis medinalis; assembly: GCA_014851415.1. Taxonomy (NCBI): domain Eukaryota; kingdom Metazoa; phylum Arthropoda; class Insecta; order Lepidoptera; family Crambidae; genus Cnaphalocrocis; species Cnaphalocrocis medinalis. The sequence goes on from CM026288.1 coordinate 10,924,864, forward strand.
TAAAAAACTTAAAACATACTAACTTAGCTGAGATCTATCTTTTTTTAGCTACATCAAACACAACAAATTTCCTAAGATTTGCTCTTAAAGGTTACCAAAATATAATCAAAAACTAATTTAGCCCCACAAAGGCTCTAAAGTCTCGTCTAACGGCGAGTCCAAGTGCGAATTCTGGCACCAGGAGAAAAACCTCAAAGTGTAGGTTTCATTATGTTAATTTAATTCCTCACAAAAACCTTGAAAGGGCAGGAAGCTGGTATTAACGGGCTCAGGTTTCTAGCAAAAAAGGTTTTGTTTGAGCTTGGCAGGGTACAGGGCCTTTCAAATTTATAATGCTGTTTTTTAGGTTTGCTTCAGATTAATTCGTTAAAGGTCACTTTTGATTTAATTAATGGCGGTTTCGTGTTCAGACATTTACTATTACCTAATACCGTCAGTAAAAAATAAATAAATTAAGACAGATGATTAATAATAAGTAATAGTCACTTTTGGTTAAAGTGAAGTACGTTTTAAGTTCCGATAAATCCACTATTATTCGTAAATGAATTTTGAAATCAAGATAGGTAAGATCAAGAAGGTGCAAAGTATGCATAAGAATCGGTAGGTTTTATTTATTGATTATTAGGTATAGGTAACACTTATCACAATCTCACCTGATGCAGGGTGACCTTAGCGACAAAGAGTTCTAAAACGTTTGCCTAGAAGATGCCCATTCTCTCTTATCTCATATATGTGCAAATAAATCAGGAAAAATAGATCTTTGTAAAGAGTTCGAACTTTAGCTCTCCGTATTAGAAGTTAAATGTGGAAACGAATCGCTTTTTGCGTAAAGGTAGGTACGATGATGGTCTGCCGTAATGATGGTATTCAGATTTATCTTTGAGACAAAACCGCGGTTAAGTAAGCAAGCAAATGTCCTACGACTCGCTGGGAATTTAAAGACTACTGATTAGGTAGTGACTGGGTGAGAAAAGCTAAAAGATATCTGTGGCACAATTGCATGAAGAAAGCCCTATGTACTGCATCTAGTGGACGAAAACAGGCTGCTCGCTGATTGAGGACTTTGGATGAAATGTGGTCGTTCATAAAAACTGATCCCGAACAAACCTAATCGAACCCACTATAATTACTACGTGTGCATCAAATGCTTGCTTTAGTGTTCAAGTGGCTTTTTTAGAGTTCAAATGGTATTTTTAATGCACCTAATTCTTAAATATACCATTATCGTCACAGGCCCTTAGATCAATATTCCTCGGCAATTAAATTAATTTTCGACCTTTAACTACATGAGTTCTTTGATTGCTATCTTTGTGTTGGTGAGTTCAATGTTTTATTATGTCCTTTCTTTTGTGAAATCACAGTTTCTATGGCAATGTAATCTCGTTTCTTGCGCGTCACTTTTATCTTACAGAATTGGTTGCTCTGGGTACTTAGTCAACAATGCATGTCTTTATCAAGGTGTCATTTGCTCGGCGATGAGGGAATACATTGTAAGGAAATTGCACATTTCAGATAATTCTCATAACACCCACTCACTGGCCACCAGCCATTAAAAATGCACTCTCCTCCATGTATTTTAATGGCGCATCATAATCTTAACAACCGTAGGTTGCCTCTCTGTCCATTTACGAATAATTGAGTTAGTTCTCAAAATTGAGTAACGTTCAGTAATCAAAAGTTACTCTTAGACTAATCTTGTACGTTAAACTAGGCGGCCCAGTCATTAGGGATTGCAAAAATGCATTCCAGTTATTAGGGATTGCAAATCAGGAAGTGCAGAGTGCAATGCATATTATTCCATGATGATCCTTCAGAAAAAAATAGGGTTCATTACCAAAGTGCATGCCTACATACAGTAGGTAAGTATCCCGTTTTCTGTTAAGGTATTTATCCTTCCTTACTTTTTTACATAAACGTGTTAAACGTTTTTATCATAAATTCGGATTTAGAAATGGGAAAGTCTGGATTTTGGAACTTCTAATCATCCGAATACTTCATATAAACGGGACTAAACGCGACGAAAATTAATAAGTACCTACATTCTAGCACTTACTGCTTGACGTTTCGGCTGCGTTTCAACAGCCGTGGTCACAAGCGAACTGAACAACATATTCACTAAAAAACATATTCTAATCATCCGGATTGCAATCCCTACCAGTAAATTGTGGTTTTAACGAAAAGTCAAGAACTAGAACAAGAGCAAACATTAGTCACTACCTAAGATCCGGGTATTAGTTCTAAATCTAGCTACCTAAGTCCTTTAGGTACTTATCTTGATCCGGTTCGGAGCACTATATTCACGGCTATCGATTTATCGTTGAGTATTTGCGATTTATAAGTACTTAGGTATACAAACTTATCGCATTGGTGTTTACCTTATCTCGTAACATAAGATAAAGTAAAATATTAGTCTTTGGTAGGTATTCTGTTTATCTTATCTCTGATTTCCAATTACTTTAAACACTTTATGTATTAAAGTTTTGATTACTTATGTATTTTTTGCGAACATCGCGTATCTACATTAAATGGACCTACTTGAAATCTTAGCCACTTCCACAGTACGTTAGCTATCCATTTTGCCGTAGAGAAATGATATACCTACCAATGTACTTTAGCGATCACTTACCATGAAATCCTATGAACGTTTGATTGTACTCGTAACAAGAATACCTTAGGTTAGGTACAACATTAGGTTTTTCTATTGCTTCTTTATTTGCTAGTAGTTGTTGCTTCTTTATACCATCTTATGCTATAAGTAGGAGAGCGGACCCTCCTGGCACAAGAGTTTACACGCTCATTAGAAGATTCCGACCTCGGAAATTGTTATTGTTCGTTTTTAGAAAGCAATAAACTTTTTCATTTTCAATGTTATATTGCTATAATTGTTGCTAAGTAGACGAAATAAAATAAAAAAAAAAATAACCATAAAATTTGCTCGGATGCATCAAAACAAGTACTTACCTACCTAAATACGAAGCCTTTCAAGCATTTTTCAAAGTTAAAAGTAAAAAGTTATATGGCTCGTGTATTCGACAATGGCAACTACCAATTTTTTCAAAAACGCAAATCGGATTTTAAGCTCCATAAAACGATGAGATAAGGAGATAAATTTATTTATGCAATTTTTGGGCAAATTGGAAGGTTTCCTTATTTGTGGAATGCTTGATTAAAAGACTAGCATAGGTACCCATACGTATCATATTTTAGGTTTACCTTCTTTTTATTAATTGCAGCGCTTAATCGTAACGTCTGTAAATTTTGAAGAAACGTGAATAATTTTACTGAATGAAGCAGTATTATTTCCCAGACGGCATGTATAAATTAATAACCGCCTACTTTTTATGGAAGTTAGTTCAAGTGAAAGAGATTAATCTTAGCAAACAGCTAATAAACAAAACGTCAACATTAACAAACCATCGCATCTGCCCGCATCCATCTCTCAATCCTCTGAACTGTCACTTCACGCCATAAATTATGTCCAACCAAAAAAAACCGCAGGAAAATCGTAAAAACTTATCGATAATCGGAGTCGAGTGACGGACAGCCCTACCGCTCCATGCTCCGCCTCCTTAGCCCCGCCCAGAAAGCGGTCTTGGCCAATCGCAGCGCGTCGCGCGTTCAAAGGCGGTCTTTCATCTTGGCCGCCTTGATTCTTTTAGTGATGGGAATTAGTTTTTTGTGTTTTATATTTTTGTTGTTGGAGTTACGTCACAGCGTAGATTCGGTAACAGTAAAGTGTACTGCATACCTTATGTAATAATTTGCAACGTGAATAAGCACATTGTGCACTTCTCCCTTTTTATTGTACAATGGCTTTTTTTGAATAGTCAATTTTATTATTAAACATTGTACATCAAGATTTAATTTTACTATGGTGGTTCTGTTTACAATATGTTAGGTAATTACAGAAATAGTGTGTTATAATAATAACACTGCAAAAAGTTTGCAATCAACAAGTCTGTGTCACAGATTCCTGTCCCAGGACTTCTAAATTAAATCATTAACAGCTTCTTCTGTTCTGCAGCCCATTGAGTATTAGGTCCTGGCTTACAAGTGTACCTAAGCCCTGACCTAAGGCAAGAGAAGTCACTTGTATAGATGGGCTACAGTTGTCAAGTACGTCATCTAGCGGATTTTTTACACGACTCCATTAAATTATTTTGTGGTTCCAACAGCAGGAGATCGTTCACTGTAGTTTATCGCATTGTGCGCGCGCGCCCGTAATGGTCGCCAGGTCACGCAAGGCAATTGATTGCTGTAATATAATAGTTATGGATTACCGCTTAGAATGTTTGTCGGTTTAGTTTACTATGTCATACTAATTAAATGACTTGATTTACTATGTCAACTAAATGCTCCTCCGAGGCCGTTGTTTGGTCAGTTTTTGCTTTATTAACGACATAAAGTGATTAATTAATACGTAGTCACTTTGGAAAACGAGGAATTTATTTCATTACATTACATGACTGTAGAATTCTATGCATATTCGGTAAATAATCGCTTAGACGAGTGATATGCTAAACCTAAGTATCAACTTATTATGTATAGGTATAGTCCCACTGCAAGGCAAAGGCCTCCATCTTAGAAATCGAGTCATTCGAGTCAATCGAGTCAGCTACTATGATGGGATTACTTAGGCTTAATCACCACGCTTGCCTAATGCGGATTGGTGATCACAAACCCGAGCTATTATAAACATACTGCCATTAAATTTAGGTTTCCTAGGGACTTATAACGAAGCCGTCTCGAAACGAATGAGAATATTTAAAGTTTTAAGTTTTATACCTCTGTTTTGTGTGCAATAAAAAGTATCTAGATTCATTCATTCAATATACCTGTAGCATTCGTACAAAGGTGACACAGAGCGCTTAGACAGGGAGGGAAACTCCGATTCGGTCTTAACGGCCTGTTCGTTTGAGGCCCTACAGTTGCAGATTTATAACCATCTGAGACCCGTGGCGAATTCTTCCCGTGGGGCTAGCTACAAAGTGGTGTTAAAATGTTCATTTATTTTTGAGCTCGCGGCCATTGGGGCTCGGGGCTCTCTTGGGTCGGGGGCCCATGGTATGTAGCAAGCACTACCTCCCTATGGTATACTTACTTACTCCACTGGCTCAGCGACCTGAAACGAATCTTGGCCTCCGAAACAAGAGGACGCCACTTCGGTCGATCCTGTGCCACTTGTCGCCAGAAGGAGTGCGGATGCGTTGCCGGCCTTTTAGGAAGGTATAGGCTCGTTTCTTGAAGATTTGAATGTCGAATGTTTGAATTTATGTTGGGATGTCCTCTGGTAGCGGAGGTAAACTGAGTAAACCAGAGACGCTCCCTCATCGCCAGAGTGGGAAGGTGACATGAGTACGAGTTAAAGAACTTCGTATCTCCCCAGGCGAAAGGCCTGATTACACTGCGGGCCTTTGGTATACTGCCTCCCCCAGTCGTTCTGGAGGGAGCGTTGAGGAACCGTCCCTACCAGATTGAGGTAGAGGCCTGTGCAATGTCGGTACTGGTACCACCGTACTGCAGTACTTAGTTAGGCCCCTGGCCCCGTAGGGGTTTCCTGATCGATATGTTATTTTTATCCGAGGTTTTAAAAGAGTTCTTCTTCAAGGAAATTTGGTAAAAAAAGAGACAAAACTTCAAATTCAAAGCCGCATCCACTTATCCACTGAGTACGAGCGCTAAAGTCCCATCGCTTATGAGAAATAAGATTATTTATTTAAAATATTTCGTAACACAACCTTTTTATTAGACCTCATCAGACACCTCATGCTACCAACAGGAATCAAACCAAACTACATTCCCGAACCCGTCGTTAAACCACTTTTAAATCCAAATGGTTGAATTAAAACCCGTTGCTTCACAAATTAATCCTATTCGACCTGTATGCGGCGTCCCGCTCTGGCGCGCGGGGGATGGTATGCGCGTCCTGCTCGCACGCGCAGCGACGTGGAAAGAATAACGCATGGTGGAACAATCGATTTGACTCATTAGTGTGATTTTGGGGAGCAATTATCGAGTATTCGAATGCGTTTTGGTTAGGGTTGACAAAAAGCAAATATTGTCAGCGCACTTGAAACTCAACTGGTGTTACGTCACAAGACATCCGTCTAGGTGCGGCGTGCGCTTGCCATCTAGTGATCGATCTGCTCATCTGCTACCTATCACCTAAGTTTCTTGCTGATTCTTCTCGATAGAACCTTCTACTGAGTTTCTTGCTGATTCTTCTCGGTAGAAATTGACCTTCCAAATCAGCAGTAGATTATAAAATTTGATATTCATAAATGTTCTGTAAAGGACTTAAATTGAATAAAGAGATTTTGATTTGATTTGATCACATAAGAAAAAATAAGCAACCTCACTCCTTTGATTGACTGAGTGATACTCGGCCCACTGAGCTGGCGAAGACTTTTTTATGTTATAGATGGTAGGCGATCAGACGGAGCACCTGATGTCAAGCGATTGCCGCCGCTCATGGACTCTGCTACAACCTTAGTCTCCTCTTCTCTTAGTACCCTCACTCTCTCGGTGAAACATGGGTTAGGCGCTGCTTTATATTTATGTCACTTTTCTGCAACGCCGAGATATTTCTGCAGTCGAGCCGGGTTCATGCTAAAGTGTCGCTCTCTCAAAAATAAATATACTTACTTATTCCGATGGCTCAGCAACCCAAAGTGTGTGTTGTTCTCCGAGACTCCTCCACTGGTCCCGTTCATTCGTGGTTTCATGCCTTTCACTGGCTCGTGCGTCGCGCGGGAAGATCTGGAGCTCAATTCTCATGCACTCGATACAGATATCGAATGAGAGATTTCCATACATTCATTCATATACCTAAATGTTTAATTCGATATGTATATCGAGAACACGAGAATTGGGCTCCAGCCTAAAATAAATATCCCTTATATGAATGTGACAGCCCTGTATAGTACGTTCACGGACTAGTAATTTAGTAGGGCGTTCTGGGAGGTTTCTCGCACAATCTGACTCGTTCTGCCCCGTCATGTTTGTATACAGACGGACAGACAGCGGGAAATTACCGTGACGGCAATCACGATGTACACCCATCCACAATTTCAGTTACCACAGGCTGAGAAAACTCCTCATCCGATTCTCACCTCTATTTTAAATAGAATTGAAGGTGAGGAACGCATGAAGAAATTTGATGCAACGGAGTAACAAATGGAGTGGTGGTCTGTTTTGTACCATTTTGGAAATTTTAACGCATCGTTACCGTGGTATAATGGAAATACGAGTAGTGCTTTACAAATTGTTTTATAAGTATGTCACAGCCGCAGTAAATATGACTAGAAGGCCTAGCACGAACTGTTCATTTAAAATGTAACATATTATATGAACAAAGAACAGTAAGCCACACATCAGATTACCACAACCTGTCAAATTTCCTCAATTGATATTCGACCTTATGGGTGTGACAGTAAGATGAGAGTCGATTGAAGCTATTTGACAGTTTTGTATACTGTGTCTGTACGTATGTTACCAGCAATGTGTAAAACTCAGGAATATTATGAAATGCCTAGGCAATGTATAAAACTGCGCGGCGGTCAAACTATCTACTTAAAATTAACTATTAACATTATGTCTTGGTTAAGCACATGGTTATGTACTTACTGCTTGACGTTTCCGCGGCGTTACAGCAGCCGTTGACTTACTATAATAATAATAGTTATCATGAATGCTGCCAAATTTTAGCTACGATTTTCATTTCAATCTGTATTAACACTGTCCACGCATTTGTATTCTCACCGCTGACTTCCGGAGCTGCGCCGGAGTGGCAATATTTCAGATAAAGTGCCTACTTGACATGCGCAAGGGCAGACGCGCCGGCGATATGACAGAGACGTGCCGGCGGTGAGGAATCCATTAGCTATCGTTAGGTATACGAGATTGAAATTACGAGTAATTGTGCGATTCTTGCGAAAACGACCATGGTAAAAGCATTTCCAGAAGGCCTCTTAATGGGGGCTATCGTCTGAAAAATGCGTTAGATGGCGTACTTTTAGACTGAGGTTCAACTTCAACGTCATTGGTTGTTTTGTGATATTTTTGGTAAAATTCGTTATTTAGAATTTGATGTAGAATAAATAGATAGCACTTGGCGTCGATTAAATTTGTTTACCTTGTTAGATATCTGACTTATACTATTGTAGTACCTAAGCCTCGTGGTGGTCTGTAGTCATCTAATATGCATTACATACATTCAAGAAGACGAAGCACTTGGGTGATGTGATGTCGATCACACCTGGGTGTCGACCTAGGGCCATCTATTGGCAAAGATTAACTAACAGGAAAATTAAGGCCCGACATGTAGTTAGGTCGGGTCACTAGTTATAGAGAACATAATATTGGGAAAACATCCGTTAAACACTACACTAACAACGAGAGTAACTTTACTGCTACCATTTTACTGTGGTAATACTGAATGCATTAGTTTGTAAACGTACATGTTGGAATTCGTATAATACATTCTGTCGATGTAGAACGGAAATGGTTACTAAAGTATGTCTTTCATTACCAGGATGACGTACTAATTGTTTATTTATTAATTAATTATGCGAGTGAGAAGTGGTTTTTACACTTGTGAGGTCCACTAACGCAGCCATTTGATTTGAATATATTGTAGGTACTAGAGCCTGTATCTATACTGTCACACAGCAGAGCAAAGGAATGCATCATATCGCTACTATGATAGGACTAGGCCTTCATCAAAGGACTAGGCTTAATCACCACGCTTGCAATAATAAAAAGTTTAGAACCTGCTCGTATTAAAATTTCCCTTTTTTTCTTTTTTCAGCGCAAGTCTCTATGGAAAGCATGGTGATGGGTGGCGTCGGCGTCGGGGGCGTCGGTTCCGTCGCCGGGGGCGTCCCCTCCGTGGGGGGCTTCCAGCTCGTCCGCGAGCCCACCTCAGGGGCGCTGCTCCTCCTCCCGACCCCCCCAGACATCCACCAGCACGCCGTCGTCTGGGGCGGAGTCCCCTACTCCTCAGCCCCCCTCATTCTCCCTCCAGCCCCACACCCACCACACCATCTCCAACTCCTATCTGGAGATCTCCTCGCCTCCACAGCCACCTTACAACACACCCACACACACTCAACGCGCCTCGTCACCTTAGCCCCAGCCCCACCACAACAACCCCATCCCGCACACACAGCAGACAAACGAAAACCCATCATCCAACCATTAATAACCCCTCACGCATTAATCAAAATAGAACCAGAACCGCCCCAAGAGAAACCACAACCTACTTTTGCCCCTGAACCAGTACAGCAGCCAATGATGGCCACACACCTGTACTACCAACCAGAATTCGAGCAGCAAGTCTGCAGGAGCCAAGCCACTTCCCCAGCGGCTCCTCCCACGCCACCCCCCGAAGCGCCAGAAGGCCCGGCTCACAAAGACGCGTCCAACCAAACAGACCACATCGATGATGAAGACGAATCTCCCAATCACGCTGATGAGGACGAGAGAGATATCGCTTGTGTCGGTGTTGCTCATTTCCCTGATGACTCGGCAATGGTGCAAACGCAAACCACAATGCTACAGCCCCTCCCCATAGACAGCGCTGAGGAATCGTCGTCTGAAGGTTTGGCGACGTCGGCCGTATGCGGGGCTGTGGAGAAAGCAATAGACGCCATCGAAAGGGACGAGGCGTTGGATAATTCAAATAGCGTAGGCTCTCATGACTTAGTCATAGATACGGCTAGCACGTCTCCCGTCCAGCCGGCGCCCGCGCCGCGGCCGCCCGTCGACGTCAGCGGCCTCGAGTTGCTGTCAAACAGCATCGAACAGTTCGAACGTACCACCCCTGGGACTAGCATGCCAACGCTAGACCCTACACCGTTAACAGTCGATACTAGGCCAACAACCAAATTAAACTTATTAAACCTAAAGACATCGCCGAAATCTCCACCACGGACAGAAGCGGAACCCCACGCCCGCTTCGAGTTTCCTCCTGCGGAACCCAGTACCAGTGAAAGCACGAAACCTTCTCTAGACGGCCTAGGTCTATTATGCGCGTTAGCAGAACAAAGATTCATGGAAGAGGTTGAAAACCCTCCTACAAATCTATCTATGTCTTCCCGAACGTTTATAAAAAGCGAGCCTTTACTGAGTCCCACCGAAAGAGATAGATCTGCTGAGTCTAAAAAAGATCGACATCGGCACAGAGATGGAGATTCATCCAGTGAAAGGAAAAGGAGACGAAGTCGCGATCGAGCCGAACGCTTGCGCCATAAGCTGGAAAAGATGCGCAGACACAAGCGAGAGCGAGATCAAGACGAAGGGAGAAGCAGTGGGGGAGAGCTAGAAGCCAGTCTGAGACGCGTCACTGCGTGCTCCTGCGGATCCACGACCTGCGCTCATTCGCCAGCCGTGCCTTCTGCCCATGACCTGGTCAATGCAATAGAAAAAGACATGCGAGAAAGACTGCAAGAGCTTCAACGCCAGTGCGACGAGAAGCGCGCCCAACTGAACGCCTTAACACCTCCTCTTCCCGCATTATCGACGCCTCCGACGCCTTCTACGCCCGCTTTATCTCCTGACTCCGACCGAGGGTCTTCAAAGAAGCGAAAAGTGGGTAGACCACGCAAAGTGTCCAGTCCAGATTCGACGGAGACTATAGTCGCTAAGAAGCCCAAATCAAAGAGCAGCCTCGTCGGCTATTTACTCGCTAAAGGCAAACTGAAGGGAGGTATCCTGTGCACTCGTGGGGAGCCTTCGAGAGAAGACACGAATCGTACGAGCAAAGTTCGTCCGAAGCTTAAGGCTGAGCCGATTTTGAAGGTGTGCTCCGAGGAGGACGAGAACGGCGAATGGGGCCTTAATAGATCCGCCAGTTCCTCCATGGAGAGTTTGAATGAGGTTCGTCAGAAGAACCGGGAGAAAGTGGATAAGTTAGCGAGGAAGCATTCGAGGGATGACTTGCCAGAGCTGGAGTTTGCGATGCGTCGCGCGAGCGCTTCCAGTGATAGTGATAAAGAGAGACGCCGCGCGAAGAAGCGGCGGAAGAGTGTGAAGTCTAAAGAGAGACCTAGTGAGGACGCGAAGGAATCGGCTTTGGAGCCGGTGGTACCTATAGTGTCTAAGTGTACTCTGACAGAAGACAAGCTGGACTTGTCCCCGCGAGTTCTGACCGCGATGGGGGGGCTGTTCTATGCGGGGAAGCTGAGTGCGGTGCAGGCCCCTGACGTGTACGCCATCACGCTAGACGGCGAGAGGGGAAACAAACCTCACATTCTGTCGAGGGAAGAAACGTTGAGAGATGCTGTAAGTATTGAATATGTTTTATCTTTAACGATGTGGTGCTGGCAGAAAACAATTAGGTATCTTACTGTTTATTACTGTAGATTGTCTTGACAAAATTATCTTTAAAAATTATTAGGATATCGTTTTTATATTTTTGTAAATATAGCTAAAATTTGAGATGATAACATAGCGGGTTCGATTCTCGCAACGATCTGTTCTTTGAGGATAGTACAAAGGAAACATCATTCGTTCGTGAAGAAAATCCGATAGTAAGTAACCCAGTTGCTATCAGTACTTGAAAACATTATTTTGGGACCATGAAATTATTACGAGTATGTTAATTATGTCGTTTTTATCAATTTAATTGACTTTCTGCCTGCATGTCTCTGCTTCACAGTTTACGAGAAATAATATGATAAAATTAAAGCATAGTTAAAAAAATTATCCATCTTTTCTATTTATGGTAGTGTCAATTCTTTGTTACATTCCATCACGTATTACAGCTACATTTTGTTCACATCTCCAGATCCTGGAAGTCAGTCCATCATCAGTAGCGGAGCTCCCATCAGGGACGAGGGTTTGCGCGTACTGGTCGCAGCAGTACCGGTGTCCTGTACCCTGGGACGGTGGCGGTCTCGTCTCCAGACCCTCACGATGACAAGTTCGTGGCGGTGGAATTCGATGATGGGGACTCGGGGAGGATCGCTATTGAGGACATAAGATTCCTGGAGCCTAATTATCCTGTTGTTGGTAAGTTGATGATAAACGCTTTACATTCTTACAGATTCTTTCAATTTCTTGAGGTCCACCTAAAAGGTGATTGGACTGATTGGTTACTTAGAACGTGATTATTGCAAACGTTAATTTGACGGACTAAACAAGCTGCTGTTGTTGTTGTAGTTGGACCTCAGTCGAACAGTACCTACACCACGCCAATTAGCAGATTTGTCAACAAAGGGTGTCATGGTAATGTCACATTGGTTGGAGTAGGGCAGAACTATAACATACATCGTAGTATGTAAATACGAGTGTATCGCCATTATGGTATGTAAACTGTAATTTAAAATAAATAAATAAACATATAACTGTAACTTTTCAGAATACGAAAACCCTCTCTTCACGCTCGGTAAGCGAAGACGAAACACCAGCGTCACAGAAGACAAGAAAGCCTTACTGGCCCCAGCAGCAGCCGACCCCAAGCCCTCCACCTCAGAGCCCAAGAAAGAAGACGAAGAAGACCGAAAAGGACAGAAAGAAGCTCAAGAAACACAGAAAGGAGAAGACCAAACGGCACTCCAGCGACGATGATCCGAACTCTGTAGACTACGTCAAGAAAAAGAAGAAGAAACACAAGTGCTGTGAGGAACACTGCAAACACAGAAGACACCATAAGAAGCACCATAGAAAGCATAGAAAGAGACATCATTCAAGCTGCAAAGAGCTGTCCAGTTCTTCCGGCGACGATAGACGGCAAAAGTCATCTTCAGATTACATAGATTCTAACAAATCTAATGAAGACTCAAGAGATTCCAATGATAGACTCTCCACTCTGATAGCAGTGGAGAAATCTCCTGAAGAAAAAATGAAGACTGTTATCAAGAAGGCTGTGCTTTCGAAGAAGGCGCTAGTGAAGAACGCGGTGTTGGACTTCAGCAATTTGGCGAAGGTGGTGTTGAAGAGAGAGGACGAAGTGAAGGACAATTTGAAAGACAGCGGGCATTGGGTTGGAGGATGAATCTGCTTCGACTAGCGACGGGATTAAGAAGGTGAGTTGACTTATAACTAGTCGTGGGATGTATACTTACAGGAATGGAACGATTTTTACACAGTTTAACTCTCAAACGGTTATGGTAACACCAGACAAACAGAAGTTTTGCCATGGCTGTTACTACTAGTTAGTGTAGTCCCAAGTTTACATTAGCTTTCATAAAAAAAATGGTTTTTATGTGATAGGTGGCAGACGAGCAGACGGATCTCCTGATGGTAAGCGATTGCTACCACCCATAGACACCTGCAACACCATTAGAGTCTCAAGAGCCCTGCCAATCTTTAAACCCCTTTCTTTCAAGCGGGCCTCCTACCCTCACTGACTCAACGAAATACAGCGAAGACGCTGCTTCACGCTGGGTTCTGTGAGGCCGTGGTATCACTCCGGTCGAGCCGGCCCATTCATGCCGAAGCGTAGCTCTCCCACGGTTAAGTTAAAACTATGTTTAAAATAACAACAACAACAAAAATACAATTGTAAATATCAAATTGCAGAAAACCAAACGCCGTACTGTGTCGTCGACGTCATCGGACGGCGGCGCGGGCTGCGCCGGCGCAGGGGTGAGCAAGATGGCGGCGTTCCTGCCCGGCGGCGCGCTGTGGCGCTGGCACGGGCCCGCCTACCGCCGCACCGCGCGGCCCAGGCATAAGAAACTCTTCTACAGGGCCATTCAGCGCGGGGAGGAGATACTGAACGTGAGTATTCCTTGTTGATCATGGATTCCTGGTACTTTGGAGCAACTATTCGAAAAGCTTGAAAACCGCCCGACCAAAACAGGGTGTCTTGCGTGCCCGAGGGAATAGGAACAGGTGATCCTGTTCCTCAGCGCGGGGAGAAGATAAGCACGTGATTATTCCTTGTTGATTATGGATTCCTGGTACTTTGAAGTAGCTAATTTGCTGTTTGGGTAAACACGACCGTTGGGGTGAACGAGTTCTGTAGTGGAGACCGTAAACGTAGTGTTAGGACGGCCTCAGGCCAGATGGAGTGACGATCTGCGCAAAAGGGCTAGCTGGAGCTAGATGCGAGTAGCCGAAGATCAATCAAAGTGGCGAGCATTTAGAGAGGCCTGCGTCCAGCAGTGGACTGCAACAGGCTGATGATGAATTTGCTGTTTGAAGTAACTGGCTTAGCCGCTGGCCTACATAATAGTTATGGATTCCTAGTTCTAATTTGCATAGTCCGATTTTGGTAAACGTTTAAACTTTAGCGCGATACCAAATTGTTCCGAGGTTAGATTATAACCAAAACTGAATTGGAAACGAAACAGATACGAACATAAACTTTTCAAGTTAGCGCGATTGCCTTCCAGGGAAACAAACGCGTCATCCATACCGGGTGGCCGGCACCTGATATTCCAAATCTATGTGTGCATCTAGATTTACAAAAGAAATAGTGTGCTGTGTGTTACCCCTTTTTATTTTATTTTTATTTGCATACAAAATTAATTTTGAATTACTTACATGCCATAACATGATAATTTAATGTTTTTGTGTGTAATGATTGTTTTAGCTTTTGTTTAAATGTGTTTTGTTAGAGTCAATATACAATAGTAAATATAAATACCGTCACTGTGCCGTACCTATGTTTTTCTAGTTAGATTTGTAATTTTTTAGTTGTGTTATGTCTCCTTATTATTGTCACTTGAGGTGACCACTGAAAATCAGCGTCGCGGTTGCCTACTCCGGTAACCACGACACATGCTGAGTGGGAACCTTTTTAGCGCATAATTTTAAATAATGGTTCTGTTAAGTTTAGCTGTAAGCATTTTTATACTGATTATTGTGTGCTAAATAAACACTTTCTATTCTATTCTATTCTATTCTATCTACCACTAAGCTCGGTCGTGAGAGAAAAAATCGTGAGGAAACCTGCACGTTTTGGATAGTTTCTGAAACATTTCAGAACCATGATTCAGTTGGTCTGGTTTCCCTTTTAAAGGGTTTCGAAGGTAATAATCAAACATTCTCGTATTGGTGAACATAGTCTACTCGATTCATGTTCGTGCAAGTGTCAATTAACTGCCTTATTACCTATGGAGTCCTAGTAAATCATCATGTAATTTTCTAGAAGATTAGGTAAAGAAGAATTCTTCTAAAAGCTCTGTCAGGCTTCGATGGATTGATGTTGGATGGGACGACAATAAAATTAAAGTAACAACTTAACCCTTTTTATTTCCAGGTGGGCGAAGCGGCAGTATTCCTCTCCACGGGTCGCCCAGACCGGCCATACATAGGCCGCATAGTGGCGCTGTGGGAGGCGCGCGGGGCCATGGCGGTTCGCGTCAAGTGGTTCTACCACCCTGAGGAGACCACTTCGTGTCCTGATACGCTACATTATCCGGTAAGCACCAAAACATTGCCTTAAATTGCAGGGCAACAACAGGTAGGGTAAAGTACCCGTATATGAGTCATAGTTTCAAAATCGGCAATCTTTTAAAACTATACGACTCATATAAATGCTTCTTCTGATATTTCGACTAAGGCGGTCAATCTTCATAGGCCCAATGCAGGTATGGGGTACAAGACCCTTTAACTTCCAGACTCCGACTGTTTGTTGAAAAGATTTCTGAAAAGGCAGGAAACTCGGAAACAAATTTTAGTCAGAATCGAAAATCAAACCCGGGACCTTTGAAGCCTACCCAACACCCTACCTAAGCAGTGATTTTTTATGTGATTAGACTATTCTAACTCTTAAGGGCTACAATGATCAAAGTAAGTAACATTGCATTTGTTTTGAAATCTTAAATTTTAGTCTCATCGAGATTTTTCTTCGCATTCCAGGGTGGACTATTTGAATCGCCACACACAGACGAGAACGACGTACAGACAATATCCCACAAATGCGAAGTGTTGCCGCTCGCTCAGTACAAGGAGCGCATGGGTGACGACCCGGTCAAGTACAGCAATGTGTACGAGAACAATGACGTATACTACCTGGCCGGTCACTACGACCCCACGCAGCAAACCCTCCGCATGGAACCTGATATACCGTTCGCCAACAAACCAACCTCCTAATAAGTCATGGAAGCCTGGTACTTTCACACGACAAGTGACGTACAAAAAGTGTCAAAAAGTGTTATTTTTAACAATCACAGTGCAATTTAAACGATCTTGATCGTAATGCGGAAACTATTATTTACCAGAATAATTTTTGAATAATAGCAATAGAAGTACACAATTTTACCTATCTCGATGTTTAGAGTGTGCAGTAGATTCTTTTGCGATCTGTGTATAAATCACTCTGAAGTTTAGCTGCGATTCACTATGCAGGTCTTAAAGTACAATTTGTAGATTTTTGAGGCTCAATTTATGACAATTTTTCACACCTTGCCGTCCTCGGAGGCGTATTTACTACGATATGTTAAAGTTACCTTGTTACGTTATTTTAGTGGTATCACTTATGGAATGTTGATTTCTCCTTCGGAAGGTATGGGCCGAGTTCGGGGTGGTCACGACAATAGACTTTGGGGCGGGAGCGTAAGGTCACGTTTCGTATGACCGATTCGGTGATGATATGTGATTTATTTTTTATACGTGTAACGCTGTAATCTCAGTGTATAGTTAGTTGTATTTTTCATGTATATTATTCTATTAGATTTTTTATGTATACGTAGTTTTTCTTCATATGATTATAAATGTCTATTATTCTCTTGAATGCAATACTGTTTTAACTAGTCCCTTATTTTTTTCAAAATTAACCAGTGATTCGTCTAAGTCGTGTTTGGATAATTTTGGAATGAAACTTTTGGCAAAAGATGTATGTATTGAACACGCGTAGTTCTTGGAGCTGATTGTTATAATATTATTGTTTTTTCACTGATTTTATATATTTTTGGTTGATAATTTTATGTTAAATTGAGTATACTTTATATCGAAATGGTGCTAGACGCTTGATACTACTCGTTTATTTCGCTGTAGGTAAGATTGTATATAGATAAGTTCTTAATGTAGTCGGTATATAAGTATCGCCAGTGATATGGTATTTTTTTCTGCTTTATCTAAATGTTGCCATTTACTATAATATTGTTCTTTTTATGTATAATTTTCACAGGGTATGATCGAACCCTGTTTTTTATCCTTTTTATTCATATCGACAAGTTTATGAAGGGACTGAAAAGACAGGGACGTAGCTAGGTCGACCAAGGGTAGGAATGTAGGTAAGATTTTGTATGAAGTGGCCAATCATGTTTTTAAGAAAAGTGGAAATGATTCAGCCTTAGGTCGTTTACGGAAATAATTATGATCGAGAGCTCTAGTGTTGTAATTTTTTGATATACTTATGCGTTAGTTCAGTTATTAATCTTAATACGTGGCCAAACTATTTAGGAACTTGGCAAAATTACTGTAAGGTAATCAAATGTAATTATTTACATTCAATTGCGTGCGTCGTACTTTTTTGTTATTAACATGTACATTAGGTTTAAGTTTGGTTAGTAAGTACTTTAGGGATTTTTTTCATTATAACAGACCCAAGACAAATATCTGTTTCATCAACAAACATTTTCTTGATGCGGGAATCGAACCCGCGACCCTTGCGTCTCAACCGGCGCTCAAACCACTACGCCAAATGGGTCGTCATAATTTTACATAAACAAAAAAATGCATACTTACTTATATTGGACATTAAAAACTTAAGACAAATATATTGAGAAAAAACGAAACTAAAAAGTGCGAATTTGGAAACAATATTGAAAAAAAAAGGTATTTTTATAAATGGTAAAGTAACGTTTTTATTTTAAAATAAATGTATGTATCTGAAGCAAAGTTATTAAATAAGTACAAACTTGAAAACGAGATTTGGCTCGGCCCACTGCATGTATACTAACGTTTTGGTTTAATTCATTAAATATTAAAACAGCCTTATCGTTTTAAAGGGGAAACAGAGTCGGTCTCTATTCTAAAATTTCGATTTCGATATTACTAATCAAAAAAAATCTAAATGTGCAAATTGCTGAGTTTTTTCTACATAGTGGATAAACCTGAGTTCGAAATTCGATTAATTTAATTTATTGGCATATCTGTGCAGTCAACATCATTAAAAATTATTGCCTACTGTAATGGTCTGCTATGTGGTTAAGTATTTTAATTTAAATATGACTGCTACCGTAGGCAGCAAAGCTGTATAGATTCACCCTCGGGCCGGCCCTGGTATGAATCCTGAGAGATTTCTTGATATTCTATTATAAGACTGTTATAATTTTTATGAATTACCCACATTAATACTAGTGTATAATCGAAAGGGAAAGCCATAAAAATATTAGAAGTAAAGATTAATAATATATCAGCATTGATAATATAAAGATTATAAATACGCTTAAATAAAATATTTTTGGCTGAATTTGTAGTTTTATTAATAAGAACCTGTTTAATATTTTACTCTTAATTTAAATAATTGTTATTACACTTGATTTGCAAGTAATTTAAAATTAAACATTATCAATAAATTAAATGTCTGTAAAAGATAGGTAGGTGTAAAATAAATAATAAACATAAAATATTGAATTAAGTAATTGTACAGGTACCTATATTATGCCTCTTGTTTCATTGGGATATTGCCATGGATTGAGGGCATTCAGATTAGACCCTTTTGCCACGGCATTTACATTATTAAAAAAAATACCTATGATAAATTCTAAGAAGGAATCGAAATTAACCTACTTATTATTATTTTTATGGGCCGTCAGATGTCGCTACAAAGTCCAACGTAATAGTATGATCTACAAAATGTTTAAAGAAATCCAAATCTGAAGCAAAAAGTAGGCATTTTATATAAATCTAGCTGTAAAACACTGTTGCAGAAAGGACGCTTCCCTGTTATTACAAAACATGTTATACATACAAAATATAAGTTAGACTTGGTTCAAAAAAAAAACATTTAAATATTTATACTTTTGACAACCATATAAATTATTACAAAATCTCTTTTGTCACTTTTATAAAGCATTTTTTCAAATCACGACACAGATTTAGTTTAGTTTAACGACGGCGTTAACCCTTATTAAACTTAAAATACCCGCATACACGATTTTTGAAGAAGTTTCTGCAACTGTGTTAGAAAATTTTTGAACATTACGTGAAAGGACGACAGTAACCAATTAATCTAATCCACTTAACTCTAACCTAATTATTAAGAACATAGGAACAATAAAAATCAATACAGGTTAACCATCAAACGACCCACTGGATTACATAACACTAGGGTAGGTAAAGGTGGGATAGATGCCGCAGTAAGATAGATGCTTTAAACAACATGTATCGACCTGTGCGAATACTACACTCATAGTCTTTCGTATAAATACAAGCGTATCCCCTCCCGCCAGTCGTCGCTAAGAGCTACACTACGGCTTGAGTTTTTTTTTTATGTAATAGGTAGCAGACGAGCAGGCGGATCACCTGATGGTAAGCAATTGCCACCGCTCATGGACACTTGCAACACCAGTGGAGTTACAAGTGCGCTGCCAACCTTTTATCCCCTTCCCCCCGGGTGGGCCTCCGGTGGGTGGAGTGTAGAATTCGCACAGGTCGCTACATGTTGTTTGAGCCATCTATCCTATTACAGCATCTCTCCCACCTTTACCCTTATCCTAAAATAAAATTAACTCTTTTAAGGTCAACAAAGAACTTCCCGTTTCCCACTAGGACTTATGATCTCGTAAGTGTTATTGTCGATTATTTTATAAGTGTCCTGGCGGTAGTTCTTCAGATTGTGGAGAAATCTTGCTGAACTTTCTTCTCTGATCTTGGTGAGGACAGAAGGCAGTGTCTCGGTCCCGGCTTCTGATGCTAATGAGGCGTAGTATTTCTCCTGAAACAAGGAAAAGATGGTAAAAAAAGATGTTATGTATTGTCATTTCAATCGTTGTTATCAAACTAAAATGTTATAAATCCGCTAGATCGCGTTCTCGCCATCTAATTTTTTTTTGTTTGTTTTACATTATAGCGGACAAACTAGCAGACGGCTCGCTAGATAGTGATCACTTGATCACCGCCGCCTATGGACATCTGCATCTGCAACACCTGAAGCATCACAAATGCGTTGCTGGCATCACAAATGTAAAAGGTGGCAGACGAGCAGACGGAAAACCTGATGGTAAGGTCGATTGCCGCGGCCCGAAGACACCCAGAGTAATAAGCCAACCTTTTGACCCATTTCCCCCCGATTGGGCCTCCGGTACCTTCTCCCAAATTATAATTTCAAAACTAGAGCTGTCTAACACCCTTCCTACATTTAAGTATATGTCATCATAACATTCATTCAATGCAAACATCCGATGTTTGTGTAAGGAAACGATAAAGATATTTATAGTGTGTCATTAGATGCGCTACATTAGGGTTAGAATTGATTTAATACGATCGAAATTAAGCCCACAGACAATTATAGATACGTACATAAAAATTTTAGGATTCCTTTATAATTTTGACCAAAAGCACAACATTTTGATCAAAGTTTGTAATAAGTGGTCAGGTAAAATATGTTAATTTCGTGTAGACCTTTAATAAAATGCATTTATAGACTTGTATGTAATTTTAGATATTCTCAGTACTTTATTCCAAGGCAAACAGCAGTGATAACCCTGTAAGGTATCAAGTGAGCGGCCAAGCGATAGCTTACCTACATGCAAGCTAAAGTTACAGAGACTGACAGACGGCTAGTAACTACTCAACCAGTGGTAATATCAAGACGTTTCGTGCGCGCTATATTAATTTATGATAATAAGGCTAGCCGATCAAAAGACCGCCACATCGCCTATGCTTTCCTGGTACGTTAGTGCAAAATAACACTATTAGGTACCTAGGTAATTTACTTAATACATTTATGTAAAATGTAATTTAATTGGGCAATAAATGTGTTGGTTATTGTTGTTTTATTACGTTTAACTCCTAGGTATGTTTATTGTTATTTTATGGGTTTCATAGAAGTAGGTATATAAGGAGAGATAACTTAATTCGATATCAATTACCTAAATTGTCACCTGAACTTATACATTGTAATATAAATTATAAGAAAGATAGATAAGTAGGTACCTACGTAGGCATACAATTTGAGTAACATAGGGCAGGCGGTCTCATTTCAAATTAAATCAAGTTTATTTACGTGAAAAAGTAGTAGGTACCTTTTCCTAGAATTTTGTTCTGTAACATAATCACTCACTTTCCAGAACCTATAATTAATTATATGGACAGATTTTAAGCTGTGTGCATAGATAGCGATCTCTTTCAGACAACCTGGAGGAAAGACTAACAAGTTTGTGGCGATTTACTCGCACTCGTACAAAAACCCTGTATTTTCTAGTTACTATTTTTATGAAGCGGAAGGAGGAAATTCAGTTAATGACAACAAGGCTTACGTGATACGTGAACCGAAAAATCAATGCTTGCGCGATGTAAACGTCGCCTGGCGTCATCTCTTATTACCGATTGAAACTATGTTTCGAAACGAAGTGAGGGCGGGTCCCTAGTATTGTAATATAGTAGGTAAAGAGCATGTTTTCAGAAGAAGAGCATTGGAAAACACCAAGTGGATATATTTCATGTAACTGATAGCACAGAGCGATTGGATCAATGGATTCGTCTACAGCTGAACTTATGCTACTGGCTGTGGAGGTGGTTTCCATAGATCAATGCCTTGATCAAGATTGATCACTATGATGATTTCCTCAGGCACAAACAACCAGCAGTCGTATGCAACTACTTGTAAGGTGAACAACCAAAGTTGGTTCTACGTCAGATCAAACGCCACTTCTGTCTGCTTTTGACCGACAATCACGTTTCATCTTTCATCAACTCAGAGAGACATTCCTATCAGTATCATCTGGTGGACGCTTGACGGCCACGAACCATGATCCAGGATTTGGGGGGTTCGGTAATAGGGGTAACGTGACGCGTGTGACGTCTATCTACACGGTGCCGCGGTGGTTAACCACCAGATGTTGATGTTGGACCTAAGGGTAAGCCATCTAGCGGATTTGCGAATCATGGTTGACATCTCAGAAACTATTTGAAACATGCCTTCCTCACCATGTTTTTTTTCACCGGCGCCGAGTCAATGGTAAAAAGCTTACCTACACCGTATGAGTCTTTGGCTTACTCGTTCCGTATATGATTCTTTAGGTAATATATTAAAACACACTACATTATTTCCTATGTAATTAAGATTATTTGCTAGTAATCAAGAAGAAGATACTTTGTACTAATACAAGCAATAAAGAATCAGATTTTTAATTCGTTATTTATTTAGGTCAGTTTGTGAACAAAATTAACATTTAAACTAATGTTTTGTATACATCTACCATTTACCTTAAATAAATTAAATTACTTATTTGTTTGCTTCGACTTTTTCTTTAATGATAATAATTATTCTTCTTGCTATTAATAAAATTATTGTTATCGAATAGTAGATTATGTATAAATGAGTACAAATAAAAGGAGACTATCGACGAAGGACAAACAATTAAGATATCTTGTGTCATTTATTATAATAATGTTATATTTTTAAATAAGTGTCAGTGTTATTTACATCACTTTGAGATAAAATAACATTTGCTTTAGGTATTACACACCCAAGTTATTCTTTATAGTAGATATAGGTATTCACATTTTTACAATTACCAATACATACTTCGACTAGCAGGATTATACCTTCACGGTTAAATTTGTTCGTAAATTCTACCTTATTTTATACAAATTTAAAGCTAAGAGATATATACTTTACAAACTAAAAAGCTAACTTACGAAAGATAATCTCATACGTAGCTGTTATGTATATGTATGAGTCTTATTTTTTCGAGAACACGTTTAAATCTCTTTAAAAAATAAAATTGAGTAGGTATAGTAAATAAGTGTTACTACGAAATTATATGCCCTATCTTATTTCACAAATAACATTTTCAACAAGGAACACCCGTGGTCCCAGTACACATCCCTGCGGAACCCCTAACGCGCCCCGCTGTAGTGAACGAATGTGGCTTCGTCGATGATCCGGTAGATGTCGTTTCTGTAGTGCGTGAGGTCGTCCAGAAACCTCTGGCTACTGTCGTTGTGGACCTTGGTGAACACTGGTGGAAGGGGGGTGGTGCCTGACTCGCTTGACAGCGATATGTAGTATTCCGCCTGGATTTTGGTAAAGTAGGAAGTCATATTTCGGTATGGGAACAGCCAGATTCTTATCAGAAGTGATTGAAATAAGGAGTGAACTACTTGGTGATTATACACTTTTTTTCTTTCTTTTAGAACTTCTTACGGTTCACATGTAAACTTATAAGTTTCAACTACTATCTAGACGTGTACAATGTCCCGTATTATGTGTCGTGTATTATGTCCCGGAAAAACATGATGATTAAATGCAAATTAATTTTCTATCTGATGGATCGTTAGAGAATGCTCTTTTCATAAAAAACATGTTAAAAATTAAAGGTTTTCTGAACTTATTTCTGGCTATACCCATAGCTCAAATTATAGGTAGATTTCGCTTTAGCAAAAATTAAATTGTAAAGGTTAATAGTAATAAATTTTGTATATGGTAGTCTACTCACTACTTAATGAACTACCTAATAAATGGTAATATTTGCTTAATCAATCATTAAGTTTTTGTTCATTTCCTTGCACAAATATTAGAATTCCTGAAGGTAGTTAAACTGATTAGATTACATGTTATGACATAAACACTAACGCAACTCTTTTAATAGTTACCATCTCCTTTGCTTATCTTTAATCGGAATAACAAAAGGAGGAAGTATTTACTTCCCTATGGCGTATTGCAAGTTTCTGTAAATGGAAGTAAAGAAAACCAGAAATGATTTGAATTTATTAAACGAGTAAACATACGTCGACCAAGGGTATCCAGTTAACCATAAATGCTCAACACAAGTCCAGGAAAGCACTCTTACCCTCGGACTAATTAGAATTCTTCCGAGCTCTTACCTAAACAGTGGTACCTATCGGATACTTTATCTGTAGGTAAGTAATTCTATTCCAAGTCTAGCGCTTAATAGTTCCCAAATAGCGTTTTTTCCCGTTTCTTAAACTGGAGCTATAAGTTGGACCGTGATCCAAGATTTAAAAAGTCTGGTTTGAAAGTTAGGTTAGAGCGATTGCAGTAGGTATGACCTGCGCAATACTAAGACAGGGAAATCATGGTCCCATTAACCTATAGGCATAGGGTCACATATCCCATTAACCTATAGGCATAGGGTCCCAATATATTTGTACATCTTAGGTTTAGGTGTTTATTTTTTTTTGCAGGTGACCCGCTTAAACACTAAAATAAATACATATTATATTACGAATCGCAGTCGTTGTGGCGGAGTATTGGGCTGGTAAAATTTAATACCTTGATGTCATCGACTCGAGAAGAAGGAGACATGAATCTAAAATGACTTTAAAGTGATTGCGCACCTGATCGGGTCCCATCATATGCGCCTGTCGTTTTGTGTAGCCCCTGGACGCGCGGTCTTGCTTCTCGTTCTCCCATTGCTCCGTCATCTGCGCACGAGTGGGCAGGCTGAACGTGCCGTTCATGGACCGGACGTAGTAACGGACCTGGGGACCGAAAAACTTATTAAGTAAGTATGCTTGCGGAAAGAAATATAAGATCATGTGGTTCATTAACACCATAAACTATCTTGGTTTGTTATTAATATGCTAGTAGGTCGGTTTGATGGAAGAAATGAGAATCTTGATAGATTAGGATAATCCAACGTGTCTTAAAGTATCAGCTTATATAGGTACACTATTCCACTGCAGGGTAAAGGCCTCCATCATAGAAAACGGGCTCTCCTCCGATAGCGGCTGCAGACCTACCGATAAACCCCAGCGACGTTCCCTCATTGCCAGAGTGGGTAGGACATTAGTACAGGTTGAAGAATCTTACTTCCCGTCCAACTATACCAACCTAACCTTACCAATATTTTTGTGATGATAATACATTCTTAACTTAACAAACCAAAAAATGTTGGTTGGTTTAGTTTAAAACAGAGACCAGTCTTCTTCTTTGAGTGCCATCTTCTAACGAAGGTTGGCGATCATAATGACGACTTGAACCCTTGACACAGATGCTCTAAACAGAGAACGGGTGTTTTTAATGTACCTACAACTGGCGCAGATTTTTAAGCCAAGAAGATACCAGTAAACACTTGAAATTCTTGGGTGAGTTTTTTAGGTGAGTTGTCATTTAAGCCCTAGATCAATGACCTGAAGCTGAGGAGTACACACCTGCAAATCGAACATGGAGAACGCGCAGACGTAGTAAGGCACCCCGATGAAGCACATGCTGGGGTGGTGGATGTTGACCAGGTGCTTGTACAGCGGCTCTACGCAGTTGTCTTCCACCACGATGTTGCAGGACTCGTGGAGGAACGGGAAGTTGTACAGGTAGCCTGCGGAAGTAAAATAAATAGAAGAGAATATATCGCACATCTAGTTCTTTCTTAAAAGACGTAATTACTTATGTCAAATAAGTCTTTAACATTTTGTGACATAATGGTCTCATCTATTGAGTCAACAATGCCTTTGACTTTTACGTCTTTTAAGAAGAAGACAAAATCCTCAGTTACTCAAAATAACATCGATCAACTTACCAGTACACAAGAACACAACGTCCACTTCCTCTTCACTGCCATCCGTGAAGACAGCCGTCCTCCCCTCCAGCCGTGCAACGTCAGGCTTCTGTACCAGGTTCTCTGGGAACACCGTCTTCGGCTGCTCCTTAAGATGGTGGCTGAGGACCACCCGCTCCGTGACCGAGGTGATCTCCAACGCGATGTCCATGCCTGAAGGGCCGGCTCCGACGACCAGGACTCGCTTGCCAGTGAAGATCTCGGGGACTCGGTAGTCGTGACTGTGCATTACGTCGCCTGGAGAGAAAGAAGGGGTTTGATAGTATACTACAAGTTGGTCAGACTCATCATTATTTCTCGGTAGAGTAGAAAGCCTTGGTTGATACCAGGGTTTGGTAAGTCTAGTAATTGCAATAAGGAAACTCTTTGGCCTTTGCAACGACACTCATGTATCCTCAGAGAACTGTGGAATGTATGTGTTTGTTTCGGCTTCTTAGAAACGTGCAGATTTCTTATCATGTTTTCCTTCGCCCTCTTGGTCTAGTCGTTGAAGTACCGGGCTACAATCTCCTGGGTCCGGGGTTCGATTTCCCGGGTCGAGCAAAATTATGTTTTTCTATGTGATAAAGTGGCAGACGAGTAGACAGATCACCGGTAAGCGATGGTGATGTTTCGAATTTTTCGAACATACCTCGGGTCTGTGATCACGAATCAATATTAGGCAAGCGTGGTGATTTAGCATAGCGAAGACTTGATTTCTATGATGGAGGCCTTTGTCCTGCAGTGGGACAGTATACAGGCAGATATTTTTTTCCCTCAACGTTACAGTTGAGCAGAAATAAGTGACTTCAAAACTTGACAAAACTTGAAGATTACCTTCAAACTGCTTCAAGCCTGGAATGCTCGGGATAAAGGGCGTGTTGTAGTGGCCGTTGCAGACGAACACGTAGTCGTACTCCCTGGTCTCCGAGACGCCGGTCAGTAGGTTCTTGAAGGTCACGTCCCAGAGCTCTCCTGCTGGACCTGCTTTGGGGATCACCAGGTGCACGTGGTGGTTGAACTGAGGATAGATAGTGAAGAAAATTATGACCTGTTTTCAAGCGCTTTCAAACAAACAAAAAAACCCGGCCAAGTCTGACTGGCGCAAGAAGGGTTCCGTACGAAATAGGGTCGGGACGATTTGAGAACCACCTTAAAATTCAAAATTTTAAACAGAGTCAATCCTCAAGTAACACTCTAAATCTCTTTATTACATAAGTATTTTTTGGTGTGGTTGATAGGTAGCAAACGAGCGGACGGATCACCTCCTTGTAAGCGATTGCCGTAGCCGATAGACTGCTAGGCTGCGGCATAAGCTGTCAACCTTTTCTTACATTGAAAAGTCACGCAAAGGTATATAAAAAAATCTCGCCTTCTGCAGTTTTGATCTAGAAGTAAATATAGTTTATTTTAGATCAAAAATCAACACTTACCTTAATGTAAGGGGTGACGCCATTCTTGTCGGAGTAAAGCTGAAGGAAGGCCAGCATATCTTTAGCAGGAAGGTAAGACTTGTCACTTTCGGGGACTGGGAAGTCGGGGAAACCCATGATCTCCTTTGGCAGGTTGGTCCTGGAAATAAATTGGAAATCTTATTTTTTACTTCGAACATAATTATGCGTATCTCCTACAGATTTCTGACATCCTGGTACTTTTAGTTACTAAAATAGTTTTGTAGTTAGGTTGTTTTATTTTAAACTAGTGGCCGCCGCCCGCAACTTCGTTTGCGTGAACTTTATGACTCTTAACTTGAAGATGATTATTTAAATAGATATAAAAAAAATATTACTTATTATAAAATGTTCGTTTATAGGTTAATAGATTTTTAAGGCGGCTCATTGATATTTTATACGAACTGTTAAAGAATGGAACAACTTGCCGGCTCCTGTATTTCCAAAGAGCTACAATTTGGGTGTCTTTAAGTCGAGAGTGAATAGGCTTCTTCTGGGAAAGCACGCTACATTAGACCTCATTGTCACTCTCCATCAGGTGAGATGAGGTGCAAACCCATTTAATATTTAAAAAAAAATGATGTCAACTTCTAATGAAAGTAACCCTCAAATTATTTTTTATTCCATTAGGGGATGTAAGTATTCTTTTAAGTTTGAATCTTATATTTTATCCATCAATTCTGTCAAAGAATGTGTATGCAAAAGTTGGAGGCCAAGGAATCACGTGGTCCCATGAACAAACTTGGAACCCCCTTTTCGCTCCATTAGGGTTTTAAATTCGGAATATCCTTCCTTAAAGGGATCTCATCCAAAAATGCTCATCACATTTGACAATTTTCCATTCCATTTCATTCCATATTTGTTATAGTGGAGCTGGGCTCTTAGAGTTATAAAACCAGATGTTCCATGATCTTTGATTTTTTCAAGGCATCATAAAATGCTCATCAATCTGAACAACTTTTGTTAAGGTGCCATTGACCTACCTCTTATAGTTTAGCTGGGCTGTTGTTGTTCTACATCAAGGAGCCTAGTCTTCAAAATATAATATATCCTATAAGTTGCCCTGATATTACAACTATACAATAAAAAAAGTTTCATTCGAATTGGTTCAGTAGTTTCCGAGATTAGCGCGAACAAACAGACAAACAGACAAACAGATAAACAGACAAACAGACAAACAGACAAACAGACAGACAAAAATTTTAAAAATCATTGATTCATGTTCTGTTACTGTTTTTTAGTCGTCCTAAGTTATTTTGAGACAAATATCTTCAATGTACGGTGGCCTGCACATCAAGTTACTACAATCTGTCAAATTTCTTCAATCGAACCTCACTTTTATGTCAAACGTGTTTGGTTCAATATCAACTGAGGAAATTTGACAGATTGTAGTAACTTGATGTGCTGGCCACTGTACAGACACAGCTTTTTTACATTTTTATTATTATTATTATTATATATTATATATTATTATTATTATATATTATATATTATTATATGTATAGAAGTGGCAGACACGCATACGAATCACCTAATGGTAAACTTGATTGCAGTGGGCACCACCACTCTCCTTCCTTGTTGCAGACGCTGCTTCACGCTGGTTTTCTGTGTACTCCAGTCGAGCCGGCTCATTCATGCTGAAGCGTGGCTCCCCACAGTCAAGTAAATGAATCATTTAAGGTTCTTAAACTAGTTAAGTAATCGTAGCTCGGTAGGTTTATTTAAATAACATTTTTCATTGATATAGGAAGGTAAACAAGCAAGCGGGTCACCTGATGGTAAACACCGCCGCACATCGACATCACCTACACCACCTATTTCCTTCTTCTTTTGTTGATCTTGCACTGATATTTAATTTCCTGCTCATATTTACTTTAGCGATTAACCTATTGGCTAATTAGCTATTTATTATCTTTCTCATCCAACCACGTAGTATGACGCAAGTAAGTAGAGTAAAGTGCACATTTGTTTTGCTAGTAAAACCCTATCGGAGGGCGTAGGGTATCACGGGATCGGTGATAGAGAAGCAGCATTTCGTTCGTTCTAGAAACTACTTCAATGATTTATAGTGCCCTGGTAACACGATAACAGAGTTATCTATCTAATTATGCCAAATTGTTCAGGTTTCACCCAATCTATTCACTTTATAAATAACTAAATAAGCCTTTAAGCCTGGTCCAGACGAATGTAACGTCGTGTACTATCCGTGCGGATAAATAAAGGGATCAGAAATGGCGGCAAAAATATGCACTTCTCGCTCGCACACTATTTCCGTATATACTGCAAATAGTGTGCGAGCGAGAAGTGAATAGATTCGCCGCCATTTCTGATCCCATTCTTTATCTGCACGGATAGTAATGTAATCCACCGTGTAATTTAACACGAATTATACGTGTGGACAGCACTTTAAAGCATGTAACCACTTGACTCTCGCAGTTGATCCATCGGCTGTCGGTTTTCGCGAGAACACAAAGGCGCTCGCAGTGCTCGTTTGGACACAATTTGCTTCAAGTTCGTGTGCCGTCCACACTGTTGACGCTAACATTACACGTTACACTCGTCTGGACTCGGCTTTATGTACAATCATGCAATAATTTTTGGTTTACGCCGGAGAATTGGGGTTACATTCTCCTATCTGTTGACCTAACTACAAAGTACAGTCGATGACATAATCGAATACACTACTTACACACGTTTACTATTTCTCTTATCGTGAGAGATAGTTACATTGTAAGGAACGAGAAAGTGCAGTCTACTAAATTAAATGAGATAAGGAAGAAACTATCGTCGGCTCGCTCTTACAAAAAATCGTGAAGTTACTATTCGGTAGCTCAGTTGGTACACATTAATAACGCGGTTAGTAAATGATCGTCAGTTCTAATACCTTATAGGAGAATTATTATAAAGTGCTACGATATTCCATCCCTCTATGAGAAAACGTCGTAAAAGCCAATTTAGGCAAAGATAAAAAAAAATCGTAAAAGATATTTTGGCAATGGATTTTACGGCGTTTTAGCCTTGACTAAAATGGCTAGTTACTTAGTCTTGATTTAAAATTGATGCTGTCTCTTTTATTTGTCACTTTTATAAAAGTGATAAGTACCTAACATCATTGTTAAACCATAACTGGCTTTAGTCTCCGTTTTGTAATAAGGGATTAATCGCTGCTTACCTTAAACTCTTATACATGCTAGAGTGTATAGGCAGGCCGAAGTCGTCATATCCCACAGTTTCCGTGTACACCCAGGTCCCGCCCAGCTGACCGGCCTGTTCCAAGACGTCCACATGGCTAACAGAGGGCTCGGCCAGGAGGTGCCTAGCAGCACAGACCCCCGCCGCTCCAGCGCCGATCACGCACACTCGGGACATCTGGAAAGAAAGAGATCTTGAGGTTTATGCGGGCCTGGTACTTTAAGAAGGTTTGTGCAAGTCGTTTTCTATAAGACCCCACCCCTGTTTTCGTTCCATCGATATAATCAGTGTTGGGCAAAATGTAATCTAACTACTGATTACTAACTACGATTACATTAAGTAGTTAGTAATCATGATTACTAACTACTTAATGTAATCGTAAAAAGTAGTTAAACTTTATGATTACTAACTACAAATTGTAGTTGCAATCACGATTACATGATTACTTTTTTTGACTACTTTTTCCTTCCTTGAATGTTTGGTTTCGCGGATCGCTCATGCATGTATCTGTTACTGTAAAAGCTCGAACTACTGTAAATCCTAAGATTTACCAACATGAGTTGGTAAATATAAGTAATTCTGAAAATAAGAGATGTTCAAGATTTTTTGGCCGGTCACTGTTCAAATCTAATCTAACCAATGTTTTTGTGATTAACCAGACAGACACACAGATGACTGACAGACAGACAGACTGGCAGACTAACAGCCTGAAAGACTGACAGACTGACAGACTGACTGACGGGCAGACAGACAGACTGACAGACTGACAGACTGACAGACTGACAGACTGACAGACTGACAGACTGACAGACTGACAGACAGACAGTCAGGCAGACAGACAGACAGACAGACAGACAGGCAGACCGACAGACAGACAGACAGACAGACAGGCAGACATACAGACAGGCAGACTGACAGACGGACAGACGGACAGACTGACAGACTGACAGACTGACAGACTGACAGACAGACAGTCAGGCAGACAGACAGACAGACAGACAGACCGACAGACAGACCGACAGACAGACAGACAGACAGACAGACAGACAGACAGACGGGCAGACAGACACACTTTACCATTTATAATATTAGGATGTACCTATACGTCTACAAATTATTTCACAATATTAGTCTTCAATCCTTGAAATAAACAAACTTCATTGAAACGATCGGATTTTTTTATGTACAGAATACCTATTTTATGACATTATGTGTCGGTATATAGGTAATATTCGACGAAATGTAAGTTCGTAGAACATAAATAATCAGTAAGTAATCAAGTAATCATAACTACTTGATTACAGTAATCAGATTAACAACTACTTCATGTAGTTTGATTACATGTAGTTAACTACATGTAGTTATGATTACATGTAGTTAACTACTTTAAATCGTAGTTAGTAATCTGATTACTAAAATATAGTTAACTACGCCCTACACTGGATATAATTCGACTTGATCAACTTTTTTTTTATTTGAAAGGTGGCAGACGTGCAGATGGATCACCTGATGGTAAGCGATTGCCACCGTCCAGTCCAAACACCTGCTACGTCGGTTGTTCTCTTGTGCTTCAAAAGACGTGGTTAAATAAATACAATGTAAATTTTCCCCCCTGTAATCCGTGTTTTCTGTCGAGAAACCATAAGTATTTAGGGGCCATCCATAAAGTACGTCACACGAATTTCATGATTTTTGAGCCCCTCCCCCGTCCATGTCACAGGTGGTCACATTTTTGAGACCCCCCCGCCCTAGTGTGACGTCACATGTTTTGCAATTTCACATCAAAAAATTATTAAATTAAAACATCAATTCCGAAATTAGTTTTATTTCCATTTAAATTACGTACTTTTTATGAAATCAACATTATATCAAAGTTTCGTATAGTCTACGGTAAAGATTACCTAAATCTATCTTTTTGTTCATTTTGAACTTGTTTTATTAAAATATGTTTTTATCCACAAAATAACACAACTAAAAGAACGACGTCGTTTACTCAGCGAAAGTCAATTGTCGAATGAAATAGAAACAATAAAATCACGCGAGGTGCGGTGCGTTTGGCGGCATTAATCAAAGGGCTCGTAGCAGATCGGCGCGTGTCACTCGAGCGGCCGGTATGAACTCGTCAACAAAACAATTTAAACCGTATTGTGATAAAGATAGAGTTGAAAATATTTTTTAGTATAATTAATATTTCAAATTACGCGATTTAATACCTCTAGATATAATAGATTTTAAATAAATAAATAAATTTGAAATGTGATGTCACGAAACTTAGGACCCCTCCCACCCCTTGTCACGCCATATCACACTTTGTCGACCCCCTCCCCCCCCCTTTACGTGTGACGTACTTTATGGATGACCCCTTATGGAGATGGCCACTTTTTAATATTTTTTATGTAACAAATTTCAAAGGTGCAGATGCGTTGCTGACATTTTTAGATAGTCTCTACGTCTCTGTACACAAACAATTACTGAATAATTAATGATTTTATAATGATTACTTTCAGCTTCAAGCATCAGCTGCTTTGCAAATTAGTTGGCAGAGACTTCCACTTAATATTTTAAATACTAATCAATTAATAGGCGATTAACTCTCTGAATAGAAATTGGCAGATGGTGACTTATCTGTTATCAAACACGTTTCAATTTAGGAAATCGTCTATCTATCTTTTATCTATACATATAATAAAAATGTAAAAAAGCTGTGTCTGTACATTGAAGATATTTATCTCAAAATAACTTAGGACGACTAAAAAACAGTAACAGAACGTGAATCAATGATTTTTAAAATTTTGTCTGTCTGTTGTCTGTTTGTCTGTTTGTCTGTTTGTCTGTTTGTCTGTTTGTCTGTTTGTCTGTTTATCTGTTTGTCTGTTTGTCTGTTTGTTCGCGCTAATCTCGGAAACTACTGAACCAATTCGAATGAAACTTTTTTTATTGTATAGCTGTAATATCAGGGCAACTTATAGGATATATTACATTTTGAAGACCAGGCTCCTTGATGTAGAACCACAACAGCCCAGCTAAACTATAAGAGGTAGGTCAATGGCACCTTAACAAAAGTTGTTCAGATTGATGAGCAGTTTATGATGCCATGAAAAAAAATCAAAGATCATGGAACATCTGGTTTGGACCTCTAAGAGCCCAGCTACACTATAACAAATATGGAATGAAATGGAATGGAAAATTGTCAAATGTGATGAGCATTTTTGGATGAGATCCTATAAGGAAGGATATTCCGAACTTAAACCCCTAATGGAGCGAAAAGGGGGTTCAAAGTTTGTTCATGGGACTACGTGATTCCTTGGCCCAATTTACTCCAACTTTTGCATACACATTCTTTGACAGAATTGATGGATAAAATATAAGATTCAAACTTTAATACATCCCCTAATGGAATAAAAAATAATTTGGGGGTTACTTTCATTAGAAGTTGATATTTTAAATATTAAATGGGTTTGCACTTGACCTCATCTCACCTGATGGAGAGTGACAATGAGGTCTAAGATGTAGCGTGCTTTCCCAGAAGAAGCCTATTCACTCTCGACTTAAAGACACCCAAATTGTAGCTCTCTGGAAATACAAAAGCCGGCAAGTTGTTCCATTCCTTAGCATTTCGTATAAAATATTAATGAGCCGCCTTAAAAATCTATTAACCTATAAACGAACATTTATAATAAGTAATATTTTTGTTAAATTCTATTTAAATAATCATCTTTAAGTCAAGAGTCATAAAGTTCACGCAAACGAAGTTGCGGGCGGCCACTAGTCTATAATATATCATCTATCTTCTTCTTCTATACTACTTATAGACAGGTTTATCTCATAGATAGATACCTTTATCCGACAAAATACCTAAATGAAACTCTGATGTAGGTATCCATGACTAAATGTTGTTAAATATCACGTTATTTTTAGTCTGTTACCGACTAGAAGTTCGGAATATTAATAGTGTAATTAGCTATCAGATTGTTTTGATTTGGTCTTTAAACATAACTAAGATAGGAGGTTTCATGAGTAGACAAAAGTTCAGTGGTTTAATATTTTATTAATTGTAGTGTTAATGAACTCATTAAGTCTGATAATGAAGCAGACAGCTCCGAAGTGATATCATAAAACGTGGTTGTCTAAGCATACTTCGATCATCTTCTATCTTCTATACTATTTATAAAGAGGTAAATTCTACTGACAACGACAAAGCATATATCTTAACCCGAAAAAGCAAAACACATGTGCGATGTAATCTACACCCAGCGCCATCTATTGGTTACATGGGAAAATAATGTTCCGAAACGAATTAAGTAAGGGCGGGCCACTAGAAATATAAAAATACAGCATATGAGCCAATGAAGTCTCCATTCACAAAAGAGCGCTATTTGGCATTTTTGGATTTTAAAACTTATGAGAGATCATTTCTATTAAGCCTAGTACACCTATACATATGTTATCCAAAAAGGCAAAACACTTCCACAATGCAATCAACAGCCAGCGCCATCTTTATTGGAAAATATTGAAACTAATAGAAAACCTAAGTCCCGAAATCTTTTTCAAACTCTTTCTGTATGGAATTGTGAACCTAGAGAGAGGTTAATATTAATATCAATGAAGACAAAATCACCATCTCATCTAAGCGTTCTTTTCCCGGTTGCGTCCAAAGCTGTGGCCTTAGAGATCGGGGTATGCTTAGGCCATGATGAAACTTTTTTTATGATTGATAATATTTTTTTCCTCAAGGTGGACCGATGATCTAGTGATCCGAAGGTCGCAGGAGTCCCTTGGATGCGGGTGGCACAGGTCCGATCTGAGCGGAGAATGTTGGGGGAGGCCTATGTCCAACAGTGGACGTCTATTGGTTGAAAATGATTTTTTCATCCATTCATATCGTTTAAAAGTCTTATCTTTTGTATTTCACGCTGAGGTCTTTGAGGTGTCATTGACCTATTTTATTTAATACCGTTGGTTATTAAATTTATCAATAACTGTGTCTCTACGGAAACTTCTGAAAGGTCAAGAGGAAATCAAATGTTATAACTGAATGTCACAGACAGACGTACTCCACTGTTCACTTAGTGAATTTACAAAGATCACACTTTCGCGTTGTAATTGACTCCCAGCGCCATCTATTGGTACTGACCGAAGTTTTCACTTCTTTTCGGTACTTAACTTCGGCCAGTACCTATGCACTTATAGTCTATAAATAAAATACGAGAATATTACTGTTGGTTACGTGTCCCTGATCGCATTCAGATTACTTAGTACAAAAGTTCGAATTTTCTTAAAGCTAAAAAAACGCTAGGTGTACTTATACAGGGTGTATCTGTGAACACTGTTTACATCCCTTTAACCACGTCTTATGTCAATCATTCTGAACAACGTAAGACTTTTAGAAATTCGCATGAAAAGTTACAACTTTCATACAAAGTCGGTCGCGTGACTTGTTCATTTTGTATGGTGAGTCGGGAATATTTTCGACGATTTTTCTAAAGTCGTAGACCAAATTAATGTTGTTGGTTTATCTTAGAATGTTTGGTATAAGACGTGGTTAAAGAGATGTAAACTTTTACAGATACACCCATACACCCATACACCCATCACAGAAAACCGGCGTGAAGCAGCTCCTGTGCTGTGTTTCGCCGAGTGAGTGAGGGTACCGGAGGCCCATCGGGGGGGAAGGGGATAAAAGGTTAGCAGCGCACTTGTGACTCCACTGGTGTTGCATGTGTCCATGGGCGGCGGCAATTGCTTACCATCAGGTGATCCGCCTGCTCGTCTGCTACCTATTACATAAAAAAAAAAAAAACATCCCGTTTAATTAAATCTATAATCAATTCTTTTAATAAGCACCTACTTAGGTACTTAGATTAAGTACTTTTGAAACGAATCCCTACTCTGTTTTTATGAATCTTAATTTCCCATATACTAACCTACTTCACTTTCATTAGCATAGCGCACTTTCAAAATTTAGTTTCAGAATAACCCTGCAGAAACTTAAAAAATAGTTACAACAAATTCCAACCTACCTTTTCCAAAGCTCTCCAAATAATCAGATTAAAATAACTAAAACGTAAACACTTCACAACTTAATTAATTCACGTCCGGTCCGATAATTTTCTCGTATCTACAAACGTAGGGTAGATGCGTGTCGTACGAATGTTGGTGCACAAATACCTTAGGCGGCCGTAGTTCCTGACTTAAGTATGGGCGCACGCGCAGAGAAAAAGTCAAATTGCATTTCGTTACAAAAATCTAATGCAATAGTTTTGTTGTGTTACAGTATAGACGCTCGGAAGACACTACGGCCGACGGCTTTTGACGTCATTTTGCTATGTTTATTTGTAAATATGTCAATTGATCGGGGATTATTTAAGTTGAAAGAGAAATAGAAAAATAAGTAAATAATGATGAAAATAAATAAATAAATAGATGCAATAATAACTAGGTAGAGGTACTATCACACGGTGTGATACTGCTTAAAACATCTGATAAAGATGTAAAGGTTTATGATTGATTGAAAGGTTTTTATAGGTATTTAGGACCTAACGCAGTTTTTAAATTTATGTGAACCTATTGAACATTGTTGAAGGCCAATTTAATAACAGCATTCGATAGACCCTAAAACTGCAATAAAATTTAATTTAAAAATGTGACCCCCTATAGAATTTTTATGAGGACATTTGTTTCGGTGGTTAATAATAATAATAAAAAAGTTACATATAAAAATTGCATAGTAAATGATACGGAATCCTTCAAACACGCAACCGATTGGCATTTGGCTTAAGTACCTACTTTTTATTATTAAAAGCTTTATTCAGGCAAAACATTTATATGCAGGCATTATGCAGGTATTTTCCTGTAGCTTAGTTTCCGTTTACAATAATTAAGGTTACTTATTCATAATGTGACTAAGAAGGAATGCACTTTGCTACAACATTTTTCCAACGTTTTCCAAAGATCAGACAACTATTATTTTAGTTGTGAAAGCAATTAAATAAGATTGTAACCTATCGCAAGTAAACAAAAGTTCATTAATGTTGGTTATTATTGGTTTCAAATCAAGTTTTATCTCGTTATTCTTGATTCCTGTCCTTCTGGAAAATTATTGTTGTTTAATTCATTTACATTAATTCATTACGCTGTTTATTGTATTTTATCATCGTAAATATTTGTTACAATACAAAAAGATACCCGTAACTATTTTTATCGGGCAGAAAATGTCAAATTTCGGGTTCCTAAATACCAGGGCCGCATAAGCACCGAACAAGTCTTTGCGAGTCAAAGTGTGCAGTTTCGCAGAGTCAACGGCAATGGCTCTGAGCATGTCCTAGATTCACCCTCTAGTTACTAGCAGCCTGGTACCTAAATTATTTAGAGCCGTGATTGTTTGTCGAATATATCCGGAAATCAGGTGTCAGAGATCTTGTTATGGTGGTCGTGTGATGATGACGAAACTAGACGATCGGCTTGCATTAACCTTTCCGGTGTGAGACAGCGATATAAACAAATAGTGTTGTCTCGGTCTGGTGTTGGGTGCGTTTGGCATGCTGGACCTTCGACCCATTAGGTTGCGTAAACCTTTGGCGGAATTATGGTCTTGCCTGAGGTAGGTAGGTATTTGTAAAGAGGGAGGGGTAAGAAGAGCCTATCTCAGTGTAGAGAATCGTTTTTATTAAAACAACTAGAACTCTCGTGACAAAGGAGTTAGATCGCACCCTATGCACAAATACCTGCATCCTCTTATCATAAACATGGCGAAAACTGCTTTGTTCTTCCGGTCTAACGGGCCTTTTATGCTTAAATTATAAAAATCACGTTGCCTTTTATCTATTAATCAGATTAAGACAGCTTTCATAATCCGAACCTACAAAAAAAAACATTTCATTCAAAGTTAGTCATGCATTATCTAAATAAACACATACCTAATGTAAACAATTCAATAGATTACATCATGAAGTTAAAATTGATGTAGGTAGTATTTATTGATGAAACGCTCTAAGCCGAGCACTTACAAAAAATGTTTGTAATTTTTTATTTATTTATAGTATGTGGTAAATAAATGGTAACTAATATTACTACGTAGCTACGTAGGTACTCGGTAGTTCATGGTTTAGAGCAGTCGTTTGGTTAGCCAAGTCGTGGATTGGAGTCTCACACGAAGATGTGTCGTGGTCGTGGGAGTTGGTCTCCAAGTCTACGTTATACAGGGTGTATCTGTGAACATTTACATCCCTGTAACCACGTGTTCTACCAACCATTCTTAACAACATTTGTTTTATGACTTTTGAAAATTCACATAAAAAATGTCATCTTTCCATACAAAATCGGTCACGTGACTTGGTCATTTTGTATGGGAGTCGAAAAATTTTTCTATCAATTTTGAAAAGTTGTTGAACAAAATGTTGTTAAGAACGGTTGATAGAACACGTGGGTACAGGGATGTAAATGTTCACAGATACACCCTGTAGTTTATACAAATCAATCGTGCAGTAAGTAGCTAAAATTTAACGTAAAAAAATACGTCATTATTCTAAGGTTACACTAAAGACCACGCTTATTCTAATAAGATCTCACAAATGTGTCAAATAGCAGAATTGATGAATTTTATGTGACGTCATTTTATGGGAAGAGGCGTCCTGAACTACGGAATCGTGGCTACGGAATATAAGGGAGTAGACCGGAATCATCAGCGTGGAACAACTATAAATTGAATCTCGCAAAAGATAGAGAGAGGAGTTCAATAAACTGACGGCCAACCTTCATGATTGAAGAGACATCCAAAGAAGAAGAAGATGCAAAAATAATAATATGTTTGATAAATCGGTAGATGCATGTTAGGGAACGTGTGAATGAACGAGAGAACGAGAGAGTGAGTAAGAAGACGTTTGGGACATCGGCAAACATGTCATCACAAGATGTATAGAAGACGCGAATGATTTCAAGAAGATTTATAGAACTTATTCCAAATTTCCAAATCCATGGCTTTCCATTATCCCATCCCACATTATGGATGTCCCCGTTAGGAAACAGAACAATCATGCCATCCTTTGCTATCTACCTGCGCGACCCGGCATATCGCGTTTGTAAACAAACAGGCGTGGGTGACGCAACCGACTCGTGCGCATTGCATTAGACAGAGCGGGAAGTGGATCTGTTTCAGCTGACGAAGGATTTACCGGTGAAATTGCAGAAGCGCTTAAGCGTCTTTTGTTAATGTGATTTTACCGTGGGAGACCCATGCTTCGGAATGAATGGACCGGCTCGACCGGAGTGATACCACGGCCTCACAGAGGACCGCGTGAAGCAGCGCCTGCGCTGTGTTTCGACGACTGAGTGATCGAACAGGACAAATTGATTGGAAGGAGGTCAGTTGGTAGCGTTATTTGTGACTCTATTGGTGTTGCAGTGTCCTACGGGCGGTGGTCACCGCTTACCATCAGGTGATCCGTCTGCTCGTCTGCCACCGACATAAAAATATGACTGGTAGCAGATGAGACGGATCGCCTAATAGACACCTGCAACAACGATATTAGATAGAGTCAAAAGTGACCATGCCAATCCGATTAACCCTCCTTAGCTCTCAATTGGGCCTTCGGTACCACTCACTCGACGTAACAGCACATGCGCACAGGTGCACAAGTCTTTTATTGTAATCTAAGGCTATAAATGGCAAAGATTGCCCTCTTCCGCAATATGAAGATGGAATGACAAGACAACTTGCGTGTGGTCGATTTTTCCAAGAATACGACATTGAACTATCACCTTTAAAGTACCTAAGTATGTATAGTTATCTCATAGGTATTAATGTAAGTAGGTAACACATATTCGAATAAAATCGATGTAGCAAAACATCTAGATCCATGGCCTAATTAAGTTGTTTTTACCAACGTTGACGTAAAATCTCACTCGTCGATAATATTGAAAAACATTTTAAGTTTAAGTCTAAACAAGTATTTTTTTATATGTGGTAGGTGGCAGACAAGCAGAAGGACCACCTGATGGTAAGCGATTGCCACCGCCCAGGTGTCTACCTGTATCACTAGTGGACTGACAAGTCAAGTGCGCCGCAAACACCCTTGGGTACCCTCATTCACTCGACGAAACACAGCGCAGGCGCTGCTTCATGACACGCCTTAATTTTTTTGCGTGCGGCCGTGGTATCAATCCGGTCGCGCCGGCCTATTCATGCCGAAGCGGAACCACAAACATCCAGACCCAACACCTATATCTGTTTCACGAACAAACATTTGTGTTGGTAAGTATGTACCAATGTTCCACCATCATAACAAACGGTTTAAACTTCGAATATTAAAGAACTATTTTAGAATTTTTAGAGTGCCACTATCAATGGCATATCTTCCGAATCCACTCGTGCGCATTTTTATTGCACAACAGGGCTTCGGACCGCAAGTAGGCCGGAGGGCGAGAGATAACCCCGGCCGCCGACACCCGGTTGCCGCCGGCTTGTGAAGTGTGACATCTCAACTTCGGGTTTAGCGAGATGAAAATTATAGTGTAAGTACCTAACACTGACTTTGTAATTACTATTACTTAACTTTGTATTAAAAGCAGATGGGAACAAGTCCATAAGTTAGTTTGCACAAAACTACCGTATCTCAACAGTTATTCCCAGTAACATGCAAAGCCGTTACTTTAGGGATTTGGTGTATGCAGGTCAATGACATTTCACCTATGCAGGTACACTTGGACCTTCTAGTAATTATTACAATTGGACCTTCTTAAACTTTTGACAGGAGAACTAATCTGAAATAAGATTACGGTTAAACGTCCTAAGGTCCTGAAGATCAAAACCAATCATTCATAATTTTAGTTCCTGCGAAATTGTATGAGCAAAGGTTTTGTAGTATGTTTTTGCTGATATTTGAGAAAAAGTGTTCATTAAGCTGAGCACTCTGTTTACAAAAATCTATTTCTCCACTTCAATGGGAACAATATTTTTATTTTACTAATTAGTACAAATTAGTAGTTTTCCATATTTTTTTGCAGAAAAACCTCTCAAAGGATTTTAGATAGTTTATTATTTGATTTCTTTGCGCACTGCAAAATTTGCTGTCAATGTCACTGTCTGACAGTTGTCAATCAAATTAAAGTTAGGTTATGTTTTGATTGAAATGTATGTAAATAAACAAATTATTTATATTAGTTATATAAATAACAAAGCGAGATAAAATTATTCAAATGGCAAACGATAAGTGGCATGTCTCACGTAACAGGCGGATAGAGCAAAATGGAGGCCGATGATCCCAGAAGGCCGCTTTTGGGTATGTTTGAACTATGTCTTGTATTTATGCTCATTAAGTATTATTATAATTAAATTAACAATGATAGGACTGTGACTGGAGGAGGAGGGAGTGAGGAGGCTTGAGAAAATTATTGTGTCTTCTTGAAAGGTCGATAGACTTTAACGATTTTGATGCGTTATTTTTCTGTATGTTTTTATTTATTTTATGTCCGACCTTTGTTCTATACAAAATCGGGAGATCTTTATCCACTACAAATAGGCTATATAACCTTGTTTGTTGTTTTATACTTGTTGTAGGCACTAATGAAACTCTCACTTTCATATATCATGTTGCTGACATAATAAAATTCACACTTTAAATTACCTATGATTATAACAATAAAAAATATATATCAACGGGTCCCAGAAACAAAATCGTATCTGCTACGTATCTGCTAAGAAAAAACATAGCGGATACAATTTTGTTCTTGGGACCCATCGAATTATGATTTTTTTAAGTTGCACAAATAAATGTATTCTACTTACCCCAATATTATCCAAAATTTTATTTTAAATTTACAGTATAACTGTCATAAAACAAACGTTGGTATTTTACTTAGTTACGTTTATTAATTTTACAATAATTTGACATTTTCACTACCAATAGTCACCACATATTCAGCCACTGATAATTACTATCATTCAAATATTGCAATTACATTCAAAGCATTCGCCAATAAAAGTTGGCAAGAACACCACTTTATAAATAAACGGAAAACTAAAACTTTTCCTTTCAAGTGTAGTGTCAATAGTGATTTATTAATTGCTAAATTGTTAATTAGGTACTTTTACTATGTGATTACAATGTATGATCTCAATTAATCAGGCACTTGCAGTTCACTG
This sequence comes from Cnaphalocrocis medinalis, assembly GCA_014851415.1. Taxonomy (NCBI): domain Eukaryota; kingdom Metazoa; phylum Arthropoda; class Insecta; order Lepidoptera; family Crambidae; genus Cnaphalocrocis; species Cnaphalocrocis medinalis. The sequence continues at coordinate 10,967,271 of CM026288.1, forward strand.
TTGATTGTAGCTTCACCAAAAACCGTCAACTAAAGTTTTCTTCATCATGCACAGAATGTGGTGATTAAGTCTTCTATCTTCTATACTATTTTTAAAAAGGTTAATTCTATAAACATTGACAAATCCTATATTTGTCGCATGGAAATGATAAAATCAGGGATTTGATCAAATTCCTAAGGGAAAATTATTTTCGTCATTTCACTGAACCAATTTAGGGATTTGATCAATTCACTAGATTTGTTTAGGGAAATTATAAAATCGTGTTGTGATTTTAACATCCTCCGTGATTTGATCAAATCCCTGGTTTTATCATTTCTCTGCGACATATTCAAACCGAAAAGGACGATGCAATCAACGCCCAGCGCCATCTGTTGGTATACATTGGTTTTACTGTCCTAAAACAAAGTGAGGGCAGGCCACTCATAATAAATAAATTGATGTAACATTGCATACATTGTCTTGGTCCCAAACTAATTTAAAGTAAGAGCGTTTTAATGTTTATCATTATTCATCACGTGATTCCTGCGCTCATCACTCATATAAAATACAATATGAAAGTGATAACAGAAGTTGTAGTTTTTAATATTAACTGCAGTCATGTGATATGCATTAACTGGCGCATTGCATTAATCAGGGCATTGATCATTAAAAACTTAATTGTACATAATTCTAAGTAACTACATAACACTCAAGTGTTTCATAATTCAAGGATATAGTTCTGCTTTTTTGTTTTGAAACATGTGTATTAAGTACACACAAGAATTTGCTCAGAGTATCACACTTGTACAATTAATTGTACAATAATATCTTGTACACTGGTTCGGTTGTACTACCTCAGACATACTCTGACGAGTACTAAGACCAATAAAGAACAGATTAATACTATGATTATATTTTGTTGTGTCTGTGTTTGCTAGCTCAATAATTAAAGGTTTAGTTAAAAAATATTATGCTTACTTAGTTTTTCGGGACGAAGATAACATTTTTGCTTGTCATTTGTACTACAGACGGGCAAAATATTGTAGATTCTCAACTATATAAGAAGCCATAGTGGTCAAAATCGAATATTGTGGGCCTAAAACGAACTGGACGTTACGACCGTATCGGAGTTTCCATCCCTTTCATAAGCGTTGTATGTCACCTTTGTTTGGATGCGACAGGTATACTCTCAATCGTTACGGGTAGTATCATACTATCCTGTCTGTCAAATTTACTTATGCTTACGTACGATAGAGGAAGCTCATATGTTTCTATACAAATGGTTTACGATACGTATATCGTATTACGATACGTTTACGATATAATAATATGTACGATTCTTGGGCTTACTACCGCTGTCCACACTTTGTCCCCCCCGTGTGTATATACATTGACACAAATGTTTAAAGCATTCTTGTAATCCACCCCTTCTCAGTACCAATAGAGGATGGACATCGAGAGCTTTTACAATTTGTGTTTCTGTCCACCCCGGGACAAACAGAGGGTAGAGGGTAGAGGCCCGTCTATGCAAAAGTACATAAGTACAGTTTTTAGATTTTTGCGTTGCATTATAACTATAAAATATTAAAACGGGAATAAACGCGAAATGTATGTTTAAGTGCATTGTATTGTTTGACGAGTGTTTTCGCTTCTAGTTCATCATTGGTTTAAATCCCACTATGGGTTCTTTAGGGCACAGTTTCTGAACCGATGTCCTTACTAACTCCCATGACCATATCCTACAGTGTTATTTAGACTAAGATTAGACTAAGGTTGTTTGTCTTTTTGTTTGAATAATTAATAAAAGGTTAAGACAGCTTAAGGCTTATCTGTGCACCTGACTGTCTGGTGTTAGATTGTAGAGAAGTTATCCTATTTACACTACAGGTTATTATTAACATAAAAGGATTCTGTACACAGCCAGCGATGGTTTTTGTATGGCAGCTACGAGTATAATGCATCAAGAAAGTCATAAATCATGTTACTGCCGCTTATTTTATTTTTATTTTATTTAAATAAGGTTCACCAACAGCAATACACATAAAACATTTAAAAATAACATTCTATATAAATATTCAAATATGTTTGCCAATAAAATTATAGCTTACGTCATAGAATATCGTAGCCCCTTTGATAATGTTTCAATGGAAGTAATGGAACTCTGTAATAGTTCCTCTAGAACAGTGGTTCTTAACCGGTGGTCCGCGGCCACTGGTGGTCCCTGGAGGCATTCCAAGTGGTCCGCGAAGACATCCTAATAAACAAGTGACGTGACGTGATGAGTCGAGTCAACACAACGTAAACGGCGCGCGACGCATCACAGTGGGACGGATTTCGGATTTGCGGACATTCGACTTTTTTGTCACAAATCAAATTTTTCTTTATGCGAATCGATAGCTCTAATTACGGCGATCAGATAATGTCAGCACAAATTTTCTGTAAATATTATACTGAACGAGATAAATTGAATATTCAAAAAAAATGTATGGGGCGAAATCTTAAATGCTCTATAAGTTCCAAGTCTTGGTAGATATTAAAGTGATATTTTGTAGGGTTAATTTATGGGTGTTTATATATAAAGCCACATACATAGTATTGCCCCGGACTTCCCCGTTTTTCTGATTTATGCAGCTAAACTTAGGTACTTTTTCAATTTTTTCTTAAGGATTATTTTGAGTTACAAACCCAAAATAGTTATAAAAACTATATGCAATTACTGTAATGAATCGTATTTTGACTTAATTCATCATGAAGCAAACCATTACATCAGATAAAGACATAAAACAAATAGAAAACGTGTAGGTTAAACTTAGTATTCAACATGTTTTTAGAAACATTGATTTTATTTCGCTAGCATAAGTTTTAACGATAAAGGTATTCATTCATTCATAACAATTGAATTATTTTGTGTCGCTAGTATCACTAAGATTGCTTATATTTACAAATTTAGGTTCCGGAACATCTTGACTAGATTTGACTTATCTTGACTAGTAAGCATTAAAAGATTCCGAGCTTCAGGAATGAGAGTCATCCTTGTGAGTTTGGACATTCTGACGTAATATTGTAAGCTTAGGATCGGACGATAAAAGAAGATTATGCAAATATCCTCATTTGACTCATGCCTGTTTAGTTTTCGGGAATGGTGTTCTCTATAGTTTCGAAATTCCTTGTTCCTTCTCGCTTCTAAAGCTTCCTCAGAAAGTTTTTCCGATGGGAATCAACCCAAAATGTTCAATGATTTCTGCTCCATGTACTTATAAGTATTTTATGGACGCTAGCAGGCATATTATACCACAGTATAATTTCACAAACAAGGCTGCCGTTTCTCGACAAAACTGAGAAAATTTAGAAACATCTACACGTTCTCCACTTGATATAGTTTGCAGAATTACATGAACGACGATTAATTGACGACCCGGTTGGTTCAGTGGTAGTGAATGCTGCGTCTGGGCCAAGGGTTGCGGGTTCGATCCCCGCACAGTACAAACATTTGTGTGCATGAACATGTCTGTTTGTATTGGTCTGGGTGTTTTCTATGTATTATAAGTATGTATTTACAAAAGAAAAGTATTATATGTATATATTTGTAATTCCACTGTTGGTTCTGATATCTGTAACACAGGTGCTTGAGCTACCTATCTCAGAGTCAGATCAATGTATGTGATGTAATGAAAATATTATTAATATTATATTATTATATTATGAAACCTTTTAATTAAATGTTCATCAATGCCTGTACTGTAATACGTGCAGTAGTTTTACTATCACCAAATTTTTTTCTGAGGAAGCTTCAGAAGCGAGAAACAAGGAATTTCAAAACTATAGAGAACACCATTCCCGAAACTAAGCAGGCATGCGTCAAATGAGGATATATTGCATAATCTTCTTTTATCGTCCGATCCTAAGCTTACAATATTACGTCTAAGAATGGCCAAACTCACAAGGATGACTCTCATTCCTGAAGCTCGGAATCTTTTAATGCTTACTAATCAAGATGTTCCTGAACCTGAATTTGTAAATATAAGCAATCTAAGTGATACTAGCGACACAGAATAATTCAATTGTTATGAATGAATGAATACCTTTATCGTTAAAACTTATGCTAGCGAAATAAAAATCAATGTTTCTAGAAACATGTTGAATACTAAGTTTAACCTACACGTTTTCTATTTGTTATATGTCTTTATCTGATGTAATGGTTTGCTTCATGATGAATTAAGTCAAAATACGATTCATTACAGTAATTGCATATAGTTTTTATAACTATTTTGGGTTTGTAACTCAAAATAATCCTTAAGAAAAAATTGAAAAAGTACCTAAGTTTAGCTGCATAAATCAGAAAAACGGGGAAGTCCGGGGCAATACTATGTATGTGGCTTTATATATAAACACCCATAAATTAACCCTACAAAATATCACTTTAATATCTACCAAGACTTGGAACTTATAGAGCATTTAAGATTTCGCCCCATACATTTTTTTTGAATATTCAATTTATCTCATTCAGTATAACATTTACAGAAAATTTGTGCTGACATTATCTGATCGCCGTAATAAGAGCTATCGATTCGCATAAAGAAAAAATTGATTTGTGACAAAAAAGTCGAATGTCCGCAAATCCGAAATCCGTCCCACTGTGCGCATGTGTGTGGTCCCTGACACGACAGAATTTTGGTAAAGTGGTCCCTCATGACTTAAAGATTAAGAACCACTGCTCTAGAATAAATTACACGACTTTGTTGATATAGTATTACTGCCAGTAATGTTACTAGATGACAGTCTTGCGTACTTCCTTATATATCCCAAAATTCCAGGTTTAAAGAGAAATCCCCCCAAAACCAAAATAAAACCCTCACTCAAATGCCTCATAATTTCGGTGTCGATATCACTTCGATTCAGCCTAACTTCAGATGGTAATCATTTATTTTTGCGAGTTTCATTAATTCATTGAGACACTGTACGTACAACCACACATGAAAGTATACAAAACTGTATACACTATCCATACTAATATTATAAATGCGAGTAACTCTGTCTGTCTGTTACTCTTTCACGCCAAAACTACTGAACGGATTTAAATGAAATTTGGTATACAGATGGTCTAGACCCTGAGAAAGGACATAGGCTACTTTTTATTGCGAAAAAGGGGTGGTAAGGGGTTAAAAGTGGGGTAAAAAGTTACTTTTCCACGCGGACGAAGTCGCGGGCGGCCGCTAGTGTAGGTACTATATTTCTTCAAACAACTCTCATCTTACAGTCACACACATTAGGTTGAATATCAATTGCGGAAATTTGATAGGTTATGGTAACCTGATATGTGGCTGACTGTGCGTATTCTCATAGTATATATTTCACTACATGACATACATTGATCTGACTCTGATATAGGTAGCTCAAGCAGCTGTGTTACAGATATCAGAACCAACAGTGGGATTACAAATATATACATATAATACTTTTCTTTTGTAAATACATACTTATAATACATAGAAAACACCCAGACCAATACAAACAGACATGTTCATGCACATTAATGTTTCTTCTACTGTGCGGGGATCGAACCCGCAACCCTTGGCCCAGACGCAGCATTCACTACCACTGAACCAACCGGGTCGTCGTACCAAAAGTATATCTTTTAGTGTGCGCGAGCCTTCAAAGGCGGTGTCAACACTACACCCGAGTTAACAGACGCATCATCAGTATTACATTGTCCTTACTACAAAACATTCGTGTACTAAATATCAATCAGTACTAAAATTCAAGTAACGGTCTAATTGCCGTGGTTTTAATTTTGTACCCTATTGCGAAGTATTAGAGTTGCGGATGCAATGCGGTGTTAAGTGCAGTAGTGCATTAGAAATGAGTGGGGTAATTGGTACAGAGTGCAGTAATGGTGTATGCAGTTTAACCGGTATGTTATCAATTAGCATTTGCAATGCCATAATTGCGTTGCTAAAAAGTAATTCAGGGTATCGATAAACTTTTAGTGTATATTTTATAAACCTCCTCTTGTACTAAGTATTCTGAACAATATTTGTCCTACGACTTTAGTGTCATAAGGGTGGTTGTAAATATTTTTCAATCTCCCAGAAAAAATGTGACTTTGAAAAAAAAAGTGTTTTACGTTTAACATTTTCTAAAATACGTGTTATAAGCGGTGTGTAATGAAATGAAAATGTTTACTTTTTCCTCAATATCTCAGTGTATCAACCGGCCTCAAATCGTTTTGGCTCGAAGACTACGGTCAGACCACGAGCCATAATTCCGTAAGGAACTTCGCAAACATTGGGGAATAAAAACCTGCTATAGCCGGGAATAGCCCCAGGTGTTTTAGTTGGTATGCCTATTGACCGGCCTCAGAATAGCTGACGCCCCAGTTATGGGAGAGCCCAACACTATCTGTCGGTCTCCCAGCCGGGGGTATGCATAAGGCGCCGCCGAAAGGTGGCGACGTCGGCTCATTGCACTTCGGGCCAGCGGCATTTCCCCTGGGTCACAGAATACATAATAGTACACCTGGGTCAACAAAATAGAAAGTCACATGCGGACAATCGAAAACATAAATAATTTCTGAAGTTTTTAAAGTCGGTTTTTGCTTTGAAAATGTTTTCGTTTCTAGTTTTTATTTGTAGGTTAATTACTGTCAAATGGTTCGACTAAATTGGCGGGCACCATTAGAGTGACACGCTGCGAGCGAACCAGTTTTGATTATATGCCTGATTGGATATGGCCTTGATCAGTTGAGTTTTTTTTTCTGTAGCTATATAATGGTTGCAGCTGGATGATGATGGATATGATGATGATGAGAATTAAGTTTTAAAACAAGAACACCAAAGAAATATTCTAATCTTAACCCACACATTGTGCGGCTCCGTAAGAAGGCTGGCTGGTGTGGGGTGGATGAGAGTGGCCGAACATCGGGAGCAGTGGCAGTCCAGCAGTGGACGAGTGTGGGTTGCTGATGATGTGATGATGATGACATAGAACATTTATTTTAAATAATAATTTATGATTATGGTTATATACAGGGTGTATCTGTGAACATTTACATCCCTTTAACCACGTGTTCTATCAACAATTATGAACAACATTTGTTCAACAACTTTTCAAAATTCTTCGAAAAAAATTTCGCCTCCTCATACAAAATGACCAAGTCACGTGATCGACTTTGTATGGAAAGATGAAAATATTTTAAACGAATTTTCAAAAGTCATAAAACAAAAGTTGTTCAGAATGATTGGTAGAACACGTGGTTAAAGGGATGTAAATGTTCACAGATACACTCTGTATTATTATGTGAATAAATGTTTGTTATGATTCTCATGATGATGGTATGACTAATTGGTTGAAATAAATGAATATCATATTCGAATTACCAAAATTAGTAGAATGAACGTGGTTCGAACTGGTTGATAGAAATCGTGGTTGAAGGGAAGTTTATGTTTACCGATAAATTACAGGTTAATGAAAATTATGTTTGGCATAAATAATATGCATCCACTAGGCATTTAACTGTATCTTGTGCAATATTGTTATTGATCGATGAATATGCATTTAGTAACACGTGGATTAAGAATTCGATATAAGATCGTATTGCTAGTATTGCATTACACAAATAATAGGTACTTATGCAGTTTTTTGGGTTTTTATTTAATAATTTCCTTCCACATTCCTTAGGCTTAAAGATCATTTTTTTTTTATGTGATAGGTAGCAGACGAGCAGGCGGATCACCTGATGGTAAGCAATTGCCGCCGCCCATGGACACTGCAACACCAGTGGAGTTACAAGTGCGCTGCAAACCTTATATTCCCTTCCCCCCGAGTGGGCCTCCGGTACCCTCACTCACTCGGCGAAACACAGCACAGGGGCTGCTTCACGCCGGTTTTCTGTGAGGCAGCAAAACTACCGATATCCTTCACATTCGCAGGTGACCGACAGCAAGGCAGGTACCGGCGCATAGCGGGGCAGCTCTGCAGCGTCGACTCCTGGCGGAGACGGCTGCCCATCACAATATGGCTGCCAAACTACTGCGGGGAGTACCTGATAAAAGACTTCATAGCTGGTAAGTAAGAAGGCCTTATCTTTTTAGAGCCTGAGTGAACCAACCTGTTTTTGATAACACTTACTTCCTTACTCCGATGGGTAACGATCCAAAATGAGTCTTGGCCTCCGATACGAGATGTCGCCATTTGTCTCGGTCTTGTGCAGCTTGTCGCCAATCTCCTGCTTGCAATTCCTGCAGGTCCGCGTCCACTACATCCCGCCAACGGTAGCGTGGGCGACCCACTGGCCGACGACCAGTAGGTTGCCCAAGATATGCCCTCTTGGCGCCCCGATCTGATACCATTCTTTCGACGTGGCCGAGCCATCGGAGTCTATGTGCCTTTGTTTTTGATAACAGCTAAGCGTAATTTAATACGGCGGATTATACAATACGGCTGCGACATGTACACGGCTTTTGTTTCGTTTGTAAAAAAAATAATGGAATTTCTATTCCAGGTATTACTGTCGGTTTGACATCGATACCACAGGGTATAGCGTATGCCATAGTCGCAGGGGTTCCGCCACAAGTAAGTTTCTTATTTATTCTACCACCTATCACATGAAAAATATCCGCTTTCCACTTAAAGCATACTGTTCTATTCCAACCAGGAGAGCCTAATTTGAAGCGGGCGTTACGACCGAATCGGATTTCCCATCCCTTCCACACGCGCTGTGCGCGCTCTTGTTTGAATGCGATAGGTATATTCTCATGCGTTAAGCGACGGCTTCATTATTAGTCACCCAGATTTGGACCTCCTCTTACACAATTCCTTTAATTCCTTGGATGCGGGCGGAACAGGCCCTATCTGTATGGAGAATAACGAGCAAGCTGGTAAGTAATTTCCAGCAGTAGTCGACTATTGCCTGAAATGATGACGATGATAAGTTCGGGCTTTTCTTTTTTGTGTGATAGTGGCAGATGAGTAGACCTGTAGGTTAGCGATTGCCGCCTCTCATAGACACTCGCAAGACCAGCGGAGATGCTGCTTCACGGCGGTCTTCTTGAGGCCGTGGTCTCACTCCGGTCGAGTCGGCCGAGCGTAGCTCTTCCACAATTTGTAGTCACCAGTCAAGCATTAGGTGATAGTGATAAGCAGGGATGTTACGAATATTCGCATTCGCATTCGCTTATGCGAATGGTTCGCATCGTAACATTCGCATCGACATTCGCATTTCGCTAAAAGCAATGCGAATGTGATGCGAAGCGAATGCTGGTGCAGGTCGTGGTAGCGTGAATTCGTGACTCTGGATCTTGCTAGACTGACACTGGACTGTTTCTTAAAATATATTCTGCCTTATTTAAACTTTGACTATGAAGTCTGAGGTACCTTGGCCAGTGGGGCAGTATAAAAACTGATGCAACTTGTTACTGTATTGCAGGTGGGTTTATACTCCAGTATCTTCCCGGGCATGGTGTATGCCCTGTTCGGCAGCTGTAAGGATGTAACAGTGGGTCCTACCGCCATCTTGGCAGCTCTCCTGGCGAAGTACGTGGCCCAGTCGGTGGATTTCGCCTATCTAGCTGCTTTCCTCTCTGGCTGCTTGATACTTCTGTTGGGGGTACTTCAGCTTGGTTAGTATCTTCATTACAATCTTCATCATCCACAGGTTTTTTATGACTTCCAATTAACTTTAAGGTGTCATTGAAATCCTAACTAATATTATAAATGCGAAAGTAACTCTGTCTGTCTGTCTGTTACTCTTTCACGCCAAAACTACTGAACGGATTTAAATGAAATTTGGTATACAGATGATCTAGACCCTGAGAAAGAACATAGGCTACTTTTTATTGCGAAAAGGGGGTTGTATTTTCCTTGATTTTTTTCATTTTCAGGTTTCCTTCTGGATTTCATATCAAAGCCAGTGATAAGTGGGTTCACGACGGCAGCGGCACTGCAGATAGCGGCTTCTCAACTTAAGTCTTTATTTAGAATATCAGGTAATAGTATTTATTTATTTATCTATTCCGATACTTTTAGTAGTAGGGAATTGAAACAGAGATCCAGAGATCACGGCCCGGTACTTAAACCACTGGACCAAAGGGGCGTTTTTTTATTTTAGATACTAGCGATAAAAGAAAACTTGAATGCGAGCGTTTTTTCAGGCAGAATTGATATTTTCATTTGTCGTAACTTTTTAAATAAACTAAGTGTTTATGGAAAGTCTTTGTATATATTGTATAGTCAGCATCAAAATGATCTTAGCATTTTAACCTGCCAAAATATTCGAGCTTTATTATTGTTGTAGGGTCTTCGGGGCACACATTTATAAGTGCATTGGTGAATTTCTTCACCAACATAACGACGGTGCATCTTTGGGACTCGGTGCTTGGGGTCTCCACCATAATATCACTTATTATTTTGAAAGTAAGTAATATTTGTGACTTTGAATCTCATCATTCCTGATACAATCACGCAGGGAGATTCCGAGCATAGCCCTCTCGATTGCCATCTGAGTGACTTTGAGCTTTCTTAAGCGGCCCATTGTAAGCGGCCACGTTTCAGTTCCGTAGGTCATCACTGGCAACACACACGCATTAAAGACTTTTGTCTTGTGACACTGTGGTAAATGGGCCGAAAATATGCTATGTAGCTTCCCAAACGCTGCCCATCCGAGTTGGTTTCGTAAATCGACTTCTTTCTGGAAGTTGGAGTTACCAAGTTGCATTTACCAAGTTGGCCTTAACAAGTTGTACATACTAAGTTGGACTTACCAAGTTGTACTTTTTGTCGAGGTTCCAACTTTTACAAGAGATCTAAGGTCGTTAAGGTCGATAAAAGGTAGATCGACGAACTGAAGGTTGCGGGAATTGGGCGTGTGGCACAGGACATATCTGTGTGAAGAACATTGATGGAGGCCAATGTCCAGCAATGATAATCCATACTATCCATACTAATATTATAAATGCGAAAGTAACTCTGTCTGTCTGTCTGTCTGTCTGTCTGTCTGTCTGTCTGTTACTCTTTCACGCCAAAACTACTCAACGGATTTAAATGAAATTTGGTATACAGATAATCTAGACCCTGAGAAAGAACATAGGCTACTTTTAATTGCGAAAAGGGGGTTGTAAGGGGTTGAAAGGGGGGTAAAAAGTTACTTTTCCACGCGGACGAAGTCGCGGGCGGCCGCTAGTAATAAATACTTCTGACTACACCTCTAGATCAGCTTGACACGAGGAGTTTGGCCTTAAAAATAATCATCAATCATCAATCGTTTTTTATGTTATAGTTGGCAGACGAGCAGACGGATCACCTGATGGTAAGCGATTACCGCCGCCCATGGACACCAGCATCACCAGTGGTGTGGCAAGTGCGTAGTTTACCTTTTGACCCCCCTCCCGGTCCCAACCATCGTCGGTTGGTGATTATTTTAATAAAATAATAACAATTTCTAGAAAACCGCCATACCAGTGTCAGAATCGGCCTCGTCGCTGCGCCGGCGCGCGCTGCGCACGTGGCAGTACGTCGTGCAGGCGCGGAACGCGCTCGTCGTGCTGGTGTGCGCGGTGGTCGCCTTCGTGCTGCATAGGTATGGGAGGACGCCGTTTGCACTTACAGGTATGTTTTTAGGCTTATCTTATTTTAGTTAGTAGTTGTGAATATATTTGAATACTAGCGGCCGCCCGCGACATCGTCCGTGTGGAAAAGTAACTTTTTACCCCCCTTTTAACCCCTTACAACCCCCTTTTCGCAACAAAAAGTAGCCTATGTTCTTTCTCAGGGTCTAGATCATCTGTATACCAAATTTCATCTAAATCAGTTCAGTAGTTTTGGCGTGAAAGAGTAACAGACAGACAGACAGACAGAGTTACTTTCGCATTTATAATATTAGTATGGATTAAAGTCCATTTGAATATTAACATTGAAAATGTTTTTTTATTTACTCTAAGAGAGACCCCACACTACACCCTTGGGGACCATTCAAGTATTACGTAAACAGATAAAATGGTCGAAAAAATATACTCTTTTCTTAATGAATTTATCAAAAGTAAGCACAGATAATACCGCCACCCCCATCGATGCTTACGTAATAATTGAACGGTCCCTTGGAGCATTGGCGTCTTGCCGGCGCTCTCCCCCCCACTAGTTTCATCATTTCAGCCAATAGACGTCCACTGCTGGACATAGGCCTCCCCCAAAGTTCTCCACACAGATCGGTCCTGTGCCACCCGCATCCAATGGACTCCCGCGACCTTCACCAGATCGTCGGTCCACCTGGTGGGAGGCCTGCCACGGCTGCGGCCTCCTGCGCGCGGCCTCCACTCTAGGACCTTTCCACCCCAACGGCCGTCTGTTCTCCTCGCAATGTGCCCTGCCCATTGCCACTTCCGCCACGCAATTCTTTGTTTAGTTTTTATTTAATTTTATCTTATTTGCAAAACCAACAGCTGTTTACACATACACAATAGTTCTTACAATGTTTTTGCATCCAGGCACTATACAAGGCGGCCTGCCCCGCTTCGGCCCGCCGCCCTTCAGCACGCAGGTCAACAACGCCACCCTGGGCTTCGAGGGCATGGTCGCCACCTTCGGCGCCGAGGGGCTGGTGATGCCGCTGGTAGCCATACTGGAGAGCATTGCCATTGCTAAGGCTTTTGGTAAGCGAGTGAGGGTACCGGAGACCCAATGAGGGGTTTTGCAAATGCTAAATCCGATAGATGGCGATACGTTGACATCAGGTCCAACTTTGACGACATTGGTTATGTCATAACATAACTTCATAATTTTGACATATACGTTAAAATGTAACCAATCTACTCGTTGTTGGACCTGACGTCAAAGTAACGCTATCTATCGGATTTTGCATTTGCAAAAACCCTAATTCCGTGTATAGTCGGATTTTTAATTAGACAAAGTGATTTGACAGATGTCAATGTGTCATTCCCATACATTTTACATTTTCAAATTGTCAAAATGTATGGGGAATTGACATTTGCATCTGTCAAATCACTTTGTCTAATTGAAAATCCGACTATAGATGAATCTTAGTTCTACAGTATTTTTTTACACGCGACAGCTCCGATTTCATGAAAATAAATTAGTGCAAATATCTTTCTTTCAGCTGGCAGTTCAAGAGTGGACGCGACGCAAGAGATGATAGCGATAGGCATGGTGAACATGCTGGCCTCTTTCGCCCAGAGCATGCCAGCTACTGGCTCTTTTACGAGGACGGCCATCAACCATGCCAGCGGGGTCGTGACACCCCTAGGATCCTTTATTAAAGGTAATTTGAGACTGGCGGAAACATCCTTAGAGCTGCTGCTCTCCTGGTACTTTTATGAAATAATAAGTCAAGGGCAAGAACCAACTGCTCAATATTTTCTAAATGTGATTTTGCTGCTACCTCCATCTTGTTACTAGTATTCTGGTACAACATGAAGACTATTTTTGTGATAGGTGGCTGACGAGCAGACGGATTACCTGATGGTAAGTAATGGGGGCTACCGCGTGTGGAAAATCCGTTAGATGGCGTACGTGTAGACTGAGGTCCAACTACACGGTGATTGGTTATTTTTGATGTGAGTTGTCTAAATGTCACTAAACGACCAATGATGTTGAAGTTGAACCTCAGTCTACAAGTACGCCATCTAACGGATTTTCCACACGCGGTAGCCCTCATTGCCCCCATAAACACCCAGAGGTGTCATAAGCGCGCTGCCAACCTCAAATTTATTATTTTATCTTGTGACAAAGCTTTACATTAAATACTAGCGGCCGTCCGCGACTTCGTCCGCGTGGAAAAGTAACTTTTTATACCCCCTTTCAACCCCCTTTTCGCAATAAAAAGTAGCCTATGTTCTTTCTCAGGGTCTAGATTATCTGTATACCAAATTTCATTTAAATCCGTTGAGTAGTTTTGGCGTGAAAGAGTAACAGACAGACAGACAGAGTTACTTTCGCATTTATAATATTAGTATGGATTTTTGTCATTGTCTTCATAATGATGTTCAAACATTCCTGGATTTTACTTACTCCAAGACTTCCGAATTCGATACCACCTTGGAAACATTTCTTCGCGTGATAAATACTTAGTGTATGGACTTTAAAATAAAAGTTAATGATACATTTTGTTTTCCCCAGCATGTCTAGTCCTTCTGTCCGTCTCGTTGATGACGGAAGCCTTCTATTTCATCCCGCGCGCGACGCTGGCTGGCATTATCTTCGTCGCCATGGCCTCGCTCATAGAACTCGACATCATCAAGAAACTTTGGCGGAATAGCAGTAAGTAGAACTTTCCACTAGTGTCCTAAAATCCAAAAAACCAGCAACGGAAATTTCATGTATCTCAAGAAAATATAGCTGAGACTCTTCTAGCGACTCTTAATATTAATATTCTTTTCACCCACGGAAAATACCGTAAAATTACAGACTTTCTTCTGATTACACTGGCAGCTAGTGGTAAAATAGAAAGTCGTATCATATTTTGTTTCTCGTAGGTATTCATATTTTGTTTTCGATGTTGGAACATCATTGTAGCTAAGAAGTAGAAACATGATAACACTAGAGTTGCCATAAACAGGGGTGAGAGTAATACGGCAGCATAATCATGTTAGAGGTATCTTAAAGGATGATTCTGGATGAACAAGGATGACTTCACCCGTCATGCGTTACGGAACTCTCTTTTATGATCATGTTTGTCAACTATTGCTTTCAAGTAGATTAATCTCGAGCCTAAATAGCTCGTGTCAAATGAAAAAAAAATCCTAATTCATTATGAATTATATGTAAGTAAATAGAACTCAAAAAATATTTTTTTGTCACTACAGAGATATTGTATTGATGTATTGTATGTTATTGAGATATTGTATTTGTAAATTACTATTAGCATTAAGTTCTGTAATGTGTTGTGCAATAAAGAGTATCTATCTATCAACAGAGTTGCAGCTGGGAGTATACCTAGTGACGGTGATCACCGGCGCCTGCGCTGGCCTGGAGTACGGCATCCTCGCGGGCGCGTGTCTGGACGCTCTGAGGGCGTTGGCTGCTGCTGCTAGGCCGCAAGTGGAGACTAGTACTTTCAAGGTATTGGGGTACTCCTTACGATTTATTGATCCCTAGTACATAATATTGCTAATCCGACATCCGTGACTTCGTTGTATGATGGTTTTTTATCACACTGTCTTGTTTAGGCGCATTTGAGCTACTTGGCCAAAACACGCCTATTTTCTCTACCCGTTGGGACCACTCTGCATTTGGCCCACTTAGCATCGCTAAAAGGTGTCGTGTTCGATTGTTGCGTCTTTTTTTAGTTCACGAGAATATTGTAAATCATCGTATTGCATGAATGCCTGAATTATGTCAGAATTTAGATTTGAGAAGAAGGTAGCAATCATTTTCATTTGTGCATTTGTATTTTGCTCAACCATTTGTGCACTTGATCATCGGCGTCTGCATTGGCCTATATAGAGTATAGCATTCTCGCTGGCGCGTGTGTGGATGGCCTGTTCTTTGAGTATTTTATTACTCCTTACAATAACGCGGACCGTACATCCTGATTTGAAGTCTCTATGCCCGGTCCCGTCCCATGTCAATAAGGTCGTCATATGTCAATAAGGTTGTTTGGGATGTCATCATCATCTTCATCATCAGCAACCCACGCTCGTCCACTGCTGGACATAGGTCTCCCCCAATGCACGCCACCGCTCCCGATTTTCGGCCACTCTCATCCAACTCACTCCAGCCAGCCTTCGAATGTCGTCATCCCATCTTGTAGCAGGGCGTCCAACACTACGTTTGCCGAGTCGCGTTTGGGATGTGATTTATTATTATTATTTCTATATCGTCGTTCAAGAAGTGATTGATCGTTCCAGGTGGGCAACCAAGACTGCCTGCGTATCGCACCACTGGGCTGGGTGTCGTACGCGGCGGCCGAGCGCGCCGCCGCGCTACTGCGCGCGCACACACGTGCGCACCCGCGCGCCGTGCTCGTGCTCGACGCCGCACAGCTGCGCGATGTCGACATCGGCGCAGCGGAGGTATGCGCCAACTCATGCCCACACTGACACAGCACACACACACAAATGCACACTCGCGCACACCCATGCACAATCACACACACATGCACACGCACACACACGTACACAAACACATACTTAAAGTGATTCACGAACTCACATAGACACACGCGCACACACGTTTATACACACACATACAAACGCACAGCAATACTCACATGCACATACACTTATATATTATTATGCAAACACACACTCGCACACATACACAGACACTCTCACTCATGCACACACCTGTAGCTCTGTATACACATGCAGGCACACATACACACATACAAACATAAACACGTATACACACGCGCATACACTTACTAAGACACACTCACATATACACACACACACTCACACACGCATATACACACACACACGCACAATACGCCCATACATACAAATATACACACAAACACACACACATACACACACACACGCACAATACGCCCATACATACAAATATACACACAAACACACATACACATACGTACTGAGACACACAAACCGGCCCATGCTAAAGAAAGTGTGACTCTTCCACGAACTAAATCTAAAGACGACGTCTTCCTTCCAGAACCTAACAGCTGTCATTCTGGACCTGGAGAAGCAAGGCCACCGGATCCTCCTGTGGAACTGCTCGGAGCGCGTCCGACGGCTCCTCGAGGATATGCAGCCCGGGTTCGACAGCAGGCTCGTCTCGGGGCCCAGTATAGATCAGCATATTCTAGGTAACACACACATCCGTAATTCAATAGTAGTTTGTGTGACTGTTACATTAAGAGTTTTTAAAACAAGAGCGTTAAAAACGCGGCTTGGAGAGTTTTTTGTTAGCATTCGCGAGTGTTTCAATACCAGGTTATGTGCAGTCTCACACACTACTATGTCTACATTTATATTTTACTTGGTTTATTTATGTTAGTTATGGATAGTTTTTTTGCGTATTAAAATAAGTATCAATTTTTTTTAACAACAGTTAAAGTTTGTTGATATCTCTGAATGCGACATTTTATCTTCAAAGAAATCAAAGGGAAATAACTAACTTCTCTACGATTTGGGGAGTCTTTGAAGATGGGTCCAGTTTACCCAATAATACCGAAGCTTGGAATTGCTATGGACAACAATATCACTATTTGTATTTGATTGTGAAGTATTCATCTTTTTTCAGGCTTAGGCGTCGTCCACAGAAGAGATCTTTACTGAACAAAGACATGGAGATTCGTGGATTAGAAGTATTTAAACATTCCAATGTCTGTGTTGAAGTACTAAGGTATTCTTCCAAACCTTATTTAATAATACAGTGTATTAGTTAGACCTATGTTAATTAACGTTATAACGTATCAACAACTCCGTGTGATATATTTACCTATATTATTTATTCTCGTTTACCCCACCAGCCGGGCTAAGATGCGCACGAGATAATTTGTCGACACTCGTATTTTGTCGGCGCAAGTTGCGTCTCGCTCATCTGACTGAGCGATGAGTGGGATAGAAGGATGCACTCTCGCGAACGAGTCGACAAAATTTTGTCGCGGTGCGCATGTTAGGCCTACAGATGTTATAATACTAGATTGCAGAGGCATAAACGAGAATTCTATTAAAAATATTTCTTTTCCCGTACGTCCCACTGCATTGATATGGTAAATAATTTTGGGTTGGGAAGTAAGATATTAAATAATAAGAAATCTAAACTCTATTGAGTGTAGCTCATTAGCTACACCAGAATTCCCGTTAGTCCCACTGGTGGGTTGAACAGGAATATTCTGTTACCTGTTCATTTATGTAAGGAAATGTCTTCCCTACAGAAAATAGATAAATATGTATATTTGAAGTAATAATGTAGCTAGCACCTATGTTAAGATTTGTTATGAAATTAAATGTTAATTTTATATTATAGAACTATGTATATGAAATCAATTCAACAATAAATGTTACATCTTATTAGTATAAGTTATTTGTTTATGACAGACTGTCGTTGTAGTCTGAGAAATGAAAGAATGTGAATAAGATTACTCTTGTTATTATCATTGTAATATAAAATATTATGAATATTGATGTAATATTTCTAGCTTTGTAATGTTATCTGTTTTATTATTATATAAAAAAGCTGTGATCAACTGTACATTGAAAAACTTTTGCGTCACGCGCTTATATATCATTGAGAAAATAGTTACCTACACGAAAAGTTGGCAGGAAAACAAATTGGTTTGTTGTAGTTCTTCTTGGAGGAGAACAGCAAAATATAACGTGGTAATCTTATATATTCATATAGGATTACAAATGTATTTATGCAGTTGGTGTATCAAGAAAACTTGACTCAAAATGTTAAACATTTTAGTTTCATAAAAGTGATAGTTGAAAACGCTTTATAACTTTTAATAGACGATTTTTATATCTTGACGAGAAAGTATTTTTGAAATGGGCTTAAAACTACCAGTTTATTGTGACACGAACTGGTTTTGTCTGCTACTGATTGGGTATAGATACTGTGGATAATTAATATTTAGCAGCTTAAATTTGTGATTTAGAATTTTTAAGCTTAAACTGTTATAAAGATTAAACTATTATTGTTATGACTGCTTTATTAAATGTGTATAAAATTGTAAATAAAATGATTTATCTTTAAGAGATGGTGTTTAAATTATAAAAGCCCATGATTTTCGTCAGTTGCTATTTCGGCGACTTAGGTACAATCTCATTTTTGGTCTTTAACCACATCTACCAACCATTCAGAACAGCATCTTTTCTAAGACTTGATAATTCGTCGATTAATACAAAATGAACAAGTTACATGACCGATTTCTTATTCGAAATTATAAAAGTCATACATAGAATATAGTCATAGAAGACGTCCGCCATTCGGGACCCCTACGATAGACTGCCTGAGAACGAACTCATGTCGAGGATTGGCCTCTCTTGCCCACTAATGACATATTTTGGGGAGTCTATGAGCGTCGAATATGATCCAAAATTAGCCGCCTCTTAAAATCTGCCGCCGAGAATTTTTCCACTATACGTACAGCCACACATTAAAGTTTACAAAACTGTCAAATTTCTTCAATTGACTCTCATCTTTCTGTCAAACATATAAGGTAGAATATCAATTGAGGAAATTTGACAGTTTCTGGTAACCTGATGTGTGGCTGTCTGTACATAGCCCCTGCATGGAAGGGGCGCTCTTTCTTATCCATTAAGCTACCATCGCTCTAAAATATAGCGAGATTAGACGAAAATATTTCCTTCTCTAGAATATCAGGCAGCTTATTCATAAAACGTGCCGTTGGTCTAGTGGTTTAAGTACCGGGCCGTGATCTCGGGTTCCCGGGTCGAGCAAAGAGTAACCTATGTTTAGATTTTTTCGACCATAGCTCGGTTTTATGATGATCACCAATCCGCATAAGGCAAGCGTGATGATTAAGCCTAATCCCATCATAGTAGCGATGACTTGATTTCTATTATGGAGGCCTTTGCCCTACAATATGCTGATACTTTTATTTACTTTACGACCTCGATGGCGCAGTTACTAAGGTCACCCGAAGCGCGAAAAGTCCCGGGTTCGATTCCCAGTCAAGTTAAGTTAAAAAACTAAATTTTCTAAGTTTTCTTGGGTCTGGGTGTTCTGGGTTGACATCTCCAGTTAATTGGGTATTTGACTAATCTCGATTTAGTAAAAAATATTGATACTCTATTAAAATATTGGTAAATAACAACCAATGGCCAACATTTTCAGTTAAAAATGTATCGTCTAGCTGGTTTTGTGAGCATTCAAAGTTTCATAGGCAAGTCCATTTTTTAAGTATAAAATTAAAAAATAATAATTATATCATTGAACTACCCGTTCATTTTCCACCAACTTTTATTATAAAACCATTTACTTAAACGAAACATTTGATATAGCTACCATACAAAATTTACTAGACGCGCATACAAGAGTTTGCGTTGTGACGTCACAATACAATAGCCATTTGTATAGAGCGTTTTTGGGCTTGCCCAAAATATGTGCTCTTAAAGTTGTGATATCTCAGGTAATTCAAATGAGAATCAAGTGATTCTTTCAACGATGTTTCTTAAATTGAGGCGTCTTTTGATTAAACACATAAAAAAATTTAGTCAAATACCCAATTATCGTCATCTGGTACACATAGTACAGGGTTTCCCCTAGTTTAAGATCAGGTTGATTGATGTGATTGTCTGGCGCATTCTTAGAGCATTCAACCATTGGTTTAATGCTCTAAGGGCGCATTTAATTATTTATTTTTTTATTATAGACAGCGAGATTAAAAGTAAAAAATCCCTGCCTAGAATATCAGTCAGGTTATCGTAAAAGGCGTCAGGCACCGGCGCATGTTAGAGCAGCGTCGGCCGCTGTCGGGAGGTGCATAAATAAGCCGCCCGTCTAAACCGTCCATCCCCTGTCAGGCTTTCTCAGAATGGGGTATGGGAACTAATTTTTAGGTATATTTTTTATATTTTATTTCGATACCTTTTACTTTTTCAAGTAATCAATTAGAATATTTTTGTAATCAAGACAGTAGTTATGTTTTAATTAATTTTTAAACATTTTAAATTCAAGCGTATTTGTGACGTCACAAGTGCGCTACACCATATTAATAGTGTTACCGCGTGCTTTTTTCCCCAAATCGTAGCAAATAAATTATATGTAAAATGTTACTTGTGGGCAAAATCCCTTTTAATCAGGGGAATTTTACATCACTGTCTGACAACATTCCGGCAAAACAAAAAACAGAGAGGTATCTCTAATCAATTTAATATCACCTTTCAAATAAATGTCAACTGGTTGGTAAGGTTTTATTGTACAACTAGCGCCAACTGTTGGTTCTTCCGATAGACTAAGTGTCAATCACAGTAGATGTCGCCTAATGTAGCATTTATTTTATCTTGTTAGTGTAGTATGACTGAAAATTCTTCTGACCTTGGGTCAGATGAAGGTCAAACGAGTTTTTATTGAAAATATCATTGATCTTATGCTTTTAAATTTTAAAAGCAATAAAATATGGTATGAAAGACAAATGCCTCGAAATGGTTTTCGATTTAGGACATGTTTGGTTTTTTTTCCCATACCCCATTCTTTAGAGAGCGGCGCAAGTTGAAAGAGGTGCGAGGTTAAGTTAGTGGAACTAGGATATAATAGACTGCATTAAATAAATCATGTTTTAACACGTTCAATGCCACCATAATTTTCTTGATTTCTTAGGCGGTGCCGCCCTGGAAAGATTGATGGACACGCCAAAGATTCTGAAACACCTGGCGGGTTCAAGTCATGGTAAAAGAAATTCGGAAGAACACGCCAGGCGTGTCTCTGGCATTGAATGTGTTAAAAGCCAGTTAGTCTACTGGTTTGAATACTGGGCTATGATGGTCAGGAAAATGTAAAGAACCATATTTTCTGAACAATAATAATAAAGAAAATGACAGGAAGTCGCAGCCGTGGCAAGTCCCCCTCAAGTTGGACTGACGATTTGGTGAAGATCGCGGGATTAATTCCTTGGTTGCGGAGATTAGAGGAAAAAATCCCTGCCTAGAATATCAGTCAGGTTATCGTAAAAGGCGTCAGGCACCGGCGCATGTTAGAGCAGCGTCGGCCGCCACCGGGAGGCGCATAAATAAGCCGCCCGTCTAAACCGTCCATCCCCTGTCAGGCTTGCTCAGAATTCTTTAGTGAGCGGCGCAAGTTGAAAGAGGTGAGAGGTTAAGTTAAGTTTAACTGTGGGAGAGCCACGCTTCGGCATGAATGGGCCGTCTCTACCGGAGTGATACCACTGCCTCACAGAAAACCGGCGTGTAGCAGCTCCTGTGCTGTGTTTCGCCGAGTGAGTGAGGGTACCGGAGGGGGGGGAGGGGATAAAAGGATGGCAGCGCACTTGTAACTCCACAGGTGTTGCAAGTGTCCATGAGCGGCGGCAACTGCTTACCATCAGGTGATCCGCCTGCTCGTCTGCTATATATAACATAAAAAAAAGTTACTGGAACTAGGATATAAAAGACTGCATTAAATAAATCATGTTTTAACACGTTCAATGCCACCATAATTTTCTTGATTTCTTAGGCGGTGCCGCCCTGGAAAGATTGATGGACACGCCAAAGATTCTGAAACACCTGGCGGGTTCGAGTCATGGTGAAAGAAATTCGGAAGAACACGCCAGGCGTGTCTCTGGCATTGAATGTGTTAAAAGCCAGTTGGTCTACTGGTTTAAATACTGGGCTATGATGGTCGGGAAAATCTAAAGAACCATATGTTCTGAACGATAATAATGAAAGAAAATGACAGGAAGTCGCAACCGTGGCAAGTCCCCCTCAAGTTGGACTGACGATTTGGTGAAGATCGCGGGATAATTCCTTGGTTGCGGAGATTAGAGGAAAAAATCCCTGCCTAGAATATCAGTCAGGTTATCGTAAAAGGCGTCAGGCACCGGCGCATGTTAGAGCAGCGTCGGCCGCCACCGGGAGGCGCATAAATAAGCCGCCCGTCTAAACCGTCCATCCCCTGTCAGGCTTGCTCAGAATTCTTTAGTGAGCGGCGCAAGTTGAAAGAGGTGCGAGGTTAAGTTAAGTTTTAACTGTGGGGAGGCCACGCTTCGCATGAATGGGCGTCTCTACCGGAGTGAACCACTGCCTACAGAAACCGGGTGTAGCAGCTCGTGCTGTGTTTCCGACGAGTGATGTGAGGGTACCGGAGGGGGGGGAGGGGATAAAGGATGGCAGCGCACTTGTAAGCTCCACAGGTGTTGCAAGTGTCCATGAGCGGCGGCACTGCTACCCATCAGGTGATGATCCCGCCTGCTCGTCTGCTATTATCAACATAAAAAAAAAGTTTATTGGAACTAGGATATAATCGACTGCTTTCGAGTCATTTAAACGCCAGTTTGTCTACTCGTTTAATAGATCATTTCGGTTTATGTATTGTAACTTAGTTGTTGGAGACTCCTTTTGGACATAAAGATGCCTGTTATGCAGAAGATGCAGCTGAAAAGTTAAGTTACTTATTTTTTCTTCTTACCTCTTTAGAGCTATTTCCATACCTCTAGGGGTTATACCCGTTATTATTATATTCCCGTTATCACCTCCAGGTCTTGACCCACAGTGGGCCAATTGGGAATTCTATAAATGAATTTATCGAGAGAAGTGGAACTAGTGAGAAGAAAAAGGAACCTTAGACACACTCGCTGGCAGTTTGTACCTTGGCCCTAATTCTAAGTGCCATAGAACAAAGCCTACGCCGCGACAATCCCCCCATTTATTTTAAATCGTAAATACAGACGCAAGGAGATGTTCTTTGTGCCGCGTTGGGTCGGTTTTTGGCCAATCGTTTTGGACCCAAGTAGGTACCTAAGTATTTTTTATGTAACAGGTCATTGGTTTAGCACTCTTTTCTCCTCCTCAATTAGGCCACCGATACCCTCACTCGACGAAACACATCGCAGGCGCTGCTTCTTGGTATTCCTCCGGTCGAGCCGGAGCCATTCATGCTGAAGCGTGACTCTCCCAGTCCCAGTAGTTCAACATCATCATTTTAGACAAACGTCCACAGCTGGACATAGGTCTCCCCTAATGTTCTCCACAAAAAGGTCGGTCTTGTGCCACCCGCATCCAAGGAATTCCCGTGACCTCCACTAGATCGTCAGTACACCTGGCTTTGACTTCCTGTACGCGGCCTCCACTTAACGACCTTTCCGAACCGACGGCCTTCTGTTTCCCTCGCAATGTGTCTTACCCCCACTTGAGCCACCCAATTCTTCAGGCTATGTCTGCGACCTTAGATCTGCGGATCTCATCATTTCTGTCACAATCACGCAAATAGTCCCAGTGGTTGACTGAACCCAATCCACTCCCCTCCCATTCGACTGGCTTGCAACGCTCCCCCACTAAATCCCGGTTAAAATTCAGGGAGTTAATCCCTGAGTAATGGCTCGCGATCCGAGTGACATCTATAAAACGATTGTACATAACCCGATGAATATACAATAATTTGTATTTCCCTTCCGTTAATCCATGAGTTTTGTGTTGTGATGCAGCGTTGGCTTATCGGGGTAATTTAAGATGTGGGATTGTGGAAAATACGGATAAGCTTTTTAAGATGTGTGTCCCATTATCTGTAACTTAATGCAAAGCGTTCATTCTCGTGTCCCGTTTAGCTGAATCCCCGATATTGGGGACAGAAGGGATAAAAAGATTTGAACTACTCCGCATTATCCTTATTGGAAATCTACTAACCATTTTTAGAGTTTCGTAGCCTAATGGCATCTTGAAAGAACTGTATTAGATCGGGGCGCCAAGATTGCATATCTTGGGCAACCTACTGGTTGGTCGTGGGTCTGTGAGGCGCCCACGGTATCGCTGGCGGGACATAGTAAACGCGAAGTTGCAAGAATTGGAAGCAGGAGATGGGCGACAAGCTGCACAAGACCGAGACAAATGGCGACATCTCGCCATTTGTCTGGTTATATGTCATTTTGGTCTGGCC
The DNA here is from genome assembly GCA_014851415.1 of Cnaphalocrocis medinalis. Lineage (NCBI taxonomy): Eukaryota > Metazoa > Arthropoda > Insecta > Lepidoptera > Crambidae > Cnaphalocrocis > Cnaphalocrocis medinalis. Next base: position 10,991,775 of record CM026288.1, read on the forward strand.
ATATGTCATTTTGGTTTGTTGCGCCATCGGAGTAAGTAAGTTACTTACTGCTACGGAACCCTTATTCAAATGGACGCTTTTTTGTATAAGTATAAACGTTTTTTAGGTGTTCGGTTTGCATTATAAGTCTTGACGTTTCGGCTGCGTTATAGCAGCCAGGGTCAAGATGTGGAACCTTCGGACTCCCTCAAACGTTCGCAAGTGTTCTAATCGCCACATCTAGCAGAAAATATAAAGCATTGTTCAGAAAATACACACACAACATCTCATGCATTGCCCTGATTCCGTACTAAGTAGTTTTAAGCGCTTGTGTTATAGATATATTAGACAACAGAGGAAACAGAAATACATAAGAATACTAAACCCTGAACAAATTAAGTAAGTGTTCATCACACGAATGATTGTCCAGGGTGGGATCGAAACCACGACCTTTGGCGTATGAGCCAGGGTCATATCCAAATGCACCATCTGGCCAGTAATGTAGTTAATAGTTAAACGTCTTGTTCAACGTTTTAATAAATCATATTGATTATATTACGACGTGTAGCTAAACCAACCAACATTCCTTACCCTCAAAACGGATTTGCTCCGCCATTGTTGCTACTTTCAAGTTTAGACTGTTTCCGTTCCAATTGCCAGTTTATCAACAACATTTGGAGTTGGCGAGTTGTCAGTCCCGGCACGTCGCTGAGTTACTGCGCGGATGCAACCCGGAAGCGGGACCGACACTCCGAGTGTGTGAGTTATTAAAATTGAACTTGCCTTAATAGAAGTAGACATATTTCGGGTGCGTGGGAGAGTGTATGTATATTTTGCTAGTGAGATGGGGAGCATGTTATTGAAATTCGTGGAGTTTAAGCAGCCACACATCAGGTTACTACAACCTTTCAAATTTCCGCATTTGGTGTTCAACCTAATGTGTATGATGGTAAGATGAGAGTCGATTGACGAAATTTGACAAGTGTGTTTTTCGAACATAGCTCGGGTTGTGATTCTGATTACCAAAGCGCTTTAGGCAAGGGTGGTGATTAAGGGCCTATATAGACGAAACTAGCGCCGCCAACCAATTTACACTGATTGTAACGACAATATGAAATTTTTTAAGAAAGTATAACATTACAGACCTAGAAGCAAGTAAATTGGATCTTTCAAGATCCCATACAATATTTTTAACACGCGACAAGTAACAATAATGTTAATTATTGCTAAAAGTGCTACACATTTTTTAATTCTGTGATGTGATGTGAAACAACTGGTGTTGAGGGTGTCCGTCCATGGATGGCGGTGATCGCTTACCATCAGGAGATCTGTTTGCTCGTCTGCCACCTAACACATAAAATAAACAGCAAAAGGTTCACCAAAGACGTGCAGTTTTAAATTTTAATTGACTCCATTCCTCTAAGAAGCTACGACTCGTTTAATTCAATGCGAAGCTAAATTACAAGAAGTGTAGGAAAAAACTACAGTTTATTTATTCACCCGGTTTTGCATGAGCATAATATTGCATTAAGTAGATGTTGCATGAATATTTTAATAAAAAGTGCTTTACTTCCGAGTCTTTCTTGACTCGAATGTGAAATAAAACTAAGTAGGAAGAATTAACAGCACTCATAGAATTAGTAAGTATATCTTTATTTGAAATGTAAAAGCTTTACCTCGAAATTGTAAGAAATTTCATGTCTTTAAAGAAGGCTAAATAGGTCTAAGAACATATTTGTACCTACACAACATCTACATCTTTATGTACTACCCTATTTATTATGAATAAATGATTTTGTATTTTGTACGCCAGATCAGCTCGCTCGTGGCAGTGGTCTGGTCAATGGCTATTCTTCTAGAACTAACTTTCTACAGTGATTTTTGACACGTGATAGCTGACATTGCCACTCACAAGCTTCATTATGCTTATGCTTGCTCTACAGCAGTGGTTCTTAACCGGTGGTCCGCGGACCACTGGTGGTCCCTGGAGGCATTCCAAGTGGTCCGCGAAGAGATCGTAATAAACAAGTGACGTGACGTGATGTGTCGAGTCAACACAACGCAAACGGCGCGCCATTTCGGGCCGCGACGCATGTCCTAAGTGTATGGTCCCTGACAAGACAGAATTTTGGTAAAATGGTCCCTCATGACTTAAATGTTAAGAACCACTGCTCTACAGGGTGCATCTGTAAATATTTAAAAGCGGAGCGGGGCGGAAACAGAGAGGACTGAACTCCGCCTAAAGAATGGCATAAAAACTCCGCTCCTTGACAGACAAACTTCTTCTATTTTCTTTTGTGGCAGACGAGCAGACAGTGATCTGTCTTGACCTGACCTGATGTTAAGCGATGGCCGCCGCCCATAGACACCTTAAACACCAGTAGAGTTCACAAGTGCACTGCCAACCTTAAGCCCCTTTCTCCCAATTGGGCCTCCGGTGCCCTCACTCACTTGACGAAACACAACGCAGGCGTGCTTCACGCAGGTCTTCTAGGTCACTAGTGGAAGATAATAAGCTAACGTATTTTTAATTACTGTCGGGAAAACACCACAAACAATACTCTTGTTTACTAATTATTCCTCCGGGCTAATTAACGCGTATTAATGCCTGTAGTAGCCCAGGTTTATCTGTTGTTTGTTTGGTAATGAGGATATTAACTTACATCCCCAGCGGAGTTTTATATTTGAAGAAATACGCACTCTATGTATTATAGTGCGTATTTCTGCGTGTACATCCCTACGAGTGGTGTTGCGATGTCTCTGGGGGGTGGCAATCAATTACCATCTGTGTTGCGGGTACCAATGGACGGCGGCTATCGCTTACCATCTGTATTCTGTGTTGTGGGTGCTTATCATATGGGTGGCGGCAATCGCTTACCATCAGTGTTGAGGGTGTCTCTGGGCGGTGGCAATCGCTTAACATCTGTGTTGCGGGTGCCCATGGGCGGCGGCAATCGCTTACCATCTGCGTTGCGGGTGTCTCTGGGCGGCGGCAATCGCTTAACATCTGTGTTGCGGGAGTCTATGGGCAGCGGCAATCGCTTACCATCTGTATTCTGTGTTGTGGGTGCCTATCATATGTGTGGCGGCAATCGCTTACCATCAGTATTCCGCTTCGTTATTTTGCTTTCCCTACAAAAACCCCAGTCTACCCAGACATTGGTGTGTAAAAATCCTAAAGGCGCTATCTAAAAACGTATTTCAAATTCACCGCTAACTTAAGTATTATGGTAGAAAGTTCACCCTATATGATCTTTGCTTGGTCTTTAAAACATAGGTACTTGTACAATAGGGATTAAGAAACTGCTAACTTTTTAAGAGCCACATTCTACGTATCTTGGCGCGGTGTTGCCAACAACAATTCTTGGACAATACACATGGAAACCAGTAAAATCCCAATACTGTCTTAGTAACATCTTTTATTTTGGAAACTTTACCTTCATACACGTCTTTACACAGCGTCTTGTCTACCGCACTCGCCATCTTCCCTCATTCCATCTAACGCATTTATAGGTCACTAGCCTTTTGCTTGCAATGGGGGGGTTAGAAAGGAGCAAAAAGTAGCCTATGTTACTACTCTCCATCCCTTTAACTATCTCCACTTAAAAAATAACGTCAATTCGTCGCTCCGTTTTGCCGTGAAAAAAAGACAAACATACAGACAGACACACTTTCCCGTTTATAAAATTTGTATGGATTCATCTTCAAGTATGTATTCATTCTCCATTTGTCTGATCATACTAATTCACGGTTAGGAGCGGATAAGTGGGGTTGTGGTCACTTTAATTATAATAATATGTTCTTTAAATTTTCGCTTTAACAGAAACAGAACTACTATTATTATTATACACGGAAATTAACGCGCCGATAGTTTTTTATGAAGACGGATCTACTTGTTTAATTTATGAAGATGGATCTGCTTGTGACCACGGCTGCTGTAATCCAGCCGAAACGTCAAGCTGTAAAAATACATAACCATGTGCACAAATCTGTATCAAAGCTTTAAGTTGGCAACATTGATGTTAGAAGTTGTAAAACGTCTGAAGTTTCCTGTAGATGGCAGGAATTCCTCGACTCATCAGCATCTGTTTAGTGTTCCTAGTTAGTGCTAAGGAGAATGCCCCAGTTCCGCAATGGATACCTGGTTTATAGAAGTTGGTGCTTGTGCCCTGTGGCTAGGGGCGTTAAGAATACTGCTAAGGTATTCCCGGCCTGTCGTAAGAGGCGACTAAACGGGCTTCGGAGTACGTGAGCATGCCACTACTGGGGAGTGGCTTGCTCAGGATCACGACTCCGCGAGGGAAAAAATCCTACTGGGTGTCCTGGTAGGTCGCGCTTTTGGGAAGGGCTGCATTGCGCCAAACATTTTGGCTCAAAGTGGCGAGCGCGATTTGCGGCACGGTCCAGTCCCGGCTGTGGGGTATCCGACCGCGATTGCGCTGAGATGGACACCCCAGGGGTTTTGGTTAGGGTTAGAGTCCCACACACCACCTTGTCCCCCACATGTGGCAAGGTGAAGGCCATGATGGTTTCCCCTGGGGAAAAAAAAAATAGGATAAGTAAAATAAAGATATTATGATGGTTCTACCTACATGACGTTATCACTCCTAGTGTCCTTGTCCTTAATGATGATTAAGGACATGCTTAGGACATGAGACTTGCGATACTCTTACATTTTTGAGGGAGAGCCACGCTTCGGCATGAATGGGCCGGCTCGACCGCAGTAATACCACGGCCTCACAGAAGATCGACGTGAAGCAGCGCCTGCACTGTGTTTCTGCCTGTGTGATGTTGTATGTGTGTGTGTAAGTGATTAAGCTACTTATTTATGAGTCAGGTCAATGTATGAAATGTTGTGTGTGTGAATGAAATTATATGAAAGACAAAATTGTAACAGCCAAGCCACATCTGTCGGAAGCGCGAAGCAACTCTCGCGCACTTAGTAACACTCAGTTAGCTCGCAGTTAGCAGCGAGTTAACCGTAGGGTCACTGATAATAGGGTACTTGACTATTTTTTTTATGTGTTTTATCAATAGACCCCATCGTTGAAAGAATTACTTGATTATCATTTGAATTACCTGAGATATCACAACTTTAAGAACACATATTTTGGGCAAGCCCAAAAACGCTCTATACAAATGGCTATTAGAAGAGTGACGTCACACCGTTAGTATCTTGTGTGCGCGTCTAGTAATTTAGTTAGGTAGCTATATCAAATGTTTCGTTTAAGTAAATGGTTTTATAACGATAGTTGGTGTAAAATGTATGTATTGTTCGATGATATAAAAATATAAAAAAATATATATACTTTAAAAATGAACTTGCCGATGAAACTTTGTATGCTCACAAAAACAAGTAATTCGTTCTATTTTAAACTGAAAATTTTACCTATTGGTTATTATTTACCAATATTTTGATAAAGTATCAATATTTTTTACCATGTCGAGATTAGTAGAATACGCTATTGGAACAGCGAAGCCACATCTGTCGGAAGCGCGAAGCAACTCTCGCGCACTTCGTAACACTCAGTTAGCTCGCAGTTAGCAGCGAGTTAACCGTAGGGCCGCTGATAATTGCGCTCCGAACTCCGCTAGTTCGACTTGTGATTGAGTGAAACATGCCGTTGAGTGGGTGGCCCAAGTCACAAGCTTTTAGCTTTTAGTAAAGCCTTTTTTCTAAATTGATGGATTAAAACATCGATGAAATAATGCATCGTTCAATTGAATGTTCGACCTATAAAAAAGTTAGCAGTGCAGTTGTGAGTCCACTGGTGTTGCCACTGGTGGTGTCTTTAGGCGGCGGAAATAGTCTGCCACCAGATTATCCGTCTGCTCGTCTGCCACCTATCACTATGTGTTTCCTATGTTCCTTCGAAAGCCATATCACCGAGTTGCCCCATTGGGCATGTGGTACCCTCACACACCCGACGACACACAGTGCAGACGACAGTCTTATGTGTGGCCGTCTGAAGTGATATTACGTAACACTCCGGACTAGTCCGGACGAGCCAGCCCATTCATGCTGCCGTGGCTATAATTTTTCCATCGAAATTGCAAAAAATCTGACTATATAAGTTCATCGTTTTTCAGATTTGGTACCTAAATAATGATTCTACTTCATAATGTAGTTACAAAAAATATCTGATTTTTTTTAAAATCTGGTTTAACTAAGAGCCAATACATGGCGCTAGGAGTGCAGACATTGCGCTTTTTATAAAAGCCTTCACGTTGACTAAAAGATTAACATCTTTATGATTACTATATATTTATTTTTTTGGACGAAACCGGGTATGAAACACTACTTATGATAAGTGTGTAAGTATCCGCCTCCTCCTCTCTCTTGGACCATCAGAAATCGTCAATATAACAAGCCCAAACTATCTCCTCGGCATCAAAGCGAGATCAAGCGAAGTTTGCTTTTTATTCTCTTCGGACTTTCCGCCCGAACTAGGTTGTTAACCACTGCCGAGGCGAGCTTTTGCTTGAGCTTTTACATGATATTCATACAACATTTCTATTGTTACGACTGTCATTGAACCATCTGCAACTTATTTTAACTAATTTATAAATGTGAAAGTAACTCTGTCCGTCTGTGATTTCTATGAGGGAGGTTTCTTTGCTCTGCTCTGGGAACTGTACCGCGGAAAGTAAAGTATCAGCTTATAGACTGCTATAGGCTGATAGGTACTTTACTTCTGCTTTATATAAAACTAGTGGCCCGCCCTCACTTCGCTTTGGGAACGTAATTCAGAAATTAACTAATAGATGGCGCTGTGTCCAATTACATCGCGCAAGCGTTTCGTGATTTCGGTTTACCTATTAGCCTTGTTGTTGTCTATAAAAGTTATCTCTTTATAAATAGATTAGATAGATTTAGAAGTATAGAGTATAGAAGACAACAAAGCAATAATCACAAGTATAATATAGGTACTTAAATAGGTATCTCACTGCCACAGCGCGCGGTGGTGCAGTTGGTGGTGGGTTCTAGCTACTAAAAAGTGAGAGCTGCATTAGGGGTTCCGGGTTCAATTCCGGGTCGGCCTTGTACCTGAGTTTTTCTGTTCAGAAATCCTCAACGACACGCGTCAGCTCGTAGTCTGGAAGTTTTTGCTGAATAAAGATTGTTTTTTATTCTACATTACGACACTGAATACGAAAACAACCAACTGCGCGAGTCGAATGCCGACGGCTTGGGAAATGAATAAAAAACTGAATAGTATTACATACTTACCGCGTCACGTCAGATGTTTGGAAGCCGAAATATCTGAGAGACTTGTCTCATATTGTTTCGGGAGTAAAGCCACCTCATACATTTGTATTATCCCGCTATATGAGAATCATTTTCTATTTCTATAGATATGAAGTTCAAGTACAGTACACCCCACATCAAAGTATATAAAACTGTCAAGTTTCTTCAATGGGTTGTTATTTAGAATAGAATAGAATAAAAAGTGTTTATTTAGCACATAATAATCGGTACAAAAAATGCTTACAGCTAAACTTAACTAAACCATAAATTTAAAATTATGCGCTAAAAAGCATGTGTCGTGGTTACCGGAGTAGGCAACCGCGACGCTGATTTTCAGTGGTCACCTCAAGTGACAATATAAAGAGACATAACACAACTAAAAAAAATTACAAATCTAACTAGAAATTTACTGTCAAACACTCAATTGAGGAAATTAGATAGGTCGTATGGGCTTGAATTTCTTTGGTTGGATGAGTGATAATTGTAGGTCTAACACAAAATTATTAAAATACGACTGACAAATCATTTACCTATCATAATTTCTTCTATATTATATTATACTATTTATAAAGGTAATCTGACTAAATCTGAGTGAGTAAGGTCATAGTAGCGATGACTTGTTTTCTATGATGGAGGGCTTTGCCCTGCAGTGGGATAGTTTATAGGTGTGTTGTGGGAGTGAGCAAGGCTAACTGTGTGAGGGTACCGGAAACCAGTTCGGGGAGATGGGATTGAGGACCAAGGGGTTGACGCGCTTGTGGCTCCACTGGTGTTGCGGGTGTCCAAGGGCGGTGACAATCACTTGCCATCAGGTGATCCGTCTGCTCGTTTCCCACCAATCACATAAAAAAAGAACTAGCGGGCTTTGAATTTTCTTCCTTTAATGTTTATTCGTTCCTATGGTTTGAATACTGCGACATATTGACAGCCAAAATTGAATCAAAATCCTTCTGTTTCCACTTCGCCGGAAAAAAACTCATTCTTCCTTATGATAACAGATCCGAAAAACGTATATGCAAAATTGTTTCTCAAAATAAAACCCCATACGCCCCTCTATCCTTTATGGCAAATAGAAAAATATTTTGTTTAAGTAGAAGAGGGAAAAAGACATAAGTAAATTGTGTTTTTGTTCTCGTGAAACGCTACGAAACAAGACATAAGTTAATACAATGTAACTCAAAAATGTAAAATGTATTACAATGTTTAACGAATTTTCAAAAAAGCAGCCACGTGCAAGTCAAACTCAACTACTGGAGGCCCAATCTGGAGGAAAAGGGAGTTTAAAGTTGGGAAAGTACCTATTTGTGACACCACAGATTTTGTGTCCATTAAGCTCTATGGTTGCAAAAGAGGTGAGCGCACTACCATTGAAGCATAGGGCGGCATCCTAGATTTTAGATTTTCGGGTTGCATATATCTTACACAGAGTAGGAGACAGTGGCGCCCATCTACTATTATCTATCACCTATCTATGATTTTTTTGTAAATTTTTTGTTTACATCTGCATGTTGATCCTGGTTTTTTTTTGTAATTAGGTATTTTTTCCTGTTTTTAATTTTTTTTCTCTGTATCTGTTGTTTTGTGCATGTCTACTCTTTTACTTATAATTAAGATCTTATGGCGTCACCCAAGGTCCTGAAAAACCAGCGCTGCAGTAGCTGCTCGCGGCGGCTGTAGCATCATGCTGAGGCTGAACCTTGTTGGCCGCAACTTCTGTTTCCCTTGTTTTGTCTTTTTGTCTGTGTAAATGTTGTGGTCAATAAATGATTTCTTACTCTTATCTACATTGTATTGCACTTGCTGCTTGACGTTTCGGTTACGGTGCAGCAGCCGTGGTCGCAAGCGGACAAGAAGTCGCGTTAATTCCCGTTTTATTCCCACTAATATTATAAACGTTAAAGTTTGTACGTATGGATGGATGGATGTTTGCTCCTTTTCCACGCAAAAGCTACCGAATGGATTTTGATGAAACATTACAATAAAACTTGGGGGTTGAACTAACTTTGGTTTTGGTTTTGGTAGCTTTGGTCAGGTTGATTGGTGTGATTGTCTGGCGCATTAAATTTTTTTTTGGGGTATGTGAATAATTTATATTTTGTAGCAAGCTTGTCCCTTACCGCGTCATCGCCATTTTGAGATTCTATTCGATGATTTTTTCGATTGTAGGCTTCGATGCCATAGATCTATTGTATTTTGAATTATGTAGGTAAACCGTTTCCGTCTTAAATTTTTCCACAAAATGTTATCTCATGAATTATGTTTGTTTTACTGGCCTCCATTCTATGGTGTCGGGTCAAAGACCCTCAGTGTTTCCCTCTCCATCACCACTTGATGTGCTATTAACTATTGCGAGCCCGCGAGAGCGTTTGCTTGTAAACTTATTAACGCCATTTGTCTATGATATGACGTTTTCCCCGAAATAAAGGAAATAAATGAAGTTTTCCGCTTAACTTGAGTGGAGTTTAGTGTAAGATTTTGATGTCAGTTCGGACTCCCGCTGTTAGAATAGAAACAAAAGAAGAAAGAAAATACATTCATTAATTTGAAAAATATACGTGATACAGAAAAACCAGATATAGACAAAAGCGATAGACAAAAGCGAGCGTATCTTCTATATTCTATCTTCTATACTATTTATAAAGAGATAACTTCTATGGACAACGACAAGGCTTATAGGTAAACCGACAACACGAAACGCTTGCGCGATGTAATTGGACACAGCGCCATCTTTTGGTTCATTTCTGAATTACGGCCTCGAAGCGAAGTGAGGGCGGGCCACTAGTTCGTTCATAAAAGGTTAGCAATGCACTAGTGACTCTGTAGCACTACCATGAGTTTGAAATACTATTCTCGTTTTTGAAAACTATCGCTTTGTCTCTTTCATTGCGATGCATTTGAAAGAGACCGAGCAATAGTTTAAGTTATGTCAGTTTTCAAGTCAACTCATGGTAGCGCTACTGATATTGCGAGTGTCTATGGACGGAGGTAATCGCTTACCATCAGGTGATCCGTCTACTTGTATACTCCCTATATCATTAAAAGCACCTCAGTTCTACAGTACGTCATTTAGCGGATTTTTCACATGCGATTTTTTGTTTGTGCTTCACGCCGCTTTTCTGTGAGGCCATTATATCACAGATGTTACTAGTAAAGTATCAGCCTCTATACTGTAGAAAGTCATCGTTACTATGATGGGATAAGGCTTAGTCATCTTGCCTAATTGCGGATTGGTGATCACGAACACGAGCTATCTTTGAAAAATTCGTAACATACTTTTTGCTCGACCCGTGAATCGAACGCGGAAGTCAAGCGACTCGAGATCATGCTCCGGTACTTAAAGCACTAGACCAGCGTCCATAAGACCAACGGAGCGGCAATATTACTAGAAACTCATAATAATTGATATTATATTCGACTGATATAAGACTGATGTCTTAGCTATAAGCTGTTAGACGCGGTGTAAAATGTCGGACAAGCTTCGACGGGCTGTCGGTCCGGTCATCACGCGCGCCGCTCATAAACCAATAATCATATTATCCCGGGCTGCCCGCGCTATATTAGCGGCCCTTGGAGCCATTAAATACGCGTGTTTAAGATTATGCCACTTACTGCCGCACTCAGACGCGTCAATTAACTTTAATTGTCACTTAAGAAAAACAATTTGACACTTATTTCAATACGCACAATGACTAATATAATTAAGATAATTAATATTAAGGTTAAATGATGTCTCTGAATGCGGCAGTAAGGGCACGTAAGGGCCTGTTTCACAATCTAAAGATAAAACGTCACATAGCTATGTAGCACCTACATTATATCACATTGAGGACAAAATTTTAATATCTTGATGTCAATTTTGGAGGTACAGATAGATACAGATAGTTGCTGTTTTTTTACTTATGTATTTATTTCTGGGTAGAGGAAAGAAAAATGGCAATAGGGTATGGCAGTGCAAAGCAGTTGCTAAATGAAATGAAAACTGGTTGAAATATACATACACAATGTGTTTGGTTGTAGATATATAATATGCTTGAACCAAATGATAATAAGCATGCATACTTAGCAGAATCCAGACCGATTACAACTTACTAAGTGGCAAAATACAAGATTTGGACATATTTAACGACACTTACGCCAAATTCAAAGGGAAGATATTGCACTTCATAAAATCAGATTCTAGCTCAGTTACCTAGATAAAAAGGCTTGTAATTCTAATAAATACTTACCCTGTCTAATTTAGAAAAAAAAAAACATATATTAAGAAAGCTGTACTCACCTGTAAGTGATACATGTATCAGAACTATAATATAATTGTAATGTACATATAATGAACAGTTTATGCATGTATTGTTGGTGTGTCTTAATAAATAAATAAATAAAATAAATACGTATCAATGAATATACACACAGATAAAAATTATGGGTTTGAATACTAACCAAGGTAATGCCATTTTTATGAGAATTCCATAAAGCGAGCGAGTTTCCTAGCCCCAATCCTGTTGGGAACTTAGTACAAAAACCGTTTAACTTCGTTTGGGAAGTGTTTCTGGCGCGAGGGTAATGAGGGTCTGGTCTGATCGAGCCTCGCCGATCACCACGATAACCTCGTTAATACTTGCTGGGGAGCAGTTCCGTTTGTCATTAAAAACTTGCATTTATGGAGTGGGAATGAGAAAAGCCTTAATATAGCTTAATATAGTGGTACGATCTTTAAGTCTGTTAAAATATAGGTAAATATTTATATTTAAGTGAAAATTAAGGTTTGATTAACGTCTCTGTGTGCAATTAATGTATCAGGTGTCAGCTCTCAAGCAAGCTGTCATAGCTTTGTCAGGTTGTCTAATAAAATGATAACAGTATCGTTACTAGAAAACGTAGATTATGTTTTTGACCTACATTTTGTTTTAATATAAGACGGCAACCGAGCAAGCGGGTCACCTGATGGTAAGTGAACATCGCCGGTCATGGACATCAGCTACACTGGAGTACTACTACTACTACTACTGCTTGTATAGAACGACTGTAGAAAAGTGACCTTAAGATGGGTCATGATTTTTTTATGTAATAGGTGGCAGTGAAGCAAACAGATCACCTGATGGCAAGCGATTGCCGCCGCCCATAGACACCTGCAACACTAGTAGAGTCACAAGTGCGCTGCCAACTTTTACTCACTCGACGAAATTCACGCCGGTCTCCTGTGAGTCCGTGGTACACCACTCCGCTCTCTCACGGTTAAAAACGATTCAGTTTGGTCGGCTTTACTTCGGCTGTAGAGCTTTTTCCTAAAATTATGTACAGTAATTATGAAACACTCCGGGGTCTCAACAACATCAGCCTGAAGCTCTTTGAAACGCATCAGCCCTGTTTGTCCGATGAGATCAATTGCCTGATGTAAACCAATTAGCGCTCTTTAGAAATTCTCGCCAGGTGCCCGCTAAAAGGTGCCTTGAGCTGGAGCGAGCGGTGTTGCTAGGTCGCTGAGATTGATACAGTTTTGTAACTTTGGGGACTACGGTGCGGTGACCTCCTCGTGTGGCCTCCCCGGTAGTATTTTCTTTCTGTTTGGAACTGCTACCGGAGGGGTCCTGGTGTCCCTGGGCAACGACGGGTAGCAATTGGCTTATCGCCATATTGCTACCCGACGGCTGACAGCTGCACTTTGAGGCCCAGCTCTGTCTGGGCCGGGGCCCTGTCCGGCGCCCTGTGAGGATCTCCTCCACTTTGGGCTCACCTTGACGTGGGCCCCACCGAGTGGGGCGCCTTCGGGCGCCACCCCCCACATCTTTTGTGGGGGTCTTTAGTTGCTGGTCTGCGCTGCGTCCCACAGCCAGTGGGATGCGGCAAAGGCCGGCTAACCCCACCTCTCCGCCCAGCGACCGACTGCGCAATCCAGCGTAGCCGGCCGTGGGGCTGTCTGGTGGGGCAGTTTTTTTGGAAGCCTGCAGGCACTCCCCCCCACCTTGCCCTGCAGCCAGCAGGGTGTGGGTTTGTGGAGAGTTCTGCAGGAGCCCATGCCCGCGACGCCCGTATCGCAATCCAGCGATGCGGGCGCCGCCCGGTTGGGGCTTTGTCGGAGGGCAGTGGGAGCTGCTCTGGGGGCTTTAAGCCCCGGGAGTCGGAAAGAGGCCGTACTGGCGTGCCTTGCTGTCCATGGGTGGGTCTGCGGTGATGAGGTTCGTCCTATTTCCCGCTTTCCCACCCCGAGCCTGGATTTGCCGGGAAAAGTCGCAGAGTGTTTAGTGGGTATGCCCTTGAACGGCCTCTGATTAGCAGACGCCCAATCCAGGGGAGAGCCCCACACTACCTGGTCGTCTCCCAGCGGCCGGGTGTGCATAAGGCGGCATTCACTCTGCGTGAACAAAAAAAAAAAAAAGTTTTGTAACTTTCGTGCGGAGGGGAAATTGATCTCAGTACCAGCGCCGGCATCGCGCCGGTCACTGTCTGTTAGACGGCCAATCACTCTTTTGTTTTTTGAAGAAATGCGTTACGCATGCGGAGTCCGCCTACATGGTGGGTAGGACGCTGCCCCCCCCCAGATGGCGGGAGGTGGGCGTTAGGGACAGCCTAGGATGAGTAGCCGTCCCTGACGAACACTGGAGGTGACCGGTGCAATGCCGGCGCTGGTACCCCGTACCATGACCGGCAAATCACTCTCGACTATCCCTTTCGTGCACGTACATCGGTACCTGCACGAAAGGGATAGGCGTCTCCTACGATGCGGTCCATATGCCAAGAAGGCGGGAAGGACCATGGGGAGGTGGTGGGTTTCCCCTTTCATCTCGGTTTCTGAATCGTTTCGTGACGGAAAAGGGCCCCAATCAAGTCCGGTGGCGTCTCCCATGCTAAGAAGGCATTAGGCATTAGGCCCGTATGCTAAGAAGGCTGGAAGGACCATAGGAAGGATGTTTGTCATGCCCCTTTGGCTTTGCCCCATTCATAGTTAAGTGTTTTATGTCGGTATTCTGTGAGGCCATGGTATCGATCCGGTTAGTACGTGGCATTCAATTGCCCTCGACAGAATCCAATCACCTGTGTTGCAAGTACAGGTGATCCGTCTGTCACCTATACCAAAAAAAAAAGTTTAGTAAGTAACCTTTTTAATATTTTTTCTGGTAACACCACAGAAAACATGATCAGGTAACATTAGTATGCAGGCGCACGGTGCGGGCCTGTAATGGGGGATCAACACCCCCCATCGATATAGTTACGGGATTGTAAATAGGTAACTCCTTATTTTAAGGTTTACAACGTTCGTGGGTAAATATATTGGAAAACTTAAAAGGTTGTGAACCCCTGGTAAAATGGCTGGTTTCGAAGGAGATTGCAAGATGCGTGTTCAAAGAATTGTTTGTATTTTAGGGAAAATGTGTTCGATATAGAACTGGCTTTACTACCTTGACGGCGGGAGCGTAAGATTAGCAACGTCTCCGTCGGCATCAGAGTCATCGGGAGCTGGATTCATGGCTTAGGTATTCAGACTTAGGTAGGCGTAGGTCTCAGGCAAATAAGTCCACACACGTACTGCGTAATTACACACTCACTATTTATTCCCGCAAAGTAATGAAACTAAGTACACACAACCCTATTCGGAAATGAGTGAACCAACGGTCTCGTGTTATACGTCTGCTCCGTTCAAATGCTCGATCAAGACTGAGCTCCGCGCTCCACAATTCCCGCGAACTGAACACAAATTCGCGCCAACACGATTCCGTCCACGTTTCGTCACTGATTTGACTCGTACCGGTCGTGACGTCACGGCGCTCACTCGTTTCCGTCACAATATTCAAATTAGCTACTATTTTAAGGATCGAATATTCAAAATTAATCATATCCGTTTCCGAATAAATCAAATTAGACACTTTTACTATTTTGCGATATTAAAATCGCTGACACGGCCAGAACTGACATAACACGTCCTCGTGGTCTACTGAGTACCTGTAGACAAAAGAAAATAACTGAAGTAACTTTTAGCTCGGTCAACCTGACCCTAAAGATTTAGGAAAATAAGATCATCAAAACAAACACAATCACACCAGAAAGAATGCCATCGTAATTGTAACTTGAAATCGATTTACTTCACTGCAACTTCAACTAAAATCATCAGTTCTAACATTAATGCACCAAATCATCTCGACTCTAAACCAACATTAGCCAGAGTTTGAAAGGATCCTGTCCTTCTCACAGGATTTACTAAGAGAGGAAACTTCAGACCTCTCGAGAAACGAAACCAAAAGATCAGTCCTTCTCACTGATCCGATTAGCAACAAGCCATCCAGTCCTTCTCACTGGGGTAACAAGCAAAGCAGTATCAGTACTTCTCACTGATACATAAGCCAGAGCAATGCAGTCTTAGAAAAGCTTTAGCACATTAATTAGAACTTGACGAAGTACCTTCGCCAGGATCATCAGCTTCCAAATCTTCGCTTACTAAATCTAGCTCGGTCGGAATTTCAGAATGGGGCATCTTTCTAATACGATCATGGGCATACTTGTAAGTCCTATTCCCAGTCAAAGATTTCAGGATATAACGATCGCCTTCAAGCAACTCGATGACCCTAAACGGCCCTTTGAACTTGGGATCGAGTTTAACTTGGTTGCGCTCTTCATTTTTAATAAGGACTAGATCATCAACTTGAAATTTAACTAACTTCGCTTTATTTTTATCAAACCGGGATTTTTCATAACTAGCACTCTTCTCAATGTTTTGTACCGCATGTTCTCTCATATCGGAAATATCTACTTCGGCCTCAGTATCATCGATAGCTAATAAGTTAAGAGGTCTTGCCACCTTGCCTATCAAAAGCTCTAAAGGACTACACTTTGTGACACGGTTAGCGGTACAGTTTAACGCCAATTGAACGTCTCCTAGGGCTCCCTGCCATGACCTGTCAGAAGTTTCGACTGACGTCAGCAAACCCTTTAACGTTCCCATCACCCTCTCTACCTGGCCATTAGCACGGCTAGAGCCAGTGGCAATTAGATGTAAGGCAATCCCGTGCGAATCGCAGAACTCTTTAAAGTCCCTACTTGCGAAACAACGTCCCTGATCGGCTATCAAGCGGCTTGGAGTACCGAACAAAGAAACGCTAGACTTTAGGGCTTTAATCGCGCTGACAGTATCAATCCGCAATGTGTGGTACATCAAGACAAATTTGGTAAATGCGTCTATAAAAACGATGACGTATTCTTTCAGATCGTTCTTTCCGCTGAGTTTACCAGATATGTCCACATGCACAGTGTGCCACGGGACACTTACCTTTGGGATCGGGTGAAGTTCAGCTTGCACTCTACCCGAACTGGATTTTGACACTTTACAAGTGATGCAATTGTCTACAAACTTACGCACGTATTTCGACATATGGTCGAACCAATAGTGCTCATAGAGCTTGTCAAGTGTCTTCTCCCAACCGAGGTGCATGATAGCTTCGTGAACATGATTTACTACCGACCAGCGAAATGCTCGGGGCACAATAGGTAAGCAACGTGTACGATGGTTTCTCATAATCTTGCGATAGAGAACACCAGAACGCAGTTCGTATGTCTTAGCGTCGTCAGATGAGAGTTGACCGTCTTTAAACTTGGTAACAAGGGATTGAATTTCAGGATCTCGTAACTGTTCAGCTAAAAGCCAGTTTTCAGACAGGTTTGTAAGATCTACACGCTTTTGCTCTACTTTTTGAAATACAATCTTTTCAGAAACTGGAAGTGGATTACGTGACAAAAAGTCAACGTGACTCATCAGTTTACCGGGTCTGTAAGCGATCTCAAAATCAAATGCCTGAAGGAAGGCCCACCACCTATGTACCCTGGGGGTCAAGTCAATTTTATTATGAGACGACTTTAACGAGTTGCAGTCAGTCACAACGGTAAAGTGTCGACCCTGCAAATAATGCCGAAAATGTCTCACAGCGTTTACCACCGCCAGAGTTTCCAACTCGTACGAGTGGTACTTTGATTCGGCGTGTGTGGTACGCTTGCTGAAATATTCCACGACATGCAATTTATCATCGACCTTTTGAAATAAGATACCGCCATAACCTTCCGCACTCGCGTCGGTGTGTAATTCCGTAGGTAAATCCGGGTTGAAAATCATGAGCACAGGCTTACTGGTAATTATTGAAATTATTTTCTGCCTAATCTCTTCATGTTCAGGTTTCCAAACAAAAGTTTTAGCGGAAATGAGAAGATAAAGGGGCGTCATAATTTGGGAAAAGCCAGACACAAATTTTCTGAAATAAGAAGCTAGGCCAATAAATTGCCTGAGCTGGTGGACACTATCAGGTGGGGGTAACTTGGTGAGCGCCTCCACTTTACGTGGGTTTGGCCTCACTTCCCCAGCAGTGATTTCATATCCTAGAAACTCCACTCGACGTTTCAAGAACGAGCACTTGGACAGATTTAGAGAAAACCCAGCTTTTGTTAGGGCTTCTAACACTTCTCGCAGCCGTTCCAAACCCTCGTTCTCATCGCGTGAGGGTATCAGGATATCATCCATGTACAGCACTGCATAGGAATAAATAAGGTCACCTAGGGCGTTAGACGCCGCTCGCTGAAAAACACTAGGAGCGTTACGCAAACCAAAGGGCATGGCTAAATATTCGAACTGCCCGTCGGGCGTAACGAAGGCTGTACGCTCAACGCTCTGTAAATTGACAGGAATCTGGTTAAATCCACTAGCGCAATCTAGGCAGGTATAGAAGTTGGCTCCCGAAAGCCTCGCAATTTGGTCGGATATTAATGGCAAGGGAAAACGATCGGGTACCGTATTTCGATTAAGCTCGCGGTAGTCTACGCACATACGATCGCTTCCATCACGCTTCTTCACCAATAATATCGGGCTCGCGAAAGGTGAGCAACTGGGACGGATGATATTCGCATCCTCTAACTCCCTAACTTTATCGCGTACGACTTGCCTTTCATCAGGCGAAAGTCGGTATGGACGACGCTGAACGGTAAGGTTCGGGTCTACAAGACGTATATTCAGCTCCCCAGTACTTACACGTCGTTTAGGAAGACCGTCGGCGAACGAATCACAAAATTCATTTAGTATCGCAATTAAAGTTTGTTTACATTCCGGAGAGATATCACAGTCAATATTGTCAAAGTTATTTTTAGAATAAACGACCTGTTCACAAATATTTACGTCACACACCTTCGAAACTTTCAATACCGAGTTAGTCATATTTACACAGAAACCGAGTTTTAATATTTCGCGTCCGATCATTATGTTTTGTTTCAACGAATTATCCGGTACAATGTGAAATAAAATAGGCAAAGTATTACCGTCAATAATAACATCGCAAAGTATTTGCTCCGTACAACAAACGTTCGAATTACCAACACCTGTTATATGAACCGCGCAATTGAAATGAGTACCAGAAAACCGGTTTGCTAAACTGTGCTTAATGAGAGAACACTCGGCACCGGAATCAAAATAAAAAGGGTGCGACTCACCGGCATGTTCCAGCTGACCAGATACACCTTGTATCTCGCAGGAATCCACACGTCGTGTTTGTTGATGCCCGCTTGCGCCCGCGCTGCTACCGGCCGCTCCGCTCGCGCCGCTACCGCCGGGGCCTCGCCGCGCAGCAAACTTGGGGCACTGCGTCGAGATGTGTCCTTTTTCTCCGCAGCTGAAGCAGATCACACTTTTCTTCACATTGGGGCTCGATGAAATAGGTGAATTCACGCCAGTAGATGCTGCGTTGTTGTTGTTCATCCGGAATTTCCTCTTACGGCAGTCGATCATTTTATGACCAGTCTTCTTGCAATAATGACAAGTATCAGGCGTCGAAAACTTGAACCGTTTCGTATCCACTGCTGATTCTCCCTCATTCTTTCGTTTCAAAGAAGAAAACGATTTTAATTCCTGCAGTAACTTGCTTCGGTTAGTAATCTCTGTTGTGTATGCCAGATGATGAAGACGAGTATCAAACTGCGATGTATGGGCAAGCACATAAGATATTGCGATCTCTTCCGGGGTCATGTTTTTCCATTTAGAGACAACAGACGTCATTAATCGGCTGGCATATGCAGCCAAACATTCACCGTCCTTAGGTCGACCGTTGTTGATATTAATTAGGGTTGCTGCCACGGTTTCCGCACTGTCGTAACGGCTTAGAAAAACGTCTTTGAAGAATAACCACGTCATGCCTGGATGGGCCACTTGTGATAGCCACGTAGAAGCACCGCCCTTAAGTGATTTGCTGAGGGCAATAATCAAAGCTCCGCCTTCCAATGGCCTCTCGGCCATGCAGATATCCACAGTCGAACACCACGCACGTGCATCAGCATCCTTGATATCCGGGTTGAATTCGGGTAGTGTCGTCACAGGTATAGAAGGCGTTTTCATGGCTTCGATAAGTTGCATCATGTTTCGCTGTTGAAGCTCGAACATCATGCGCCATTGTTCTCCACTGCCATTCGCACATTGTGATGTGGGTGCCTGAGTGAATCCCACTTCTGATGACGGCGGGAGCGTAAGATTAGCAACGTCTCCGTCGGCATCAGAGTCATCGGGAGCTGGATTCATGGCTTAGGTATTCAGACTTAGGTAGGCGTAGGTCTCAGGCAAATAAGTCCACACACGTACTGCGTAATTACACACTCACTATTTATTCCCGCAAAGTAATGAAACTAAGTACACACAACCCTATTCGGAAATGAGTGAACCAACGGTCTCGTGTTATACGTCTGCCCCGTTCAAACGCTCGATCAAGACTGAGCTCCGCGCTCCACAATTCCCGCGAACTGAACACAAATTCGCGCCAACACGATTCCGTCCACGTTTCGTCACTGATTTGACTCGTACCGGTCGTGACGTCACGGCGCTCACTCGTTTCCGTCACAATATTCAAATTAGCTACTATTTTAAGGATCGAATATTCAAAATTAATCATATCCGTTTCCGAATAAATCAAATTAGACACTTTTACTATTTTGCGATATTAAAATCGCTGACAACCTAATAATAATTTATGACAGTGAAAGAGTTTAGGAAATGTTTATTAATGTAAATCTTAAGATTTACCTACGGAATGGTGGTAAAAGTTCGAATCGCAAACTTTTTCGACATTTACTATTATTGGTAGATCTTAGGTTTTACTGGATTATCTTAGGATTTACTGCAGTTCCCAGCTATTACTGTAACATATTGTTACGACTATGTGCCCCTGCATACGGAAATAGAGCTTGTCTCAAATGAGTAAGGTCTATTATTCCGTTGTGCACTACGTTACACACGCATAGTCGCCCCCAAACCTACGCATTCGGAATAGAAAATTATCGAACGTTCGAGAAGCTACGAGAAAGATCGGGAACTATGTAGAAATCTCTCGAAGCTCTAATACGTAGCAACATGTCCGATGTCTACGAAGTCTCCATCGAAGTTACGAGAGAAAATATCGAGAATGTTCTATTCCCTTCTAGTATGGTCTCGCCCGCGCCTGTGCTAGTATAAAAGCGGGACGGGCGAGCCGACGAGTCAGTTCTGATTTGGAAAGCGAAGAAGTGAGTTCCAATTTGGAAAGCGATTATTCTCCTGCGAACTAAGAGTGATCTTGTGTATTACCTGCGAAGTGTTTAAGGAAGATTTTAGTGTTTTAGTGCGTTTAAGTGTGATTTAGTGTTTTAATTGTGTTTTTGTTACTCGTCGAATAAATTAATTGTCTTTTTGTGACTTTGGCATTTTATTTGAATCTTACGTACCCCGTACCCGCAACAATTGGTGTCAGAAGTGGGATTCAAGATGCCACTTACACCACGAGAAGACAGTGAGGGTCGAGTAACGAGGAGTCAAGCTGCGGCCCTGCAAGAGGGTGAAGGGTCTTCAACGGAGGGATCAGTACCACCACCAATGGGGCCTGCGGATATTGTTAAAATATTCAAAATACTGGAGGATCAAGGCCGCCGCCAGTCGGAGCAAGGTAACATGCTAGTGGAATTGAAGAAAGAGCAAGTCAGACTGCTAGCTGAGCTTAAGGAGGAAGAAGCCCGCCGCCAGGAAAAGCAAGACCTTCGCCAGGAAGAGCAAGCCCGCCATCAGCAAGAGCAAGCCAGACTGCTAGCTGAGCTCAAGGAGGACCAGGCCCGCCGTCAGGAAGAGCTAGGCAAGAGCTTGTTGGGCGCTATCGAGAAGAAGCACGAAGTATTAGAAAAGCAGATCGATGCTCTTAAGGATGACGTGCTAAGCATCAAGACCCAACACGAAGATCGACTTACCCAACATGAAGATCGACTCACCCAACATGAAGATCGATTCACCCAACATGAAGATCGATTCACCCAACACGAGGATCGACTGTGCCAGATGGATACGGAGATGCAACAGTTGCATACCAAGATGGCTAGAGTGGAGACCCGGGGTGTTTCAGTAGTATCGGATTCCCCGAAAGTCGAAGTACCCCACTTCGATGGAACGACGTCTTGGGCAGCGTTCTGGTATCAGTTCGAATCGGTGGCTAAAGGAAAAGGGTGGAACGAAGAAGAATCAATGTTAGCTTTGACTCTTGCTCTTCGTGGGGATGCCCTGCTTACATTGGAGAACCTGCCTTCGGACAACAGAACTTTAGGTGCTCTCCAAAGAGCACTAGAGGGCAGGTACAGCGACAAACACCTGGAACACGCGTATAGAGCACAACTCCGCGATCGACAACAGAAACCTGGTGAGAGCCTACAGCAATGGGCGGCGGAAATCGAGAGGCTAGTCCGACGTGCATACGTGTCATGCCCGACGATGGTGGAATCAATGATCCCGCAAGCTTTCTATGATGGCATTAGGGACGAAGATGTCAGACATGCCGTGAAGCTGGGACATCATCAGACCTTGCAGGAAGCTCTAGCCCATGCCTTGGAGGTGGAAGCCGTGCATCAGGACTCTAGAAAACATCGAATTCGGGAGGTTGTGGCAAAGGAAAACCCCTCTTTGGGTCCGATGTGCTATGGCTGCGGCGAGAGAGGCCATATTCGGAGTAGTTGCCCCAAGCGAAAATGGCCGCGTAAAACGACAGTAGCGTCCTCTACACAGGTGGACGCAGAAGAGCTGTCGTTAAACTAAAGGGAGCCAGGGCCGCGGGGCGGGCGCTGGCTGGTCAACATCGAGCCCCTACCGTCACTGTTTCACAGATTGGCAATGGGAACAACCTTACAGTAGTTGGACAGCTGAACAGCATAACGTGTCACTTTACTATTGACACCGGTGCTTCAAGAACAATAGTGCGTCCAGAACTACTGAAAAGGACTATTATGTGGAATCACAGACCAACCGTTCAGCTTCAAACAGCAACAGGCCAGCCAGTTACCGTCTTCGGTGAGACGATGGCGAAGATAACCCTTGGAGAACAGGCCTTTGAATACAGTGTGCTCATAGCAGATATCACTGACGATTGCATCATCGGATTGGACTTTTTAAGAGACCAGAAGTGTGTGGTAGACGTCTCTAAAGGAGTACTTAGTTTCCCGGAACAAGAAGTATTCCTAGAGGGAGCGAGATCATGCGCAGTTTACTGCCTAAAAACCACGACCCTACCGCCGAGGTCTGAAACTCTGGTCAAAGTTAGATTTCCTCACAATGTGTGTCAAGGACGAAGCGTCGTTATAGAAAACTGCGGCGACCATCCAAGTTGGATCACAGCAAGAACGCTGGCAATGACCGGAAAAGGAGCGCTAGTGCGAGTCATCAATCTTAGCGGAGATGAAGTGCAGCTACGAAGAGACTGTGTCATTGGACGGTGCGACGCAGGTCAATCAATAAGGAGACTGAAAACAGCCCGGGAACCGAAATCCTGTCAACGAGATGACGTCACGCCGCTCCTAGCACATTGTAAGGACAAGCTCTCTGAACGGGAACTTCAGCAAGCTAAAAGGTTGTTACTCGATTTTAACGACATATTTTCAAAGGGTGACCATGATTTGGGAAGGACAGGTCTCGTTAAACACCGCATAGATACGGGTGACGCACCACCAATTAAGCAGCGGCCTAGACGCCTTCCATTTGCCAAAGAAAATGAGGTAGCAGACATGATTGCCGAGATGCAGAAGAACCGCATCATAGAACCTTCAACAAGCCCGTGGTCTTCGCCAGTAGTCCTGGTAAAGAAGAAAGACGGCAGCACCAGGTTTTGTGTGGACTACCGGTTGTTGAATAATGCAACTAAGAAGGACAGCTACCCTTTGCCCCGTATAGACGACACCCTGGACATGCTGAGCGGCATGAAGTGGTTCTCAACAGTGGACCTTAAGAGTGGTTACTGGCAAGTAGACATCCATCCAGTAGACAAAGAGAAGACGGCATTTACGACTGGAACTAGGAATGGACTGTGGCAGTTCAACGTCATGCCCTTTGGACTTTGTAACGCTCCGGCGACATTCGAGCGGTTAATGGAAAGGGTGCTGGTTGGACTACTGGGAGATGCATGCCTGGTCTATCTGGATGACATCATCGTCATGGGACGAAATTTCACGGAGCATGTTAGTAACCTAAGGAAGGTTTTCACCAGAATACGAGAAGCAAACTTAAAACTCAGCCCAAAGAAATGCACGTTTTTCAAGGAAGAAGTCGCCTACTTAGGACACATTATCTCATCGAATGGTGTAAGGACCGACCCAGAGAAGATAAAAGCTGTCCAAGAGTGGCCTATACCAGCTAACAAGACCGACGTGAGATCATTTTTGGGCTTATGCGCATACTACCGGCGTTTCGTAAAGAACTTCTCCGACATCGCTAAACCACTCCATCGGCTCACGGAAGATAAACGAATATTTGCGTGGGACTCGGAATGCGATCAAGCTTTTACCAGATTAAAAGAACACCTCTGCACCAGTCCTATACTTGGCTACCCCAACAGAGAAGGAAGGTTTATCGTGGACACCGACGCCAGCAACACTGGCATAGGCGGAGTTCTGTCGCAAGAACAAGGTGAACGGGAAGTGGTGATCGCCTATTTCAGTAAGTCACTTTCGAAACCCGAAAGGAACTATTGTGTGACTCGTAAGGAACTGTTGGCGGTAGTGAAGACTCTACAACATTTCAACAAGTATCTCGTTGGAAGGCAGTTCACCTTGCGGACAGATCACGCTGCGTTAAAATGGCTCTTGCAGTTTAAGAACCCTGAAGGACAAGTGGCACGGTGGCTAGAACAACTACAGGAGTATAACTTTACAACAGAACATCGGAGTGGTCGAACGCATTTGAATGCCGACGCTCTTTCAAGAAGACCTTGTCCAGAGGCTTGCAGTCACTGCGCCAGGAAGGAAACCAAAGAAGAAGTCCGGATGATAACCACCCAGGGACTTGATAATGAATGGAGCGAAGACGCTATCAAAAAGGCTCAAAAAGAGGATAGAGACCTAAGGAAAATATTTGAATGGAAAGAAGTAGGTCAGAAACCTTCTTGGAGCCAAGTAGCATCTTCAAGCCCCATTACGAAAAGTTACTGGGCGCAATGGGACAGTTTGGAGATTAAGGATGGAGTACTCTTCAGGAAATGGGAAACACCTAAAGGGGACCAAACAACATTACAGCTGATTGTACCCCGTAAACAAGTTGCTTCCTTACTGAGATACATACACGATGGGGTATCCGGAGGACATTTAGGCGTGAAGAAGACCTTAGAGAAGCTGAGACAGAGATTCTACTGGATACACTGTCGGGAGGACGTCGAAGACTGGTGCAAGAAATGTACGACTTGCGCGTCAGTAAAGGGCCCACAAACCAGGAGTAAGGGCAAACTCAAGCTGTACAACGTCGGCGCTCCATGGGAAAGAATCGCAGTTGATGTAGCTGGCCCCTTTCCAGAATCCGATGAAGGAAACAAATACATCATTGTGGTCCAAGATTACTTCACTAAGTGGCCCGAAGTCTTCGCTACGCCTAATCAGGAAGCAAAGACGGTCGCTAAGAAGTTAGTCCACGAGGTGATTTGCCGATTTGGTGTACCCCTAGAGATACATTCAGACCAAGGAAGAAACTTCGAGTCAGCACTGTTTCAGGAGGTCTGTCAACTGTTGGGTATGCATAAGACCCGTACTACTCCAGCACACCCGCAATCCGATGGCATGGTCGAGAGATTCAACCAAACGTTGGAAAACCACTTGGCCAAAGTTGTCGACGAGCATCAACGAGACTGGGACCAGTACATACCGCTATTTCTACTGTCCTACCGATCTGCGATCCACGATAGTACCAGCGCTACCCCAGCAATGGTAAACTTCGGTCGAGAAATGCGGCTTCCGGTAGATGCATTGACTGGGACACCGCCAGAAGCTCCAAAACCAGTAACCGATTATGCGGCTGACCTACAGAAGCGCCTGGACGAAGTACATGCTCTCGTTAGAGACTGTAGTCTAAAGTCCAGCGAAAGAATGAAGACCCGTTATGACCGCAAAGCCAACACCGACGGTTTCGAAGAAGGGAGTCTGGTATGGTTACATAACCCACTCAGGAAGAAAGGCAAATCACCGAAGTTCCAGCCAAGGTGGGAAGGGCCATACAAGATTATTACTAGACTGAACGACTTAACCTATCGGATCAAACAAGGAACAAGAGGAAAACCTAAAATTGTTCACATTGATCGGTTGGCTCGTTACCATGGGTCCAATGATGCTCGGGACGAGCATGACTAAGAGGGGGGTAATGTTACGACTATGTGCCCCTGCATACGGAAATAGAGCTTGTCTCAAATGAGTAAGGTCTATTATTCCGTTGTGCACTACGTTACACACGCATAGTCGCCCCCAAACCTACGCATTCGGAATAGAAAATTATCGAACGTTCGAGAAGCTACGAGAAAGATCGGGAACTATGTAGAAATCTCTCGAAGCTCTAATACGTAGCAACATGTCCGATGTCTACGAAGTCTCCATCGAAGTTACGAGAGAAAATATCGAGAATGTTCTATTCCCTTCTAGTATGGTCTCGCCCGCGCCTGTGCTAGTATAAAAGCGGGACGGGCGAGCCGACGAGTCAGTTCTGATTTGGAAAGCGAAGAAGTGAGTTCCAATTTGGAAAGCGATTATTCTCCTGCGAACTAAGAGTGATCTTGTGTATTACCTGCGAAGTGTTTAAGGAAGATTTTAGTGTTTTAGTGCGTTTAAGTGTGATTTAGTGTTTTAATTGTGTTTTTGTTACTCGTCGAATAAATTAATTGTCTTTTTGTGACTTTGGCATTTTATTTGAATCTTACGTACCCCGTACCCGCAACAATATACATATAACTAGTCAGCACTAATTAGAATATTTAGTTTTAAGATTACTATGTGACATGTGCGTTTATATAAATGAATAAATATTTAAAACTCTAATCCAATCGAAAAATGAATTCAACCAGAATGGACCAATTGAAACAAATTGCCTCACTAGACTATTTCCATTTGTGGTTAGTAATCATCCACATTTGGTCCAAATTATTCCATTTAACTTGAGCTGTGTCAATGAAATATTAGGGGAAACTATTATAGTTCGCTCTTGTACATACAATAGATGTAAGACCATAGTATTTTAGCAGGTAGATATTGTATCGTGTGGGGATTGCAGTTGTTTCATTTTTGTTTAATCTTAGATAGATACATAAATAGTTTATTTTTGTTATAAGCAATTCTTTGCATTTTATTCTTAAGTTGTTTTATTTTTGCGAGTTTCTAAAAGTCATAGAAGGAATGTTGATAAGAATGGTTGGTAGAACACGTAAAGGGATGTAAATGTTCACAGACACACCCTGTATACTACACCCACACTGAACAAACACAAGTGCTCGTCACACAAATTAGGTGTACCTACTTCTGAACACTAATTGGCGGAGGCGTTAGATAGATAGATGGGCTAGATTTTTCAGATAAATCCATCATCTGAGGACACAAAAGTTTCTGATCTCTCGGCATGACTCCGCAGATGGTTGTAGTCGCGCGATGACGCAGCGTCGCGCGTCGTCATTTGATCAAGTCGGTAAATCGAGCGCGTCTGATCGATGACTGCTCGTTAATTTATGCCATGTTGTTGTCGAATGTCGATTTTGGGGGAAAATGTGTAAGTTCATGATATGGCTGATTTCACAATATGCGGCGTCTCAGCAGGCCTTCAGGGTGATAGACTCAATAGGTACATTGTTTGTGCTTTTGTGCCTGTCAACCTCATATTTGGATCTCACGGCCGCTTACCATCGGGCGGTGTGAGGTCATCTTGATTGTCCTCAATATAAAATATATATATATAAATAATCTCTATAATAATCAATATAAATCTCAATCAAAAATGTTATTCAGATTGTGATAGACAATTTATCCGGCTGTGATTAAGTTTTTATCGAAGCCAACAGATACCACGAGCCCGGATGGTATCATCTATGGATATGATATGCTAATAAAGATTGGCAACTAATAGTGTAATTACTCGTAAAATTGTAAAAAAAATATGGATAAACTCTACATAAATTCAGTAGGTATATGCTACTTAGTCTTGTTGCTGCCATAAACATTGCTGTTGCGTTTCACGTTACAAAAGCGGTAACAGTATTAGTAGGTAAGTACTATTGAAAAGTAGAAGCATATCTCAAGTTTCGAAGCGACAGCTTTGACCGCAATCGGTTAAGCTGCAATGGGGACATGAGTGAAAACCATTTTGAAAATGAAAATGAAAAATGAATTTATTCAGAGTAACAATTACTTACACGTTCCAAAAAATGGGTTTACAGACAGTAAATTTAATTTTTATTTAGATTTTCTCAAACTACTTACTTTCTTTCACACAAACAACTAAAGATCAACCTTTTACAAACTGTGGTAAGTAGCCTGTCCTCAATCAAATAACCTTGATCTTTATCTAGATACTTACACAATTCTATACTGAAAGTATTTGAAAATGTGATGCCAACAGCGCTGACACACAAAATAATTACACACAGAAGTTAGACTCAGCCTGATTTTGAATTTAGAAGAGTTCGTTGACATATGCTAGGGTTATTGCCCGGCATGAGTACATAAGCGCGCGGCCTCTACCACAGACCTCGACAGTTCGACAATCTTATGTCATAGGCTAGGATTAATGTGGTCGAAAAGGCGTATTTCCTCGTTAGTGCACATGCGTGAGTACATGACACGTTTTTAGCTCTTAGTGAGCAGCCTACTTTCTGTGTTATTATTTTGTGGCTGACATTAGTAGTCCTACAACTAGATATATTTTGAATTTCGATTATCCAATCTTCGATCCTAATCCATCGTGATTGGTTTTCAATCCCGAAAATGTCAGATAGCGCTCCTTTGCCAATGGAGCCTTCATTGCCGGCGACTCTATTAACTCTATGAACGCCATGGGGGTCACCGGTGACCGGCAAACAATTCTTTTTCTGTTGTGTCTAGTTATGTGGCAGTCAAAGGCTAAGGCGTTCACGCTATCTACGGTTTCTATTATCGTTTCAGCTAAACTTGCAATTTGAATCGCTTAACATCAGGTGATCCGTCTGCTCGTCTGCCCCCTATCCTATAAAAAAAAATCGAAACTCAGCTGTTTCCTCACAAACAGCATACAGTGGGACGTGTTTAGCCTAAAACGGACGTCTCAGGCACATGTCTACCGGGTCGACGCTCAAGATTCGAGGAGCGAATGGGGGGTAATTCTCAGACGCGCTATAATTATCTCTCTCACCTTAACGTGTAATTCCCATTCCATCCAAAACTGTCGCTTTGCTGGCTTCATCCGGGTACGCTTCGATCGTGATTCAAAATTTGGGGAGTCTGATAATTACAATGAAGCGACTGAAAGGGGGAACCAGACCAACTGAATCATAGTTACACATTTCAGAAACTATTCGAAACTTGCGGGTTTCTTTACGACGTTTCCTCATTGTAGAATCAACTTTCCGCAGCGGTATTTCCGAACCGGTACCTACGACATTCAAATCTTGAAGAAACGTGCCTATACCTTCCTAAAACCGCCGGCAAAGCATGCGCTTTCCTTCTGGTGTCGCAGATGTCTATGGAAGGCGCTGTTCACTTACAATCAGGCGACCCGCTTGCTTGTTTGCCATCCTATATTATTAAAAAATGCGCCGAGTGCATATCAGAAATCATTTATTTGCCGAAAAAGTAGTTGTCGAGCGTATGGTAGAAATACGCTCATAGATTTTAAAATGTGGTCCACCAGTGCGGGCTGTACCGTGAATTTTATCGCGCGCAATCACTTATGTACGGTCAGCGCATGTAACGGTGTTCCAATTAGTCACTAGCAGAGATTAGAGATCGCCCGGCGTTGGTACACTGAAAATTACGTCGACCGTACATGCTGTCCGATCGCTCACATTCGCAAATGTGGCAACCCTCACCCGTTGAAGGTTGTCATACTATTGTCTCTGATATTAGCAATTATGTTTATCTACGCCATTTTTAAAGAGATACACTCTATAATAAACAAGGATTACCATAGCTTAAGTTTCTTACAATCCTGGGTTTTTAAGGCGAGGCGTGAAACGGCATCTCAGCAGGCCTTCAGGGTGAGGATGGCAGACTCAATAGGTAGGTACTTTGTTAGTTCTTTTGTGCCTGTCAACCTCATATTTGGATCTCAAGGCCACTTACCATCAGGCGGAGTGAGCTCATCTTGATTGTTCTCAATATAAACTTGAACAACACTTGCGCGATGTATTCGACGCGCAGCGCCATCTATTGCTACACTGAGGAACTAAATGACGACGGGTCACTAGTTTGAAAATCGCGTGCTTGTAGAATACTCTTCCTTAGCTCATTCCTAGCACGTACTGTTGCTATGAAATTCTGCTCTGATAAGTCAAAGTGAATAACTTATTTTACTTAATTTCCACCGGCGACACTTTGAGTTGGGGAGACACAGGCGTTACTTGAAGTTTTGCGAAGTCTATGTTATGAGTAGATTAAGTTACGTTAGTAT
The DNA here is from genome assembly GCA_014851415.1 of Cnaphalocrocis medinalis. NCBI lineage: Eukaryota > Metazoa > Arthropoda > Insecta > Lepidoptera > Crambidae > Cnaphalocrocis > Cnaphalocrocis medinalis. The sequence goes on from CM026288.1 coordinate 11,021,894, forward strand.
TTTAATTAAATTGTGGCACATTGTCGGGTAGATGTGGTTTGTTAAAAATATATATCAATAATAAAAAGTAAATTAGGCTTATTGAATTTTAGCACAACTTCCAGTCTTTGGGCTGACTCTGAAAATTTCTCAACTGAAAAACTTAGATACCTACCACTTTTGGCCCGACCCGGGAATCGAACCCGGGACCCCAAGCGCAGCTACGCTCTCTACTCGCTGCGCCACAGACACAGTCACCCGTAGGGCGCCTATAATATTCCTTTACTTTTATAAATAGGGTATTTTACCGTCGTTAAAATATCGACATCCGATTCCTAGACTCGATAATTTACTGTATAAGTGTACAATTACTGAAGAAACATTTTTAAAAAGTTTAAATACAAGAAAGTTATAGAGCAACAAACTTTTGATACACCTGTCTCTTTCTTAAACAAAATTTTGTAGGAAGCACTAGCCTAGTGACGTCATTAATAGCGTATCGCTCTCCTTTTCTGATTGGGAACTTTGCAACTCTATATCTTCGGAACTAATGATGATAGAAAAAAAAATGAAAATGGAGCTGTGATTCATACTTGAAAAACTTTACAACAAATATATAAAAAAAAAGTCGTAAAATACCCTATTGTGACAAATAAAAGTGACAGCATAAGTTTTAGGCCAAGACTAAATTTAGACCTCGCTTTGTAATAAGAGGTTTAATGACAATGTTAACGAGAGTTGCCTAAACCAATCTCAACCAAATTGTCCATCGGCGCAGTTCCTCAAATCCTCTTACTTAGTCGACGCCGATGTTGCCAGAATGCTGTTAGAATTGCTATACAAAAGCAAAGCTATAAAATATTTAAACGGGAATTAACGCGACACTTATATGTCAAGTACATTTTAATAAACTTACTGCTTAATGTAACGCGAAAATCTTAAAACTAAATAGTAATACTTATGGCAGACCGATGGTGGCTCATTGGATGAGAACGCGCCTCCCATATGGTTATAGGTTCAAATCTCTGGATGTTTCAAAACATCCAGAGGTTTGACTGAGACTGAGAGGACTGAGAGACTGAGAGGTTGAGACTTCAAAAACTTTATATTATTATGAAAAGTTATCATTTTTTTTAAATCCAAATGACCAAAGTCATAGAACAAAATGTTGTTCAGAATGGATGGTAGAAGACGTGGTTAATGTTTAAGGTAAGGGTTTATAGATAGCCTGTATTTAACCATCATAATTTCAACCAATAGACCTCCACTGCTGGACGTAGGCCTTCCCCAAATGTTCTACACACAGATCGGTCCTGTGCCGCTCGCATCCAAGCTTATTTAAAGCGATAAACAGCGCACTGCTAAAAAAAACATTCGACCACAGGGTAAGTGTTTATCCGCACTGTCGTATTGAAAAACATCGCTCGGCGTGCCAGCCCGCACTCGCGCAGCGACCGCTCGACCGCAGGATATGTGATCGCCGCACTGCTGTCATAGAAATTTCGTAGGTCGCGCTCGGCGTGCTAGTCAGCACTTTACCCAAATCACACTGCGCGCGATGTCAGCGGTGCATGTGTTGACCATGTTTCAAGCAAGCAAAATAATTCCTGATCTCTGAAAAAAAACCAAAAAGGTAGAAGAATTCACATCCTGGCAACCCCAGCCATAGTAGACCCCCTAGTTCCTCGTTCTTCGTTAATAGAGCCTCCTCTCTCACGGGCTATTGGAAATTTCACAGACCGCCGGGCAGCGGCTTAATGTGAAAACATCCCGTACCAGACAAGGTTATCTGAGTCCACTAACAAGTTCATTTGGGTACGACTTAGGAGGGGGGATAGTAAAGTTCGTTTTACTAAGTTTCGTCTCTTGGTGAGTTAGAAAACTGAAGATTGATAGTCTAAGATTCTTGTGGTGGATTCTGTTTATTTGATGAATGATGATGAATTTACTAATAAACGAATAATAATAAATTGAGACAACAGCATTGTCTTGGTCCCAAACTAAGGTTTTCCCTTGTGCTATTGAAACCAGACACACAAAAATCTGTTTCATCAACAAACATCTGTGTTGGTGCGGGTATCGAACCCGTGATCCTTGCGTCTCAACCAACCGCTCAAACCACTGCGCTAAACGGGTCGTCAATGTGAATGTTGAGGAGTCCAGTAAAAACTGGATTAACGATAGGTCGCCTAAAAAAATGGTCAATTTGTGGATGACATGCTTTTAATCAACGATTTATCTGGAACACCCACGCTTTGGCATGAATGGACCGGCTCGTCTTGAGTGGTACCACGGCCTCACAGACCGGCGTCAGCAGCGCCTGCGATGTGTTTCATCGAGTGAGAGTCCCCATTGGGGCGGTAGGGGGTTGAAGGTTGTCGACGCACTTAGACACTACTGGTGTTGCAGGTGTCTATGGGCGGCGGTAATCGCTTACCATCAGGTTATCCGACTGCTCGCCTGCCACCTACAAGACAAAACACTAGCGCAACGTAATCGACACCCAGCGCCATCTGTTGGCAACGTTTGAAATTACAACAAAAATAGCAAAACAACATAATTATATCGCGAAACGAAGGAAGGGCGGGCCACTAGTAAATAAATAATTGCATCGTAGGCTTTAATTCTCTTAGTTAAGTGTATCATTGAGTACCGGCCTCGTCGGATCCTCTTCACTCACGGACTATTGGAGATTTCACAGGCCATTGGACAACTGACGTATGGAATGCCAAGGCATAGATGCTAACCGAAAGCAGCAAAGCTTTTTGCTTAGTAAGTAAAAACATTGACCATAAAACATTTTACAGCTACCCATGGGAGAGCCACGCTTCGACATGAATGGGCCGGCTCAACCGGAGTCATACCATGGCCATGGCCTCACAGTACCCGGCTCAACGGTAGTGATACCACGGCCTCACAGAAGACCGGCGTGAAGCAATGCCTGCGCTGTGTTTCGCCTAGTGAATGAGGGTCATCAGTCATCAGCAACCCACGCTCGTCCACTGCTGGACATAGGTCTCCCCCAATGCACGCCACCGCTCCCGATTTTCGGCCACTCTCATCCAGCTTACTCCAGCCAGCCTTCGAATGTCGTCATCCCATCTTGTAGCAGGGCGTCCAACACTACGTTTACCGAGTCGCGGTCTCCACTCAAGGACTTTATGGCTCCAACGGTGGTTAACTAACGGTAGCTAAATGGTGAATGACGGTACCGGAGGTCAATTGGGGGGAAAGGGGTTTAAAGGTAGCCAGCGCACTTGTGACTCTACTGGTGTTGCAGGTGTCTATGGGCGGCGGCAATCGCTTACCATCAGGTGATTTATCTGCTCGTCTACCACCTATCACATAAAAAGACGCGGTTAAAGGAATGTAAATGTAGATACATCCTGTATATTTCTTTACCGCTGTAACCGAGCTTAACAAGAATCGCCCTGTCCTGGCAAGAATCACCCTATTTCGACAAGAATCTCCCGTCATTATGCCTGAATGACATCGTTGTAGATATTTGCTACTCGCTTTATGGATACGACTACAACCGTTATGCAACCGTTGTAGCACTGTTTGCTGTATAACAGCATCAAATAAGGACTGGGTTCCGGATTATATAATTGATATAGATCTAGGGACAGTGTATTATTAGCTCTTAGGGTTCCAATTTGTAAGAACAGACACCTTACAGATTCATCATGTATGGTTGCACGTCTCAGCCATTTTTTTCCGAAACTATTAATAACTAGCGGCCGCCCGCGACTTCGTCCGCGTGGAAAAGTAACTTTTTACCCCCCTTTCAACCCCTTACAGCCCCCTTTTCGCAATAAAAAGTAGCCTATGTTCTTTCTCAGGGTCTAGATTATCTGTATACCAAATTTCATTTAAATCCGTTGAGGCGTTTTGGCGTGAAAGAGTAACAGACAGACAGACAGATAGACAAAAAGACAGAGTTACTTTCGCATTTATAATATTATAGTATAGTATGGATTGTGCCAGACAATCACACTAATCAACCTGGTCTCAAACTAGGGCAACCCCTGTACTATGAGCACCAGATAATTGGGGGCGTCAACACCACCGAACAACCAGACCCAAGAAAACTTAGGAGTTGAAAAAACTTAACTTAGACTTAGTTGAAACTTAGGAATTTTCAGGAATGCCTTGCATAGTTAATGGAAGCCATTAAGTGGAGTGATGGCTTCTCACATCCAACTCATGCAAATCCATCACACACAAGGCATGTTGCTACCTGATTCCGCGGCTCCTCACGTAGGGGCTCATAATTGCGACGAGTGGGGCGAGCGCGGCGTGACCGTATTATGAATCCAGACATCGCGATCCTGACTCCAGGGCTGGACCAAGGGAGCCTTGTCCATTTTTTTAAGTCTACACACACGATATGATAGACTGCTAAGCTATCCACACGCCAACGAACTCTTTGAGAGAAAATGGCCCTCTCTTTTACTCTGACAAAAGATTATCTTTTATCTTAGCGTGTGATTCTTGGTAGCAGATGAGCAGACGGCTCACCTGATGGTAAGCGATTGCCGGCGCCCATAGACACCTATAACACCAAGTCACAAGTACGGTGCCGACATTTAACCCCCTCGAATTATAATCCTAGCTATGATAAATAGCATCAGCCTGATGAAAAGCAAGACGAGAGCCCACGTTGCAGTTACAAACTCCGTACATCCGACATCACTTCCGTTGCTATTATTTCCTATTTTTATAAATCTACACACGCATTTACCGTGGGAGAGCGACATTCGGCATGAACGAGCTGGCTCGACCGAAGTGAAACCACAGTCTCGCAGAAAACCAGCTTGAAGTAGCGCCTGCGCTGTGTTTCGTCGAGTGAGTGAAGGTACCTGAAGCCCAAATGGGGGAGGTTTGCAGCGCACTTTTGACTCTACTGGTGTTGCAGGTGTCTATGGGCGGCGACAATCACTTACCATTGGTCTGTTCGTCTGCCATCAATCACAAAAAAACACACAAGATATGATAGACTGCTATAAGCTAGCCATACGTTAATGAACTCTTTGAGAGAAAATGGCCCTCTCTTTCACTCTGACAAAACATTATCTTTCAATATGTATGTCAATATGTAACCGATCCACTCGTTGTTGAACTTGACGTCAACGTAACGACATATATCGGATTTTGCTAAAAAACCCTCGTTGGAAAATGCTGTGGGTCTTGGAACTTAGCACCACGACATCTTCCGGAAAACATCAGTTGATGTTTTTGCAGTGACTTGTATGAACCTGCCCTTTGTGGCCTTAATCCGGCCCTGTCCTCACATTTCCCGCAAACCGCGGCTTGCTTCGGAATGTGTATTTACCCGTGTCTTTAGGCCGTTGGTTCCGTAAAAAGTGATATCTCAGCTGGTAGGCTGCCTTCTTTACTGTCCCGAGAAACGGGAAATACATTTTTCGAGAGACTACAGTCTTGTTTTGGACATTTCTTTGTTATTTATTCAAGTGGTTTTTGAAGAAACATTTTTGCTCCTTTATTTATACTTTTTGCAACATTCTCCGTGATGGAAATGTAAAGAAAATACTTCTTTGTAACAATACTGATTGATGGCGTACATTGTCGTACCATGGAAGAGACATGCTTCGGCATTAATGGGCCGAGTCGACAAGATTGATACTTACCACGGCCCCACAGGAGATCGGAGGAACGAAAGTTGAAAGTACCGGAGGCCCAATCGGGGGCAATGGGGGTTAAAGGTTAGCAGCGCATTTGTAGAGTCACAAAGTTGTGGTGTTGCAGGTATCGTATGTACGGCGGCAATCGCTTACCATCAGGTGACCTGTCTGCTCGCCTGCCACTTGTTACATTAAAAAACCTACACTGTTTCCACGTAGGTAGTTATAATGTTTGTTTTGTGATTTCGAAGTATATGACCGAGCTTATCAAATTTAAGTTAAGTATTTGAGTTATCATTCACTCATTTTGTGTCAATTAGTAGTGACCGGCTGTTGAACACACTGAAACTAACTCTAAATACAAATGTTATTTCATCCGAATTAAAAAAAGGTTTGAAAACATTTTGGTAGTATTCAAAACACCATTTCCGCATTAAAATAACATTCTCACTATCAAAATGAAATGATCCCAGTTGGTATTTTTGCGCGTGAATAGTAAATACATCGGAAATAAGACAACTCAATCATAGTAAAGTATCAGCCTATTTACTGTCGCACTGCAGGGCAAAGGCCTCCACCATAGAAATCAAGTCATCGCTACTAGGATGGGGTTAGGCTTAATCACCACACTTGCTAATGCGGATTGGTGATCACAAACCCGAGCTATGTTCGGAAAATTCGAAACCTAACAATAACTAACTCTAACTAAGGAATGGAACAACTTGCCGGCTTCTGTATTTCCAGAGAGCTTCAATTTGGGTGTCTTTAAGTCGAGAGCGAATAGGCTTCTTCTGGGAAAGCACGCTACATCTTAGACCTCATTGGCACTCTCCATCAGGTGAAATGAGGTCAAGTGCAAACCCATTTAATATATAAAAAAAACATACTTTTCGCTCAACCCGGGACCTCGAGATCACAGACCGGTACTTAAACCACTAGACCAACGGGGCGTTTAAATCATAGTGTAAAATCGTAACTAAAGTAGAGGCGAATTTAAAGGGAGCTACGCTACAGCATGAGTGGTTTGGCCGGTGAGTCATACCACGGCCTCGTAGAAGACCGGCGTGAAGCAGCATCTGCGCTGTGTTTTGTTGTTCAAGGGTCCGGAGGTCCAATTAGGGGCAATTAGGTTAAAGCGGTTGGTGGCGCTGGCGCGTTTGTGACTCCACTGGTGTTGCGGGTGTCTATGGGTAGCGGCAATTTATCATTATTATTAAACTTTATTGCGTACATTTCAGTGTCTTAAATTAAATACAGGTATGCATGTGACGCCCTGGGCATAGCAACGTTAGGTTTAAAAAACCAGTACTAATAATAAAGCTGACACATTGCTTAAACTATCAGGGGATCCGTCTGCTCGTTTGCAACCTTTTTTTTAAGTTAGCCTATAGAGGCCTCCCCCGAGTTTGCAACCTGTCACATAAAAAAAAATATTTATATTTCATTTGATTGGCTGTTGTCCGATGTTTTCCCAAAGATGACCTTATGTGAGATCGGACTTACTTGCCATCTTGTACTATGGCACACTAACAATGCAGTTGGAACTAGTTTTAACCGGTGCGAACTGGTGTAAACTGGTCCTGCTAAAGTTCGGATGCTATTTACAATTTAACTCGCCGGCGCCATTTGTAATTCCGCTAGTTTTTGTTCTCGGAAAAATTGAGTTTAAGTTTTTAAGCTGATCTTTCTAAATAGGATGGTTAAGTTTGTACCAAGTCAGCGTCTCTTAAGAACTATTCTTAACTTGTTTTCAAAATGCGTTCATAACTTGCACATCGCTTATACCGTGTGAGAGTCACACTTCGGCATTAATTGACCGGAGTGATATCAAGGCCTCACAGAAGACCGGTGTTTAGCAGCAACTGCACTATGTTTCGCCGAGTGAGTGAGGATACCGGAGGCCCAATTAGGGGAAAAGGGGCTAAAGATTAGCAGCGCACTTGTCACACTACTGGTGTTGTGGGTATATATGGGTGGCGGAATTCGCTTACCATCAGGTGATCCGTCTGCTTATCTGCCAGCTATCACATATATAAAAAAAAAAGATTTCTCCGTTTAAAGTAAAATTTTTTGATAAACACTGACACACTTTAACATGAAACACTCATTACACGAATTACAGGAGCAAAAATCCCACCGTGAAATTGAATAAAGCTGGAAAAAATAACTGAAACGAAATAAATTAATTCAATTACAGAGAAATGAGGATATATTTTCGATAACGCCGAAAAGTCACGGTCAATGGTCGGACAAACGAAACGACTCTGTATATATATCGGGATTCACCGCACGATGATTTCAGTTTTTCAGAATATCACGCTGAAAACACGACGTGTAAACAAAATTATATTTACTGCGAAGCGGCTTTTGGAAAATGTGTATATTTTTGAAATATGCACATATTTTTAGTTCCTCTTTAGGGTTCCTTACCACAGTTCTGTGTATCAAGACCTGCTACTACTGTTCGCCACCACCGCTGACCACCACCTCATTATCACCTCTTTGGCTGTCTGCGTAATTCAAATTCTTTCAGTGTTCTTTATAAGTAAAATAATTAAGTGAAATCTGTCAGTACCTTCTGTACGTAGTTAGATGTTTTCAAACTTGTAACAGTGCTCTCCTTCTGTGCTATTATTTAACTTCACAATATAAATACTTGTGCTGTGTGTTTTCCTTCAATTTCAATCATTCCCGCTCCATCCTCATCCTTCCCCTTGAATCGTTCATCATCATCCGCCCATCAACTTCACCTCATTTGCAGCGAACAACTTCTTTACGTGATAGGCGCCAGACGAGCAGACAGATTACCTGATGGTAAGTGGTTGCACGGACATTTCCCTATTCAGTGGTCCTAAAGTGTATCCCGGGCTCCGAAGCAACAGATTTGACCGCAACTGGTAATTATACGTCAAGATGAGACAGAGTTGCAGTCACGAAATTAACTTACCCTCCTCACCTAAAGTCCAAATTGAAATGTTTCAAACTTCGTCCACTAGAAAAGAATTCGCAAGAAACACCCGCTAACCCAGAGATGAGATTTAAGGCTACACTGAGGGTACCTAAACTTCGTCCATTGCAAATTCCTCGACAAATTAGTTGACTTCTAATTTGTGAATATTAATACCAGAGCTGAACATCAAATCTGAAAGTTTTTGTTAAGGTCCAGACGAGAATAGTTTAAGTTTCTCTTTGGGTCGGTTTGTTTCATCTCGAATGGAGAGTATAATTTTGTTCTTATTAGAAATAGGTAAGAAAGTTTAATATTTAGTTTTTGGGCTTCCGTAGCCGAATAGGAAAAACTAAATAATATAAGAGTAGATGTATTATGTTAACCGTATTTAGATTTTCAAACAAAATAGAAATAAAACAAAGTCGTAGTCAGTAGTAAACATACGTCGTAGTCATTGTAGGACTGATTGAGCTCCGTGTGCTATATACGTTGTAGTCTTCGTAGCACTGAATGAGCTCCGTACTACATAAAATGTCGTCGTCTTCGTAGCACTGAATGAGCTTCGAACTATATACGTCGTAGTCTTCGTAGCACTGAATGAGCTCCGTACTATATACGTCATAGTCATCGTAGCACTGATTGAGCTACATACTACATACATCGTAGTCTTCGTAGCACTGTATGAGCTCCATACCACGTTGTTGTCCCTGCAGCATGTAGTATACTTAATACTGTAATTACCAGATTTCCCTAAAGCTGAATCATGGCCTAAGCGTACCCTGACAAAGTGACAGTTTTAGACGCAACCGGGAATTAGACGCTAAAATAAGAGAAAGAGAGAGAGAGAGAGTAAATAAAGTCACTCCTCGACTTTTAAACCTAAAACGCAGCGGAACCTTAACTCGCAGATTTCAATTTAAGTAAAGCAATCTAATTTCACACGGCAGTGGATATAAATGGGTGTAATTCCGGGTTAAGCTCGAGAATTAGGGATGCTTTAGTTGCGAGGTTATGACGGACAGACTTAGCGTCCGGGAGTTAGGAGATATTTGTTGCTACCACGCTACGTTTTCACCCGGCGTTTCGGGTTATTATTTAAAATATAAGTTTGTAGCTTTTGCCCGCGGCTTTGTTCGCGCCCCCCGCTTCCCTAAAATGGGAGGTTAGAATAGGGCAAAAAGTAGCCTATGTTAATCTCCATCCCTTTAACTATCTCCACTCAAAAAATCACGTCAAAATCACGTCAATTCGTCGCTCCGTTTTGCCGTGAAAGAATGATAAACATACATGTCTGTATGTTTGTCATTCTTTCACACACACACTTTCTCTCTCTCATCTTACTGTCATACACATTAGATTGAATATTAATTAAGGAAATGTGACCGATTTGTGATAATCTGATATGTGGCTGAGGGTATTAAAACGAAGTATTTTCAGAAACCTTTTTTTTAAACCTTTGTACATTCCTAAAAAACCGAACATTATAAACACAGAACTTGAAGTCTCACATTACATCATATGAGCAAAACGATATAAGACAGAGATATAAGAGTCCTGTTATTCCAAAAGGCTTTGTAAGTAAATCAGTTTTCTTACATTTGAATTAATCCTAAACCTATTGGAGTTCTCCTTTTCTGCTCATTTTATTAAACCGCAATTTAAAGAACAAAGACATACCAATCTACTACTAACTTTTATTGAACAAAACGTCTCGACTCTAGCTCGTGAAGCCATTTTGAGGAAATTAGCTTTTGTGCTACCAACATTCAAGAAACTAAAGTTATTTCGGCATTCAATGCATTAAATATTGAACGTTTACAAACAGACCGTCTTTCTTATTTTGTTTGTAAAGGTTATGAGAAAGTTTTTCGCTTCTGTTTTAATTTAAAGTTTAATAAAACATGAGGTTTATGAGAAATAGGCAGGCCCTAGGTTATTTCAACATTTTATGTAGAAGTCTTACCGTGGAAGAATTACGCTTCAGGATAAGTGATACCACGGCCTCACAGAAGACTGGCGTGAAGCAGCGCCAGACGGCAGTTAGGGCGGAAAGGTAGGTCGAAATTGGGGTGTAATATACGTGTTCAAGTATTATATTTTGTAACCCAAGTTTCCCCTGTTGTCTGATATTTGTAACACATGTCATGTACTTACGAGTACGGACGTCGCAGCCGTGTCCCCACAAGGTGGACCAACGATCTGGCGAAGGTCGCGGGAATTCCTCCGTGGACGACACAGGATCGATTTGTATGGAGAGCGTTTGGGGAGGCCTATGTCCAGCAATGATGATAATGAAAGGAAACTTTAGTGTAAACACAATAAGTATATTGTAACTTTATTACTTGTACAAAAGTATGCCATGTTAGAAGAAATATGAATATAATTATATAATGTGTACATTCGCGTAATTAATATTATGCATATTATGTATAGTGGGTGATGTGTGAGTAAATGGAATGTATGTGAGTGTGTTTGTGTGTGTGCAAGTGTGATCATTCGTCGTGTCGTGTGTGTCACTCACAGCCAAGTTCCATCAGAATATCTATTGTTTGTGATGGTCAATATGTTTTTCATTGTAGAACAAATTAGCGAGTGCAGAAAGAGATATTGACATGTTATTGGATCGGGTTATTGGACGAGCAAATCCGCGGTATAAGCGTTAGCGCAATATTGGAACTCAACTGTTGGGAGTTATGTCGTGTTATGTCTCTAAATTTTAGACGTTTATTGGAGACTAGCGGCCGCCCGCGACGTCGTACCCGTGGAGTTAGTATTCTACACAATATATTTTTATAAATAATTACCTGTGTTATTCTGATGTATAAGCTATTTTTTGTAATGTTTCATTTTTATAAAAATAAATAAATGCGCCAGACAATCTCACTAATAAATCTGGTCTCAAACTAGGGCAACCCCTGTACTATGAGTACCAGGTGACGATAATTAACTGGGGGCGTCAACCCAGAACACCCAGACCCAAGAAAAATTAGGAAATGTACTTTCCTAATTTTACTTGACCGGGAATCGGGTCGGCTTATAAATTAGTGCAATTGTATGTGTATATAAGATACTAGTGGCCCATTTCTTTAACCACTCTGTATTGCTATCTGACTACACCAATACAAAAAAGTATACAAACACAACACAAGCTTAAAGTTAATCTCACGTAAATATTAAACCAAAAATTACGCAGTGTTAAAACCCCAATGGTGGCGAGTATTATATTTACTGTTGGCAGCTGTGAGACGGGTTAGTGATGTTAGTATTTCGGATGTTTTAGGGACAAAAGTTAATTAAGAAAAGAAGAAAGAATTTATTACCTAGTCACGGTATTCAATAAGGTAATGATGGAAATATTGTCCCATTGAGAATTGAGTTACATACATATTCGAAATTAGTAAAAATATAAGCAATTGCTAGTATTTTTTTCATTTCATATTTGTAAGTGGAACTCGAAAATTCCAAGTGGCGATGTAAAAATATAAATATTTTTTTGCTTAATTTTTTCGTTATAGCGGCAGTAAGTACCTATAGATATATTGAATTTCGCAATCGCAGTCACTATAATTTTGTTTTCGACCGTAGATTACGATAGAGATAGCTTCAATAGATAACATTAGGTTTAATTAAACCAACTTTAGTTGTAGTATTAGTGTTTCATTCAGTAAAAAGAAACGTTTGCGCAATGTAATTGACGTCCAGCGCCATCTGTTAGCACAGTAATATAATTGAAATTAATAGCGGAGCCAAGCCCCGACACGGAATAAGCGCGGGCGACTAGTAAAGAATAAACGTGCAACACAGAACAACAGACACAACTAAACTTAAATAGGGAGGAGTGACTTACCTGTTTGAATATGGAACAGTCACGGTGTCCCATATTCCGTCCCAGCACTACGCCGTAAAGACGGGGGCACTCCCGCGGGACAGCTGCGTATAATTATCTGTGCTAATAGTAACTTTAAGCAAGGAAACAAGTTTAAAACTAATAGCGAATCTAAGTCCCGAAACAAAATGACTACGACTAGTAAATAATAACATGCAACACAGAACAACAGATATCACTAAACATAAATAGGCTGGCAACGCATCAGCGGCCTCTCTGATCTAGCAGATGTTCATTTACAGCGGTGATTACTTACCAGCAGGTGACCCGCTTGCTCGTTTACCGCCTCTAGTATTATAAAAAACTAGCGGCCCGCCCTCACTTCGTTTCGGGAAAGTAGTTCCACTGTCCACAAATAGATGGCGCTGCGAGTCTATTACATCGCGCATGTGTTTCGGGTTTTCGGTTTACCTTTAAGCTCTGACGTGGTCTATGAGATTAACCTCTTTATAAATAGTATAGAAGATATAGATATAGATAGGGAGGGAGTGACTTATCTATTTGAATATGGAACAGTCACGGTGTCCCCAATTCCGTCCCAGCACTACGCCGTAAAGACGGGGGCACTCCCGCGGGACACCCGCGTATAATTAACTGTGCTAATAGTAGCTATAAACATGGAGTAGTTTCTTGTGTTTTTAAACTTTGCGCATGTAATTTGAGTTATGCCTAATATCGTTAGATATGATAATTTATGCTTATAGCCGTACAGGGATGAAGGTAGTAAAGCGAAGAACCCCATTAATAAGGTTCATAAATTGAGCTGTAGTCTGGATAAGAACGCGCTTTCGAACGGGAGCGTAGGTCGTAGGGTTTTTTTATATGACAGGTAGCAGACGAGCAGACTGATTACCTGATGGTAAGTGATTGCCACCGTGCATAGACACCTGTAACACCAGTATCGGAATGAGCATTAAAATTTTTTACAAATTACCACAAACCCTTGTTGATTTGCCCATACATAAATTTAAATCTCAAGTTAAATCTTATTTGATGGCAAATGCCTATTATTCAGTTGAAGAATACCTAAATGACAAGAATTTGTGGAAATGATAAACTGTTCACCTACACTGTGTTATGTATTATGAAATCTACATTTTATTAAATTTTTTAAAATTTTATGATAACAAATTTGAAAAAATTAAGTTTTACTGAGTTTCTTGGTGATTCTTCTCGGTAGAAATTGACCTTCCGAATCAGCAGTAGATTATAAAATTTGACATTCATAAATGTTCTGTAAAGGACTTAAAAATTGAATAAAGAGATTTTGATTTGATTTGATTTGAGTAGGGTCTTAATTAATATAATGATAATAAAACACAACACCTCACATATTAATCTGACTTCATTCTAAGTAGATAAAGCACTTGTGTTACGACAACAAAGGAATCACAAATATAATACTTAAATACATATAACACCCAGACCCTGAACAAAGAAGTGTCCATCACACGAATGTTTGTCCAAGGTGGGGATCGACTCCAGGCCTCACACAACACAACACAACATCTCATACATTGTCCTGACTCTGTAGTAGCATAAGGACTTTTTTGCGTATGAGGCAGGATTACTAACAAATGCGCTATCCAGCCTGATAATTTAAGTTGGTCTGGTGCTCCAGTTACAGGGTTGTGAAGGTCAGATATGCATCGCTTTATTGAAATAACCTCGCAATGTGCCCTGCCCACTGCCACTTCAGCCACGCAATTCTTTGGGCTTTGTCCATGACCTTAGATCTCCTGTGGATCTCATCATTTCTGACACGATCACGCAAGGACATTCCCACCATAGCCCTCTCCATTGCCCTCTGAGAGAAGAACAGCCGGCCGTTGGGGTGGAAAGGTCCTAGAGTGGAGGCCACGTGCAGGAGGCCGCAGCCGTGGCAGGCCTCCCACCAGGTGGACCGACGATCTGGTGAAGGTCGCGGGAGCATATTGAATGCGGGACGTCTATTGGCTGAAATGATGATGACGATGATTGAAATAACATAGGTACCTATTACTAGGCTCCCAAAATGCAAAGTGACAGCATGTGACCAAGAATAGCTTGCAGAAAGGAGGACCAGCTGATCATAAACTGTGTACATATTTTATTAGGACATTACCACAACGTTTCACTCAAAAATATAGTGATATAATGAATAATGCACGGAGCACACGAGCGACAAAACATCCGCTCGTCATAATAGAGTAATGGAAGGGTAACGCGGGGAAAACTGGAACACGGGGCTATTCCCGGTTAGGGCGTTGAGTTAGCCGCTACTTTTTTGACTGGCCGGTTGACGCAATGGTAGTGACCCTGCCTCATACGCCAAAAGGTCGTGGGTTCGATCCCCACCCTGGACAAACATTCGTGTGATGAACACTTGTGTTTGTTCAGTGTTTGGGTGTTATATATGTATTTAAGTATTATATTTGTTATCCTCTGTTGTCTGATATCTGTAACACAAGTGCATAAGCTACTTAGTATGTATGAGATGTTGTGTGAATTTATTATTATTATTTTTCTAATTATTGTAGATAGATAGATACTTTTTATTGCACGACATTTACAGAACTTAATCCTAATATGGTCATTTATAAATACAATCTCGGTGGTCTTATCGCTTATAGCAGACTCTTCCAGATAACCTTGGGCTAGAGTAATAATACAGCGAAATAACAAGGAAGCGAAATACGAACGCAATAATTAATTCTAATACAGAATTGGCAACGAAGTATAAAAAATTATATTTAGACA
This sequence comes from Cnaphalocrocis medinalis, assembly GCA_014851415.1. Classification (NCBI taxonomy): domain Eukaryota; kingdom Metazoa; phylum Arthropoda; class Insecta; order Lepidoptera; family Crambidae; genus Cnaphalocrocis; species Cnaphalocrocis medinalis. Next base: position 11,037,093 of record CM026288.1, read on the forward strand.
AGAGTCAAAATTGGAACAGAATTGGAATGACATAGGGTGTCATAATTTGAATTATATAACATAGTCTTTTGTATCGTGCCAGGATGTAGGCGTTAATAGAATTGTGAAACTAAGAAATTGCAACAATTTTCAATTTATTTGTATCTCATTGACTGCTTCGATAGTGCAGTAGTGCCTTTCACTGATCTTTATGGCGAGTTGTATTATATTAGATCATATTTTGATTAAGAAATTCTCAATATAAAAATTAGCAGCCTTTAGCCTCGATGCTCAGAAAGTTGATTCTTTGTTCCTGAAATCGAATTCTATTCGCACCCAATGCGTTGACCGCAACGGAAACATCTCTAAACAGCAGCGGAGCCCCTAGGTGGGAAAAATGCAGGAAAAACTGTAAGTGGGGACGCAGATGTGAAACGACACTGTCTCTGTTCTCTTCGCACCCCTACTCACCCACCCTAGTGTGAGTGAGATGCTGTATCTTTTTATAACAAAAAGTGGTTGTTAATTGCGAGTTGTTTGCAATTCCTTTTTCAGTGCTGTCTGAGGTGGGTTCCGTAAATTCGTTGAAGATTACGGGCGTTTTTTCAGTGGAAACACTGGCCATTGTCCGGCTCTGTGAGACCAATTCTGAAATGTTTTGGGAATGCTTTGGAGGGAGCAAAAAATCGTGTCGTGTTTTGTGTCATTTTCGTTTGACCTTGGTTTGGAGCAAGTAATTTGAGACATCTACAATCAAAAGCAGCTAAGTGCCAAGCAAATAAGCAGGGCATAACTGCTTTTGATTCTGTATGCCTCATTTGTTTTTAGTTTTTTTATGTTATAGGTGGCAGACGAGCAGATGGATCACCAGTTGGATCACGAAATGGTAAGCTATAGCCAAGGCCCATAGACACCTACAACACTAGTAGAGTCACAAGTGCGCCGCCAACCTTTGTCACAAGGCTTTTTTCACTTTTTAAAAATACTCATTGCCCATGAACAGTTTAGCTTCACCACAGTCTATAAAGGAACGCACAAAAATCCAACTGACAAATTTAACTACGTCATTTCGCAAAATGCTAGCCGTGAACCGAAATAAAACAAGAGCTCGCATGTGTCATTGGCACAAAGAACACTGACATATTAGGCAAACATCCATTTTGTTTACAAGCGAAATGCATTCAAAATGGCCGCATCCATCATGGCGGCTCAGCGACGCTGTATAAATTTGGCGGGAAACCGCCCCATCGTACGTTGTTAAATTACAGCAAAACTAATGGAAGTTTCTAGTATTTCTTTTTGTTATTTAGACAGGCTTTTAACTGGGCTGTGTAGGTAATAATTTAAACTAGTTTTTTGTTCTTAATGGAGATGCATGGCGTTTTATGTGGTGACGTTTTCAGGCCAATGTGTGGAGCTAATGTAGTTGCTAATTATTATGGTAGTTTTCTCGGGAGAGCGTTGTTTGCGTTTTGTTAGACACTAAAAATGAGATGTTTACTCGCTTTTGGGAATCAAAATATGCAGTGTTTAAGACGGTTGCTATTAACGGTGGGTTTTTTATTTTTTTTACTATGTCCTTAAAACACCGAGCTATTAGATCTTTGAAATATTTGGGAAAGTATTATAAATGGTCGGTCGGACTAATCTATAATACCTAATCTAATATATGAAATGAAAAGTAACTATCTTGTGTGGAACACTTGTGTCCTATAAATGTTTTATTTATTTATATAAAAGGCTATAAAAGGTCCTTCGTTGTTTCTGGTTTCCATAGTACAAGGGAAAACCTTAGTTTGGGACCAGGACAATGTATGTGATGTTATTTCAATGTATTTATTTATTTATTTAAGTACAAAAATATTGTTATTCAATATTCTATTGAAACTCGGGCAATTTATGATGTTTACTTTTTTCTAAGTTTTATCTTTTATTTTGCATGAGTGAATAAGCCTTAAAATAAAATTGATAGTTTGAATCCGAACTTGATATTTGATGTCAAACAGTTTATATTTGTAAAGGTTAGGATTACTTACTGGTGAGTTAAAATCCCTAACAGATATTTTATACTGTGAGCCTCAGCGCTACTGATAACTTGTATTGTTGGAAATTATGTTGTTTTTGTTGCCTCATAAAGAGCTTGCTGGTGTGGGCTGGATGAGAGTGGCCGAAAATCGGGAGCAGTGGCGTGCATTAGGGGAGACCTATGTCCAGCAGTGGACGAGTGTGGGTTGCTGATGATGATGAGAGAGCCTGAAAATCAACACCTGTACTGTATTACGCCGAGTGAGTGAGGGTACCGGAGGCCTAGTCCGGGGGGAAGGGGTTTAAAGGTTGCCAGCGCACTTGTGTCTTCACTGGTATTACAGGTGTATGGGCGGTGGCATTCGCTTATCATCAGGTGATCCATCTACTTATCTGTCACCTAACACATAAGAAATATATATGAGACATAAGTACCTACATTGGATCATTTTTTGACGAATCGTTTTGTTGGCAAAGCGTTCATAGAACATAATGTTCTGTGAGCGAAAGGTTCATGGGCCAATCATTCTGTGTAGTAGGGAAACGTTCATAATTACTGTTTAAAAACTTTTCAAAACCGGTGATTTGTGATGATCTTTGAAATTAGTCACCATACTTTCATCGTAGTTCCAGAGAACCTACAGAACTTTGGTTCAGTTTTCGCTTGACATTTAAAAATATTTATTTATCCCAAATCAAACCAGTGACGAATCGGTTTGCAACGCAAAATCTGCGCTCAATTTTATTCTATTGGGTTTTCATGATTTTCGGCGTAAACTCATAAACACGGCTGAATTGGAGGTAATATTCAAACTTGCCAGGATATTCAGATCGAATATTGATTGTATTAATTGGTCATGTTTGGATTTACTATATTATATTTTGTCAAGTAAGCTCACATATCTCAAAGAATTGCGTGGCTTAAGTGGCAATGGGCTGGCACATTGGGAGGAGAACAGATAGCTGTTGGGGTTGAAAGGTCCTTGAGTGGAGGCCGCAGCCGTGGCAGGCCTCCCACCAGGTGTACCGACGATCTAGTGAAGGCCGCAGGAGTCCTTTGATGCGGCGGAGGAGGTGCGGTTTGGGGGAGGTTAGGTCCATCAGTGGACGTCTATTGTCTGAAATGATGATTATGACACTGTGAACGCGCTAAAAGTGTCGCCGGATTGCATTGATTGATTTTATCCCCAAAACGATAAACTAAATATTGGCGTCTCTTTCCGTTTCTTACGAGACCTTAGATTTTCTGCGGATCTTATTATTTCTGACACGATTACGCAACGGTCACTGTGTAAGATACACAGGCTTTTGTGATCAAAGACTAATGTACACTAAGCATATCATTATCTTTTTTCATTTCAGTCAAAATACCCCTACAGCTGGATATAAGTCTATTCCAATATTCTCCACCCATTCTCCTTGCCACATTCTATAACACAGAAGAGACAAAACATTATAAACACAGTCTGCCATTATAAATAGAAATTAGATTCGTTTCATTAATCCTAATTAACATAAGAAAGGTTTGAATTGTAGATATTGGGGTGTAGCGGAATGAACGTAACGTAGGGCTGGCAAAAGAGGTTTTATTCAGGAAATCGAGTCATCGCAGTATATGTTGGGATTCGGCATAGATCACCACGCTTGCCTAATGCGATTGGTGATCACAATTCCGAGCTATGTTCGAAATGTGGTGACACAGTGTGCGCGATGATGTGGGGTCATCAATTCTACTAACTCAACCAATAAAGCCTTCAGGGTGAGGATGACAGACTCAATAGACACTTTGTTCTTTTGTGCCTATCAACCCCATTTGGATCCCATGGCTGCTTAGCATCAGGCGGATTGGGGTCATCTTGATTGTTCTTAATGTCAGTGTTTCCTCCTTCTTACAATCCAGGGTTTTTTAGGCGGGGCGTGAAACGGCATCTCAGCAGGCTTTCAGGGTGAGAGTGACAAACTCAATGGACACTTTGTCTGTTGTTTTGTGCCTGACCATCTCATATTTGGATCACACGGCCGCTTACCATCAGGCGGAGTGAGGTCATCTTGATTGTCCTCAATATAAACACAACTTCTACACAAACACACACACACACACACACACACAGTCACACACAACATACATTCACCCTCCCACACACGCAGACACATATAAATCTTGTTCTTTTGTATTTTTTTAAGTTGTCTACACCAATATTATAATATTGGCACAACTTCACTAAGTCGGTGTATCGAAACAAACGGAACAGCAACCGGCTGGCATCCTTGCATAACGACAGTTTATTCATGTATTCATGGGTAGCTCGCGTCTATTTGTTGTTCCGCTGCAAAATGCGCCCGCGCCGCGCGGTGACGAATCACAAGAGCCATTTACATGCTAATCCACTAACAAAGGTACATTGGTTAATTATTCAAACACTAGTAGACATTAGTTCCGCTGTGAACTGATAGGTGGCGTTGGGCGTCGATTGCATTGCGCTAGTGTTTTGACTTTTCGCTTTATATGATATACATAAAAGGTTTGTCGATGTTTAAAGAATTTCTCGGGACGTTAGTCCCACTCTGTACTAATAGATGGCTCTGGCCGATTGCATTGTGCTACTATTTCGTGTTTTCGATTTGCATAATCATATGAGATTAAGCAAATTATGTAAGATTTTTCGTTGTCTAATAGAACTTATCTCTTCATGAATAGTCTATACTATATATAGAAGACTAGTAGTCCCCTCACTTAAAAAACGGGGTTTTCAATAGACCTTTACCAATAGATGACGCTAGTAGTCGATAACAACTTACCATCAGGTGATCCGCCTGCTCGTCTGCTACCTATCACATAAAAAAAAAACAACGCGTAAAAGTTTCTTTTTTTATGGGACCCAAAAAGTTGACTGGTTACTAATATCAGCTGATAGCTTGCCAGTCCAGTGGTAGAAAAACACTCGAAAAACCCACAGCTGCGTAGGATTTGGGGCTACAATCTCGCTTGGACCGATGTCCGAACCTAAAATTGATAAAATAACATTAAAAAAGTATCTCCCGTCCAATTACTCGGCAGTTTTTATTGGCAGCTGCCCGCTGAGTCGCTAAGCCGAGGCACGTAATCGTTAGGCGACGCGACGCGCTGCGGTAATCCGCTCAACCGAGCAGATTATACGCGGGAGGTAGGAGGGAGGTGGATGAGGCACTTTAACCCTAGACAACTAAACTATATTCACAGTTACATAGTAACTAAACATTCGTCGAGCGGACTACGCAAATAAAAACACAAAATATTACGAAAATATGTATTAAACTAAGAATTTTTTATCATCAGAAGAAATATGTGTTGTTTAATAAAAAAACTATTCAATACAGTGACAACATATTATGTCAATGTCAAACATGTGTAAACTACAATTTCGCAGAACCACGCGTCGACGCGTTAGTTGTCTAGGGTTAAGAGGGCGAATAAAGAATCTCGTCTCATCCCATACTCAGTAAGCCAGTCCATCGAGGAGCTGATCAGAGTTCTCGAGGCGTCATGTGTCTCTCAACACTACATCTTTCTGCTGTGTTCATACATTGACCTGACTCCGTACTAAGTAGCTTAAGCTCATTTATGTTACACATATCAGATAACAGCAGATTTACAGATATACCACTTAAATTCATTATCACACCCAGACACTGAACAAGCACTAGTATTCATCACACGAACGTTTGTCCAGGGCTGGGATTGGACTAAACTCCAGGACTTCGGACCGAGAGTGATGAAACTAAAGTAGAATTGGGCAGAACAATTAGCTAGCCACAATGATGGCAGGTGAAGCAAAGGCATGGCCGAGAAGCGTCCTAGAAACGGCAGATGACTCTGCTGTGTTTCGCCGAGTGAGTGAGGGTACCGGAGGCCCACCCAGATCGTTCGGTGTTATGATGGGTCGACCAAATGGGAATGGGATGGGACTACATGGATCCAAGCAGCTCAGGACCGGGTACATTGGCGTGTGGAAAGGAAGACCCTTATTCAGCAGTGAGTACCACTGGGCTGGTGATAATGATAAAGAAAATTGAACCCCGAGAAAACTAATCAGTGACCCTTGGCCTATGACATAAGCAATAGTGGCACCACAAAATAGGGACTGACACCTATCAATTGACGTTTTGACACATTAAGGGTGCACTATATAGCTACTACTTCAAACCACTAATGATCTTTGTTGTAATATTCTAGAAAAACAGAATAACTAAATAAATTGCGGTATGAACTATACTGAAAGCTGCGAACAATTTAATATCCTACAATCTTCTTTTCGTATGCCGCCTCCATTAAAATGTATCTTGCCACATCGTAGTCCAAGATAGATTTTCCTCAAGAATGACTGGTGGATCTTTGATCGACGTCACGCTTCGCCCTGGCTCCGATACGTATATTTATATGCTTCACAAAACAATTTCTGCCGATATATTTTCCCTGGATCATCTTTTCCCTTATAATATTTTCGTGAGATGTCATATTCTTGATACGGTGACAGTATGAATATTAACAGTAGGCCTCTTAAGGGGTCAGCAATATTACGTCACAAGTTAAGGGGAGGGGGTTAGCGAAGACTGACGGTATGTGGAAAAGGGATTGGAGGGATCCTAACTTCGTGATGTCACATTTTTTCATTAATATACAATTAATCGTCTCATGTTTTGTTCATTTCTTGAAATGTCTCAATTTTATTAAAAAAATATTTTTAATTCAATAATGTGACGTCATTCTATGAAGGGAGGAGGAGGAGTAACTGTGACAAGGATGGGAAAAAGGTGAAAAATAAAGAATTACGTGTGACGTTATTTATGGATGACCCCAAAGTTACATACACGGTTAGTTTTTCCTAAAAATGTTGCATTGTGGCCCTCCGGTACCCGGTGAAACAAAATTTTGCGCAACGTTCTACAAGTAAGTATGTCTTCTGGTTATTTTTATACTGTAATCTAATATCGATATTACTTAGTAAACAATTTGCCCGGGTTGATATTTGGTCGTTAGTCATTAGGGTTCCGTAGCCAAAATGGCAAAACGGAACCCTTATAGTTTCGTCATGTCCGTCTGTCCGTCTGTCCGTCTGTCCGTCTGTCCGTCTGTCACAGCGATTTACTCGGAAACTATAAGTACTACAGTGATGAAATTTGATGGGAATATGTGTTGTATGAACCGCTACAAAAATATGACACTAAATAGTAAAAAAAGAATTGGGGTGGGGCCCCCCATACATGTAACTGAGGGATGAAATTTTTTTTTTTCGATGTACATACCCGTGTGGGGTATCAATGGAAAGGTCTTTTAAAATGATATAAAGTTTTCTAAAAACATTTTTCTTAAAGTGAACGGTTTTTGAGATATCAGCTCTCAAAGTCGTAAAAAGTATGTCCCCCCCCTCTATTTTTATAACTACGGGGTATAAAATTCTAAAAAAATAGAGGTGATGCATGCTAATTAACTCTTTCAACGATTTTTGGTTTGATCAAAGTATCTCTTATAGTTTTTGAGATAGGTTGATTTAACTGTAATTTTTAAATTAATATTCTACATAAAAGTACAAGGCAAAATATCGGGAGAGTTTAGGCTCCATTCACCAGGTGTATAAATTGACATAATAAGTTTATATTTTGCTGCTACGGAACCCTTTGTGCGCGAGCCCGACTCGCACTTGGCCGGTTTTTTTTTAGTTCGTTTCGTTTCGCCTAAGTTCGTCTCAGGCTAACTGTTATTATACTTAAGTTAGGAAACTTTTTTTTTCTGCAAATTGGGGTGCACGACAGTGCCCAACCAAACTATTAGAGATCGACATATCGCCTTTACAAAAAATATTTAACTTGGTGGGCCGCTTCATTTGATGACAAAAATAGACACATTGATATAAAATTCATTTTGAAATCAAAACACACTAATATATAAGTCCTGTCGATCTTCACAGCGACATCGATATATTTATTCCTTGCAGAACAACACTAGTACGCCGACGTTAACATCACTTCAGTGCTAAGGAGCGAACTCACGCAAAATATGTCCGCAGTCTAGAGGCCATGAAAAAATTATGAGCATTTATTTGAAAGTGAGAGGCAGCCTAAATATTAATCCGCCACTTTTGCAAGTGTTTCGGGGAGGGAGAAGGGGGGGGGGACGTTATGTCTGCGTACTTTTAGCTCTAGTGATGTAACTTATCTGGAGTTGTGGTTATAGTGAAATTGAGTTCGGGTAACGTAAAACGCAGGGCATCTAAGGTTACAAGCATAGCCTAAAGAATTGGGTATTTGACTAATCCCGATATGTAAAAAATATTGATTTTCTATCAAAATATTGGTAAATAAGAACCAATGCCAACATTTTCAGTTAAAAATATAACGTCTAGCTGGTTTAGGAAACTTTTTTTTTCTGCACAATTGGGATGGTGCTCACGACAGTGCCCAAACAGCAAACTATTAGGCCCTCCGCATATATGGAGGCTACTCAAATATGACGGAATTAATCAGTAATTAGAATTACAAACTAGTTATAACTGTATTTCGCACACGACGCTACTCACATTGCAAGGTTTCAGTCAATCCTGTTATTTCTAACTACCAAAATAAAACACGTGCGAAAAACCTAGCAAGGGGAATATTGGAAGCAATTAAAATGTCGAGTGGATCGAGCGAAGATGACGATGTCATTACACTATATTATCATCATTAAATACTTTTCCAACTTCACTCCAAGCTCTTTCTGTCACATCCTTTCGTGAGTAATCTGTCAGTTTATAATTTTATAAACATGGATACTCTTCCACTTTCTGCACAAATTTAATATTAGGCTTGATCATTCATTTTTCACATCAAAACACAGTAAACTCGAGTAACCTAGTAGCTTGGCGACCGGCACGACGCGTCGCGCGCGATCAGTTGCCAACGCGTTACTAACTGGTTAGTGACTAGTCGCGTCGTGTGCGAACCTGTATGGCATTTATGGGCGGTGACGCTCATAAAAGTCGTTAGTAATTTGAGTTTGTGATTAGTTCCTTTTGAGTAGCTCCATGTGCGGAGGGCCTTTAGAGATCGACATATCGCCTTTACAAAATTATTTAACTTGGTCGGTGGGCGGCTTTATTTGATGTCAAAAACAGACACATTGGTATAAAAATCATTTTATAATTAAAACACACTATTATATAAGTATTTTCAACTTCACTGCGACGTCGATATATTTATTCCTTGCAGAACAACACTAGTACGCCGACGTTAACATCACTTCAGTGCTAAGGAGCAAACTCACGCAAAATATGTCCGCAGTCTAGAGGCCATGAAAAAATTATGAGCATTTATTTGAAAGTGAGAGGCAGCCTAAATATTAATCCGCCACTTTTGCAAGTGTTTCGGGGAGGGAGAGGGGGGGGGGGACGTTATGTCTGCGTACTTTTAGCTCTACTCTAGTGATGTAACTTATCTGGAGTTGTGGTTATAGTGTAAAACGCAGGGCATCTAAGGTTACAAGCCTAGCCTAAAGAATTGCGTGGCTGATGTGCCAATGAACAGGGCATATTGCGAGGAGAACAGGTGGCCTTTGGGGCAGTGCAGTTAATGTGTGTCGTGTATGCTAAACAAATAAATAATATTCATTTGTTTAGTATACACGACACACATTATTACAAATGTGGCTGGCAATGAGAACATTAATTAAAAATTAAAAAGCATAAAGGAAGCATAGCCGCGTTTGGTTTATTTTGTATAATAAATAAATCGTACAGGTTAATAATTTCATGACTTCATGACATTCATAAACCTTCTGTATGAACTATTGAATTAAGAATTTTTGATTTTAAAGTCAACCAATTGCAGTTAACACCCTTTTAGATAATTATAACACGGCAGCGAATCGACCTCGAGTTGTCACATCACTATTGAGCGGGACGCGTGATGGAATTTGAATTTTTTGGTAAGTTTTTTTTTGCAAATAGCTCTTGAGGTAAGAAGGATATTTAGTTAGATGGAACGTATGTAGGTATAGAAACGCAATTTGTTAAGTGTAGGTAGATAGATAGATATAATATATTGCACTGAAATCAAACTTAATAACTAGACATTACAGAAATTTAATGTACAATTTAATATAGGTCCGTTGTAAGTAAACAAAACTGTAAAATTTCTCCAATCGACTCCTATCTCACTGTCATACACATTAGGTTAAATATCAATGTAGTGGTAACGTGTGGCTGAATGTACTACATTTTTAATACTATTGGTCTAATTTGTTCCAAAGACTTAATGATGCTATAATTTAAACGACTATTTTACCGTGAATTAGTATTTTACTTTGACCTTCAGTTATTTATAAAGATTGTAACTGAACTATAGATAATGTCTGTACATGATTTTTACTATAATTTGGACATAAATTTACCCAGACTAGACTCAATTTGTGATAAAAATAGAACATTAAATATTTTTTCCAATAATTTTACGATTCTACTATAATACGTTCGTAATAATTTAACCAAAAAGTTTTAGAAGTTTTTTGTGAAAGTTGCAACTACAATATTATTCCAAGACAGTCTGTTCCAATTATGAAGTCCTTTTTGACATTGCGAAGAACATGACTCTGCACATTTTACAAAAATGTAAATAACTTTTTGTCTCTTTGTATACAAACAATTCCATGCTTAAAAGGGGGCTCCAGCGACAGTATATGCTAATGTAACCTATTTGAAAATAAATAATTTATTTATTTGCCTATTTATTAATTTTCTGCGATGCAATGAACACCGAGCGCCATCTATTGGTAGATAGAGGAAATAAAGTCCCGAATCGAAGTGAGGGCAACATTATATGTAGCGATTATAATAATAACGTATCTTGTATGTCAATAACCGCTAAGCTAACATTGTGAGGATATTACTTCCTAACAAATAGACCTCCGTTATTACCATGTTTTAATTAGAGAAATACCAAATTAATTATGTGCGAATAATTAAACGAAAGCCTTTTAACAGCGACATTCCGTCTAGAAATGCCTAAGACGTTTCGTCGAGTGTGCCGGTGCCCTAACGAGCCCGTAGTATAGGTGTACGGCCCTTAATTGCTGTTAAAATCACAAATATTCCAAATTGGGCCAATTTCTGAAATAATTTTCAGATTTCGTGATAAAGAGAATGTATAGCGATTAGCTAGTCTTAAATTAGTCCTAGCTGACTCGGGACCTTCCCAACCCAAATCCGTGTGAGAGCCACGCTTCGGTATGAATGGAGCGATATCACGGCCTCACAGAAGACCGGCGTGAAGCAGTGCTTGCGCTGTGTTTCGTCGAGTCAGTGAGGGTACCGGAGGCGCAACTGGGGGGAAAGAGGGTTAAAGGTTGGCGCGCGTAGAACATAACTAGCATTGATCGCAAAAATGACAGAAAGAAGAGTATTACAACGTGAGCGCTCGTCCACAATGTATACAACTACCGTATCCAATAATACAAAGTCAAAGTCAAAATATTCTTTATTTGCATAGGCTTGTACACAGCACTTACAAATCGTCATACATAAAGAAAATATTTAAAACTATTTAAAAATAATGTACTATATAATCTAAATGATTTTAAATATATAGAATCTTGATACATAAGATATACTAAAAAATAAATAGACATAATGCGATTCTACCACCGGTATCGGAAAGTTGATTCTGACGAGAAGATCCGGCAAGAAACTATACTATACATTTTTGGTGTTCTAATAATAGTTCACTTTTTTTTTTACCTTGGCTTGACACACTCCCGCTTGTCTAGATTATCTCATTTACACACCTTTTTTACAAAATCTTTTGTGCAAAATGTATAGTGTATTTTTTATTATTGTTAGCATAAACATGTTTATTATAGGTTTGATAGTTGTTCAGTTTTTCGTTGCTGGTGGAAAATTGTTATTTTCCCATTACCACGTTCTTCGTCGTGGACGGCGATATGTACTTAAGAGTTTCCTCTGTTATCTGGAATCTGTAAAACAATCTACTTAGTATGGAGTCATGTCAATATGAGGTGTTGTGTGAATTTTTTAAGGAAATTGTATGATACGATACGTCATCGAAGGACTTTCATAGTTGCTATCGTAATCTTTCCGTGGACACGAAACGTTAAAGTAGCAATTTCTTGAAAAGTTCGTGTTAGGCCTTTACTCCGCAGCGTGCAGATGGACACGGGGGCTGCCAACATTCGCGGCGAAATGAAATTGTTCGGCGCGACGAGTCGCACCTGCCGCCCGGAAACCGATTAAAATGATAAAGCGACGCGCGGCGGGATTTGCACCGAGCTCTTTGGTAGACTGGAAGAGACAGCTAACTTTAGGTCCCAGGGAAACAATCATGGCCATCGCAAATGTAGGGAACAACGTCTATTCGAGCTACGAATGTAGGTACGTGCAGCCACACTTCAAAGTATACAAAACTGTCAAATTTCTTCAATCGACTCTCATCTTACAGTCATAAACATGAGGTTGAATATCAGTTGAGGAAATTTGACAGGTTGTGGTAATCTGAGGTGTGGCTGACTGTACGATAAATCCTTTAAATCAAGCCCATTTAAACTATAGTTAAACTGACCATATTTCTTCTCATTTTGAAGAGAAAATACTATCATAACATTGTTTCTGTTTGTCAAAAATACAATTTAACAAGGAAATCTAAACAAGTAGATCATGGTTATAAGGTCGGAATCAGTCCTCACAGAAAACCGGCGTCAAGCAGTGCATGCGCTGTTTCGCTACGAGCGTGAGTACCGGAGGCCCAATCCAGGGGATTGTTAAAAGGTAAGCAGCGCACTTTTGACACCACTGGTGTTGCAGGTGTCCATGGGCGCGGTAATCGCTTACCATCAGATGATCCGTCGGCTCGTCTGCCACCTATATCATAAAAAAAGTAAAAGCAAGTGCTTCCCACTACCTTGCCACTTCCAGCGGCACTTACAACCATACCGATTTAATCTTTCATTCCGTATTGCCTCTGGTGAAATTTTTCAAACGTCACGCTCTTTGACAAATGCTCCCGCATGTCCTAGCGAGTTACGACCCGTCGGTTTTCTCCCTTTTTAATTGGTCAAGGAAAAACGTTGTTTAAACGCACAAATGGATTGTTGAAAAACGGTTGGCTCGTTGTGGGGATTTTCGCTTCGGATTTTTGGATTGCAGATAAAGGATAGTAATTGGAAGGGTGGGGTAGGAAATGATATGACATGAAAGGATGACTTCTTTTTCCAGAAAAAGGCCCTGTTCAATTAATTTCTATTGCATTTAACGTCGTAAGAGCCAAAAGCATTTTAAAAGGCATAAAACAATTGATTTTCTATTGTGTCTGTTGGATTTATATCGAATTTTTCGAACATAGCTCGGGTTTGTGATCACCAATCCACATTAGGCAAGCGGCGTGGTGATTAAGCCAAATCCCATCATAGAAGGCTATGTGTATGTACCTACAGATAAACATTTTTTACCTTATTTATTTACATCTTAATCTAGTACTTTTAAGATACCAATAAAATCAACCAACCCACAACAATCAGACTCTAGCCTTTTTCCCCTCAATTATCCCTCAACCTTCCTGCAATTAGCATTGGCCTGGAATGGACTAAACTAGAGCCTATAAACTTTTACGTCGTATCAACCAATAACAGTTAAACGCAAAATAAAACCGCAGTGGAAAAATAGCAACAGTATGACATAGAACTTTTTGACAAGGTAGGATTTGATATTACCACCTCCCAGTTGAAAAGATATCTATCTCTATTGAAGATATACTCCAATATAAATATACGAGTAGTATATGGAGTTTCGGTAGTAGTTACATCCTTTCAACCACAATTATTTCAACCATTTTGAATCAAAATTTGTTTTAAGAATGATACAAATTCGCAAAAAAGCATTTTTACTGTCCGTAAAATGACTCAGTATTTTGTATGAGGAGTCAAGAAATTTTCGACGAATTTTCAGAAGTCGAAAAAAAAACACGCTGTTCAGACTGATTGGTAGGTGCTTATTAGTAAAAATTAAACCGTCGTAACTACCGATACAACTTTATTTTTTTTATTTGACAAGTGAAAAAAAAAAGTGACAAAGAAGCAGACAGATCACCTGATAGTATGCGACTGCCGTCGCCCATAGAAACCTGCAACACCAGTAGAGTCACAAGTAGGCTGTCAACCTTTAACCCCCTTTCCCCCTTATTGGGCCTCCGGTACCCTCATGCATTCGACAAAATACGACGCAAGCGCTGCTTTACGCCGGTCTTCTGAGATCACTTCGGTCGAGCCGGCCCATCCAACTTTTTTCTTTTTATTAGACTATAAGCCAACGCTTGATCACAATCACACCTGATGGAAGTGACAATGAGGTCTAAGATGACATGCGTTTAACTTGTGTCAAATTAAATCCAATCAAATCAAAATCTCTTTATTCAATTTAAGTCCTTTACGGAACATTTATGAATGTCAAATTTTATAATCTACTGCTGATTCGGAAGGTCAATTTCTACCGAGAAGAATCAGCAAGAAACTTAGTAAAACTGAATCTTTTCAAATTTGTTATCATAAAAATTTAAAAAATTAAATAAAATTTTGATTTCATAATACATAACACAGTGTAGGTGAACAGTTGTGTCTTTACTCTCTTCCTTTCTTTTTTTTTTAAGTGATAGGTAGCAGACGAGCAGGCGGATCACCTGATGGTAAGCAATTGCCGGACATGGACACTTCTATGTAAGTGTTGATACTATGTAAGTGCTGATACTATAAGTGTTGATACTGCTCCTCTTTAGACTGTAATACCTAAGTCTCACATTAAAGTACCATTCTGAGTGGTGGAACTGAGGAACGCAATTTTCCTCTTTTTTTCTTTTTATTTACACAAAAGCCCTTCAAAGTGACGCGGAGGCATCCTGAAACGTGGCGTCAGGAATCGTCTTCATAGTTTAAGTCCATAGGATTCGTGTAATGACTGCGGAATGAGTAATAAGCGAAGGGCGGTTAATTTATGCTGAATGCAAAAAGAAAGAAAAAATTCAAGGCGTTGCAGATTTTTTCTTTAAAAGGAAATCATTGATTTGTAGTGCTCGCCGTTGGTCTCTCCAACGTTATTTTCGAAGAATTACGGACCAACCACGCCGCCAGACCGCAATATCCGCATCAAACAGTAACTTTATGTGGATGGATTGCCACCTGGTGAACCTCATGTAAGTTGTGGTCATCCCAGATCCGTATCTGGTACAATTTGATCACCAATCGTTGGAGAGTAGTAGAGTAGAGTATAGTTTGCATTCACGAACACTCATTTTGATAATAAAGTTTTATCATTCACTCATTCTGCTCAGCCCTGTAACTTGCCATGGTGATTTGACATCAGTGACTGAATGAGATAAAACAGATTTGACAGATAACAAAACAAAATAGCCGCTACAGAGTAATAACATCGACCGTGAGACCTATTTTTGAATTGCGTCTTACTAAACAATGTGTGACTCGCATGATTTTTGACATCCGCATTTTTGAATCATTCGAAAACGAGCGATTTGCAACGAGTGGTGTAAACCACTCGTTCCGTGAGGCGAGTGGACACATTCACGTCAAATCACACGTCAAATATTCACGAGTTAACACTATACACATCCTAAGCGAGTGATTTCAATAGGGAAAATTATGAATCATGCGACTTACAAGACGACGTGACTTGCAAAACGAGTAATTTTGTTTGACGACCCGTTTAGCGCAATGGTTTGAGCGCCGGTTGAGACGTAAGGGTCGCGGGTTCGATTCCCGCACCAACACAAATGTTTGTTGATGAAACAGATATTTGTGTTGGGTCTGGATGTTTGTGGTTCCTTCGTTGTTTCTGGTTGCCATAGTACAAGGGAAAACCTTAGTGTGGGATCAGGACAATGTATGTGATGTTGTCTCAATTTATTTTTTATTTTTATTTTATTTTGTTCGGACGAAGCGAAAATTCAAAAATTGGTCTCCTGTTCCATTTGAAAGACCCTTTAGATAAAAAACATGGCTATTGCTATCGCTTGTGCATTGCGCCGCACCATAACTCTTGGGGGCTTAAGGCTGGAGTCGGGGCGTTCCTTGGTGTCCGCCGCCTTCGTTGTACGGCAGCTAAACCCCTCAACCGGACTTAATTGATTTGTTTGTATTGAAAACTCTAATTTCCTTCAAACGCTCTGGAAAGGAATTAGAAGGAATTCTTAAGAGTTCAACGGTTTGAGGTTTAATTTAGAGTTGGAGCTAAAAATAAAGTTGTTAAAGTAAATAGCACTCTTATTAAATGGCTTTGAAAATTCGATGAGCTCATTATCGAAACTCTGAGATTTTTTTTTATACTAGAGGCGACAAACGAGCAAGCGGGTCGCTTGTTGGTAAGTACCTAAT
The DNA here is from genome assembly GCA_014851415.1 of Cnaphalocrocis medinalis. NCBI lineage: Eukaryota > Metazoa > Arthropoda > Insecta > Lepidoptera > Crambidae > Cnaphalocrocis > Cnaphalocrocis medinalis. Next base: position 11,053,495 of record CM026288.1, read on the forward strand.
CACCGCTGTCCATGAACATATCTATGACTTCTACGAGATCAGAAAGGTCGCTTCATTGCCAGACTTTAAAAAAGGTGCTCTTTTCTTGAATCTTGTCCCTAACCATGTCATCACCCCGCTGGCGGATCCCAATTTTATTACGATTTGTTTGTCATACAAAATTAGTTGCTCAGCAGTTGGTGACCCTAGGAAGAACCCTAAAAAATACGTTTGTATAATTATGTAGCAAGTCCTACCTGGAATTCCGAGCTCTCATAGCTAACGATACTTGTGTACCTTGTTGACGCAGCTCCACGTATCAATTAAAAAGGGGAAATATCCCCGTAATGACATACAAACATACACCCCTCCTACCCGCACAGGAGTTCCGCCCTTAAAAAGGTGGTGAAAAGGGTCAAATTGGGATGGAAGGTATTCCCTGAGGAGTGAGAGCGATAATTTCTGTTGCCGCGTGATTTGCTCGGAGTGAACGGCAAATAGTTCAGCAGATTACGGGGCGCGATTTCATTTGTTTTTTTGGGGTTCCGCCTTTGGAGGAGAAAATAACCCTTAGGGGATCATTGTTCATTGTCCCTTTTTTGCAATGTGTTTTCTCAGGAATGTAGGGCCTTCTCTTATCATTTTAACGTGTGATTCCCGGTTGCGTTCAAAGCTGTTGCTTGGGAGTCCTGGGTATGCTTGGACCTATGACCTAGGATTAGGGGACAGCGAACTCTATTAATTACAACAAATAATGTATAAATTATAAATGACAGTTTCGAATTTTTCGAACATACATAGTTGCTATGACTTACAGACTACAGCGCATACGGGCTGATACTTTAGTTTTTGAAAGTCCCAGACAACTATACTCTGATTCATAATCATGTAAAGTAAACTGACAGATGAAAATGACAAGTTTCTATGCATTTTGACATTTTGCATGTGTCAAATTGAGTGATAATGTATGGGGATGACACATTGACATCTTGTTTTGTTGTTTGTTTTGTCAATGTATTGTTGTGTGTATGTATATGTTGTAATGTGTTGTTGTTGTTGTCAATTCATAAGAATCAGAGTATAGCAAGATCTCATATTACGTTCAATGTAATGAAACCCCAAAAAATCAAGTTCAATTCGCTCTTGCCTGGATTATTGCCAGATTCCAGGGTTTGGAGATTTAAAGCATTCCGTAGGAATGTTCATTCCGTTAAGAGATTGCTTACAGGGTGTTGTCTGCTTTAGGTAAAAAAGTCACTCGTAAACACAGAAAAATAATTCTTTTTCAAGGTCAACGACAAAGACTTAACATATTTTTCGAGAAAAAATAAAAATAGGTACAAATACAGAGTGTATCTGTGAGCATGTCTATCTGTACCCATCATTCTGAACAACATATTTTGTTCTATAACTTTTAGAAACTCATCAATTTTGAACATTTACATCTCTTTAACCACGTGCTCTATCAACCATTCTGAACAACATTATGTTCAATCACTTTTCGAATCGAAATGATCATCGAAAAAAATGTTGACTCCCCTTACAAAATGACCAAGTCACGCACGTGTCAGAAAAAATGTTGTTCAGAATGGTTGGTAGAACACGTAGTAAAAGTGATGTACATGTTCACTGATACACCCTGCATAAGTAAACACGATACTCAGCGCCATCTATTGGTATAGTTTAGACCTAGCAAAATAACGAAGTGATGTCAGAAAAATTGCAAACAGTAGACAGTCACATCGATTTTTCAGAATACAATCTCTTTTCCGAGAAAATTTTTCGTAATGGCGAGATTTATTTGCAAAAATCAAGAGTCACAAATAAGTTATTTGAATATGAAAGCGGCCAGGTCGTTAGGTTCAGATCCTCCGTCTGATCTGAGGGGGAGGGGGGGATTCATCATTCCAAGTGAAATATGTCCCAATTTAGGGCAATCCATTTTGTAGGAGATTTTTCAAGTGTAGGTGGAATTTTGGGAGTAATACTCATGTTTTTTTTTTAAATATTAATACATAACATAATGACATCATAGGTAAATTACTTTGATGTCATAGACTTTTTGTTTTTGACTTATGTTTTAGCTATTTTTGGTAAGATAGGTGATTAAAAATAAAGTTAATAACTAAAGTATCAGCTTAAACACCGTCAAATTCTAGTCGTTATAATCCCGAAGCCCTCATAATAGGTAGGACCAATAAAGCCCCTTTAGAATGTTAGGTCATCAAAATAAGCAAATCTGCTATCTCAATGCAAGGCAAAGGGCTCCATCATAGAAATCAAATCACCGTTTCTATGATGGGATTAGGCTTTATCACCACGCTTGCCTAATGCGGACTGGTGATCACAAACCCGAGCCATGCTCGATAAATTCATACCACGTTTTTATTTTGTTGAACTGATAGCATTGAAAAAATCAGCTCGAAGATGACCCTGTTTAAATTTAGGCGTAGTTGCATTGTAATTTAATGTTCTTTATGATGATGGAGTCCGGCCGATTTCGGCCACGGCGACCGCTTCAACTCCTATCCAGCTGTCGTTGGTGGGCTCGCATGTGGCTTACGTAGCCAATCTTTTTGGCCAAAACTCTCGCACACACCGGGCATGTAAGCACACCGTCGACATAATTGTACGTTATAGCCGCGGGTGGTCGGGCTTTCAATTCATCGCGCCTGGAGTCAAGGTCAGAGAGCCGCTGTACCTCGAAGTCTTGGACTTTAGTTTTCACTAAAGTCCTCCACTCCGGTCGCTCACCAGCCAGCTCTTCCCAGCGAGATGTGTCAATGTCACATTTCTTCATTTGGCGCTTAAGCGTATCTTTATACCTGAGGAGCTGTCCGCCATGCTTGCGCTTGCCCTCCTCAAGTTCCGAATAAAAGATGCGCTTAGCCACTCTCTGTTCAGCCATTCGTGATACGTGTCCGCTCCACCGCAACTGTCGCCGCATGAGGTAAGACTCAATGCCACCTGCATTGGCTCTGCGCAGCACTTCGGTGTTCCGCACACGATCAGTCCACGTTCTTTATATAGGTACCTTGAATTGTGTATAATATAATCCCATTGTTATATGTAAAGCGCATAAGGAAAAATTAGATTTTCCGGCTTTGGATATTTTTTACAAATTTTCTCAAAATTTTTATATCTATCTACGAGTACATCTCCTGCAAGTTTCATATGTAAGGGATTTTTTTTCTGGACGGCAGGAGGGTATATTCCCAATGTTTCTTATTTCCTCCACATTTAACAAGCTTGGCAGGCTAACTCCCAGTCTGTTCTCGCAGTGCTAATTAAAACTTGCCGATCGCACGCTCTTGGCGAGTTCACTCCACTTCTCGATTCGAATTGGCTTCTGAATTATATTCTCTTGGATAGACAAGATCTATCTTTTAACTGCTATCTTTTATTTATTTATTTTAATTATTAGGAAAACAAACAGCAGTTTTTACACATAAGATTGCAAATATTTAGGTTACATAAAATATCTGAGATAACCTTTCAATATAGCGCTAATTGCGCTTAGATTTTTTCAGTTTTGCTCTATGTTCTTTGGAGAGAAAGAATAAAAGGAAATACATTTATTTTACTACACACCACAACATAGGAATGAAATTTATAAGTTAGAACTAACTATACACTACAGCTCATGTAGTAAGTATCGCGTATGTTACAAATGAGGTAAATTAAAACTCACGCACGTTACAACTCACATTTGTTACAACTCACTTATTTCAATTTACACGTTGCAATTAATTAACGTTGTAACTCAATCTTTCATTGTTTAATTTGTTAAAAGACCAATTATTGTGCATTACCAAAGGATACCCATCATCAGATCAGCAAGTACAGTTTTATTGCTTCTAGACAAAATGTACATTTGTACTTGCAGTCTTGTAATTAAACTTGCCAATCGCAGGCTCTTGGCGAGTTCAATTAACGAGTGTTTCTCGAAACTCGGAACGGCTTCTGAGTTAGGTATATCTACTTCAGCTTGTTGTATATAGTTACAAACACTTTCTAGACTTCGAAAGCAACTTCTGTACTTTTACTTGAAACTTTTATTTTCTGATCTAATGGTAAATGAACAATCTAATATCTTCTATACTATTTATGAAGAGGTAAATCCAATAGACATTGACAAACCTAATACACAAACCGAATAGGCGAAACACTAGCACGATGCAATCAATGCCCAGGGCCATCTATTGTTAGACAGTGGAACTACTGTCCCGAAACGAAATGACGGCGGGCCCGTAGTATATAAAACCACAAAATAAATGAATACTGTAAGTCGGCATTAGCTAAAATTTTGTTGACAGTTCAATGGCCTACCAAAAACGCCTACCAAAAAAGCCTACCAAAAATATGGAACGAACTGCCACCTGCGGTATTTCCGGACCACTACGACCTACAAACCTTCAAGAAAAGGGCATATCTCGCTCTAAAAGGCCGGCAGCGCACCTGTGAAGCCCCTGGAGTTGCAGGTGTTCATGGGCGACGGTAATCGCTTAACATCAGGTGATCCGTATGCTCGTCTGCCCCCTATCCTATAAAAAAAAAAAAAAAAAAAAATACCAGCGAGATCAGAGAGGTCGCTAATGCGTCGCTGACATTTCAGAAAAAAGCACGCTCTTCTCTTGAAGGTCCCAAATCGTAGCCATTGGGAAATACTACTGCAGCCAAACCGAACCATAAAACTGTAAGAAAAGTACACGAGACACGATTCGAATTAAGAATCTTCTTCTATCATCATCATCATCAATACTATTTACGAAAGGGCTTATAGGTAAACCGAAAACACGAAACACTAGCACGATACAATCAACGCCCAGCGCCATCTATAGGTAGACAGCGGAGCTATTGTCCCGAAACGAAGTGAGGGCGGGCCACTAATAGTACTCTTGGCGTCAAAATAATCGCACATCTGCGTAGTTTTCATACTAACGCGCTCATATCACAGCTTCGTATATTAAAAAGTAAAACATTTTATTACAATATTTTTAAGGTAACATTACCAATATATGCTCGTCTTTTAATCCAACATTTTTATCATCCATGGAATTTAATTGATTCGTCCAAAAAAATTTAAAAGTAAATCAGTTTTTCAGCTCCATAGAACATTGTATGGGACAAGAACATTGATTTACTTTTTTATGTTTTTGGGAAAATTAGGAAGTTTTCACGACTAATTAAGAAGCATGATCAACAGACGAGCATATAAAAACCATGTTACGTAAAAATATTGCAATCAAATGTTTTAATTTTTTATATACGAAGCCGTGATATGAGCGCGTTAGTATGAAAACTACGCAGATGTGCGATTTTTTTGACGCCGAGTGTATTATAAAACTCTATAACAAAATTGGACCCAACGCAGTGGTAACTTCAAAGTGTAACCCACTCTAGTTGAGGAAGAACAAAGTACAACCACAAAGACGCACAAATCAATTCGAACTGACTATAACCGTGTTTCAGTTTTATTTCCCATTTGGAGCGAGCGCACTAACTGAACAAGTTTTAATTAGCCTGGATCCAGCCGTAGCTAGGGCTCATTACCGCGACTAGGATTACGGCTAGCCAAATGGCAGTATAGGGTTGAATACACTCGCATTAGTTCGTAAGATAGAGGCTGAATGCACCTTAGAGTTTTTCAAATTGTATGCGTATTTCTGCTACTAGTTAAACGGTAATGGTAAAGATCGCGAAGAAACCGGCATGATTAGAATAGTTACAATTTTGTGTGTTTACTTTGAAATTCCTCCTTATTGCAACTAGTCCATATTACAACACACTTATGATAGAACTCACATGTTGCATCATTCTTATGTTAGAACTCTCTACTTAATATGTCTGTTTTAGTAGAGTCACAAGTGTGCTGCCAACCTTTAACCCTTTTTCCCTCCAATTGGGCCTCTGATACGCTGCCTCACGCTGGAGCATCTGCATCTAGAGCGGTTACCTACATCAAAACAGCAATATAAGGTGATCCGTCAGCTCGTCTGCTAACTATCATATACACAAATAGGGCTCAGTAGAGCAACTACATCAGCCGAATGGAAGAATGAAAACACACACTTTATCGCATTGTCATTCACTAAGATATTTAATAATAATAGCTTGATGCCCGTAACTGTATTCTATACCAGCTCCAGAGCTGAGAAATAGCATGAAACGATAAATAATAATAATATGATATTTCACTACATCACATACATTGGTCTGACTCTGAGATAGGTAGCTCAAGCACCTGTGTTACAGATATTAGAACCAACAGTGGAATTACATATATAAAGAGTAAAATAAAGTTAAATGAAATTATGAATCCTAAGTCTTGGTAATAATAATTCGAAAACATTTCTATTTCTGTACGTAGGTATCATATTATAATTAAGCTCAAGTCAATTAAAAGTTTCCGAAATTTCGAAGGCCTGTAATTAAATACTTTCTGGCCTTATGTCACATATTTCTCCTTTTTAATTGAGCGAGATGCTTCGTGTCTTTTTGATGAAGCGAAGAAACATTTTATCGTAACAGATGTCCTAATTGGTACGCTATTACACATCGATATAGTACTTAAGCTACTTACTAAAGAGTCAGGTCTTCAGATGTTGTAAGAATGTAAGTTAATGAGACGTGATGTGATGAAATAAAATCTTTATATACCTACACAATTTCGTAGTGAAAGGTTTTGGATAAGTGATCCCAACAGAGCGCTTTCATTAGTAGTTTCACAACTGTACAAGTAGTTTTTTGTATTTTCTATGACAGACAAGTATTTGACAGAGGTCAACTCAACTCAACAGTGATAGAGATCACACCTGATGATAAGTGAAGATGGTGTCTAAGGTGGGCCATGCTTGCTCGCGAAAAGCCTATTCACTCTTTTTTTGAATCTCAAACAAGCCGGTGATAAATGCTGAGTGATTATAGGCCTCTTTTTTATCACGCCACTCCCACCTGAAGACCTGTTAGTAGCTTTAAGATATTCATATTACAAAGCAGTAGAAAGCCGAGGGTTCTACAAATAAAATATAATAAATTAACAGATTTTTAATTTGCAAAAACTATAAAGTATCAGCAGCCTATACTGTCCCACTGCAGGGCCTTTGCCCTGATGCTTGATTTCTATAATGGAGACCTTTGCCTATCAAGAAATCAAGTCATCGCTACTATGATGGAATTAGGCTTATTCACCGCGCTTGATCACAAGCCCGAGCTATATTCGAAAAATTCGAAACATACCTACTTTTGCTCGACCCTAAAACTATAATTAAGCCAAAATCTATGTAATTTAAAATTAAAATGCCCTACCACTTGTCAACGCCTTAAGATAAAATTGGAATCAAAGAAGCAATATTCGCGGTGAAAAAAAATCCCCAGATAATCCCCTCCGCGGGGCTAAGCCAGCATCCCAATCCCGCGGGATTCCAGCTAATCCCGTAGAATCCCGGGATTCGCGCGATCCCGGCAAGTAGTGTTGAATTTGAACAAGATCGACCCACCTTTAACCTTGAGAGAGGGGTGGAATGGAACAATGTTGTAATCTTTAAATTAAAAACTCCAACGCGTAAGGTAAACACGTTTTGATAGTGTTTTGTTTTAAAATAGTACAAATACACTATTTTACCGGAGTTGTGGATGCAGTAAAGACTTAAAAAAGGGGTAAACCGATATGTCTGCTAATAACCAGTTCCAGTTGCGGTGTTCCCTGATCGCTATGATATGTCCTTTTTTAAACGAGGTTTGAAAAGAGTACTTCTTTCACGGTAGGCAGCGGCACGACTGTGCCTCGGCATTGTTGTTGTCTATACGCGGCGGTTACCATTTGGGTAAGGCCGTAGTTTTTGACGCATGGATACAAACACAAAATGTCCTTTTTGGTTGTTTCTTTTTTTTATTAGAACTTATTTCGAACAGTTGAGTTCTAATTTCTTTTCTTAAATGACTAATGAAAGTAGCATCTTTTTAGGAAATATTTGCCAGTTAATTGTTTTATTTATATACTAATAATATTGTTTAAAGTTTGAAGCTTTTATGTTACTAATTTTTATGTTACCAATTTTTCACAGCTGTTTTTAAATAGTTACACTAAATGATGTTTTTCTATGCTGGACACTCAGCTTCGAGCTGTCAACTGTGCCACAGCAACATTCGGCCATGTCGCTTTGAGATTGTAATCGATCCATTGTTTTGGGTGAATTTCGTCGTAAACTGTCAAATTTTGGGCATGGTAGAATAAAAGGTAAGTAATGTAACTTATTTACCAAATATCATTATTGAAGTTGGTACATTAGTGTAGTTTTTACTGGCAAAATGAGTGATAACGAATTGCTTATAGTTTTGTCAATTTCGAACGAGTTTTGGTGTGGTGGTCTGTTTTATGTTACTTTTATGATACGCTTATGTTACTTTTATGATACAATTATGTTACTTTTTGTTGGATTTATGTTACGTAACATAAAAGCAAATCATAAAGCAGATTCCACCATAAATATTTTGACAAATATGAAAATAGCCTGTCACCTTTATTTAAACAGCTTTTATTGCTTTGTTTGGATTGGATTTGAACAGATAAAAGTACAGGCGCCATTTTTGACGATGACAAAGAAAAAGATGAAGGTTTTGCAAAAATAGCAGATATTGATATAAAAGTCACTACGTCCAGTTTATCAAGAGGGCGATTTTTTACTATTCATGTACGACGGCGATTATTTTCCTGGACAAGTTATGACCATAACAGAAGAATCAGTTATGATAAATCTTTAAAAAATTGGAAATGGCCCCCGAAATAAGATATATTATATTCAATCGATATTATCCAAAAAATAAAGCCTCAAAAATTTACAGTAGGGGAAGATTATACGGGAAGTTTACCAGATAAAAGAAATAGCGCACTATAATGAATATGAATGTTAGCATTGATTACCAAACTTGAAATAAATATTATTTTTATACTTAAGTATCGCATTTTTTTATTTAACGCATTACAATCATTATTAATTTTCTTAACATCAAATTATCAATGATAATTATAGAATATTTGTCCAGCAGTGGGTTAATTGAACTGGCTGATGCTTAATGCTTTTAAGTAGGTACATACCTACCTATGCATTTAATGTGAATGAACCTTTAACCTATGTGAACAGCCCTTAGGAATACTTTTATGTTACCTTTTAAGTTACCATGTCGGATTTTCTTTTATGTTACTTTTATGATATGCGTCAAAATTTACGGCCTTACCCATTTACCATCAGACGAGCATGCGGGGCTCGTCTGCCTACTTCAGCAATAAAAAAAAAACAACTTCAGTTTCACCGTTAAATATCAGAAACTACAGCAATATCAAATACCAAAGCCTAAAATGAAATAAAAATTTATTTATTTATTTATTATTATTTATTTAAGGACCACCAACATAAGATACAGCATTAGATTTCTAAAGTAAACATTATAGTAAATTGTCATTGGTTGACTGCTCTTACAATTAAAGGTAGCCACAGCATGCAATGTGGACTATGTTATTATCATTAAAGTAGTATTATAACATTGATAATACCTAATAAAAAAAAACATGAAAACAAAATCGAATTGAGATGTGAACATTAACTAACATCACACAGGTATGCAGGTCTCTTTGAAATGACTGAATGGACTAAACGGACTGGGGTATTTCGGAGTGTTTTAAGAGAGATAAGAATTTTGGTAGGCTTTGATAGTTAATATCTAACTGAGGGATTTTTTTTGCTAGATTGTTATACAGGCGAGACAGGCGAGCCACTGGTGAACTACGACCAAGTCGTGTCCTACAGAATTTGTTTCTAAATAAGCGCAAGGGTAGCGCGGTAACCTGAGGGGGACATTAAAGTTGAATTTATTCAATAATATGGGGCTGTCAATTCTATGATTTAGCAGTTTGTGGAGGTATGACATGTCCAGGTAGATACGTCGTACAAAGAGAGGATTGAGGCCGAAATGCTTTACTTTATCTGCGTAGGTTGTTACGGTGTTGGGGATTTTGAAACGGTATATTAGATTTCGCAGTAATTTCCTTTGCACTCTTTCAATTCTATTAACATGTATCTGATAACTTGGACACCAGACCGTACAGCAGTATTCAAGCTTGCTCCTTACATAGCTGTTATAGAGTAGAACTACCGTACTGGACTTTTTAAAAGTTCTTGTACTCCTTAGAATAAAGCCTAGAGATTTATTAGCCTCATTTAAAATTTTATCAATATGATCAGAAAACCGTAATCTGTTATCCATTTTGATGCCCAGATCTCTGATGACATTAACTTCTTCAAGCTTTTTGCCTGCAATCATGTATTCAGACGGGTACTTATTACGTTTTCTGGTAAATTTTATGTGTTGGCATTTGTCGGCGTTTAGGTACATCCTATTTACTGCACACCACTCCTGAAGGCGATCGATGTCCTCCTGTATTAGTTTTGAGTCTGCGGAACACGAAACTCCCCTTGTCAACTTTAGATCATCAGCAAACAGATACAACTTGCAATGCTTAATACATTTTGCAACATCGTTGATAAAGACGTTAAAGAACAAAGGCCCCAATACTGAACCCTGAGGAACCCCTGACGACGCGATATATTGACTTGACTGTTCCCCATCTACAACTACCATTGATATCCGTTTTGTAAGATAAGATTCGCACCAGGCGAACAGATTGTCCGTTATCCCAAACGAGTACAATTTATCAAGAAGTATTTTATGGTTGACTTTGTCAAACGCTTTTGAAAAATCTGTGTAAATTGCATCTATTTGTACACCCTGATCAACCGCTTCGATCAGTTCGGATGTGAAGAGTATCAAGTTGTCATTAGTGGATCGCCCTGCCATGAAGCCGTATTGATCAGGAATAATATATTTGTGTATGTGTCTGTAAAAGAAGGAGTGCATCATGGACTCGAATATCTTGGACATTGTAGAGAGGATAGAAATTGGACGATAGTTAGCCACGGATTCCTTTTTACCACTTTTGAAAATAGGTACCACCCTAGCTTCTTTCCAAGAATCCGGGAAGGTCCCTGTTTCTATAGACCTATTAAATAAAATTGACAATGGGAGGGCCAGTGTATTTGCGCAATTAACCAATATCAGCGGATGGACATTGTCTGGTCCTGCACTTTTTGTAACATCGAGTGATTTTAGTTTCTTTTTCACTTCTTCTGCACTGAATTGAATAGAGCCTATTGTATCGAACCTATCGGTTTCAGTATAGTGACGAGAACTATTACGGAGGTTATCATCGAATTCGAAAACTGAAGAAAAGTGTGCGGCGAACATGTCCGGGATTCGTAGTGTGTCAGATGATGTAGTGTTGTTTAGGGTCATGGTACTTGGATATGATGAGCAATTTTTACGAAGGTTTTTAATATGCGTCCAAAAGTACTTAGGATTTTTTTTGATTTGACATTCTATGCTTTGTATATATGTATTATAGCACTCCTTCATCATCCTATTACAGTCGTTACGTAAGTATTCAAATTCTACTTTATCTAATGGGTTTTTGAACTTCTTATACCTTTTATGAAATTTGTATTTGCGCTTAATCAAATATATTAATTTTGAAGAGAACCAAGTAGGATACGACCCGGCACGAATTTTGGTCTTGGGAACATTATTTTTTACAGCTTCATAAACTATTTTGTAGAAACGAGCCAGCATAGCGTTAACATCGTCATGTGCACCCATTTCATCTACCCATTGTATTGATTGAAGGGAAGTGTTAATTGCCTGATAATCGCCTTTGTGAAAATTGTAACGCTCTACTGACGCCACTCGCTTTGATATCTCTATTTCTTTTTTTAAGGTTATTTCGAGAGCTGGATGAAATTTGTCTAAGGTTCTTACTGGCTGTTGGCATTCATTTACATGTAATATATCCCGATTGCAAAGTATAAGATCTAAGGTTCTGTTATTTTGATTTTTAACATGGTTAAATTGGTGAAAGTTATTTAAATCTAGAAAGTCAATGAAACTACATAACATTTCACTATTACAGTAGTCTAAAGGAGTCAGGCTCGACATGCCGTCATATTGATTATTTTGCCAATTTATACCCTTTAAGTTAAAATCTCCCGCGATTAAAGTACACTCTTGATCAGTACCAGATTGGAGGTTTTCGTGTGCTTTATCTAAAAAAACTTTCAAAGTATTTATTGTTAGGGGGGGTGGGAGATATACAGCACAGAGATTGACAACATGGGTCCCTTTTTTTGACATTAAAGATATGGAGACCCATATGTCCTCGCAGTCACTCTCGTATTCAGTAATGCGAGCCGATTTCAACCGATTAGACACGGCTATAAGAACACCTCCTCCTCTTTTTTTTGTAGAAGCAGATGTTTCTCGGTCTCGCCTGTACACATTGAATCCGCCCTCGAAAAGTTCTCTGTCAAAACAACTACTGTTAAGCCAGGTCTCTGTGAAAATATAGATATCATAACTGCTATTATTTATTTGCTGACGTACCTCAGTCACGTTTGTATTCAGTCCTCTAACATTTTGGTAATATATATTTAAGGAATTAAATATCATATAGATACAACAAGAGATAGTAACAATAATATAAAAATGAAAATAATGCTTGAAATACACTGTTTTGATGTAAGAGATTTTAAATTAAATTAAACGATTACAGAACTAATCTAACTCCGAGAGGTCTTGGGTGTTCTTAATTAATTTGTATTCGGATGTATCCGTCTTTCGCATAAATATCTTGCCTCCCTTTACCCAGACGAATTTGTACTGAAGCTCCTTTGCCCTAGAACGGGCCGCTGCGTGTAGGGCTTTCTGCGCAGGGGAGAGGTGTTCTACGATGTACACCGGTTTCCTGCCGCCGCCGATGCCTAAGTGATCGGTATTGAGCTTATCTGTAAGGATTTTAGTTTTTTTATTGAATTTCAGGGTTGACGCCAAGAAGTTGTCCCGTGATATTTGGGAAGTGAACTTGACCACGATAGATCTTGGCCGCTGACTATCTTTGTTTATTTTGGCAATTCTTGTGCACACCTGGATGTCAGATTCTTCTAATTTACAGTCTGTAATTGTCGCTATTTGCTTTACAATTTTGACTAAGTTTTCAGATTTATTCTCGGGAATGTTTTGTATTTCTAAATTGTTCAATCGAGAATGTTGTTCCATGCGTGATATTCTTGAGTTGAGATCCGTAATATTCTCCTTCAATAGGGTATTTTCTTTTTGAAGGGAATCAACTTTGTTCAGTAAACTCTCGTATTTGGTGGACATACAGTCCAAAGATTTTTTTATCTCGCTGTTTTGCTCAATAAGGATCTCAAGTGATTTGGCAAGAATATCAAACCTTTTTTCATTCGAAGCACGCAACTCCTCAATTTTGTCTTCGACCGGTGCGTCAGATTTTCCCGGCGACTGTTGGTTTTTGTTGGTATTGGGCTTAAATCTTTTACTGATGCTTAAATTATCTCCTCTGTCCTTGGTGTTGAGGTCCTTAGTTGTATGTGGATCCGACCCGTGTTGGTCTGGGCTCTTACTCAACGAGCTAGGTGGCGAGCGCTGTGTTTTAGGCATGGTAATTTATACCGCACCTATAACGCCTAAATTATATGCAATAGCAATAGCAATACCGCCACTGCCGCGCCGCTAGCACAAGCGCGCGGGTGACGTAGCGCAGAATGCTCCGCAGCAGTAGATGTTAATGAGTCACTATTTCGTCGCGGGGCTCAGCGGTTCTTTGGCTCATTCGGTACAAGCCAGGGCCGAAACGCTAGTGGCGGCGGTTCAAACCCAGCGAGTCACATAGAAAAGGCAATGGCACTCACTTAGTTGGGATTCGGAGCATCTCGGGCTTCGCAATAATGGGGCGCAGCTCCGGCCTGTATCACTCAGCAAGGGGCGCAGTCCTCAGCCAAATCAAAATAAGCGCAAGCAACAAGTCAACACGTCCGCTTCGCAAGAGTGTCGAACGCCGAAAAAGTGTTATTACAACAAATATTTAATTTTATGCAACAGTTATTTTTTACGTTGCCGTGGGGATATGTTATTCATCATACTAGCAAAAACTGTTTCCCTTTTATTTATTATCTTGTAAATTAAACCTGAGTAGACAAAGTACTAGCATGCGACTGCAAATAACTTGGTATTAAAACACTTGCGAATGTCCCATAACTTACAGTATTTATAGGTACCATCAGTTTTTTAAAAGGAATCATAAAATAAAAAGTCTTATGTTATTTCATAAAAGTAAAAATATTACACATCATATAAAAACCCAAAATTGGCTCATCCGTATACACAGGTAATGACGTCACAAGAGTATAATTTTTCCCCATTATACTCAGTATGAATGAGCCTTTTCCTGTTATCTTTTGTACCAAACAGTGTTAAGGTTATTTAACTGTCAAAAGAAAATTTAATAATATTATGTAATGAAAAATTCCACGGTAAAGTAAAACGGATTATTTTTGGGAAATAAATAACCATAAAGACGTTGTTTGTAACTAAGCAGTTAATTCATATTTTGGAGTGATTGTGGGGTTAGTCTCATATTCTTTACGTCACATATAGTGATTTTAAAACGATTTTAATTTGTGCAAATTAAGCATCGATAACTGAACGAAATTTAAATTTCGCTGTTTCTTTCGATTTTTATAAAAGCTTTTTAATCATTATGGTGAAATTAACCGGTGGCGTCAGTTGTACCTACTCGAGTTTAATTTGAATTAAAACACCATTTTGCTCGTACTCGTGTTATAAACTAACAACTCATTATTTGGAGGGAGATTCGCGCATTGTTTTGAAAAGAACAAAAAACAAGTGACACCTAAAGACGGCGGGCAAACATCAACAGTCACCCTCCCCCACGGGACTTAAATAAAAAAAAAATGTGTTCACAGCCTATTTGTATGTCGTTACGAAAAGTTAGGCACGTGGCTCAGACGGACGTGGACAAATTCGCGCGGTAAATAATAAAAATGTTGTCAAATTGCCCCATTTCCCCTCCAGTCACCGTAACGCGTGGTAGGGGTGCCACCTCTCATTTACTTTATTACTTTACTGACTGACACAAAAAAGGTAAGATTTGCTTTTGAAAGTAGCTCTACTATGTAACTTTATGGATAGATATTTGGAGCCACAAAAGGCGGAGGAGGGGGTTGGTATTGTAGCAGTAGTGGGGTGAGTGTATCCATAATATCCGGCGAGTACAATCAAATATA
The DNA here is from genome assembly GCA_014851415.1 of Cnaphalocrocis medinalis. Taxonomy (NCBI): domain Eukaryota; kingdom Metazoa; phylum Arthropoda; class Insecta; order Lepidoptera; family Crambidae; genus Cnaphalocrocis; species Cnaphalocrocis medinalis. The sequence continues at coordinate 11,068,686 of CM026288.1, forward strand.
AGCAAGCAATATTTGATTTATGTTTTTAAATTACACAAGCGCTACTGATCTCATACTAACCTCTCTGTATTTAACAGAAGCGCTGCTCAGCAGCTCCTTACGTTTCACGTTTAATTACCTCTGGCGTTTATCACTTGCGTTCTTGTTTACCACTAGCCTCCCCGTTTACCACTTACGATCTCGTTTACCACTTGCGTCCACTTTTACCACTTAGCTTTCCTTTACCTGTAGCGTTTACGTTTACTACTAGCGTTCACATCTACCACTTGCGTTCACCTTTACCACTTACGTTCACCTTTACCACTTACGTTCAGTGGCCTAACCATGAGTTTGAAATACTATCCTCGCTATCCAAAACTATTGCTCTGTCTCTTTCAAATGCATCACAATGAAAGAGACAAAGCGATCGTTTTCGATAGCGAGGATAGTATTTCAAACTCATGGTAAGGCCACTGGTTTACCACTTGTGTTTACACTTACCACTTACGTTCTCGTTTACAACTAGCTTTCAACTTTACCACTTGCGTTCAACTTTACCACTTGCGTTCAACTTTACCACTTGCGTTCAACTTTACCACTTGCGTTCAACTTTACCACTTGCGTTCAACTTTACCACTTACGTTTCTATTTACCACTAGCGTCCACCTTTACCACTTCTGTTCTCGTTTACCACTGTCCTTCACGGTTACCTCTCGGCAGCCCTAAGCCCTAACGACGCCGCACGTGTGCCGTTTGTCCTTATTATCCTGATTATGAGCCCTCCGTCTGCGCTATAACGTTTTTATCTCTATTTACTGCACTCGCCAGGTATAACCAGCCATGTTCTGTTTCGTGTATTGTTGGGAATGGCCGGATAATCGAGTTACTGAAATTGATGCTATACTGCTGCTGTTTTGTTAGTACGTTTTGTACTTTCACATTGTAAAGGACGAGAATCGGTTTGGTTTCTGATAGGTGTACTAAAATTTGGTTACGAGTACGTTAGAGACATTTTATTAGCAGTCCATGGTCGGCCAGTGTTTATTTACCATCAGGTGACACTCTTGCTCGTTTGCCTTCCTATAAAATAAAAAAGACCTTGGAGACAACATAACCACAGAAATATTCCTATACCGGCTGCAACTAAGATATTCTCGCGACCTTCACCAAATAGACACTATTCTTTCGCTATATGAAATGGCTGTTTATTCATTTATTTATTAGGACAACCAACAAGGCATACACTACGAAAACCTTAAGACTAACGCAGTTGGTATCTATTCTAAGTGCTGACTTAATTATAGGTTGCCACGACATGCCTAGATATACTATACATTTTTATAACACTTATTAAAGCTTATTTTAATTTACTGTTACCAAAATAACTACCTAATTCCAACCTCTAGCTTATAATATGACATGGTGTCAAAATTAGTAGTTTTAATATAATATCGGGCAGTTACCTCCGACATAAAGGACGAAGTTTCGAAGGCCAGTTAGTTGGACGCCCCAGTTAAAGTTTACCGATAGGCTGTTCTCGGCGCCATACTTTCCCTCTTGCGGCAAAATGTGCCGGTGGAATGCTGAACTTGCATTTCTGGTGAGGAGCCTTTAAACTAGCGGAAATTATTGAAAAATCCGTCTGTTCGTGTCCATGGGCGGCGGCAATTGCTTACCATCAGGTGATCCGCCTGCTCGTCTGCCACCTATCACATAAAAAAAAATCCGTCTGTTCGTCTGCCACCTTACACATAAAAAAAGATGCAAATGTAATGCGGAAATCGAACTAGTGACCTTCAAGGGAAGAGCTTAATGCTTTTGGAAAGATAGGAAATTCATCATCACCTTTTTTGCATATAACAAGAGTGGATAAACTTTCCAGAGACAAGCATGACCTACCTTAAGCCTCATCTTCACTAAATATCAAGTGTGATTTAGTACAAATAAATAGAGAAAATAAAGTCATGGCATCAATTTATTTTCTCGTGTAAATTATCAAGTTTTCCAATGCATTCCATTGAAGGTAATTTGGTAGATATATCCGACAATGGGACAGCCCAAATGATACACTGAATTTCTTCTTAGAAAGGACAAAATACACAGCAATATTTAAGGAGTAACTTTTATCCCTTTGAGTATAATAATTTAACTTATTCACCCGTTATGGGTAAACAATTTAAATTTAATATTTTTTATGATGTAGTGGACGCGGAGCTGAATGAATTGCAAGCAGAAGATTGGCGACAACCTGCACAAGACCGAGACAAATGGCGACATCTCGTATCGGAGGCCAAGACTCATTTTGGATCGTTGAGCCATCGGAGTAAGTAAGTATTCTTTATGAAACGAAAGAAAATTAAAAATATGACAATAACTATTTAACAAATCACCGCTGCTGCTATGGCCCCAAAAATAAAACTCTGAAGTGAAACTTGCGGCCAATTAAAAGTTGAGGCCAATTAACGCCGACTTCGGGGCCGCACCATTGTCCGGGCGAGTCCGGCGGATGCGTGGGCGCGAACGCTCTGTCATGTTTGGTTACGGTTAAAAGTTTGGCTTATTCTGACAGAGGGCAGGCGGACCAATCGGAGTGATACCACGGGCTCATAGAAAACCGTGAAGAAGCGCTATTTCGCCGAACGAGTGATGGTAACGAAGTAAGCTTCTGAATAATATTATTCTGTTCTATGATTTTTAGAAATTCGCAAAGAAAATAATTGAATTTTGTACTGACAGCCACACATCAGGTAACCACAATCTGTCAAATTTCCTCGATAGATATTCGACTTAATGTGTTTGACAGTAAGATTACAATTCATTGAAGAAATTTGACAGTTTTGTATACTTTGAAGTTTAGCTGTACGTACGTACTAAGGCGGTCACATGACTTGTTCTATTTGTATGTCTATAGTCGAATAATTCGAATTCGACGAATTTCCAAAAGTTGTAGAACAAAGTTGTTTAGAATGGTTAGTACAAAACTTCGTTAAGAAACATAAATGTGCACAGATACATCTTGTATTAATTATGTGCTATAGGAGTGGCCACTCAGACATATTATATCAAGGCATTATGAATAAGTTTCCACAACACATTAATACATTGCCCTGACTCCGTATGAAGTAGCTTAAGCAATTGTGTTACAGATATCAGACAACAGGGGATCACAAATATACCTAATACTTAAATATATTACCCAGACGCTGAACAAACACAAGTGTTCATCCCACTAAATGGGGATCGAACCCACGACCATTGGTGTATGAGGAGTCACTAACAAATGCGCCATCCGGTCAGTCAAAAGATGCTATGTCACTTTTTCGTAAAATTTAAAAACCAAATTGAGCAGTTTCTATCTTAACTTTCGTCCAACAGAACAAAGATCTTGCGAACTGAAACAATAAAGTAAAATAAGAGCTCGAATGCACTTTTGAGGCCAAATAAAGGGACCGTTTAATCAAAATTCGCTTAAATCTCGGTTGGCGAAACTTTTGTCGAGATGTGTGCTGAGCGCATGACTACGTAAACTGTGGGCTTTACTCCCGGTAAGGTTAGAGGATTAGGATGCAGCATCCGAAAGTCCAGCTGGTCGTCCAGGGTCGCGATGGGTCGGTGATATCACCAAAATAGGAGGTCCTACTTGGACCCAAGCAGCTCAGGACCGGGAGCTTTGGGTACTGCCGGGCTGATGATGATGATCTGAAAGTACGACCACTAGAGTAGACCACCACGCTAGAGTGATAACGGTCTCATAAAAGGCTAACGTGAAGCAGCACCTGCGCTGTGTTTTTTTTTGTGATACGAGTATGTAGTAGATGAGCAGACAAGCAGACGGATCACCGGATGGTATGCGATGGCCGCCGCCCATAGACACCTGTAACACCAGTAACCCCCTTTCCCCCCAATTGAGCATCCGGTGCCCTCACACACCTCAATAGGCGGCGGGAATCGCTTACCATAAGATAATCCGTCTGCTCATCAACCACCTATCACAATAAAAACTGTCTCTCTCTCTAAAAACTGTCTTCTCTCTAGCGTGAAATTCCCGGTTGCATCAAAATTGTCGCTTTGGATCCCAGGGTACGGTTAGACCATTTGAAGAATCTGAAATCAGAATCTGAAATTTGGAGAATCTGAAAATTACTGTGAAGCGACTGCCGCCTGACCTTCGCACCCCTTCAACAGGGGAATCAGACAAACTAAAATGACACGTTTGGGACACCATCCAGAAGCCTTACTCGCAGTAGTCAGCGCTAGCTACGTTTCGACTGGCGACAAATGAGAAAAAAAAAAGCTTATTTTATTACCCATCCGTCACTACAAGACACGAAGCTATTTGGTAAAAATACGCAAACAGATATGAAAAATCTAGAAGTGTAGTGCCCCAGTACATAAATATTGAGGCACTAGTTTTAATAACAGTGTGACAGTATCAAATACATCATCATTTACAGCGAATACCCCAAGAGTTCCACTTAATCTGAATTTATGAAGCGGGTGACGCCTCGCCGGCTCATGCCTCGAAATGAATACAAACTCCGCTTGTATGCGACTGGTATTTGTCCAAGAATACTTAAACTTGTTCGCAGACTGCTGACTAATTACAACGTATGCTGTATAGTTGGTGGTTGTCCGTGGGACGCCACGCTTCGGCGTGAATGGGTCGGCTCAAACAGAGTGATAACGGATGCGTTCCGCTTGTGTTTAATTGCACGTTACGTCGCCCAAGGCTCAGCCTGAAAATCAGCGCCACAGCGGCCTCAAGTTGCTGTAACAAATGCTGAGGCTGTGCCTTGTTGGCCGCAAAATATCACCATTGTAATACCTACATACTATCGTACTCCTATTGACGATACTTATATACTGTAATTTTTTTTTTGTTATGTGATTTGCTTTTGTGGCCAATAAACGTTATCTATCTATCTATCTATACCACCTCAGTGAAACCTGCGTGAAAGGCAAGGCTAGACTTAATCACCACGCTTACCTAATGCGGATTGGTGATCTGATCACCAACCCGAGCAATTTTTTTTTATCTTTACAGTTTTAGGAAAACCAACAGAATAAAGACGTCCCGTTGGTTTAAGTACCAGTAGCGCTACCATGAGTTGACATCGAAAACTGATATAACGTAAACTATTACTCTGTTTCTTTCAAATGCATCACAATGAGAGAGACAAAACGATAGTTTTCGATACCGAGAACGTTTTTCAAACTCATGGTAGTGCTACTGGTCGTGATATCGGGGTCCTGGATGAGATTCCCGGGTCGAGTAGGTAAAATATGTTTCGGATTTCTTTATACAGTCATCAGATATTCATATTAATAATTTTTCAATTATTAATTTCAAACACACAAATTAAATGACGACGCTAATGACCTGAATAATCACTTTAAAGCATTTTACTGTCGCACTCAGAGATGTCAATTAACATTTATGTTCATTATCTTAATTATGCCGTATTATATGTGTCAATTGTTTTTTTCTTATGTGACAATTAAAGTTAATTGACATCTCTGAGTGCAGCAGTTAGTATTCCAGTGATAGACAATGGTTTTACTAGAGATGCTTAATACTCTATAACGGAAGTTCTCAGAAACCCCTAGTGCGCAATATCTAGTGCATTAGTATTTAAACCCACGGTAACAGTTAGTCAAAGCATGGACAGACTTGCTGGATCTAGGGACGTGCTAAAGCTTGGATTAACGATATTTAAGAATTAAGGGGCTATACGAATGAAACTAGCGCCGCCAACCTATTTACACTGATTGTAGCGAAAATACGATATTATTTAAGAAAGCAAAACATTACAGACTTAGATAAAAGTAAATTGAATTTTCAAGATGCAATACAATATAAAAAACACGCGTCAAGTAACAATAATGTCAATTATTGCTAAAAGTGGCCGTCCGTTTTGCTGTGAAAGAAAGACAAACATACAGACAGACACACTTTCCTATTTATAATATTAGTATGGGTATCTTCGCACATAAAAAAAACATCGATAGTTATGAGTAGCTCATCCCTACGCGGGCCTGCCACAGTGGTGTAGGAACAAAGCTCACCTGTCCGCGAGGGTTGGCGCCAACTAATTGGCTAAACTTTTAATTGCTCGTTAGTTTTATTATTCGGCCCGGGTTGGCGAAGGCGATAGTTTTACGGCTAGTTTTTTGGACTTATTCTAGCTGTACACCCCTATTTGTACATGTCGCAGCCGGATCGTATAATCCGCCGTATTACATTACTGTTAGCTGTTATCAAAAACAGGGCCGTTTTGAAATGCGACGGATCAACGATTAGCCGCATTGTCATTGAGATACGTTGTTCGATAAGGCGGCCCACGTTTAGACGCATCGTATTACTACTTATTTTGAATGAACATTAAAAAAAAATACTCTAACCTAAAAAAACTTTTTTTTTAAATAAAACATAGTCAGGAACTAAAACTACCAAAGAGGCTGTATTAGTCCAGTTATAACTTACCACGAGCCTCATCCAAAAGATCAACCTCATCCACGTAGAAGTGCTTCTTTCTTTTAATAATAGAGAGTATACAAATAATATTTTTTTCTTTCTTCTCTGTGACCTGACCTTTTTTATTCCTTACAATCCTCAAAGCGTGAGTCCGCCATTACACCCGGCCAAATCCCTAGTTATAAGACTCGCCGTTCGTAAGCGAATTGTGGCACATTAATGCAAGGACAGTGGGGAAACTCTGTCAACTGTTATACCTACACTCAGCTCTCGAGGTTATAGTAATAGTCATAGTCATAATATTTATTGCTTTCATGTAGTATGTACAATAAGGTCATCATCATCATCAGCAACCCACGCGCACCCACAGGTCTCCCCCAATGCACGCCACCGCTCCCGATTTTCGGCCACTCTCATCCAGCTCACTCCAGCCAGCCTTCGAATGTCGTCATCCCATCTTGTAGCAGGCGTCCAACACTACGTTTACCGAGTCGCGGTCTCCACTCAAGGACTTTATAGCTCCAACGGTTGTCAGTTCTGCGGCTAATGTGACCAGCCCGCTGCCACTTCAGTTTGCTGATTCGGTGGGCTATGTCGGTGACTCTGGTTCTCTGTCTAATTACATCATTTCTGATGCGGTCCTTCAAAGATACTCCGAGAATAGCCCTTTCCATAGCTCTTTGAGCGACTTTGAACCGGTGGATTAGTCCAGCCGTGGGGAGATAAGGGGGCCCACACAACATCTCTCGGGCCCCAAGTCAACCTTTCCTGCCCGTGGCGCGTCCTGCTAAATAACGAAAGAGGCCCTGACGAACCACCCACCAACCCGCACTGGACCACCGTGGGGGGGGTCCAATCCCCCTAAAATGATAAATAATATACAGTCTTGGACATGAACCCCGCTGGGTATACTGATGGCAACAAATATTTTTACTGAAGGAACACAGCACTAATCTATGACTAACACTAATGATAAAGAATCTTTATCTTTTTCCTTTATCTTCACTATTTCCTATGCATTTTAACATTCGATGCGATTGATACAAATACAAATCATTTATTGAACTTGATCAGCTACAATCCAACCACCACCAGTTGTAGTAACCTTGAAGTCTTCAGTTTGTCTCATTTTCGTTCTTTAAGACGTCCCGTCTAGCACAGTGGTTTGAGCGCCGGTTGAGATGCAAGGGTCGCGGATTCGATTCCCGCTCCAACACAAATGTTAGTTGAAGCAGTTTTTATGTTGAGTCTGGGTATTTGTAGTTCCTTCGTTGTTTCTGGTTTCCATAGCACAAGGGAAAACGTTCGTTTGGAACCAGGACAATGTATCTGATGTTGCCTCAATTTCTTTATTTTATTTATTTATCAATAACGCCGTAAGAACCAAAAGACTTAAAATGCAAAAAAATAATTCCATTGTATCTGCAGTCTAGGCTTTACGTATGTTAAAACTTCACTTTATTTATACACGCCGAGTGCATTCATTCACTAGTCTTGTTCTGTTGGGAGAGGAGTTCAGCTCTTATTTTCTTTTTCCAACGTCAACCAACTTCACTGCCATTCCATTTACTGCGATTAACTGGCCGAGATTTATCCGATGTGAATGTGACGGGCACAACTGCTCTAAAATTGGATTGAAACAATAGTTCCATCACAGTTGTATGTTCTTTATTACGAGTCGTAAACTAGAATCTATTAGGACATGGGTATAAGAATGTGGTACTTATTTTAGGCTAGTTTTTTCTTGGACCGGGTGGCTGAAAACTAAACCGTCCCGTAAAGTAAAGTAAACACTTCAGGACTCCCTCCACCAGCCCATGGTCCTTCCTACCGTCCCGGCATACGGACCGAATCTTGGGAGACGCTCACCAGGTACTTGCTAAGGGCTTTTTCCCCGGTGCGTTTCTTCACTCCCTACAAGGTCGTGTCTTTAGCCCATCTCAAAGTCACTTCTCCCCAAATGGGGCGTGAAACACCACAGCACAAGCGACTCGCGCTCGGGCAGTTCCACATCAATCGAACTCCTTCCTAATGTCAAGCCTTTTGTGTGCAAACGCACGCAACCGTCGAAAACCTTCTGCAGAGTTGACCATCTCTTGATGGTATACTGGTCCTATCTCGTAAAGTAAAGTAAGTATCAGCCTGTATACCGTCCCACTGCAGGGCAAAGGCCACCATTATAGAAAACCATTCATCGCTACTATAATGGCATTAGGCCTAATCGCATGCTTGCCTAATTTTTTTTATATGATAGGTAGCAGACGAGCAGGCGGATCACCTGATGGTAAGCAATTGCCGCCGCTCATGGACACTTGCAACACCAGTGGAGTTACAAGTGCGCTGCCAACCTTTTATCCCCTTCCCCCCACGGGTGTGCCTCCGGTACCCTCACTCACTCGGCGAAACACAGCACAGGGGCTGCTTCACGCCGGTTTTCTGTGAGGCAGTGGTACCACTCCGGTCGAGCCGGCCAATTCATGCCGAAGCGTGGTTCTCCCAGAGTTAAAAAAAGTCCTTAATGTGGATTAGTGATCACATTTACGAGCCAAGTTCGAAAATTTTAAAACATACTTTTTGCTCGATCCGGTAATCGAACCCAGGACCCCGAAATTACGTCCCGGTACTTTAACCACTAGAACAACGGAGCGTTATTATAATCTTCTATACTATTTATAAAGAGATAACTTCTATAGACAACGACAAGGCTTATAGGTAAACTGAAAACACGAAACGCTTGCGCGATGTAATTGAGCACAGCGCCATCTATTGGTTCATTTCTGAATTATAGTGTAGTGTGGTGAATATTCCACATTTGTAATCATCACACGCACACTCACTACTCATAAATAGGTGCACTGTACCCATACGAATTGTAAACAAACGATTGGACGCGAGTAATTTAATACTTTATCAACATTAATATAAAGTTGAAATTTGCCTGTATCATTACTCCAGATTCACTTCTGAGCTATCAGTAGTATAGTACAGTAAATTATGATTGTGGCGGAGAATAATGAAGTACAGAAGGTCAGCTGGTCATTTTAATGTGGTGTTAAAATAATAATATTATACTCATTTATATCTATCAGATTGTGTGTGATAGATAGTCAATAAAAATACAACTATCTTAAATTGACCTGATTGACTAACAGTTTTAAGAATACGTCTGTATGAGATTATTGATCGTTTTCAGGCGTAAAAAACCGGCCAAGTGCGAGTCGGGCTCGCGCACAAAGGGTTCCGTAGCAGCAAATAAAGGTTCAGCCATCGTTTTCAGTGTAAGCACAATAACTTAACCAAAATTACAGTTAAATCAACCTATCTCAAAAACTATAAGAGATACTTTGATCAAACCAAAAATCGTTGAAAGAGTTAATTAGCATGCATCACCTCTATTTTTTTTAGAATTTTATACCCCGTAGTTATAAAAATAGAGGGGGGGGGGACACACTTTTTACGACTTTGAGAGCTGATATCTCAAAAACCGTTCACTTTAAGAAAAATGTTTTTTAGAAAACTTTATATCATTTTAAAAGACCTTTCCATTGATACCCCACACGGGTATGTACATCGAAAAAAAAAATTTCATCCCTCAGTTACATGTATGGGGGGCCCCACCCCCAATTCTTTTTTTTACTATTTAGTGTCATATTTTTGTAGCGGTTCATACAACACATATTCCCATCAAATTTCATCACTGTAGTACTTATAGTTTCCGAGTAAATCGGCTGTGACAGACGGACAGACGGACAGACGGACAGACGGACATGACGAAACTATAAGGGTTCCGTTTTTGCCATTTTGGCTACGGAACCCTAAAAAAAGATAGGAATACTTATAATTTATTTTTTAAGGCAAAAGTATACAAGGTTGTCTGGAATAGATCGCTATTAGGCCGCCGATATTGTATTTGGAAATTACAATTAGCATTAAGTTCTGTAATGTGTTGTGCAATAAAGAGTATCTATCTATCTATCTAATGATAATAAGAAGTGATGCTTTACTAATTAATTATTATTTATATCTAACAGATACTCTTTATTCCACCAATTATTATCAACCAACTGCAATAATGTTGTACCTCCATTTAAATAAATAATTAATATAAACTTTATCTTCAATAAATCAAAGCTCTTTATCTAGAAGAAGATCTAAAAAAAACATTTATACAATAAAAAACAAACACTTTCCCAGACGATAAGCTAACAGATAAGCGAACAATCCTTAGCTTATAAACAGTGGACCATCTGGAAACAACAACTAATCTTTGCACCTGTTGAATCACTACACTACCGCTCGGCCGCTCAGTGCCATATCGACTGAAACGCGATCAAGATGTTTATAGAATTATTTATATTTTTAATAACATTCCTAGTTGTTTACTTCTTGTACTGTCGGAAGAGAGTGCACGATCACTTTAGAAAGAGAGATGTGAGGTTTATACCGGGATATCCCATTTATGGGAACACGTATGGGAGCATGTCGGAGAGGAAACACATGTCAGATGAGATAGTTGAAGTTTACAATGCTTTTCCAGGAGAAAGGTGAGTAACTTGTGAATAATATCTATATTCATTTATCTAGTGTGAGTTGGTAACACCTTATCTGTAATGACCGTGAGAGTATAATGTCAATTTCGATGTTGTTTACTTACAAATGGCCATGCCGATTTTGTATGGTACAGTGGCGAAGTGTTTAGCTTATTAGCTTTACCGATAAGTCTTGTCGTTGTCTATCGACTTAAGCTCTTTATAGTAGAATGGCCCGCCCCCACTTCGCTTCGGGACCGTAATTCAAAAATGAACTAATAGATGGCGCTGTGCTAAATTACATCGCGCAACCGTTTCGTGTTTTCGGTTTGCCTATAAGCCTTGCCGCTGTCTATAGAAGTTATCCCTTTATAAATAGTATAGAAGACAAGTGGTCCGCCCTCACTTCATTTTACACAATAATCGACTTCGTATGTTTTTATTTAGGTGAATTTACATAAGTTATAGAAGAATTATTCAGAAGCTTTACTTAAAGAACTACTATTCAGAAGACTTGTAAGAAACTCAAGATGACCGTGCATATTTGTATTTTCTTTTGTTTCAATAATCAGGTACGTGGGTTTCATAGAAGGAACGAACCCAATCATGCTGATCAGAGACATAGAAATCATCAAATCGATCACTGTTAAGAACTTCGACCATTTTGTGGACCACAAGGAGTTCATTCCCGTTCAAGAAGATATTTTTGGAAAAAGCATGTTTAGTATGAAAGGTAAGGATAGATCTTAGTTCATCAGATTTTTTTTCTACCTTAGTGACTCGCAAAGTACGTATGCTGTAGTTACTTGCATCCGTTCCAATTCCGAGGGAGGGTACAAGATTCAAAAAGGTCCTTGAGTGGAGGCCACGCGCAGGAGGCTGCAGCCGTGGCAGGCCTCCCACCAGGTGGACCGACGATCTGGTGAAGGTCGCGGGAGTCCATTGGATGCGGGTGGCACAGGACAGATCTGTGTGGAGAACTTTGGGGGAGGCCTATGTCCAGCAGTGGACGTCTATTGGCTGAAATGATGATGATGATGTACAAGACTGCCAACTTACAGACTTCGGGCTGACACTGAGAATTTTCTTCATTATTAATCTAACCTAAAGGCGAAATGTGTCAGACATTACAACGCCTTTGATATGCCTAAGTTTAAAATGACTGCCATGATTTGTTCTATGAACAAAAAGTAATGATATCCCAAATGTAATGAAATTCAGATACGAAGTATTAACTAAAAATGGCATCCAACCGCAATTATATAATTCGTGAATGAGAATTAGCCAAGTAAGTGTCACCATTGATCTTGGTACCTATTTAAATATTATTTCTTTTGACGATGCAATCTACAAACAAAACAATTTTTTACCTTGGCTACCATTTCACATTACTGTTTTTGATGGGGTTAAGATTTCTTCATACGACAGGTATTTTGTGTTTGCAGGGAATACATGGCGAGACATGCGCACTACCCTCAGCCCGGCCTTCACCGGCTCCAAGATGAGGCTGATGATGCCTTCCATGATTGAAGTTAGCCAAAATGTTGTCGAGTATCTGAGAGGTAAGATAAATATAGATAGATATTCTTTATTGCACAGAAATAGAATACATGAGTAAAACAACAGCTATGAACAGTACAATAATGCGGTCTTATCGCTTGTAGCGATTTCTTCCCGAACCTTTAGGTAGAGGAGAGAAAACAGCGTGTTGGCAATGGAGGTTTAAATTTAATAAAACTGTGTCCCGAAAAGTAAGGGCAGGCTATCCTTACTAGACCTATATAAAATTGGTGGTCATACCTAATATACAGGGTGTAACAAAAAGGGGATATCATCCCAAAGTGAACCGATTCTGACACACTTTACAAATCTCATATAAGAGTTTTTAACCTGCCTATTTAATATTGCGATTATTCATATTTGATTGAAACCCGATTCTTCGTGAAATCCATTTCAATTCACACATCAATAATGAGCAATCAGCTGATAGGGATATTAACCTTTGACCTCTCCTTTTTGAATAGTTACCGCCCTTTGCATTCCTGACAATTGTTTGCATACAAAATTTTATAAATGAATTAAGTACGATTAGATTGTTTATTTTTTCCTAAAATATTTTTTTATTTATTTGAAACTTTGCATATAGACATCTACACAAGGTACACATTATTTCCCTTTATGGTTGATACCCCCTTTTTGTTACAACCTGTATAGTCTTGTCTTTTCATCTGTTTAGAGGTCGTATCAATCGTGGATGCAATAACAATTCTTGCCAATTTTCCAATCATAGAGACGCACCCTAACTATTGAATCAAAGTGTTTTAATGGACACTAAACGCCAATCTAAGACAAGCCGCTAGTTAAATAAAGTAAGTTGAGACATGGAATGTGGTCGTCATATTAAAACCAAAGTTTCAACCTTGGAAGAGCCACGCCTTTGCATGAATGGGCCGGCTCGATCAAAGTGATACCACAGCCTCACAGAGGACCAGCGTGAAGCAGCGCTTGCGCTGCGTTTCGTCGAGGGAGTGACGGTACCGGAAGCCTAATTGGGGGAAAGGGGGTTAAAGGTTGGCAGCGCTATTGTGACTCTACTGGTGTTGCAGGTGTCTATGGGCGGCGGCAATCGCTTACCATCAGGGGATCCGTCTCCTAGTCAGACATCTATCATAAAAAAAACTTATATTTTTTTGAAAAAAAAAAAACCTTTAGTGGCATACCGCATTCCGTGTGAGGTTAGGGTGTCCACTTGTAATGATGATTACATTGTCTCTCGTGTCCAGTAAATAAAACATTGACATTTTGATATGTTATCAGCACTACCTTGAAAAGTGTAATGACATGAAAAAAATATTTATTACTCGAATAGATAAGATACAATAATGAGAAATAGTGTTATTTCCATGTGATAAGTGGGTCATTCTCATCGAGAAGTCATTACGGTGGCAGTCTTTAAATCCGTAATCATCCGACATTATTGACATAAAAGAAGCATGTGATCGTGTCAGAAATGATGAGTCCGCAAGAGATCTAAGGCCGCAGACATAGCCCAGAGGCCGCAGCCGTGGCAGGTCTCCCACCAGATGGAACGACAATCTAGTGAAGGTCGCGGGAGTCCCTTGAATGCGGGTGGCACAGGACCGATTTGTGTGGAGAACGTTGGGGGAGGTCTATGTCCAGCTGTGGACGTCTATTGGCTGAAATGATGATGAGGATGATATGACTACATACAACACATACACACACATACGCATCTATTTCTTTAAATAATCATACTAGGCCGTCAGTTCGTTTAAAAAAATTACAATAGGCCTCAATTCATCGAAGGTCCAACGACAAACAGTGTCAGTGCCACATGACACTATTAAATGATACACGTGCTCTGTAGTGCCATAACTTCAAATTCATCGCGGGGGGACTGTCATGAGGCTGCGTGCGCGCATCTGCCGTCAAACGAGCTGTAATGCCGTTAAGGATAAACATATTATGGAGATTAACGAACCCTTCTTTTTTGGCTTTGACCAATAGAGAAAGATGATAGTGCTTTGATGTAGTTAGTAAAAAAAAATCGAGCCTGGGTGTTCTGGGTTGACGCCCCCAGTTACTTATCGTCACCTGGTACTCATAGTACAGGGGTTGCCCTAGTTTGAGACCAGATTGATTGGTGTGATGTCTGGCGCATAGATAAGTAGTTATTCTTTATTGCACAGAAACGGAATAGGTATATAAGTAAAACAGCAGCAATAAACAGCATTTATGTATTTAATTTATTCGACTTCAGTTACTCCGATTTTTACGATAAGTTCCAGATAATCCCGACCAGATAACAGATGTCGATGACCTGATGCGTCGGTATACTAATGACGTCATCGCCGCAGCTGGCTTCGGGCTCGAAGTGAACTCTTTCAAGGACAAAAACAATGAGTTCTACAGGATCGGACAGAGCCTCTTCAAGTTTACGCTGAAGCAGAAATTGTATTCGTTCCTGTTTCTGAGTGCGCCGGCTATCACTAAGGTGAAGAGTTTTTGACATTTCAAACACAATAAAAAATACATGAGATACTGTACCAGCCACTAACTTACGCTGTCTGGTGCAGTACCATGGTTGTTGCTAGTCAATATCGTATAGTAGTTTATATAGCAGCAGGTCTCCAATGCGCTGAACTGACCAAGTAAAACTGCCCCCAATCACAGGACCAGCGTGAAGCAGCGCTTGCGCTGCGTTTCGTCGAGGGAGTGACGGTACCGGAAGCCTAATTGGGGGAAAGGGGGTTAAAGGTTGGCAGCGCTATTGTGACTCTACTGGTGTTGCAGGTGTCTATGGGCGGCGGCAATCGCTTACCATCAGGGGATCCGTCTCCTAGTCAGACATCTATCATAAAAAAAACTTATATTTTTTTGAAAAAAAAAAACCTTTAGTGGCATACCGCATTCCGTGTGAGGTTAGGGTGTCCACTTGTAATGATGATTACATTGTCTCTCGTGTCCAGTAAATAAAACATTGACATTTTGATATGTTATCAGCACTACCTTGAAAAGTGTAATGACATGAAAAAAATATTTATTACTCGAATAGATAAGATACAATAATGAGAAATAGTGTTATTTCCACGTGATAAGTGGGTCATTCTCTTCGAGATTTAATTACGGTGGCAGTCTTTAAATCCGTAATCATCCGACATTATTAACATAAATAGATTTTTAGATTTTCGCGTTGCATTGTAACTATAAATTATTAAAACGGGAATTAGCAACGCAAACAAACACCGATACGGTTAGTGTAGTGTGTCGGAGTAGCTTCACTGACATTACAACTAGTGGCGATTTAATATCACAAAATGTGAGGGTGTCCGAAGATTCGCTGCCGGGCCCTAGCAGACGACGCCGTGCACCGCCAGTTCGCTTGTGACCACGGCTGCTGCAACGTAGCCGAAACGTCAAGCAGTAAGTACTTACAATGTACTTAAAAATAAACGTCGCGTTAATTCCCGTTTTAATAATTATTAACATAAAAGAAGCATAAGCTTATGAGTATCGTATCATCAGCCCATAAGAATGACCCAGGTGGTAGACCGATCGTGTCAGAAATGATGAGATCCGCAGGAGATCTAAGGTCACAGACATAACCCAGAGAATTGCGTGGCTCAAGTGGCAATGGGACATTGCTAGGAGAACAGACGGCCATTGGGGTGGAAAGGTCATTGAGTGGAGGCCGCATGCAGGAGGCCGCAGCCGTGGCAGGTCTCCTACCAGATGGAACGACGATCTAGTGAAGGTCGCGGGAGTCCCTTGAATGCGGGTGGCACAGGACCGATTTGTGTGGAGAACGTTGGGGGAGGTCTATGTCCAGCCGTGGACGTCTATTGGCTAAATGATGATGAGGATGATATGACTACATACAACACATACACACACATACGCTACGATTTCTTTAAAATAATCATACTAGGCCGTCAGTTCGTTTAAAAAATTACAATAGGCTCAATTCATCGAAGGTCAAACGACAAACAGTTTCATTGCCACATGACACTATTATAATGATACACGTGCTCTGTAGTGCCATAACTTCAAATCATCGCGGGGGAACTGTCAATGAGGCTGCGTGCGCGCATCTGCCGTCAACGAGCTGTAATGCCGTTAAGGATAAACATATTATGGAGATTATAACGAACCCTTCTTTTTTGGCTTTGACCATAGAGAAAGATGATAGTGCTTTGATGTAGTTAGTAAAAAATCTAGCCTGGGTGTTCTGGGTTGACGCCCCCAGTTAATTATCGTCACCTGGTACTCATAGTACAGGGGTTGCCCTAGTTTGAGACCAGATTGATTGGTGTGATTGTCTGGCGTATAGATAGATATTCTTTATTGCTCAGAAACATAATAGGTATATAAGTAAAACAGCAGCAATAAACAGCATTTATGTATTTAATTTATTCGACTTCAGTAACTCCTATTTTGTCTATAATTTCCAGATAATCCCGACGAGATAACAGATGTCGATGACCTGATGCGTCGGTATACTAATGACGTCATCGCCGCAGCTGGCTTCGGGCTCGAAGTGAACTCTTTCAAGGACAAAAACAATGAGTTCTACAGGATCGGACAGAGCCTCTTCAAGTTTACGCTGAAGCAGAAATTGTATTCGTTCCTGTTTCTGAGTGCGCCGGCTATCACTAAGGTGAAGAGTTTTTGACATTTCAAACACAATAAAAAATACATTAGATAGCGCTAGTGGCTGGTAGGGTACCTTCGTTGTTGCTGGTTTATATAGTACTGTAGTTTATATTACTTATGTACGAGTATGTGGCTATATCTGTCGAAGAACTGACAACCGTTGGGGTAAAAAAGTTCTTGAGTGGAGACCGCGACTCGGGAAGCGTAGCGTGGGACAGCCCCCAGCTAGATGGAGTGACGATTTGCGAAAAGCCGTTGGTATAGACTGGATGCGTCTCGCCGAAGACAGGGTGAAATGGCGATCATTGGGGGAGGCCTATGTCCAGCAGTGGACTGAGACAGGCTTATGATGATGATGATGATGTACGAGTATTGTGTCGCTCTCTAGGTATGAAGGGTGTCACGTGCGTGATCAATGTTCTTTTATAAATTGTATGTAACAACTTATGTATAACCATGTGACTAGCTTAAATAAATAAATATAGTTTTAGCCGAGGGAGACGCCTTCGCATGAATGGGTCAACTCGACCGTTGTGATACCCCGGCCTCACAGAAGACCAACATAAAGCAGCGCCTGCGCTGTTTTTTGTCGAGAGAGTGAGGGTACCGGAGGCCCCATTGGGGTTATGGGAGGTAAAGGTTGGCAGCGCACTTGTGACTCTACTGGTGTTGCGGTGTCTATGGAGGCAATCGCTAACCATCAGGCCATCCGTTTGCTCGTCTACCACCGATCACGTAAAAACAAGCCAAATTAAAAAAATTGTTTGAGACCAGGGTAAAGTAAGGATGTTGTCTTAATTTTTGTTATTTTTTTTTATAATTTAGTTTTTCAAACTTAAACTGTTCCCGGAAGCTACAGTCCAGTTCTTCAGGGGGATTGTAGCTAGCACCATGGAGCACAGAGAGAAGAACAAGATCGAACGCCCAGACATGATACAGCTGTTGATGGAAGCGTCTAAAGGTACCGATACATTATTCAATTACTCACAGTATTAAAGCGAATTTAACAAGCCAGTCGTCTGCAGTTTGTCAGCACATTAAACAAGGTGAATTTTCAATCACTACCCTTTAAAAACTCGACTCAGAATCTGTAAGTGTACAACTCTCTCCAAGAAACATTAGTCGAAATACGACAAAAAAAACTTTGAACTTCCCATACTATATCAATCGCGTGGTCTCAGTCTGATTTGTATGAAAAGTAAAAAATATATATATATATAATTGGACACATATTTCTAGGAGAAAGCTGTTCACATACAGATTCTAAGTCGAGCTTAAAAATTTGGATAGTTTTTAAAAAATCACTTTGTATTGTGTACCTTTGTGTAAATCACTTTGTATTGTGTACCTTTGTGTAAATCACTTTGTATTGTGTACCTTTGTGTATTAGTTATTATAACACATTTGCACATCGTTACATCGATAGAATATGTTGGCTTTGTGAATTACTTAACAACATGTATTACCATATTCTTGCAAATAAATTATTTCTGATTCTGATTCTGAATCTTAAACGACGTTCCATTCCAGCTCGTTCTTATTATCCAAAGAAACGAATGTAAAGTTAGAAATTTCAAAATCACAATTAACTTATCTTTCAGGCACCTTAACATCTAATCCAACAACTGAAGAAGGTGATGTTGGATTTGCAACAGTTCAGGAAATGCTGAAACCACAGGGAAATTCGAGAAGTAAGTGACATTTATTGCTGCTTATGAAATAAGTTATCATCATCATCATTATCAGCAACCCACACTCGTCCACTGCTGGATCTATGTCCAGCACCGCATGCAGGATGCTCCCCTAATGCACGCCACCACTCCCGATTTTCGGCCACTCTCATCCAGCCCACACCAGCCAGCCTTCGAATATCATCATCCCATGTTGTCGCAGGGCGTCCAACACTACGCTTACCGAGTCGCGGTCTCCACTCAAGGACTTTACGGCTCCAACAACAAATAAAGTTATAACTACCTTTAAATTGTTATCTACCAATATTTCTTAGTGTTTTGAGATCTTAGGCGGCTTCGTCCTTCCAAATTATTGTGATCAAGTTTTTGTATCTCTTCACAGAATGGGACCTAGATGACCTGGCAGGCCAAGTGTTTATCTTCTTCACCGCAGGGTTTGAGACTTCGGCCTCAACCCTGGTGATGGCTGTCCACGAGATGGCGCTGAACCCTTCCATCCAGGATAAGCTGTATGCAGAAGTCAGTGCATTCCACCACACGAAGAAGTTGACTTACGAGACCATTGGGGAGCTGAAGTATTTGGACTGCGTGTTGAATGGTGAGGCAACAGAGAAAGAAACCACATAATAATAGAAACATCGTTGAAAGAATTACTTGATTCTCATACAAAATACCTGAGATATCACAACCTTAAAATCTCATTTTTCTTAAAAAATCCAAAACGCTTTATAATTATGTTCTCTGTACAAATGTACTAGCAAGGCCCCCACGGCCAGTAATTAGTAGGTATGCATTTCTTTTTATTAGATTTAAATTTATTAGATAGCTCTATCAAGTGTTTCATTTATGTAAACGGTTATATTAAAATGGCTAGTACAAATTTAATGATTTATTCAATGGCATCATTATTTTATAATTTTTTCATACAATTAAATTAATGAACATGCCCTAGAAATTTTGTAGATAATAAAACCCACAAGACATTATATTTTTCACTAAAAATATTTGCTATTTTCGCTAAAAATATTTGCTATTGCTACTATGTTCCCTACCTATGTATTTTTTCATAAAATATTATTATTTTTTACCATTTCGAGGGTAAAGTAAATTTATGTACCCAATTCTGTGTTAAAAACTTCAACACATTTAATTTAATTTAACAACAATTTTATTAAATTGCGTAATCTTTTGTAGGAGTGTTTTTATGATGAAGGACATTTTCAGAAACATTAAGGAAATGGTCTCCGGCGATCATCATGGACAGAGTGTGCGTGAAGGCGTTTGACTTGCCCCCGCCGAGAGAGGGAGCCCAACCCGTTCGGGTGAGTAGAGTATTCTAAAGAGAACGTCATTTCATCGGTAACCAAATAGCAAAAGCGGAGCGATCTCTGGCTAGATACTTACTTACTTTTTTTTTATATTATAGGAAGGCAAACGAGCAAGCGGGTCACCTGATGGTAAGTGATCACCGCCGCCCATGGACATCAGCTACACCAGAAGGAGTGCGGATGCGTTGCCGGCCTTTTAGGAAGGTATAGGCTCGTTTCTTGAAGATTTGAATGTCGTACCGGTTCGGAAATACCGCTGCGGGAAGTTGACAAACAAGAGGAGGTGCGTGGCAGAAAGTGTCGACCCAACTGGCTCAGCGACCAGAAACGAGTCTTGGCCTCCGAAACAAGAGAACGCCACTTTGGTCAATCCTGCACTACTTGTCGCCAGTCACCGGCCTGAAGTTCTCGCAGATGATTTTCGACGATGTCTTTCCAGCGATCCCTACCGGGCGTAAAATTATGGGATAGATGATTTGCAAAGGGCAAAAGCAGAAGATAGATAGAAACGACTAAACGAAGGAAAGAAGGACAACGAACGATTGCAATATCGAATAACGACTGATTGTTCTTCTGATATTTTGTCATAAAAGTTTTTTGATGTTTGTAACTAAGTTGATTTTTTTATGTGACAGGTGTTAAAAGTCTGACAAATCACCTGATGGTAATCGACTGCTGCTGCCCATAGACACTACCAACACCAGTAGAGTCACAAGTGTGCTACCAAACTTTAGACCCCTTTCCCCCCATCTTTATCTTTTCACCATTGCTCTTTTTCTTTTACTACAGCTTAACCCTGGTGACGTGGTCTACAACATGGTGAATGCCATCCATCAGGACCCTGAATACTACCCCGACCCTGATAAGTTTGACCCAGACCGGTTCTCGGATGAGAACAAGCACAAGATCGCGCCCTTCACTTATATGCCCTTCGGTATGGGACCAAGGGCGTGTGTTGGTAAGTACTATACCGCCTTAGCAGCAGTAGTAAAAGGCGGTGGTATCGGTTTATGAGTTTGTTTATTATCTGAAAAGTAATAGATTAACACTCCTACTAGTCACGGCACTCTGGAAGGGTACTCCCTCTTGGTTGACTTGAATAACGTGAGGTCTGAGCCCTCTCTAGTCTATTTACTCTCGTGGCTTCGAATAGAATGCGCTCCCGAGAGCGTGTTTGTTTATTTTTCAAAGTATGACAGATTCCCATTATAAACTCAGCCATAAACGGTCGTTACAGTATTTACTTACCCGATGGCTCAGCAAACCAAAGTGTGTCTTGGCCTCCGATGCAAGTCTCGGTGATTCACGCAAATTTTAACCACCTTTCCTCCAATTGGGACTCTGGTGCCCTCACTCACTTGGCGAAACACAGCGCAGGAGCTGCTTTACGCCGGTATCCTGTGAAGCCGTGGTTTACATTCATGCTAAAGCGTGGCACACCCAGGCCACGCTCAAGCTGTACTACTACGCTACTACTTTTAATGCAAATATAAGGATCTGCGGGAGTGAAATTATGCCAATTATGTTGTATAATTTTGGTAAACGTTCTCTACTTATTTTATGTGGTCCTAGTACTTCACCTACCAGTTTTCTGCGCTACTCTAATAATGGAAATCAGTAGCAGTAGTAAACAACAAGAATATTCAATTCAATTCAATTGTTTATTGCAAGCTCCATTTACATAGCCAGTAAAAAATTAGGTCTTAACTTGTGCCTTTTATTTTCAGGTTCCCGCTTCGCTCTTTTAGAGCTGAAAGTACTTCTGTATCACCTTGTCCTGAACTTCAAGATCCATAGATGTGAGAAGACCATGGACCCAATCAAGTTGGTACCAGAAGGTTTCAACATACGAGCAGCCAATGGTACATTTGTGAGATTTGAGAATAGGTTCTTGAATTAAGATTATGATGACAGAAATAAAAAAAACATTGTTCAGTCAAACCTTAGCCTTTAAGAGCCTTCTATGCATTTCTGCTGTCCTGGTACTTTTAGTTGCCAGAAAACTTATGACCTCATATAACATGAGCAAGGATAGGTGAAGAAAATACACGAAAAATTATGTTGTGCCGTATCAAGTATTATAATACATATGAAAAGGAAAGAAGATTCAGAGTAAAATAATAATACTACAACTGAAAATATGTGCCAAAGAATATGTGAATATTTTTTTGTTTTTATAATATTTTTGTTGTTAATTTATTTTGTATTACAATTTATATTTTTATAATTTAATTTTACAACGTATAAAAGGAAATTGAAAGAATGAAAAATTAACCTTCTTATAAAGGAAAGTTAATTATTATTCAGCACACTCGTAAAGAAATAAATATAATTAAGAAACTAGCCTAATGTACAAATAAATACTCGACATAAATAATTTTAATTCGTAATTAATCTTTTATTTCTTACTTCGTTAACCAAACACACACTACTAGACACAGGTTGGAATTAGTAGTTGACCTAGGCGCTAGGCAATGTTGTCGTATCGTGTGACCACGCCCACCGACCAAGCCGAGACATAGAGAGTCTATTTAGCACGCGATTTAAACAAGCCGTCATTTTGAGTTTATTTATTTTGTGTTAAAACCTTAAAATTGTTATTTTGGGTTCTAAAAGAAAGCTATTTAATTTTATACTAGACCGGGTCTTCACTCGCGCTTCCTGAAATAGGGGGTTAGAAAGGAGCAAAAAAAGCCTAGGTATGTTATTCCATCCCTTCATCTATCTGCACTTAAAAATCACGGCAATTCTTCGCTCCGTTTTGCCGTGAAAGAAAGACAAATATACACACACACAGACACACTTTCCCATTTATAATATTAGTATGGATTCCTGGATGAATGGAGTGGTAAAGGTAATGTGGGAGACTGAATATTACCAAATTATGGTGTGAGGGTCATTAATTTTTTTTTTTTGCAAATAGGTATATTGATAGTTGTTAGATTTTATTCATTCTACCTGGTGTACCTTTGTCCCTTATCCGGAGTTAAAAACTGTGCAAAATAAATCGCAACACAAGTTCATCGACATCGATAAAATCCATCCGCGTCACAGCTAGACTCAATCAACTCCCAGGCAGACTCGTTAGTACAAATCCACTCCGGCGCAAGCCAGACACGATGTTAACAGAAATATTAATATTCCTCCTCACTACTATACTCGGGTACTTTTTGTATGTGTATAAGAAGATTCATGGCAATTATGACGAGAATGGCGTAAAGTACTTGCCTGGACTGCCTTTCTTCGGGAACACGATGAAAAGCACTTTATTGTGGAACCATATGATCGATGATATTGAGACTGTTTACAAGGCATTCCCTAAGGAAAGGTATGTAACTACTTTACATTTTATTCCTCCTCTTTACGCCGTATTATTTAGTGCATATTGTACAAGAAGAACAATTTAATTCGGTAGGCGCTCCCAAAAACGGAACACTATGTGTGCGTGAGGTAGTGTTAATATCGCAGCCGAATCGTATAATCCTTCGTATTACATTACATCTACTGTAATGTAATACGGTGTCAAAAACAGGGTAATGCAATACGGCGGTTCAACTATTAGCCGCATTGTCGTTGAGGTACGTTTTTTAATAAGGCGGCCCACGTTTAGCCGCATCGTACTTACTACTAATAACGCATCAAGAAAGTCATGAAACTTATTAATGGAGCCACTGCCGCTTACGTCATAGAATACGGTACGGTACGGTAGCCCCATTGGTTAAAATACTATGAGACTTCGTAATAGTTCCGCAAGAATACATTTCACGACTTCATTGACAGAGTATTACTTAATTTTGACTTGACTTAAGTACGACGATTCAGTTTTGGCAATAGGGTAGTTGACTAATATCGATGTAGTAAAAAATATTGATACTTTACCAAAATATTGGTAAATAAGAACCAATAGCCTAAATTTTCAGTTAAAAATATAACGTCTAGCTGGTTTTGTGAGCATTCAAAGTTTCATGGGCAAGTCCATTTTTAAAGTTTATAATATTATAAAAATAATTATATCATTGAACTACCCACACATTAAACACAAACTTTTATTATAAAACTATGTACATAAACGAAATATTTGATATAGCTACCAAACAAAATTGCTAGACGCGCATACAAGATACCAGCGTGTGACGTCACATGTTGGTAGCCATTTGTATAGAGCGTTTTTGGGCCCGCGTAAAATATGTGCTCTTAAAGTTGTGATATCTCAGGTAATTCAAATCAGAATCAAATAATTCTTTCAACAATGTTTCTTTAATAGAGGGGTCTTTTGATTAAACACATAAAAAAAAATTGTCAAGTACCCTAATGTACATTCGCATTTATGACCCGTGATCCTATTATCAGACAAATTCAATTCGAGAAGACGAAACTACGGCACTTATCTGCCGTTGATTATAAAAGTCTACTTGTGAACAAATGCACAAGGCAATAAGACGGTTGCTATTGGTTTTGATGATGAAGATAATTTTTCAATGAGCAAAATGTAACAAAAAATAAAGGATTATGTTTACTTAGTTCAGCAATTAAAACACAACTAAGTTATGAAGGAACTGAGCAGGACCCTAACTAAGCGAGGTGATGACAGGTAGAGTAAGCTCCTTATGGAGCGGTGTTCTAGAATCCGTCTAATTTTTTTATTGAGGTCAATCATGATGATCTCACTCCGCCTGATGGTAAGCGGCCGTGATCCAAATTTATGTAACGTAAGGTAAACGTAATCTTGGTCGTCTTACGTCACGACGGGTTGATGAAATTACCAAAATAGGTACCTACTAAGGATTAGGGGAAAACTCGCCTGAAAAGAACTCGCACGAGAATTTTAAGATTTTTTAGCTGGTAACTGTTCTGACCTAACCTTTTTTTTTCCATCGCTTCGCCCGAACTATACTTGGGAGTGAAAGGTCACTCCCAATGACATGCGTCAGTGCCTGCCGCTGTTCATCCCATGCACTGCACTCGGCCAAAGTATGTTCGGCCGTATCTATTTCAGCCCCACATGCGTGACAGCGTGGGGTTTCCTCTCGTTGGATGGTTCTGACCTAACCTAACCAATATTTTTGTGATGATAATACTGTCTAAACTCTACTTAACAAAAAATATTGGTGAAGTTAGGTTACAGCAGTGACTAGCAAAAAAATCTTGAAATTCTCGTGCCAGTTTTTTTCGGGCGAGTTTTCCCCTAACTACTTGGATCCGAGCAGCTCAGGACCGAGGACTTATGTGAAAAAAAGGAGGCCTGTACTCAACAGTGGCCACTTCCGGGCTGGTGATGATGATGAACTTATGGCTATGGTAATCTCTCTTTGGTGTCCCATCAAATTAAGAGATTTAGGGAATAGAGAGAAGCACACAAGTCTGCGCACACACTTGTGCACTTTAAATGTAATATCTGCGTCGATAGCTGATCGTTGAGGGTGACCGCCATAGCGGTATTATCGGTTCATCATCATCAGAATGTCTCAGTCCACTGCTGGACATTTTCACCCTGTCTTCGGCTAGACGCATCCACTCTTTACCTACAGCTTTTCGCAGATCGTTACTTCATCTAGCCGGAGGCCGTTCTACGCTACGCTTTCCGAGTCGCGGTCTCCACTCAAGAACTTTTCTACCCCAACGGTTGTCAGTTCTTCGATAGATATGGCCAGCACAAATAAACGATGTCGGTCACGTTAGTCTATTATCGGTTAGGAGGATATTATTATTATCTACTTTTCCAGATACGTCGGGTACGTCGAGCTCACCAGTCCTTACCTCATCATCCGAGATCCTGAACTAATCAAGCAGATCACTGTCAAGGACTTTGATCACTTCACCAACCACAAGGAGCTCTTCAGCGAAGAGGTGGAACCACTCTTCGGAGGAAGTCTGGTTATGATGAAAGGTAAACATTGGAAAAGGTGATGTCTAATATTGAAAGCAACTTTTTTCTTGTTCAGCAGGATTTAAAGAAAAATGGAAAGAAGAAGTACCTGCCACAAGCGTTTTTCCGCACACAGTTTCTGTATTATACGAGCATCTTTGTAAATGACATAAAATATTAAAAAACCGGCCAAGAGCGTGTCGGACACGCACATAAAAGGGTTCCGTAGCCATAAGATGGGCCGACCTTATTTTCAAAGATTGTAGGTAGTTATTTCCATACATTACCATTCAGTTAGGGCAACTGCACGTCATAAGTTGGTCGAGTTGTATTAAAAAAACTATGCATGATACAGAGCTATAGTTTTAGTTGAAAGTAATTACTTAGAGGTAAACAGCACATAATTGTATTTCAAAAGTTAAGGGAAGGGGGGGGGGGGGGCTCTAATTTTAACTTTGTATTAATATATCTCGAGACGGGGGGGTTTGATCCACATGGCGTCGAGGCATTTTTTGTTGTATTAAAAAATACCTTTTTAACGATACTCCACACGATGGGGTAAGTTGATTTATTTTTTTCGAATTGACTTTTCACTGTATGGGAGGGGGGAGAAAAACAAATATTTTTCGATAATTTTAAAAACAATTTTTGGATTATCAGTATACATCCCTCCACCAATTTTTGTGGCAATCGGTGCAGAAACGGCTGAGAACGAGCCAGGACAGACAGACAGACGAACAGACATGACGAAACTATAAGGGTTCATAGTAGACTGCGGAACCCTATAAAAGTAATAATTCTTAAAATGAAGAACTAGGATAGGTTGATTCTCAAGGCTATATGTGTGATTTTACAATGTGTACCTACCTACGGCGCCCGCGCTCAATTTTTGCAATGACTCAACAGTGCTTTAAAACAATTAATATGACAAACACACACGCAAGGTCATATTTTTGGCATAACGTTAGCAAAATCTATTTTAAGCTATGGCTTGTATCTTGGAATCAAGAAAACAAATAAAGAAGTGAAATTGATATGTAATTAAGATAAAATTGAGACTATATTGTTTTTATGGAATAGGTGGCAGACAAGCAGACGGATCACCTGATGGTAAGCGATTGCCGCTTCCCATAGATTGTATCAGTGACTATTGCTCTCTTTGTTATTTATGCTATAACGTTGTGTCAAGTGTCAAGTTTGATTTGAAAAGTCAACCTTAGCGATCGTAACATCTCGCAGAAATGTTTGTCAAATCAAATCAAATCAAAATCTCTTTATTCAATTTAAGTATGAATGTCAAATTTTAAAATTTACTGCAGATTCGGAACTTCAATTTCTACCGAGAAGAATAAGCAAGAAACTCAGTAAAACTTAATCTTTCAAATTTGTTATCATAAAATTTAAAAAAATTAAATAAAATTTAAATTTCATAATACATAACACAGTGTAGGCGAACAGTTTATAATTTCCACAAATTCTTGTCATTTAGGTATTTTTCAACTGTATAATAGGCATTTGCCATCAAAACAAGGGTTTGTGGTAATTTGTTAAAAATTTTAATGCTCATTCCGACAAATGAATTACCAATTTTATGAAGTCTGAGATTTGTCAAAAATGGTAGACCACTTCACAGAGTACATTGTATTATAGACCGCTTTATTAGCTGACTGTTCATAATTTTATGTGCGTAAATCCCGTCTATAGAGGTAATAACAATCTTTTTATGAAACGCAAAATTAAAATAACTATTTCGCACATAGCCGGTTTTAAAGCAGCAGGAATCGGGTTTCCAATAAGGACGATGAGGGAGAGTCCCAGGGGTTTCAGTCGGTAAACCCCCGCCATCAGCGGAGGGAGTCCGACATAACAACGCAATTCCCCCTTCTTTTTTTTTAAGGGGATACCATCATGGCCTTCACCTTGCCACATGTGGTGGGACAAGGTGGTGTGTGGGACTCTAACCCTAACCAAAACCCCTGGGGTGTCCATTTCAGCGCAATCGCGGTCGGATACCCCACAGCCGGGACTGGACCGTACCGCAAATCGCGCTCGCCACTTTGAGCCAAGTTTGGCGCAATGCAGCCCTTCCCAAAAGCGCGACCTACCAGAACACCCAGTAGGATTTTTTCCCTCGCGGAGTCGTGAAGCTGAGAAAGCCACTCCCCAGTAGTGGCATGCTCACGTACTCCGAAGCCCGTTTCGTCGCCTCTTACGACAGGCCGGGAGTACCTTGGCAGTATTTAACGCATTTCCCCTGAAAAAAAAAGCAGGAATTGGGTTATATACAGACTCTTTTTGACTATTATGACAATGCATGTCTCAAACTAGCTTTGCGCACTTTTGTCAATAACCAGATGAATGATAAACAGAACACTTAACCACAAAATAAAGACTTTGACACAGAAGGCTGACTCGGCCTTGATTTTGAATTTAGAAGAGTTCGTCGACATAATTATGCTAGGGTTGTTGCGCGGCACGAGTATATAAGCGCGCGACCTCTACCATAGACCTCGACAGTTTGACAATCTTATGTCATAAGTTAGGATTAATGTGGTCGAAAAGGCGTTTTTGCCCGTTAGTGCGCATGCGTGAGTACATGACATATTTTTAGCTCTTAGTGGGGAATGATACTTCTGTCTCAGAGTCTTTATTTTGTGACTTAACTGTGTGAAGATTAGGTACTGCTCATATAATAATGATACTAAATAAGAGTTATTATGATTGTTTATGATCTTGGTTAATTTAGTTATTCTGATGGTAAATTGGACTTAAAACTTGGATGATATCGAGACAAGAAACTTGAGAATCACAATATCATTTTTTTGTTGGTCTGGGCTCATGTTCAAGGGGCGTGAAGGTCAGACAGTAGGTAGTTGCTGACTCCTCGAAAATTACAGTGAGCCATTTGAATAATAAAATTGTCGAAAATTACAATAAGGTTTTTTTTTGTTGAACTGGTACCCTGTTAAAAAGGATAAAAAGTCCCAGAAGCGCAGAAGCTTCTTGGGAACTTTACAGACTTTTCGGAGTGTCATCTTATCTTATCTTATCATGGCAATTTAAAATCGATTTACTTTCTAATTTTTTTATAATAACTAGCTACGTACATAAAAGTACATAAAAACTGTCAAATTTCTTCAATCGGTTCTCATCTTACTCTTATACACATTAGGTTGAATATCAATTGAGGAAATTTGACAGGTTGAAGCTGACTATACCTTCCAAGCACAAAGGCTTGCAAACTCAATTACAAGAAGCATAGGCCGTAAATTTTGATAGATTTTTTTTTGCGTGAAACTGGGCCAAATTGATCCTTACGTCACCGACATAACCGTTGATGAAATATCTTCAGTACCGTTGTATCGGATATTATCTTCAGACCGGAACACGATTTTGTTGCCAGACTAACTGTAGGGTTGTCACTTTTGTGACAATAAACAGATGATTTAATTGCAATACAAGGTTCAACCGTGGGAGAGCATTGGCATGGGTTGGGCTTTTTTCTTGAAGGTCACTAGGTGACATCACATCCTGTTTAGAAAAAACTACTAATGATTTTTTTCTGTGGCGTTTTATACCCCATTTGAGAGGAAGTGACGTTGAGATAAAGAAAGAAAGAAAGAAAATACATTTATTAATTTGGACACCACAACACAATACATATTACATACTACAGACAATTGACACAACACAAGAAAATAAAAAAACACTAGTGAAAATAAATTTAAACCAAAAAAAAAATAATAAGAAATAAATAACTAACAACAAAAAAGAAACAATAAACTGTCCCTCCCCATTGTCCAGCAGTGCCGTGCAATTAAATTATGCTGTGTTGTGTTGAGGCATCCAGCATAAATGGCCCTCACTCAGCTTATGTCACGACCATAGGCCGTAACGCTAGAATAGGACTATTTAAAATCTTGTCTGTACCACACTGTGAAACGCAAATAAAGCATTGAGTATTGGACAAAGACTTTGTAGGGAGTGAAGATACGAACTGGGGGATGATCCCTTAGCAATTTACCTACCTGGTTAGGGCTTCCTAGAATCCTGTGCGTATGCTAAGATGCTACGTAGATAGCAATGGTATTCACCATTGGCTGGTGACAGAATTAGTCCGCCATGTAACGGATTTTAGCAATCAATAGCCTTAAAATAAAAACTGCCAACCCTAGCCTACAACAACACCAGTCTGCTTACTATCTTTTATTAACGTTCCCAGCATCTCTTTTGCTCTCGAAGGACCAAATAAAATGTTCAGCAATGCTTATAAAATCTAAGTACCTTTTCTTGGCTACACCAAATTATAGAGTCGAAGAAAAGATTAATTTTTAATATGTACATAGCAACATTTTATATCGTCCAAACGATTCGGCTACGGCGGCTAATCTCGGTGATCAACTACGTACTCAGATTATTCCTAAGCGCTCAAGTGAGTGCGGTACACAGGTGCACTCTTAATTTCACTGTTATATTTTGGTAGGATACAAGTGCGACATGATCAAAGGGAGATCGGATGCAGGACCAACGGCTGAACTTGCTTTCCAAGGCATGGGGGTACAACGTCAATTTTCAGACTTCAGGCTGACACTGAAAATTCCTCAACAGAAAAACTCAGTTACAAATTTTTGGTCCGATCCGGAGATTGACCCTCAACCCCCTTATCACAATAGGTAGTATAGAGTTAGTTTTGGTTTAAAACTGATGCTGTCACTTTCATTTGTGAGTTCTATGAAAGTGACAGGATCATTAACCGCATTTTTTAAACCTCGGCTATCTCCGTTTGGTATTTTTTTTTTTTGTTAATGGCTTGTATTGTGTTCACGACACATTTAATTTTGCCAATGTCAAGTGTAGATTGATAAAGTGTAGAAAACAGTCGAAGTCAGTCGAAGTCACAGTCACTCAATAAAACGCCGGTGTTTAGCGTTTTAATGTCCTAAGGATTCTGTGGCGACTATTTTTAACAAAGCCGTAGGTTTTAAGACTCTATTAGGTCAAAGCAAGTTGTTCACGTGACAAATCACTCGACACACAATAGCAGTGTTAAAAACGACACAATTCAATGATTCTTATATTAATATCACCCTGCGGCACTTCACTGCACAAAGTAACACCAAATTTGTACACTAAAAACCACTAGATACTAATTAAAATCTTTGGATTGCATCAGCCGATGCGGCTTGTTTCACAGTTACCCACAGAATCCTCCGTTTGGTAATAAGGGGGAAGTGATTTTGTTCCGTTGACAGTTACACTTGTTTGGACCTAAATTCAATAAAGATTGTTTTATTTTCAGGTGACAGATGGCGTGACATGCGCACGACTTTGAGCCCAGCATTCACGGGCTCCAAGATGAGGCTCATGATGCCATTTATGGTAGACATCAGCAAGAACATCGTCGAGGATCTAAAAGGTAGGCTTACATTAATATGATTTGTTGCATGTGACATATATACGTGTATGAATGAATAAATGAAAACTTTATTTGGCACAAAACACACACAATATAAAAGAAAAAATACACAAAAAAAAGACAAGAACAATGATGATATTTATGCGCCAAATAGGCGGTCGCTCAGCAAATTGTCGGTGCAGGTCCGAGTGTCCTGTCCCGACGCTGGTTTTCAGCGGCTACCTTGTAGTACTATTATGCACCTGTTCCATTGCAATGCTTCTTTTAAAAAGAAAAAGGAAACCAATGGAACAGGTGCATAACAGGGGGTTGGCTGTATGTACTCACCCCAATGCAATGGTTGTGAACGGTGCGTTTTCAGAGAAATTTTCTCCCGCGAACGCTCCGGCTGCTTCCTCCAAAAGTTTTCCCAAGGGACTAAAGTATGAGTTTTTTTTTTTACACTAGAGGCGGCAAACGAGCAAGCGGGTCACCTGCTGGTACGCTCGTTTCTTGAAGGTCCCTAAGTCATAGCCGTCAGGAAATACTGCCGCAGCTAAACTAAGAAGTTCTTCAATAAGTATTGTTAGAATCTTAAGGCGTCGGTAACCAATGCAGGTCCTCTGGAGTTACAAGCGTCCATAAACTGCGGTAGTTCCTTACCATCAGGTGAGCAGGATGCTGTTTGCCACCGACGTTATATAAAAAATACACTCTCAAGGGTAGTATAAGTAGTCACCCTACGGTTATTTGGCTCCCGGGAAAAGTCGGAATGAATGCTGTTTCCCTTTTCTTTTTTTTTGTATCAGCCTATATACTGTCCCACTGCTGGGCAAAGGCCTCTATCATAGCAGTCAAGTCATCGCTACTATTGTTACATATAAAATTTTATTTATCATTATTTGGTAGAAATCTATCGATTTGATATTCAATTGATTCGATTCGTAGATTTTCGACTTAGCGTGTCCCATCTCTAATTCAACCTCATCACTAAACCATGGGGGCTGCCATAGCTAAAAAATATTTTGATGAGGATGGATGACAGATGGGAAATTAATGTTTTGTAATTCAATTTGTTAACCCAAATTTGTTTTGAATACAAATTTGTATTTCTATAATTTTCCCCCTTTTAAATAACCTTCTTCGTAATTAATTCCCTTTAATTACTCACTTCATTCTTGAACGTCATTGCATTTTTTCGAGCGGTTAACACCGCGGCCTGACATTGGGGATGACTCGGAGTTAATGAGCCTTTTCTTTTTCGGAACTCGAGCCCCGACCAGGTGCATGGTCTCGGCAACGGAGTAAAAGCACTCGTAAGCCCTTTCAATGGCTTTTTGGTAAGTCTACCAGTGCAGTGTTGTGTTGTGATATTCGTGTCAGTGTCAAGTGAGGTTATTTTTTACAATCGTTTCTTTTTTCCCTAGGCTCATTTATTGATGTCCGTTTGAGAGACCTCCGTGGGGTTGGCAGTTAGAGACGGACCTCATGCAGCCCTAAAT
Organism: Cnaphalocrocis medinalis; assembly: GCA_014851415.1. NCBI lineage: Eukaryota > Metazoa > Arthropoda > Insecta > Lepidoptera > Crambidae > Cnaphalocrocis > Cnaphalocrocis medinalis. The sequence continues at coordinate 11,101,625 of CM026288.1, forward strand.
TTCCCCCATCGGTGAGTATTCCGTTCAGGTTGCTTCTATCTAACGTCCCTTGTGGTTAGGGCGGCTGCACGCATGTTGGTTTCATGTATTTTTCCACATTTTGGCACATAATTCGCTCCCCCTCGCCACGTGGAACCACCACGCGTGCTGTCGCGCAGACGTAGTTTCCCTCTGTCTTCTACGGAGACACCCTTCTAGGTTAGGTTCTCTAAGAAGAATCCTTTTCTCCTGATTTGCAGGAGGTCTTTGATTCCCCCGCCACAACGCAGTATGCAAAGGCGTTAGAGAGGTCGTGCAGCCGGGTGACTACCCGGGGATTGGACCGTACCTCCACTCCACACTGAATTATGTCCGCGGGCTTGCCCGGACATGTCAAGTACCCATTTTTTTTTAATTTACGGCGCCCAACATAATTAGTTATTTAAACAGAGAAAACAAACTTCCGTTCCCAATTCGCCCAACTCCCTGAGATTGTAAAATGCTAGCCGGCACTGTATAATGGTAATTTTAAATTTAAAATCATAGGATGCTTGCATAATTCTAAAATTAATTAACAGTAATAAAACATCTTTTTGTCAAAATAATCTTGTATTTATTTCAGTACCCATTCACCTGTAGATCATCTCTTCTTTTAAATTTTCTAAAATTTTTATTATGTAACACTATGATGAGATTAGGCTTAATCACCACCCTTGCCTAATGCGGATTGGTGATCACAAACCCGAGCTATGTTCGGAAAATTCGAAACAGAGAAAATGACCTCAGCTACAGTGCGCCATCTAGCGGATTCCTCACATGCGATAGCCCCTAATGGAATGCATCTTTATCTATCTTTACCGAAGAGAGAAAACTAAGAGAGAGTTCATCGAAACGTTTTATGTTTTGCAAATGACTTACGTTAATTGACTTCTTGTAAATTCCAGATCACCTTGACGAAGATATAGACGTAAACGACCTAATGTATAGGTACACCACTGACGTCATCGCATCGACTGGCTTCGGTCTCCAAGTAAACTCCGTGAGAGAAAGAGACAACCAGTTCTACAAGATGGGGCGGAGCTTGATCACCTTCACTAACACGCAGAGAGTGTACTTCTTCTTCTGTGCTATGTTTCCGAAGTTAGCTAAGGTAAGACTGATTTGGCAAGCTGCTGCCTAGCCAGAAGACAGTTACAAGGCTTTATCATGCAAACCATAGGAGAGCACGCTTCGGTATGAATAGAATACCATGGCGTCGCAGAAGACTGGAAGACAAACATTTAGTCACTGCGCCATATCGAGGCCGTCAAATATCTTGGTAATATTGCTATAATGTATCCTTACTCTAATGAACATAATGCGCTCAATACTAGTTTTTATTAGCAGCGGTGATTACTTACAATCAGGTGAACCGTAAAACAAACAACACGGAGGAAAACATACTTATCATAGCGGTATTTTTATACTAGAAAAAAATATTTACAGAAACTAGAGATCCATGTCTTCCCAGAGGCAACGACCAGGTTTTTTAAGGACATTGTGACAACAACCATGGAGCAAAGAGAGAAGAACAATATAGCTCGTCCGGATATGATCCAGCTGCTTATGGAGGCTGTGAAAGGTATTTCATTATCAGTATTCATAGATGTTCTGTAAGGACCTACATTGCATGTACAGTCAGAGAATAAAAAGGTTCGTCACGTTAAGGTAAAAAAAGACTCGCCCGAGAATTTAAAGATTTTTTGGCCGGTCACTGTTCTATCCTAACCTAATCAATATTTTTTCTTTTAATAGAGTTTAGTCAGTGTCATCATCACAAAAATATTGGTTAGGTTAGGTTAGAACAATGCCTTGCCAAAAATCTAGAAATTCTCTTATTTTCTGAATTACATACATTTACCAACTCATGTCGGTAAATCTTAAGATTTACACTTTGATTATATTCGATTTAGGTCGAGCTTTTACAGTAACATATTCATTTAACGGGTATTTTGTAGCATACTTGATTCAGCCTGTGTATTGCACTTTGTACTCGTAGGTAATCTACCTCGGGAACGTTGGCACTTGACCCACAATCTTCCCTGTATTATTTAACGTCCCCAGGATGCTTGCTTTTGATGATAGGTCCAAACATAGTAAGTATTTGCAGTTGCGTATCAATGAAAGTCTTTATTTGATACGAAGCTTGATGAGGCAGGTCAATGTATAAGACGTTGTGAGAATTATTATTTAAGCGATTAAAATTCATATAACGTTTAAACTGATGTATGTGAAACGTAAATGAAAATTTGCCAAGTTGCACCATTGAACTTGGCACCTATCTAGATATAATTTCTTTTAACGGTGAATTCGACGTACAAACTTTTTTTTTACGATGGCTATCATCTCACATTTGTGTTTTTGATGGGATACATTTTACACGAACCCAGTAAACAATCACTAGGGTTAAACGGTATTAGGAACATATCGATATCCTCTCTGATCTCGCAGATGTTCATGGGCGGCGGTGATTACTTACCAGCAGGTGACCCGCTTGCTCGTTTGCCGCCTCTAGTATAAAAAAAAAAAAAAAAATATCATGATGTAGGGTCACTACCAAATGCGTCAGTAAGTCATTATGAGATATAATTTGATTGTGTTTATTATTTTCTTAAATATATTTAGATACTGCAAGCAAGGAGCAAACCTGCTGAGAAATTTGATTGTATTCAGGTCATTAAAGACAAACAAAGCGAAACGTTAAAAATAAATTAACGATACATTTCCGACGTAAAATATTTCCTTCACATTGAATGTCAAAGGGAATATTTTTGTGTTTACAAAACAAAATGTAATTTATTTGCAGGCACTCTTAGCGCGAACTCAACGGAAAAGGAAAAAGAAGTCGGCTTTGCCACGGTGCAGGAGGAAATCAAGCAAAATGCTGTTACTAGAGGTACGTGAATTATTATTGTATTCCCGTTTTGGGACTTAACTAGTAACTAATTGTACTAAAGATGGCGCTACTGTTAGATGGGGTTTTGATTTTTTCTATTTATCTATAAGCCTTGATGAAATAAATAAAATTAACCTCTTTCGAAATCGTTTTTATTTATTTATTTATTTAATATAATTATACGGGATAAACCCTATTACATAATTATACATGCATGTTTTTGATAAAAGCTTGCCATTATGTAAAAGGCGGATTATACAATGCGGCTGCGACATATACAGGATGTATCTGTGAATATTTAGGCCACTTTGACCATGTGTTTTACCAACCAATTTTGTTCAACGATTTTTCGAAATTCATCAAAATTTTTTTAGAGTCCCCATACGAATTCAAAACGACGGTGACAGTAAAAGTTGAATTTTTTAATGCAAATTTTGAAAACTCATTAAACAAATTATTTTGTTTAGAATGGTTGATCGAACATGTGATTAAAGGGATGTAAATGTTTACAGATACAACCTGTATGTACAAATCGATTGATTAAAGGGGACTGGCATAAAGATCCGGTCGTACTGTAGACAGTACAAGCATAGACATTCTCATGGGCTTAATTTCTCCGGTCGTGCTGTCTACATTCTCATGTGCTTAATCAAATTTCTTCTTGCAGAATGGACACAGAACGAACTGGTCGGCCAAGTCTTCCTCTTCTTCATAGCTGGATTCGAAACCTCAGCATCCACTTTGACGCTGCTTCTCCACGAGTTGGCTATCAATCCTGCGATTCAAGAGAAATTGTACCAGGAGATCAAAGACTTCGAAGAGACTAGGGGGAAATTGACTTATGAGAATATTGGCGAAATGAAATACTTGGACTGCGTTGTAAATGGTAAGTGAGAATAGTGTTCGAGAGAAGAGAGAAGACCTATTGGTCCTCTCCTCTGGTAGGGTTCGATTCCCGGGCCTAGCAAAAAGTAGGTTTTGATTTTTTTGAACATAGCTCGGTTTTGTGATCATTAATTCGCATAAGGCAAGGATGATGATTGAGCCTAATCGCATCATACCGATGACTTGATTTCTATAGGCGTGTAAATTCCAATGGGAAAGTAATTGATACTTTACTTTCTGCATAGATTATCTGCATTCAGGGAGCCCCCATCAATTAGTAGTCACTAGAACTTCTTTGTGATAGTCGTAGATGTTGTGGGGAGAGGAGGGAAGCTGTTCCAGAATGTTCCACTTTGTGTGAGCACGTCGCGTGTTGCATTCATGCAATAAATGTGCAGAAATGTATTGGACCATTGAATGAAGTGCCTGACTACATTCAGTAGTCTCGATTACCTTCTAGTAAGATGATTTTATACGTTTTCAGAAACCTTGAGAAAGTGGGCCGCAGCAATCATTATGGATAGAGAAGTCACAAAACCATACGAACTGCCTCCTCCACATGAGGGTGGAAAACCTTACAAAGTGAGTTCAGACATGAGATTTTGACATGATTTTTATATGTAATAGGCTCAATGTTGTATTCGCAAAGGCATGTACACGTCACTTAAGTTCTACTCCTGGAATTGGACAGTTGATTCTGACGAGAAGATCCGACAAGTCACTCTTTACTCGTTTTAAACGCGAACTTTGTCAAAAAACAAAATCCGCAAAACAAGAAGTTATGTATTTATTAAAATTTTGGTTAATATAACCCTTCCACAAAAGTTTAGTCTAATTAGTTATTACTCATTAATGTGCATAATAAATAAAACTGGAATAAATATTTCTTTGTCATTCATAAATGTTCTGTATGGACTTAAACCAAATAAATAGAATAATTTCCCCTTCTCAGTTGAAGCCTGGTGACATTGTGTACAACGTTGTGAACTCGATCCACCGCGATCCTCAGTACTACCCCGAGCCTGAGGCGTTCAACCCGGAGCGGTTCTCCGAAGAAAACAAACACAACATCAAGCCCTTCACGTTTATGCCCTTTGGGATGGGCCCTAGGGCTTGCATTGGTGAGTTCAAAGGCTTTTTATTTTTTATACTGAACCTGTTTTTTTAACCAAATCTACTCATGTTTCGAGGACTTTATATACTGATGAAAACAATTATTATTCTCCAAGGAACATAAGGAGAAACCTCAGAAAAAATCCTTGCCATACAGGGCCGGGTTATGCCTGTCGGGGCCCCTAGGCAATGCTCATCCAGGGCCCCCTACCCTTAAAATATCCAATTGAATAATAAAACGACACTTCACATTTGTCAAATCCTGTATCAGGTAATAAAATATGTAAAAAATAATAAAACTTACGTAAAGTAATTTTAACTTCAGTTAATGAAACTTTAGTTTCCACTACACTGTTTTTAACCCGTCGTTTCACCGATTTTCACAAAGCCTGAAGCACTTTTGCAGTCTTTATAAATAAATATCCAACACTTATCCTTAAATTCGTAATTTTTAAAACACAAATTGTAAAACTCTCTTTTTATTCACAGCCGTGAAACTTGCAAACGAATTGCACGAAGTAAAAATTGAACGATTTAATTGAAAATGGTTCGAAAATAATGTCTATGACACATCATACAATACGTATTTAACGACTCGGGGAATTCCCCGGTCATGCCAACGAACCAGTACTGCCAACCTTATGAAAGTAGCTTGGCCATGGAATATACATACTTGGTAGGTACCAGTATAGTAAGTGTGCATTCACAACAAAGAGTTTTGAGCGTTTTTAATTAAATTACCGCGATAAAATTGCTTGCAATTATATTACTGCGTTATAAACTTTTAAACTATCATAATAATCATAATAATAATATCTAATAAGGAATGCGTTCCGAAATGTACTAAAATAGCGTCGATGTAATGTACAGAGCAAATTTTCAAATTATTTTTTTACTGTTTAAGAAACATTGCCTATTCTTTTCCCTGTAGCACAGGGGCCCCTGAACGTGGCAGGGCCCCTAGGCAGTTGCCTATAATGCCTAATGGATAAAACGGCACTGTTGCCATAACAGTTGCGTCATTCTCCAGATTACTTTGTATAGAAAGGAGAGTCAACGAGTGAGTGAGGCTACCAGACTGAGGCCCAATCCGGTACCCTAACTCCTTGACAAAACACAGTGCAAGTGTTTCACGCCGATTTTCTGTTGGCAAGTTATCACTCCCACTGAGCCGGCTCGTTCATGCTGAAGGGTGGCTTTCCGTAGCAAAAATAAAACTTTTTTTTATATTTATCCAACAGGTTCTAGATTCGCCATCCTAGAGCTAAAAGTTCTGGTTTACAGCATCGTGCTTAACTACAAGATCCTGAAGTGCAAGAAGACCTCAGACCCCATCAAGTTGAAGGCTTTGGATTTCAACCTCATGGCCCTTGGAGGGACCTGGGTCAAACTGGAAGCTAGAAAGTAGTATTTTATTTGTCTATACATTATATTTCGCCCAGAGAGGTGGACCAAATCATTACGCATTGGCAGCCAGCAGGACGTCGTCCTAGAGGCAGGCCCAAAAAGAGATGGCGTGATGACTTGGACCACTTTCCCAACAATTGGCAAACCACAGCTACAAGCAGAGTGCAATGGCGGCATTTGGCAAAGGCCTCCCCTTTGCCCAGCAGTGGGACAACGTAGGCTAAAAAAATATATTTTAAGACTAAAGACTGGTATACGTAGTGCGAGCTCCTGCCTAGGCAGAAGGTATACAGTTACTCAGCTTGCTTTCTTGCTTGTGCGAATTAAAGTGACGTCTAATACTATCCTCCAATTGATTCGGCTACGATATACCTATATTATAACACAGGTGCACTTCCTATTCCTTACCCTCTTAATTCGATGGGACCCCAGTGTGACACGACTGAAGTGGAGTTGGATCGCGCAAGATCAACTGCTGAACGTGATTTCCCACTGCTCCACCGAGGCAGTCAAAGACGTCTAACCAACGTCTAAACTGTGCGAGTTACTATACTAAGTGCAAACTCAGCAGGTTTACTCGTACGCTAGTAGCACTACGTGAACCCGTCTTTAGGTCCAAACTATGCATGTAAGATTTCATACGCAGCCAAGTGTAACCTTTTATTAAATAACTGCAACATGTTTAACTTTGTTTTACTCACAATTCTAAAATCAACTCCACTGGTGTTGCAAATGTTAATACTAGATACTAGGGGTTAGAAAGGGGCAAAAAGTAGCCTATGTTGCTCACCATCCCTTCAACTATATCCACTTAAAAATTCACCAAAACCAGGGTTTAAAACTGTGCAAAATAAATCGCAACACAAGTTCATCGACATCGATAAGATCCATCCGCGTCACAGCCAGACTCAATCAACTCTCAGGCAGACTCGTTAGTTCAATTCCACTCCGGCGCAAGCCAGACACGATGTTAACAGAAATATTAATATTCCTCCTCACTACTATACTCGGGTACTTTCTGTATGTGTATAAGAAGATTCATCGCAAGTATGACGAAAGTGGCGTGAAGTACTTGCCTGGACTGCCTTTCTTCGGGAATACGATAAGAAGTACTTTTCTGTGGAGCCATATTATCGATGATATTGAGACTGTATACAAGGCATTCCCTAAGGAAAGGTATGTACTTTTTTTTTTATTCCTCCCCCTCTTGACTTGTATCATTTAATACATAGAATTAGCATGTAAACGAAGAAAAATAAATAAATAAATGCGCCAGAAAATCACATCAATCAACCTGGTCTCAACTAGGGCAACCTCTGTACTATGAGTACCAGATGACGAATCAACTGGCTGAATTAGATGTTGAATTAATTGACTAATAATGTTATTCGGCAAGCGCTCCCAAAAAAGGATCGATATGTGTCAGTAGTGTAAACTTCGCAGCCGGGTCGTATAATCCGCCGTATTACCTACATTACAGCTAGCTGTTATCAAAAATAGGCCCATTTTAAAATACGGCGTTTCAATGTTTAGCAGCATCGTGCTATAATGTATCAAGAAAATCATAAAATTAATAGCGCCACTGCCTTACGTCATAGAGTATGGTAGTCCCAAAAAAACTGAAGCCTAGGGTCTCCAATATTTTTTTTGTTTTGTTGAGTTTGGTAAATTTTATCACAATAAATTAAAAATTTTGGGACAAGTTTTTTTGTGACAAATTGCCACCTAACCTGGTTAAAATACTATAGAATGCCGTAATAATTACTCAGGAAAAAAAATCAGTCAAAGAGTTTATTGACAGAGAAGGTATACTTAACTAACACTAGCCACAACACAAAATTATCTTCGATTCGATTTTGGCAATCATAATGTACATTTGTATTTATGACCCGTGATCCTGTTATCAGACGAGGGGACGAACTCTGGCGTAGGTATATGTTGATAAGCGAATTTGCCAACAAATGTACAAGGCAATCAGACGTTTGCTATTTGTTTGATGATGAAGATTATAATGGACAGACGCTAGTTCAAGGCCTCTTTAGCGCTACCATGAGTTTACAGTGACCGAACTCGCTAGCGTCTGCGTAAAAAAATCTATGAAGCGCCTCTAGCGGTCACTTGAGAAACTAAAATATAGTATGAGTTGTCAAATAGAAACCTATCGAAATGTATTCGCTAGCGAGTTACGTTTTCCGTAGCGCTACGAGTTAGGCTACGAGTAGACATCGAAAACTGACATAACGTAAACTATTGCTCTGTCTCTTTCAAATGCATCACAATGAAGGAGACAAAGCGATAGTTTTCGATAGCGAGGATAGTATTTCAAACTCTATGGAAATACCACGAGTCACAAATTTGACGGTAGGTATCGAAAAATTACATACGTGTTCAATCGAAATCTATTTGACGCCCGTTTACTCGCTATCGACTGTAGTAGCGTTATGTTACTTTTTGATGCCAACTCATGGTAGCGCTACTTTTCTATGAGTAATGTGTGAATTGGGCAGGACACCTAGCTAGGCGAGGTGACCGCGGTCGCGATGATTGCGGTGGAGGTCCCGGTCTCCACTCAAGAACTTAACTACCTCAACGGTAGTCAGTTCGACAGATATGGCCAGCACATTGCCACTTCAGCATGCTAAATTGATAAACGATGTCGGTCACTTTAGTCTATCATCGGTTAGGAGGACATTAGGAGCTGTATGCGAGTAGCCGAAGATCGATTAAAGTGGCGAGCATTTGAAAAGGCCTACACGTCCAGCAGTAGACTGCAACAGGCTGATGATGATGAGGACATTAAACTACGAGCACTTTTCCAGATATGTCGGCTACATGGAACTCACCAGCCCTTACATCCTCATCCGAGATCCCGAGCTGATCAAGCAGATCACTGTCAAGGACTTCGATCACTTCACCAACCATAAGGAGTTCTTCAGCGAAGAGGTGGAACCACTGTTCGGAGGAAGTCTGCTTATGATGAAAGGTAAACATAGGGAAAGGTAATGCCTAATCTTGAAAGCAACTCTTCAATTATGGGAGAGCCACGCTTCGGCATGATTGAACCTCCTCGACCGGAGTGATACCACTGCCTCACAGAAAACTGGCGTGAAGCAGCACCTTTGCTGTGTTTCGCCGAGTGAGTGAAGGTACCGAAGGCCTACCCGGGACAGGAAGGGGATAAAAGGTTGGCACAGGTGTTGCAGGTGTCCATGGGCGGCGGCAATTACTTAGGTGATCCGCCTGCTCGTCTGCTACCTAAATCGTAAAAAAAGTTGCTTGAACGACTTAGTATGAACTGTACGCAATTTAATATGCGGGGCATCTTCGAAGATGACATAAAATATTAAAAAAAAGTATTCATTCTCAAAACGTATACATAATCAAATCAATCCCACATATGCCTGAGGTGTTATAAATAATTCCTTGTAAGTCATAAAATGAATAAATCGAATTAGCATAGTTGATTATCAAGGCTATGATCGTGTCTGTGTTCTATAACAATATGTTCTGCGCCCGCGCACAATCAATTATTTGCAATGACTCATTTGTGCCTTAAAACCATCATCAGTATGACATACACACGCAAGGTCATAATTTTGCATTAAATGTAGAAGTTTACGTTTCGGTTGTACACCCGTGGTCACAAGCGGACACGTCAAGCAGTAAGTACGTACAGCCACACATCAAAGTATACAAAACTGTCAAATAAATAAATTCACACAACATCTCATACATTGACCTGACTCCGTACTAAGTAGCTTAAGCACTTGTGCTACAGTTATCAGACAACAGAGGATCACAAGTATAATACTCATACATATATAACACCCAGACACTGAACAAACACAAGTGTTCATCACACGAAGGTTGTCCAGGGTGGGGATCGAACTCACGACCTTTGGCATATGAGGCAGGGTCACCAAATGCGCCATCCGGCGAGTCAATTTCTTCAATCTCAAAGACAAAATTTCTTCATTCGACTTTCATCTTACTGTTATACACATTAGGTTGAATATCAATTGAGAAAATTTTACAAGTTGTGGTAACCTGATGTGTGGCTGACTGTACATGATTATTTGCTTAAAAAATGGACTTGGCGTTAATTCGCGTCTATTAAAATAATGCAACGCAAAAAAATCAAGAATTATTTCGCACTTAAGCTGTTTTGTAGCAGGAAGTTGTGTTGTTAACATTCTATTTTTATCACAATGCATATTCTCAAGTTGACTTTGTGCACTTAAGTCGATGACCAGGTGATTGATAAACAGAACACTTAACTATGTGAAGATTACTGCTCGTACAATAGGTATTCTGTTGGTTGATTTGAAGATAAAAAAATCTAAGTATTCCTGTGTTGAAAATAACAGTGATATCATTTTTTTTTTATCTGATCTCCTGTTAAAAAGGAAAAGAAGTTCTCGGAACCATAGAAGCTTTCTGGGAACATCACAGGCTTCGCGGAGTGACCTCACAGATCCGAGGAATATGTCCCCTATATTCTAGTTTTTTGATTGACTGACCCCAAAACTTAAAAAAGTAAATCAATATATTTGTCCCACAAGCTTCATATAATCGATTTTCTTTTTTATAATAATAACTAGGTACGTACAGTCACACATCAAAGTGTACAAATCTGTCAAATTTCTTCAATCTACTCTCTTACTATAATACACACTAGTTTGAATATCAATAATTGATGAAATTTGACAGGTTGTGATAACCTGATGTGTGGCTGACTGTATCTTCCAAGCTTCCAGGCTTTCCAACTCAATTACAAGAAGCATAGGCCCTAAATTTTGATGGATTTTTTCTTTTTGCGTGAAACTGGGCCAAATTGATCCTTACGTCGCCGACATAACCGTTGATGAAATATCTTCAGTACCGTTGTATCGGATATTATCTTCAGACCGGAACACGATTTTGCTGCCAGACTAACTGTAGGGTTGTCACTTTTGTAACAATAAACATATGAGTTAATCACAATATAATGTCTCATTCCGGGAGAGCTACGCTTAGGCATGGGCTACAGGTGTAATACTACATTAACAAAAAGTAGTTTTGCGTAATTTTCTTCTTGTCGCGTATAAATCTGCATACTGTTGACCTGAAGTTTAAGAAAGGCCTTTCACAGCAACATCAACTTCCACAGCATTGGTTATTTAAAATTTAAACTTAGCACACAAATGGCTTGAGATTACATTTCGGGGGAAGTGACATTGAGATAGGACAGGAGAAATACTTTGTAGGGAGTGAAGAAACGGACTGGGGGAAGATCCCTTAGCAGTTAACTGGTAACCGATTCTTAGAGGCCAGTATGCTGAGATGGTAGATAGGTATGGTGTTTACTATGGGCTGGTAGCAGGATTAATCCGCCTTGTTGTGTATTTTTTATTCTTACTAGCCTTATGATAAAAACTGCCAACCCTATCCTACAATAACACCAGTCTGCTTACTATCTTTTATTAACGTTCCCAGCATCTCTTTTGCTCTCGAAGGACCAAATAAAATGTTCAGCAATGCTTATAAAATCTAAGTACCTCCTCTTGGCTATACCAAGTTCCAGATTCGAAGAGAAGATGAATTTTTAGTATGTACGGTGGCCAGCACATCAAGTTACTACAATCTGTCAAATTTCTTTAATCGAACCTCACTTTTATGTCAAACGTGTTTGGTTCAATATCAACTGAGGAAATTTGACAGATTGTAGTAACTTGATGTGCTGGCCACTGTACCTAGCAACTTTTTGTAATAATCCTCCAAACGATTCGGATACGGCGGCTGATTTCAGTGATCAACCTCGAGCTCAAGTTATACCTATTATAGTGCTCAAGTGTGTGCGCAACCACAGGTGCACTCTTTTATTTTGGTGAGATACCAGTGCGACATGATCATTGGGAAATCAGTTGCAGGAACAACGGCTTGACATTTATTTATTACACCTAATTAAAATATTATCTTTATTTTATTTATTTTTTAATCAATTACAGGCTGCCACACTGAAAATTTCTTACAAATTTTTGGCCCAATCCGGGGATTGAACCTCAAGCGGTTTTGTTCGGTTGACAGTTACACTAGTTTGAATTAGTAAGCTGAAGTGGCAGTGGGCAGACCATTCTGCCGCAGAACTGGCAACCGTTGGGGTAAACGAGTTATGGAGTGGATACCACATCTTGGTAAACGTAGTGTAGGACGACCTCAGGCCAGATGGACTGACGATCTGCGCGCGAGTACACGAAGATCGATCAAATATATCCAGCAGTGCACTGCAACAGGCTGATGATGATGAGGATGAACCTAAATACAATAAAATAACGTTTGATGTCCAGGTGACAGATGGCGTGACATGCGGACGACTTTGAGCCCAGCATTCACGGGCTCCAAGATGAGGCTCATGATGCCATTCATGGTAGAGATTAGCAAAAACATCGTCGAGGATCTAAAAGGTAAGTTAATATTAATAAGATTTGTTGCATGTGACTCAATATGTGTACGACCTCATAAGCTGGACAAATTACCGAACCCGAGTACACTAATGGGACTTCTACTATAATTAGAAGAAATACTTATAAAAGTCAATGTAAGTAAAGTACTATTTATTAGTAGGTTTATTTTACAAGTCCTTTAGCGTATTAGTTCTAGTTGTTAGAGCCTTGTGTAGTATCCCAAACAAATCTCGCCAACGCGGTTCAAAAAGTTACGGCGTAGTCATTTGTAGTGGCGCCATCTATTAGCACCCGTACACAACTATCAGATTCATATGTTATTGGGTGCCATTATTCTGCGTACATTTACAAGCAACTGCTTTCTACATAGGTCATAAATGTACCTGGAGTGATTATAACATGAAAAATCTAGTGCACTCGACCCAAGCTTGGAGCACTGGATTTTTCATGTTTATAGGCAATGAAATGCAATCGATGGACCAGCTAGGCTATGTGTTATAGTCCTCAGTAGTGAGGCAATGGCTAAAGAGAAGAGAGTTTTACTATTAGCTAACAAAACTAATCTTCTTCCAGATCATCTTGACGAAGATATAGACGTAAACGACCTGATGTATAGGTACACCACTGACGTCATCGCATCAGCTGCCTTCGGTCTCCAGGTGAACTCCGTAAAAGAAAGAGACAACCAGTTCTTCAAAATGGGGCGGAGCTTGTTCACCTTCACTCACACGCAGAGGGCGTACTTCTTCTTCTGTCTTATGTTCCCGAAGTTAGCTAAGGTAACGATTTACTCGACTGATTTTTCAAACTGCTGCCTAGCCAGTAGACAGTTACATGTCATTATCATGCGAGCTACTTTCTAGCTCGCTTGTCTCCCCAAGCTTTCAAGCTGTACTGCAGTAACTCTACTGTAGGCCTAACATGCGTACCGCGACAAAATTTTGTCGATTATCGTTAGCGAGAGCGATCTTTCTATCCCGGTCATCACTCAGTCAGGTGAGCGAGTCATAGGAGTGTCGACAAATAGGGTATTTGACTAATCTCGTTATAGTAAAAAATATTTATATTTTTCCAAAATACTGGTAAATGAGAATCAATGGCCAACATTTTCAGTTAAAAATATAACGTCTAGCTGGTTTTATGAGCATTCAAAGTTTCATGGGCAAGTCCATTTTTAAAGTATAAAATTAAAAAATAAAAATTATATCATTGAACTACCCGTACATTTTTCACCAACTTTTATTATGAAACCATTTACTTAAACGAAACATTTGATATAGCTACCAAACAAAATTTACTAAACGCGCATACAAGATACGAGCGTGTGACGTCACTTGCCTGTAGCCATTTGTATAGAGCGTTTTTGGGCTTGTCCAAAATATGTACTCTTAAAGTTATGATATCTCAGGTGATTCAAATCAGAATCGAGCAATTCTTTCAATAATGTTTCTTAAATTGAGAGGTCTTTTGATTAAACACATAATTTTTTTTTTGTCAAATACCCTATTATCTCGCGGCACGCATGTTAAGTAGGTACTACAGTGCTGGCTCGCTCGCTCGCAATCTGCACAAGACAGGGTGAATGTTGGTTCATAAGAGCTTCTAATACTTAGATACAACATCAGAGAGTACAATAAGGCGGTCGGTATTGGACTGATTTCTTGTAGACAGCATTTATTTAACGTCCTATATCGTAGTAATGTAATATTGTGCCCTTCATCTAATGAACGTAATGCGCACATTTCTGTTATTGACAGCGGTGGTTACTTACCATCAGATGAACCATTTGTTGATTCGACGATTCTAGCATATACAAAATATTCACAGATGCTGAAGCTCCAGCTCTTCCCAGAAGGAACGACGAGGTTTTTCAAGGACATCGTGACAACCACCATGGAGCAAAGAGAGAAGAACAATATAGTCCGGCCAGACATGATCCAGCTGCTTATGGAGGCTGTGAAAGGTATTTCAGCATCATCATCTAAGCCCATTCCAACAAGTTGGTATCTTCTTCTCTGTCGTTACGCTCTTGTCAGAGCGGACGTGGTTACGATAAGGCGATTTTATTAAAGGCATCTCTCGCTATCCCCCCCTGTTCGCAGACAGTCTTGCGCAGTCTGACACGGGTTTCCGACTGCGGATTTCACTTGATCAGTCAGATCAGTTGGTTGGGGTTAAAAGGTTGGCTGCGCATTTGTGACTCCACTGGTGTTGCAGGTGTCGATGGGCGGCGACAATGGCTTGCCATCAAGTGATCCGCCTGCTCGTCTGCTACCTATCACATAAAAAAGCATTTAGATATTGCAAACAAGGAGCTAGCATACTTACTTAAATTTAATTGTATTCAGGTCATTAAAGATCTTACAAAGCGAAACGTTAAAAACAAATTAACGATACGATTCCGTCGTAAAATATTTCCTTCACATTGAATGTCAAAGGGAATATTTTCGTGTTTACAAAACAAAATGTAATTTATTTGCAGGCACTCTTAGCGCAAACTCAACGGAAAAGGAAAAAGAAGTCGGCTTTGCCACGGTGCAGGAGGAAATCAAGCAAAATGCTGTTACTAGAGGTACGTGAATTATTATTGTATACCCGTTTCGGCACTTAATTAGTTCCTAATTCTACCAATAGATGGCGTTGGTTACCGATTACATCGTGCGAATGTTTGACTATATCTATTTATCTTAACGAGTAAGCCTTATTGAATTAGTTAAAATTTTCGATTAAAGCTTGCCGTTATGTAATACGGCGGATTATACAATACGGCTGCGACATATACTGGATGTATCTGTGAATATTATTGTGTTCTACCAGCCAATTAGAACCACATTTTGTTCAACAATTTTTCGAAATTTATTGAAATTTTTTTCGAGTCCCCCTACGAGTACAAAACGACCGTGTCACGCACGTGACTGTAAAAGTTGAATTTTTTTATGCAAATTTTGAAAACTCATAGAACAAATTATGTGGTTTAGAATGGTTGATCGAACTCGTGGTTAAAGGGATATAAATGTTCACAGATACAACCTGTATAAATCGTTTGTTTCAAAGGCACGGACAATTCGGTTGTCTTATCTACATTCTTATTTGTTAAATTTGGCGACCCGTTTGACGTAGTGGTTTGAGCTCCGGTTGAGACGCAAGGGTCACGGGTTCGATTCCCGCACCAACACAAATGTTTGTTGATGAAGTAGAATATTTATCTTGGGTAGAGATGGGCTGGTCGGAAAGTTTCTATTTACCCACCCGGTATATACCCGGAAATTTTCCCATTTTTGGGAATATTATAGGGAAAATGGGAAAATAGTGGGTAGGTAGATTCATTTCTTTGACTTTTAAATTGTTATTGTACTTAATTACGGTTATAGGTAATGTGAGGAATAAAAAGACATCTTTTTAATTAAAAATAAACTTTCATCGCGAATAAAGAGTAGTAAAACCCTTAATTTTCACAATTAGGTAAACTATAATGATCAATAGTAAAACTTTTAATTATTACAAATTGGATGTAATAATCATAACAATACTTTCTATCGTAAATCGAGTTTAACAATGATTATATTCACTGTCACCTGAAAATGATCTAAGTATTACCACACACTTAAAATTCTATAATTATGCCTTATATTGGTCCCTGAAGTTGATGGTTCGGGTTCAGACGGATTCAGCATTGAGAAGACTTGAAGACTACTTCTTCTTGTTTTTCTACGTCATCCTCTCTTTCTTTGTGGAGCAAGTTATATGCCAGTTTTGCCGCCCTCTCTGTAGTAAGCCTGTAGATATTTCCATGAACGCTGAAGGTGCGTTCTGTTGCAGCAGTTAGAACGCAAGATGCGACTTTGCCTAGGGGTTGTTTTTGAGTTTGATGAAATGCATCAATAAAAAAAGCTGCCATACCTATTGTAAGTTAAACAAAAGCGCGCGACACGGTTTATTTACAACCTTACCTAAGTATGTCGTGTGTTTGTTAAATATTTCAGCACTTGAAAGATTAGTTAGAGAACTTGAAACCATTGACTAACTGATAACACAAACAATAAGGGTAACAATATTCACTATAAATAATCGCATTTTCTTGAGATTTTTACTTTTTTCGTCAAAACTTTCAAAATATATTAGATTATACGGATAAAACAAATATGTTTGTATCAAATAAGTTCATTTCAATAATAAAATACAAAACACCCAAATAAATTCCCAACGGTTCATTGGGAATATTCCCAAACATTTTCCCATTTTGGGAATATACCCGGGTGGAATCCCATCTCTAATCTTGGGTCTGGGTGTTTGTGGTTCCTTCGTTGTTTCTGGTTTCCATAGCACAAGGGAAAACCTTAATTTGGGATCAGGACATTGTATATACAAGTCTCAATTGTTTTATTTCTTCTTGCAGAATGGTCACAGAACGAACTGGTCGGCCAAGTCTTCCTCTTCTTCATAGCTGGATTCGAAACTTCATCATCCACTTTGACGCTGCTTCTCCACGAATTGGCTGTCAATCCTGCGATTCAAGAGAAATTGTACCAGGAGATCAAAGACTTCGAAGAGACCAGGGGAAACTTGACTTATGAGAATATTGGCGAAATGAAATACCTGGACTGCGTTGTAAATGGTAAGAATTGTGTTGAAAGTCTGCGAAGACGCCCTATTGGTCTACTGATTGGGTTCAATTTCCGGGTCTAGCAAGTACTACGTTTTGATTTTTTACATAGCTCGATTTTGTGATCGCCAATTTGCATAAGGCAAGCATGGTGATTAAGCCTAATCTCATCATAGCGATGACTTGATTTCTATATGATGGAGGCGTAGGCGTAGGCGAGGCGTACCTTAATTTTTGCAAAGACTATCTGCATTCAGGGAGCGTCAAGGAAGAAAAAGGATGGTGCCCCCATAAAATTAGTAGTCAATAGGACTTATTTGTGAGAGTTGTAAATGTTGGGGGGGGGGGGGGGGGGGGGGGGTAGCTGTACCAGCATATTTCACTTTGTGTCGAGCACGTCGCGAGTGGCATTCATGCAATAAATGTGCAGACATGTATAGGAACCTAATAACATTGAAGCTACCGACTAAATTTAGAAGTCTCGACTAGATAATCTTAAATAATGTTATTACCTTCTAGTAAGATGATTTTATATGTTTCCAGAAACATTGAGAAAGTGGGCCGCAGCAATTATTATGGATAGACAAGTCACAAAACCGTACGAACTGCCCCCTCCACATGAGGGGGGAAAACCTTACAAAGTGAGTTCAGACATGAGATTTTGACATGTTTTTTTATAAGTGATAGGCTCAATGTTGTATTCGTTATTCGCAAAGGCATGTACACGTCTATTAAATTCTACCACTGGAATTGGACAGTTGATTCTGACGAGAGGATCCGGCAAGTCACTCTTTACTCGTTTTAAACGCGAACTTTGTCCAAGAACAAAATCAGCAAAACAAGAAGTTATGTAGTTATTCAAATGTTGGTTAATATAACCCTTCCACCAAAGTTTAGTCTAATTAGTAATTACTCATTAATGTACATCCATACTTCCATACTTAATATTATAAATGCGAAAGTAACTCTGTCTGTCTGTCTGTCTGCTACTCTTTCACGCCAAAACTACTCAACAGATTTAAATGAAATTTGGTATACAGATAATCTAGACCCTGAGAAAGGACATAAGCTACTTTTTATTGCGAAAAGGGGGTTGTAAGGGGTAAAAAGTTACTTTTCCACGCGGACGGAGTCGCGGGCGGCCGCTAGTATAATAAATAAAACTGGAATAAATATTTCTTTGTCATTCATAAATGTTCTGTATGGACTTAAACCAAATAAAAAAACGATTTCCCCTTCTCAGTTGAAGCCTGGTGACATTGTGTACAACGTCGTGAACTCGATCCACCGCGACCCTCAGTACTACCCCGAGCCTGAAGCGTTCGACCCGGAGCGGTTCTCCGAAGAAAACAAACACAACATCAAGCCCTTCACGTTTATGCCCTTTGGGATGGGCCCTAGGGCTTGCATTGGTGAGTTGAAAGGTTTTTTATTTTATTCAAGGTGAATTTTTAAACAGTATCCACATTTTTAATATCGACTTAGTATCTGTAAGTGTAGTGCGCAATTTTGATATACGCTTCGAGACTGGAATAACAGATGTAGGTCAAATAGCTGCAAAACTGAAATGGGAGTAGGCGGGTCTTGTGTGCAGAATGGGCCTCGAAAGATGGACAAAAATCGTCACACAATAGCAGCTGATCGATGGACACCGTGCACGGGGCAGGTCCAGAAAAAGATGGTGTGACGATTTCTATTAGGCGTTGGACAGGGATCTATGGAGAAACTTGGGGGAGGACTATGCCTAGCAGTGGGCAGCAATTATAGGCTAACTAAAAAGAAAAAAAATACCAAGCTATCCTACCTAGCTTCTTGAACCGTCTTACTCACTTTTTGAGGACATTCCACTGATGAAAACCATATTTTTTCCCCAAGGAACATAAGATCTAATCTTAAGAAAAAAAAATGCTTTACCATACAAATTGCGTCATTCAGCTGATCACTTTTGAATGGATAAGCGAGTTTTGTATTAGCAGTTACACGCCTACTGCCAACGAGTGAGTGAGGGAACCAGAGGCCCAACCCGATCCCACTCCTCTGGTATCCTCACTTCTCGGTGAAACACAGCGCATGCGTTTCATGTCACTTTTCTGTTGGCCAGATACCACACAAGATACCACTCTCAAAATATATTGGTATTTTTTATATTTATCCAACAGGTTCTAGATTCGCCATCCTAGAGCTGAAAGTTCTGGTTTACAGCATCGTGCTTAACTACAAGATCCTTAAGTGCAAGAAGACCTTAGACCCCATCAAACTGAAGGCTTTGGATTTCAATCTTATGGCCCTTGGAGGGACCTGGGTCAAACTGGAAGCTAGGAAGTAGTATTTTATTTGTCGATACATTATATTTTTAAGACTAAAGACTGGTTTACGTAGTGCGAGCTCCTGCCTAGGCAGAAGGTACAGTTACACAGCGTGCTTGCTTGCTTTTGCGAATTAAAGTGACGTCTAATAAGATCCTCCAACCGATTTGGCTACGATATATTTTATAGTGCTGCAGTGTTTGCGCAAATACAGGTGCTCTTTGTCTTATCCTCTTAATTCGATGGGACACCAGTGTGACACGACTGAAAAGGGATTGAGCGCAAAACCAACTGCTGAACATGCTTGCCGAGGCACAGGGGTACAAGATCGCCAACTTCCCTTCTTCGGGCTAAGACTAATAAATTCCGAATAAAGATAGAATAGAATAAAAGCACAGGTACAATTTTTGGCACGACACGGGGATCGATCCTGGGACCTCAAATGCAGCTGTTGCTTTAACATGCGACTCACTACCCACACCATTACCTACTACGCTACCGGGGCAGTCAAACATGTCTAAACTGTGCCAGTTACAGCAGTACTAAGTGCAGGCTCAGCAGATTTCCTCGTACGCTAGCTAGCACTACGTGAACCAGTCTTTAGGTCCAATAACTATGCATTTACGATTTCACATGCAACCACATGTAACCTTTTAATAAATAACTGCAACATGATTTAACTGTGTTTCACTTAAAATTCTAAAATCAAGTCTCCTCCATCTTCCAATCATATTTTGATCGTGGGACTACGTTTAGGCATAAAATGCTATAATACCATCCTCAGTAACAAATACGTACCATCGAAACGCTTAATTTGCATAGCGCAGTGATCAAAATGTCACGAACTGGTCACATCAAATAAACACAAACGATCAATGCGAGCCGATCCTAAACGTTACAAATTAATGTGCTCCCATTATATCGCTAATTAGTGCACTGATTCATGAAATCAGCGTTTTCCAACGATATTGCCTCGATGCGGTGGTAAAATTGTTGAAATTTGTGGCAAAAACCAAGTAATTACAGTCGATGATAGTGCATGTAATTATTGCGCAGGCACATGAAATAAAATAAAATCAGAAATGTTTATTGTAAATTGCTGAGTATTGTGGTCAATGGCAAGCTCATCGGATTAGCAAGCTGAAGTGGGAGTCTCAATAATACTTAAATACATATATAACACCCAGACACTGAACAAAAACAAGTGTTCATTACACGAATGTTTGTCCAGGGTCGATCAGATTGACAGAATTGATCGAACCCACGACCTATGGCGAATGAGGGTCATTACCAAATGCGCCATCCGGCCAGTCTTTTATTTTAATTTCAACGAAAATGTTAACCACAATCTTCTTCTATCTTCTATCTATACTATTTATAAAGATATAACTTCTATAGACAACGACAAGGCTTATAGGTAAACCGAAAACACGAAATGCTTGCGCGATGTAATTGGAGACAGCGCCATCTAATGGTTCATTTCTGAATTACGGTTCCAAAGCGAAGTGAGGGCGGGCCACTATTTAGTAATAAACATATAATGGCGGCGCCTCTGTCCCGATCAAGAACCCTTAAGCATGTTCAGTATTGTAAGTTGTGAAAAGGATGTAATTTTTTACCGACACACCCCCCCTTTTAGCTCTTGAGTTGCTTACTCCAAATTCAATAGACTCTGAAGCATTACTTTGTGCCATTCCCCAATGCCATCAAACATCAATAAATGGGCATCCATTCAAAAACTCCGCTACTGCTATAACGGATTATCATCTAAACTCCGATATTTGAACGTATATTGGCTTTAAATCGAGCCGAAATGGGCCTTAGTAGGAGCATTCGATATGCATTTTATGATGCATTAGTTCGATCTCTTTATTGCATTTTACGACTTCGAAGAGGAGGAATAGGGTATAAACATAACACTCATTTTTTGAAAAGTAAGGTTATATATTGCTTATGAGCGCCATCTATCGGATTTCGCATTTTCAAAAACCCTCATTGTGAAAAAAAAACAAATTAATTATTCACTTCGCAAAATAGTATAAATTACGTTAATGATTAAATCAAATCAAATCAAATAATTTATTTGCATAATATAGGTAGGTACATAAAGGTCTTAAGATTAAAAGTGTTGCACTATATTAGGCCTAGCAAGGGCATGCGAATTTTGATAGTAGGTATTGTTAAAAGTACATTCCATAATGACTGATTAAAATGATGATTAAGATTAAAATTATAAATGTCAGTATGATTATTAGCAAGCCATGTCATAAATTACATTAATATTTATTATTATAAGGGCAGTTAGTAACTTCGTTCGACTATTATCTACTTCTGAGTACCAGGCTAGCAGAGGTTGGGTAGTGGTATCTGGTACAGAGCTAAAACCCTATTAACACCGCCAGTGTTTATACGGGCGTTGACAGCCAATTTATATCCTGTGGGTGCTGGCGCGGCACAATCGAGCCGCTAACGGCCGCTTGCAGCGAACTATGCCAAAATTAGGAAAATATCTACATAATTTGGTTAACTTATTGTTTTGGACGTTAAAATTATGTCTCCCGCAAGATTTTTCGGCTACGGCGTGAAGCAGGGCCATACTGTGTTTCACCGAGTTAAAGGTGCGAGAGGCCGAATTTGGAGAGAGGGATGGAAGTCAAAGGTACGCACTTGTGACTCTACTGATGTTGTAGATGTCTATAGTCAGCTACAATCGCTTTCCATCAGGAGACTTACTTGCTCATTTATCGCCATTAGCATTATAAAAAAACCTAAATCCCTATATGAAATTATTGTCCCGCTCTGACCTCGTTACGGATTGCTATTAGTTTCAAAGTTGACCAATAGATAGGGCTAGGTGGCGTCTCTTGTTTTCGAATTACATGAAGCCTTGTGGTTATCAATAAAATTTGCCTCTTTATAAATAGGTAGTATAGAAAACCAATGTTCTCTGTTCACCTTCAATATCCTAATTTCAAACTTATTATTGAAGTAAAACTTTCTCTAACCATCTTAGAGCATTCAGTCTATTTTTAATTTCAAAGAGGACCTGCTATTTCATTACACTTAAATAATTTAATATCTAAAGAAAACGTCTCAACGTTTTCATTTTGCGACGTACTTACATTATGTTATAGAACCACAGACTGAGTTTTCTCAGTCCCTCAACCTAGGTATATCATCATCAACATCAGCAACCCACACTCTTCCACTACTGGAAATAAGGAAGGGGAGACTCCCCTAATGCACGCCACTGCTCCCGATTTTCGGCCACTCTCATCCAGCCCACTCCAGCCAGCCTTCGAATGTCATCATTCCATCTTGTCGGGGCGTCCAACACTACGCTTACCGAGTCGCGGTCTCCACTCAAGGACTTTACGGCACCAACGGTATAATATGCCTTTTCAGTATTCAGAAACCTGAGGTATGTTCGAAAAAACTGGAAACATATTTTATTCCGGGAATTCAACCTGAGATCACGACTCGGTATTTAAACCATTAGACCAAATGGGGCGTTAGACGTAACATGCAAGCCTTCAAAAAGCGAGCGTGAACTTGTGACTCCTCTGGTGATGTGGGTGTCCATGGGCGGTGATAATCGCTTACCATCAGATGATCTGTCTGTTTGTCTAACTACTAAAAAAACACAACGAGTATGATAGGGAATTTCTTTCTTCTTTAGCACTGAGATACTTTATTCTACGGTAGAACTACGGAACATTTCAGCCAAATGATACATCTTTTATTCATATTTCTCTGTTAGTGCGAGAGGAAATATTAATGTTGCCATAGTGTGCGTCGCAGTGACATTTTATTGAGTAGCACATTAAAAACTTGGTGAGCAGCGCCATAAAATAAACATACGCGTTTATCAACACCGTTGGTGGAAACATAGGGGTTTGGATTGCGTGTTGAGTCACAAAACGAGGTACGATTAAGATTCTTGTTCGATTCTGCATGTAGGTTTTTTTTGGTAGAATTAATCTTAAGGCTTTCTGTCCACCGAACTGTAGCGGGGTAGAGCGGAGTAGAATCCGCGAATAGAATGGCATAAGCTCCGCTACTCGACAAACAAACTTCTTCTATTGGTGGATCACTCAGCTCCGCTCCTAAAACGGCAATCGGTTGCCGTCAGGTGATTCGTCGGTTGGTCTGCCACCTATTATATAAAAAGGCTACATCTAACCGAATGGAGGAGAGGGGTTGAAAACACACACTACGTCTCTTTGTATGTATCCGGTACCCTCACTCACTCGACGAAATAGATACCTACAGCGCAGTCTTCTGTGGGGCCGTATTGTCACTCCGGTCGAGCCAGCCCATCCATGCCGAAGCGTAGCTCTCCCAT
This sequence comes from Cnaphalocrocis medinalis, assembly GCA_014851415.1. Classification (NCBI taxonomy): domain Eukaryota; kingdom Metazoa; phylum Arthropoda; class Insecta; order Lepidoptera; family Crambidae; genus Cnaphalocrocis; species Cnaphalocrocis medinalis. The sequence continues at coordinate 11,125,641 of CM026288.1, forward strand.
GGTAGTGGTTTGTCACTTAATTTACTATGCTTTTTTTTACAACGCTTATTGTATTATGTACAATGATGTTATGAATTGTATGTGAATAAATTAATGAAATGAAATGAAATTAGTGAGTCCAGTTTCTGTAACTGCGTTCAAGTTCGCTATTCGTCCCCCTATCCACCCTACAATTGCGTACATTTGGCAGTCGCTGTTGTTTTTAGAACGGCCACATTTTAACTCCCACCAAGCAATTTAGGGTTTCGACTGCTCGGCATAACACGTTATTCGAGCATTAAATAAAAACTGCTCTTCGATATAGGCATTTCGGTGCTCTTTACGAGCGTGTGGGCAAGTGCCCTGCTGTGCTTGCGTTTGGCAGGCATAATAGGGTAGTTGACTAATATCGATGTAGTAAAAAATATTGATACTTTACCAAAATATTGGTAAATAAGAACCAATAGCCTAAATTTTCAGTTAAAAATATAACGTCTAGCTGGTTTTGTGAGCATTCAAAGTTTCATGGGCAAGTCCATTTTTAAAGTTTATAATATTATAAAAATAATTATATCATTGAACTACCCACACATTAAACACAAACTTTTATTATAAAACTATGTACATAAACGAAACATTTGATATAGCTACCAAACAAAATTTGCTAGACGCGCATACAAGATACCAGCGTGTGACGTCACATGTTGGTAGCCATTATTTTGTATAGAGCGTTTTTGGGCCCGCGTAAAATATGTGCTCTTAAAGTTGTGATATCTCAGGTAATTCAAATCAGAATCAAATAATTCTTTCAACAATGTTTCTTTAATAGAGGGGTCTTTTGATTAAACACATAAAAAAAAAATAGTCAAGTACCCTATTGTGCCAAATATGACAAAGGGGATCGTTTGAAAGCCACGTTTCGGTACGAATGGGTCGGTTCGACCGGAGTGATGCTTGGGCCTCACAGAAGATGCGTAAAGCAGCGCTAGCTGTGTTTCGACGAGTGAGTGAGGATACCGGAGGCCCAATCGGAGGGAAAGGGGGATAAAGGTTGATAGCGCACCCATGTCTCGGTGTTGCAGGTGTCCATGGACGGCTGCAATCGCTTACCATTAGGTTATTCGTCTGCGTGTCTGCCACGAATCACATAAAAAAAAGCTAAATGGTACAAACTTAGTTCATACGAGCCGCAATCAGCGGGAACTCTAAGATAAAAGAGATGATTGGTTTTAAAATAATTTCAAACATGATTTTCATTTATTCTTTATTATATAAATTATATAAAATAAATACTGGTTTCAAGCCTAAACTATTTTTAAAATTTCAAACTAAAAGCCGTACGCAGAGTCGTTCATTAACTTTAATGCTTATTAAGGGAAAAAAATCGACACTTATTTTAATATGCATGAATACAATCTGTATACCTATTAGGCTAAGAAAATTTGCTTTAATGATGACTCTGAGTACAGCCATATAGTTAGTATTTTCTCTGGAGTAAATTCAACAAGTTTTTTTTATTAAACCACGAATTACAATGAATTTTGTTTAATATCGCGTAGAATTTCAGTATCAAAAGATCTTTTACCTAATAACATATATGAACATTAATATTACATTTCTTTGCCAGCTGCTATACTTGTTCAACTCGCACGCAAAATCAGTCTTAACTTTTTTTTTCTTTTTTTTGATGACCCAGGGGAAACCATCATGGCCGTCACCTTGTTACATTTGGGGAGCAAGGTGGTGTGTGGGACTCGAACCCTAACCAAAACCCCTGGGGTGTCTATCGCTGATTCACACACATGGCAACACATTAACAAACTGGGGTTTTAATTGGAAGTGACTTTGAGACTCAACCAAACGATTGAGTTTGACATTTCGTTGAAGTGAATATATTCGTTTGAAATCGATGGAAGTTCTTTTGACAGCTCTTGTCTCGAACTTAATTTGAAAGCCATATCGCATCTTTTTTTATTTCGTTAGTTACATATAATATTTTATGTCTATTATTTTGTGCCAGTGCTGCACGACGTACCAAGACACCCAGTAACGCCGTCCACTTCGGAGCCGTATACTGAGCGAGCCACTCCCCAGTAGTGGGTACGCTCACGTACTCCGAAGGCCCGTTTAGTCGCCTCTTACGACAGGCCGGGGAAACCTTGGCTGTATTCTAAGCGCCCCATGCCACAGAGCTCATGATCATCATCAGACTGTATCTTGATCATACAGCGGGTATAGGCCTCTTGTGCTCGCCAATTACAACGGTCCTGTGCCAGCTTCACCCGGGCATTTCCCACCACTCTATATCATCAACCACTCTTGTTGATGTCATCTGCTTCTTTTACCTTGATGTAGCTGACCAGTGTGTTCAGATTGGCTTCTACTACCATAACAACAACGAGCCAAATGACTTTATATAAACGGGAACAAACGAGAGGAAATTTAAATGTAAGTACACGCCGCTTGTGCCCACGGCTGTTGTAACGCAGTCGAAACGTCTAGCAGTATGTGTTATAATGTATGTCGTGGTGCGAGGGCTTCGTGCTATTTGCCCCACGACTATCTCCCGCGATGGACGATGAGGAAGAGTCCCAGGGGTTTAGTCGGTAAACCCCCCGCCGTCATGCGGGGGGGAGTCCGACATAACCCGTCCATCCCCCGGCGGACGGGTATGCGTAACGCATTTCCCCTGGGTTACCAAAAAAAAAGTGCTATAATGTACTTATATTTAAATATCACGTTTAGTCCCGTTTAAATAGAGAGTTTTAAAACATAACGGGTTAAATGCCCTGCCCACTGCTACTCACACACTAGAACATAGCTATTCTTATCTAACTTAGGGCCTCGTTCGCCATCTCTGAGTAAAGTTTCAAGTAATTTACTCCTCAATCTAAGTGGGTTTGGAGAAAACTGGCCCCCGGTTCGAGGCCTAGTTAATAATTTAAATATTTTTTCAAGACAAAGACCAGAAGCCAATTGTCTCGGAACCCACTTTAATTAACAAGAAAATTACTTGGAACTTTAATTAGAGATGGTGAACGAGGTCCTTACTCTAATATTTTTAGTTACTCTTAAGGTTAAACAAGGGGCCCCGGCTGAACTCAAATTCAGCCGGGGCCCCTTGCTTAATCTTAAGTTTATCTCCTCTACCTTAAACCGTAACCTAAACATTTTTTTCAATTGTGTAGTTTAATTTAATTATCCTATATCTTCTACTTCCTGGTTTCCAGTTTCACCCATGTCCCGTCTTTCACCATCATGTTCAAATCCGAAGGTGCCAACTCAATGGGGTCCATAGTCTTTTTACACTTCATGATTTTGTAATTTACAACAATGCTGTAAACGAGCATTTTCACTGCCAAGTTGGAGAATCTGTACCCTGTTGGGAATAAAATAAGTGTCATAATTTGATTACATTTACTATACCTACAAGGTATATTGGTTATTATTTTTGATGTGAGATGTCAAAACTAAACGACCAATGACGTTGAAGTGGGGCCTCAGTCCTACACGTACGCCCATCTAACGGATTAAAACACGCGGTAGCAGCTTGAGATACGTTCTTCATTGAGGCCGTATTGAATGACGTATGGTGCCGAATACATTCCAGCCGTTTTTAAATCAGCCATATTCAATCCGGTTAATGGTTGAACCGCCGCATTTAAAAACGGCCCTGTTAGCCGTAATGTAATACGGCGGATTATACCATCGGGATGCGACAGGTATACAAAAAGTACTCACCAATACAAGCCCTAGGGCCCATCCCAAAGGGCATAAAAGTGAAGGGTTTGATCTTGTGTTTGTTTTCTTCGGAGAACCGCTCAGGGTTGAACACCTTCGGCTCGGGGTGGTACTTGGGGTCCATATGGGTGGAGGTCACTATGTTATGAACGCTGTCACCAACTTTTAACTGGGGAGAGATAAAACTAACATTAACAGTGGGAGATCCACGCTTCAATATGAATGGGCCGGCTCGACTGAAGTAATACCACGTCCTCACAGATAACCGGCGTGAAGCAATGCATGCGCTGCGTTTCGCTGCGTGGGTGAGGGTACCGAAAGCCCAATCCAGTGGTAGGGAAGCTAAAAGGTAAGCAATGCACTTGTAACACCACTGGTGTTGCAGGTGTCCTGGGCGGTGGTTATCGCTTACCATCAGGTGATCTAGATCCGACGGCAGTGACTCGCTGAGTTAATCTTTAATGAACTGTAGCGCTACCATGAGTTGACATCTAAAACTGACATAACGTAAACTATTGCTCTGTCTCTTTCAAATGCATCACAATGAAAGAGACAAAGCGATGGTTTTCGATAGCGAGGATAGTATTTCAAACTCATGGTAAAGCTACTGAGCGTTAAAAAGCACTTACTACAAAAAAAAAAAACAATTAACTTACTTTGTAAGGCTTGCCACCTTCATGAGGAGGGGGCAATTCATATGGTTTTGTCACTTCTCTATCCATTATCATTGCAGATGACCATTTCCTCAAGGATTCTGAAAATATTTCAGAAGATGAAATTTTTAAGATTGATTTATTGAGAGCTATGTTAGTAAGGTACGTCAGCTACACATCAAAGTATACAAAACTGTATTTTTTTTCAATCGACTCTCATCTTACTGTCATACACATTAGGTTGAATAACAATTAGGGAAATTTGACAGGTTGTGGTAACTTGATGTGTGGGACTGTACCTAAATCTCCGCTACTGACCATTTAATACGCAGTCGAGGTACTTCATTTCGCCAATATTCTCATAAGTTAAGTTTTTTATCTCTCCAAAAGCTTTGATCTCCTGGTACAATTTTTCCTGTACCTCAGGGTTTACGGCGAGCTCATGAAGCAGTAGAGTCAAGATGGATGATATGTTATCGAATCCATTGGAGAAGAAGATGAAGACTTGGCTGACCAGCTCATTTAGAGTCCACCCTGGAAGTACCAGATTTCATTAGTAGTGTAAGTATTAGTAGTGGTCGCTTACAATGGACCGCTTAAGAAGGCTCAGTTACTCAGAGGGCAATGGAAAGGGCTCGGAATCTCCTTGCGTGATCGTGTCAGAAATGATGAGATCCGCAGGAGATCTAAGGTCGCGCATAAACCAAAGAATTGCGTGGCTGAAGTAACAAAGAGTAGGGTACATTGCGAGGAGAACAGACGGCCGTTGGGGTGGAAAGGTCCTTGAGTGAAGGCCTCGTGCAGGAGGCCGCAGTCGTGGCAGCCTTCTTACCAGGTGAACCGACAATCTTGTGAAGGTCGTGGTAGTCCCTTGGATGCGGGTGGCACAGGACCGATCTGTGTGGAGAAATTTGGGGGAGGCATATGTCCATTTTTGGCAATATTTTTTTTTATTTTACTTAACCTAACGCAAAAGTAAAAAAAAAGTAAATCCCTGCGGCCGTGTCCCCAAAATGCTGGCAAATTATCCCGCTGGAATATTTTAGTTCGTTTCCCTTCAGAGCCCAATGTTTTTTCCACTCTGCGTTTGATAATGTTTCTGAGCCCAAATTATTCAACCTACCTTTAGTATTATGCTTGATTGCCTCTTGCACTGAAGCGAAGCCTTTTCCTTTTTCCGTTGAGCCGGTACCGTCTAAAGTGCCTGTGAATAATAATATTTTGTTTCGTCAACACAAAAATATTAAAAACCAAAAAAAAAAAGCTATATACGGTATAACGGTGACTATTCGGATAACAATAAACCGTTGTTAGCAAAGTTGGCTTTTATCTCGAGCAAAGCGACCTAGCATTCCTCTCGACTGACCTAGGCAATCAAGGGTTTGTACAGTCGACTCCAAAAATATGTATAGGTACACTTTAGGACCTTGTCACAATACATACGTATAAGAACGACTTCTAGTTTCTTATACATTATGTATTGTGACAAGGTCCTAAAGTGTATACATATTTTTGGAGTTGACTGTACATAACTATGATATGGTACATATCAAAATAAAATATAATGGTACAATTCATAAATACTTATTATATTCTGTGCTATCCAAAATACCGCGGTGAAATCGCGGGACATACCAAGTCTTTCTTTACATAATGAAATTACCTGTAACAGCCTCCATTAGCAATTGGATCATGTCTGGACGAACTATTTTGTTCTTCTCTCTTTCTTCCATTGTGGTTATCACAATATCTTTGAAGAACTTTTGAGTTTTTTCAGAGAAGAGCTCAAGCCTTAGTATCTGCGAATAGACCAAAATTTTCTTACATAAGAATCAGGAATCGCATTATTTACATTATTATCTACGAGTATAATATCATCTTCTTCTATACTATTTTAAAGAGGTTAATTCTATGGGCACCGATAGACCGAACTTATATACTTACAAACCGAAAAGGTGAAACACTAGCGCGAAGCAATCGACACTCAGCGCCATCTATTGGTAGACAGTGGAACTACTGTTCCGAAACGAAGTGAGAGCGAGGCATTTTATTTAGAACACAAAAACCAACGAAATTATATGAACTAAGTTTTAATACGCGAAGAATGTTCTGTTTGGAATAAAAAGGAACGCCCTCGAGTATTCCTTTGACAGTCGGTTTTGAATGCAATAAATTCTATTTGAAATGTTGAATAAAATGCATCGTATTATTACTTTTTGATGCCCACAGTTTCCATTCATGCAGATACGAATTTGATCAAAGCTATTGGTCGGTTCTTGAGAACTAGATTTTGCTTTTGTGACAGATATAATAGTAAATGTTTATATGAAACTAGCTGTTATCCGCTACTTCGTCCGCGTATCTTTGGGTATTTTTAATCATTTTCATCTTCCCCTACCCCTTACACCCTTTTCGCAATAAAAAATAGCCTATGTTCTTTCTCAGGGTCTAGACCATCTGTACACCAAATTTCATTCAAATTCGTTCCGTAGTTTTGGCGTGAAAGAGTAACAGACAGACAAACAGACAGACAGATTTACTTGTCTAATATCTGTAACGCAGTGTTTAAGCTACTTAGTACTTTTTTGTTATTAGTACGGAGTCAGATGTCAATGTATGAGATGTTGTGTGAATTTATTTTGTATGAATATGTTTACCGTAGACAATTTCGGGAACATAGAGCAAATGTTGAAGACGACTTTCTGAAAGAAGGTGCCATCGAACAATGTCAGGCCCATATTGAAGAATTCGTTGTCTCTGTCCTTCAAAGAGTTCACTTTGATCCCGAAGACACAAGACGCGATTACGTCAGTGGTGTACCGCTGCATGAGGTCATCGACCTCGATGTCCTTGTCAAGGTTATCTGGAAATGTTACGATTAAAGTAAAAATCGTTTCGTGAAATATTCAACCAAGGAAACAAAAAATAATTTATCTTATACCAGATTTGAACCGATATATTCAAGAGTCCAGGAGTTAAAGCTTACACCTCTAGGCCAGCAAATCCTTCTTATGTTGAAAATTTCAACTCAGTAGAATCTTCAAATTGAATAATTATAATAATAGAAATTTAGTAATTTTAGATTTTTCCCCTAGTATTACGAGTAATATTACACTTGTCTGCGAGGCCACCTTTCGTTGTTCTTTGAAGTGTGGCTCGACACTATGCCGCGGGTCTAGATAGGTGTCAAACATAATCATATACCTTTTAGATGCTTGACGATGTTGTTGCTGATTTCTTCCATGAAAGGTATCATGAGCATCATCTTAGACCTCGTGAATGCTGGACTCAGAGTCGCTCGCATTTCACGCCATCTGTCGCCTAAAACACAAATAAAATTATTATTGGTCTAGTGGTTTAAGTGGCCGTAAGTATCTTGAGGTCGAGCAAAAAGTATTGTTATGGACTTTTTACTGTGACTGAGGAACTGGTCAAATACGAAGACTACAAAAAGATAACTGTATTTTCTGATATAAACCAGACAGATGATATTATGTGATAGACAGACAAAGACTTTTAATTATTAAAATCTTTGCAGACAAATGACTGCGACTAAGGACTTGACAACACAAGATGACGAGTGATGATGATATTGTACCTATTTTAGTTTATTTTTTACATTGTGTAATCAAGGTCTATCAAGGTCAAGTCTACAGCTATTCTCAATCAGCCAGACTATCGCCCGTATGTGGCCAGTTTGTCTGGCTATAAAAAGTCCATAACAAGCATGTTTTTTTTTTATGTGATAGATAACAGACGAGCAGGCGGATCACCTGATGGTAAGCAATTGCCGCCGCTCATGGACACCTGCAACACCAGTGGAGTTACAAGTTTAGTGCGCTGCCAACTTTTTATCCCCTTCCCCCCGGGTGGGCCTCCGGTACCCTCACTCACTCGGCGAAACACAGCACAGGGGCTGCTTCACGCCATTTTATTTATGTTTAGATTTTTTTGAACTTCGTCTGGTTTATGATAATAAATCAATCCGCATTAGCGATGAATTGATTTTATGGTGGAGGTCTCTGTGCCTTTACTCTCAGTGAGGCAATATGACTAATACTTTACTTTTTTTACCTATGTATTTATTTAACTCAAACTTAACTGATCTGACAAGATGCAAAGGCCCATTATTTATGTACGATAAAGTCAAAAGAGTTTATTCCAAATTGATGAAAATTATATACACTATTTTGTATGTCACACTATGTGCGCACAATAACACTGAACTTAAAAGTTATTATATGAAATGACTTGATTGTCCCTAAAAGGTATAATGACATATATTATTAATGGTAGGTACGGCAAGGTCATAGCGACAATGTTTAAAAAGAAAAAACTGCCCAATATTATTTGGACTCATACCTACATTGTGTATAATTTTATGTTTTGGTCAAACTAGTTTTAGCTAGAGTTACGTAGTTTTGAAATTTCAAAAATATTCTAAATGTGAATTTTCTAATAAAGTACTTAAGAAAGTAAAAAGTTACAATTAGTAGCTATTAACAATTTTTATCGAAATTTCAACTGTCATCATGTCTTATTGTCTATGTTAAGATATCGTCACCCCTTCATCCGAACATTGAAAACTGTCTTTTCAAATCTTACCTTTCATCATGAGCAGGCTATCTCGGAACAAAGGATCCAAGTCCTCGCCAAAGAACTTCTCATGGTTGGCGAAGTGGTCGAAGTCCTTGACAGTGATCTGCTTGATCAGCTCAGGGTCTCGGATGAGGAGTACCGGAGTGGTGAGCTCCACGAAGCCGACATACCTGGAGGAGTTTAAAAGGATATGGTACAGTTTTGTACAGTACAAAAGTAAATCCTAGACCTCATCGTCACTTTCCATCAGGTGCGATTGTGGTCAAGCGTTGGCCTATAGTCTAATAAAAAAATAAAAAAATCCGTTTTTAATCTTCATACAACCTTCTATGGAGCTTAAAGACGGATTTACTTTTAATTTTTTTTGGGCAAATCGGAAAGTTCTCATGGTTGAATAAAATCTTCTATTATCTTCTATATGATGATTCTATACGATGGGTCGATGATATCACCAAAATAGGAGGTCCTGCTTGGATCCGAGCAGCTCAGGACTGGGAACTTTGGCGGAAAAGAAAGGAGGCCTATACTCAACAGTGGGTACTACCGGGCTGATGATGATGATGATGATATCTTCTATACTATTTATAAAGAGGTAACTTCTATAAACAACGACAAGGCTTATAGGTAAACCGAAAACACGAAATACAAGCGCGATATAATCGACGCCCAGCGCCATCTATTGGTTTAGGTTGTAACTACTGTCCCGAAGCGAAGTGAGGCCAGTAGTACTTGATAAAAAGACGACCATAATATAAAGGTCAATACGTAAAAAAAAGTATTGCAATGAAACTTTTTATTTTTTATTTTATAAAATCATAATGTAGGCACGTTTGTATGAAAAATACGCTATGGGCGGCACATCTAAATGTGCCCTGAGTGTATGTTACGAGTGCATGCTTCTTCTACGTCACGCCCATGTACTTTTGTTTGGATGATTCATTGGTGCGGGTGGCCGGATTGAGCAATCATTAAGTGGCAAATGCTGACAGGACAGTTTTAGCCATGGGAAACGTTTGGACAAAAAATCGGGGTCCGCGGAGGCGAACGTACTAGACGTACCTAGTTTATAAGGCTGATCATAGCGATCAATGATTTTAATTAACTTAAGTATGTACTTTTTAATTAATTTAATAAATATGTATATTAAAATTATTTTTTTTTAATCCTACCCGGTGGCCCAATCCCGTAATTTCTATTAAGTATATTAATCGTAATTTACAAAAGTTTAATGCCATAAACAACATTAAAGATAAACCGTAAAAATAAAAATTAAAAAATAAACAAAAATCCCCGTCCATATGTGAAAATCAATTGCTTCTGAAAAATTAAAAAATATAATACAAATCCCTGTCATGTAAATTGCTTCCGTGAAAATCGGCTGTTCCATATATCGTTGTCTGGTGAATATTAATTTTTGTGTATCCCTGGTCAATATGCTTTATTGATGAAGATACCTATAATTATGGCTTCAGGATTAAAACGACTTAAATTCAACGGTGTATTAATTAGATCCAGAACATTAGTTGCATATATAACGACTCTTCGATATTAAGGTAAGCTGCAGCCATATTTTTGTGACGGTACTTATTTTACGTATATGTGCAATAATTGTGTGCTATATATAACTTTTAACCATGTAGTTATCACTGCGGACGTCAGACGCAGGCAAGGTCAAACGTTTTTCACTGTGGATTCGCCATAGACTCACACCACAAGTCAATAGTGCCGGGGTCAAAGACCTCTGGTTAACTTCCTAACGAGATATCGGGTCTCCAGATAGTACTTGCGTAAAAATAGTACCTACTTGCGTACAATTTTACATTTTAAGTGTAGCCATGTTTGGAGATTTGGACTCCATAGTTAACTTCCATACGGTAAGGGCAATGCACTATATGTGCACTATATGCTGTTGTGTTATTATTTCACAACCTTATTCAATCGTATGATGTAATTTGCTATGATGTACTATTCTGAATGTAGAGTGTATTGACAAATCCCCATTTAAAAAAAAAATAAAAGATGTATGTACTCGTATTTTTCTTTCGTCTGCTACCTATACCATAAAAAAAAAACAGCTTTTACTTACAACACCTACCCTGCTAGAAGAAAATATTTTTCTTGTATTTATAATGAAAATGGTTTTTGTAACTATCTATTGGGTACCTACTATGAAATCTGTAGCTAAACTTTGACAATGAGTTCTAGTAATTAAGAAAAACTACATTACAAAACAAATGGTAAACATTTTGACATTAGCGTTCTTTACGGGCATAAAAAACAATTTAAATTTTTCAGAGAAAATTTCGAAGAAGAATGTAAAACTTTTCAACAGTTTATTTTTATTTCCAATACTCAATAAAACAGAATAAAAAAATTGTTAGTGAAAAAAAAAGTGTATTTTTTGGACCCCTGTTTTTTATGGAACTTGTTTAGCGCCATCTCTAAACCTCACTGGCAAACTTTAACTTATAATACAATTATTAAAAAAACATGAAGTATTTAAATAAGACATACCTTTCGTCCGGGAATGCCTTGTAAACTGCATCAATATCATCAATGACATGCCCCCACGAGAGAGTGCTCTTCAACGTATTTCCAAAAAGAGGCCACCCGGGCAAATACTTCACGCCTTTACTGTCAAAATTGTAGTGAACCTTCTTGTACAAATACAAGATATAACCGACTACGGCGGTTAAAGTAAGAATTAATATCTCTGTCAACATTACGTCTGTACATGCGTATGAGTTGATTATGACTGACAAATCTACCGGGTTGTAGGTATTATAAGTGTAGTGCAATAGATGGGTTTTTCTAGTATCGATAGATTGATAACCGCTTTAAGTAATAAAATACTTCTTTTAAAATTGTCATTTATCAAAAAGAATCTAGTTGAGTTGTATTATCGGCTTAAATGATTAGGTGTCAATATTTTATTGCTATTTTTGGGTTATTTTGATTTGTCACATGTTTGAATATACAAAGTTAATTTAACATCTTAGTAGATAGTAACTGCGCCGTGTGAATTGGCTTTAATTTTGCCAAATTTATTTAACTTATTTGACAAAATAGGTTACTTTCGCTCAGTTTATTTAAATAAATTTCATAAGCATCAATTTTTTTTTAAAGATATTCCGGCTGTGGAGTTTTTTAAAGTAATTGATATACTTACACAAAATATGAGGGTTGATTTGAATAACTTGACTTTGACATCCCTGCTCATCGATTTGTTTATCAATTTGTCAACTATCACATTATTTTGAATTCTCGTCCCTATGCACTACACGATAAGGTCGTTACTTATCGACATAAAAGATATAAATTTTCTGAGAATCGGACATCCTTGTTTCCTAGTTTTTTTTTTATCTTTAGTTATCACTTCACACATTTTCTATTTTCATCTTTATGCTCAACACTATAAGGGCGTTAGTAGTGTTATTGATTACTCGATTGATGCGTGTTATTGTCGTTGTTTTATGTTACTTATTTGTATAAGGATATGGTTGAGTTTTGATTACAAAATTGACAGTGACCTTCACCTTGAGTGTGGCTATGAGTCATATATTTTGGGAATTCTCGTATTAGAGATAGTAGGTACGCCATAAAAATGCTATGATGACACATTGTCTATTTTTTTTATTGGTAATGCATTTCACAACATTATGTATTTTTTTCTTAATTAGTCCGTTTTTTTTTACGACCGTAGTAGCGATGACCTGTATTTTTACGATTGAGGCCTTTGCTCAGCAGTGAGACCATATATGGGCTACTTTACTTTTACATACTACATACATAATATGTCGTGAACGCAACTTATTTATTTTGTGTTAAAATAACATACGTTTTTTTATGTGGTAGTTCGCAGACGAGTAGAAAGATCTGATGGTGAGGTATTGCTGCCGCCCATTGACACCTGCAAAACCAGTAGAGTCACAAATGCGTTGCCAATCTTTAACAAATTACCCCCCAATTGGGCTTCCGGTACACTCACTCACTCGACAAAACACAGCGCTGGCCCTGTTTCACGCCAATTTACAAATAAAATAAATAAAAAAATGCGCCAGACAATCACACCAATCAACCTGGTCTCAAACTAGGGCAACCCCTGTACTATGAGTACCAGGTGACGATAAATAACTGGGGGCGTCAACCCAGAACACCCAGACCCAAGACAACTTAGAAAATGTAGTTTCCTAAATTGACTTGAAAGGGAATCGAACCCGGGACCTTTCGCGCTTCGGGCGAACACCTTAGCCACTGCGCCATCGAGGCCGTCAATTTCTAGAAGATGTGGTTAAAGAGGGGTGTAAATGTATAGCTTTACACTCTGTGTAAATTAATTCAACGGCCTTACTAAGAATAGAAACGTATTCATTTCCCTCTTAAGCGTAGTATATATTAATTTTGCTAATGCAAACGTTGCTGTCTCATTATAATAATAAGCTCCATTTGTTTGTTCACGCTTTGGAGTCAAGTTTCGGGTGACATGATAATAATGTCTGAATGTTACTCCGTTTAAAAAGTAGGTACTGTAACGATGGTAAACATTCATGCCAAAGCGTGGCTCTGTTAACTATTCATGCTGAAGCGTGGCTCTCCCTCTGTTAAAAATATTCGAAAATCAGGTCATGACATAAAATACGTCACGTTTAAAGTACGGTCGCTGACAACAAGGACCATAGTCCTTTACCTACCTATGATGACCCTGAGATCCGTATTCGAGTAGAAAAGGCAAGGCTCATGAAAGAGTAATCCTTGAGTGAGGCCGGCCGTAACGCCTGAGATTCCTGCGGCTGCGAGCACGTGCGGCTAGGGTTGCCAGATAGTAACATGAAATCTGGGAGAGTTCTAGATAACACTTCTAGATAACAATAGAAAAACAATGTCAGCCGGGCTAAGATGCGCACCACGAGATAATTTTGTCGACACTCGTATTGCGTCGGCGCAAGTTGATTCTCGCTCACCTGACTGAGCGATGAGCGGAATAGAAGGATGCGCTCTCGCGAACGAGAGTCGATAAAATTTTGTCGCGGTGCGCATCTTAGCCCGGCAGGTCTTGGCTTCTGTATTTCCAGAGAGCTACAATTTGGGCGTCTTTAAGTCGAGAGTGAATAGGCTTCTGAGAAAGCACGCTACATCTTAGATCTCATTGCCACTCTCCATCAGGTGAGATGGGGTCAAGTGCAATCCCATTTAATATAAAAAAAAATAGAAAATAGCTTTTTTTTTTTTCAAAGAATTTATTTAAAAGGAAAAATGACATTTATTATCAACTAGCGGCCGCCCGCGACTTCGTCCGCGTGGAAAAGTAAGTTTTTACCCCACTTTTAACCCCTTACAACCCCCTTTTCGCAATAAAAAGTAGCCTATGTTCTTTCTCAGGGTCTAGACCATCTGTATACCAAATTTCATTTAAATCCGTTCAGTAGTTTTGGCGTGAAAGAGTAACAGACAGACAGACAGACAGATAGACAGACAGACAGACAGAGTTACTTTCGCATTTATAATATTAGTATGGATAAAAAAAATTGATATAGTTATCTGGGGGCACGGCAGTGCTCCCGGCAAGGCGAGCCAAGCGAAGCGCAAGGGCACCTACATTTTCTTGAAGTATTTTGCCGTTTTTTTGAACTCTCATAGAGTTGCTTTCCGATATACCAGATAGTTCAAATTCTATGTAGGTAAGTAACGAAACAAGCCATACATTTTTGTGTCATTCGTTGCCAGTTTATTTTGTTCAAAAACTATAAATTGAAAATTTAAAAAACCCTTGACACCCATTTTCTGACGGCGGCCATCTTGGATCGATTTTTATCCAACATAGCTAAGAACACTTTCTCCTTACTTATCTGTCAAACAAAAAAAAAACAAAATCAAAATCGGTTCATTAGTTCGGGAGCTACGAACGATGCCCTAGACAGACACACAGACACGTCAAACTTATAACACCCCGTCGTTTTTGCGTCGGGGGTTAAAAAACAAAAAGTTTTCAAAATCCGGGACAGTAAGCGCTAATTACATTATTCTATTTCCGTTTTTTTAACTTATGCATGATGTGGTTATCTTTAATTATAAGTGCAGTTAAGATTATTAATTCTATGATAATTATTGTTATGTATTGCTGTTACTTATGTTGATAATCCAATATACAAATAAACAATAAACAATTACTGGACACGGGATAAGAGCAAGAGGCCAGATTCCGGGACAATCCCGGATTTCCCGGCGGTCTGGCAAGCCTACGTGCGGCTCGTCGTAAGCGCATGATGGATCGCGGGGGTGACACCGTTATTTTTGAGATACTAGCAGAAAGGACGGTACACCTAGAGGACAGAAGGATATAGAAAAAACCTTTTGTTATAGACCAGAGAAAGAGAGCCTTTTTGTACCAACGTGCCAGTTTTTTAAAGAAATGTGTAATGAGGCCATAGACGACGTTTTTTTTTTTTATTTTTTTTATGTGATTGTTGGCAGAAGAGCAGAGAGGGTAAGGGTATTTGTTAATTCGATGAAAAACCAGTGTTACATGACCGAAGAGAGATAGTAGTTTTTATTTTTGGTATAGCAATTCTTTGCAATTTATTCTTATGTAAATATTGCACTTAAAATAATTTAAATTATTCGTTTAGGAGTTTCATCTGAACTAGTGGTCAAATATTTGCAATAATGTTTCCACTGGATATTGTAAACCTACAACATTGATGAGACTATCGTCAGCTCATGGCGAGTGAAGCACTTACGAAATTCGTCGGCTTACTAAGGGGTTAGTATAATTGGTAGTACAGCCACCCGGACTGTGGAAGGTTGTGGGTTCGAGTCCCACCTGAACCCTCCGAGGATTTTTTTAAGTGCGATATTTACGAAGAGAGATAGGGCCGCAGGACCAACATCTTAACGTGTTCTCCGAGACACGAGAGTACAAGACCTCCAGCTTCGACGATTGACGGCAGGACCAGCCTCCATTTATATTGTTTATGTTTTTATATGTTTTTTACCATTTTGATACATTATTGTTTTGTTCTGACTTGTCAGTCTGATTGCATAAAACGTGTTATTAAAAATATAATAAGTTTTCCGCTATGTAATATCGGATGTTTAATCAGCGTCTTTACCAGCAATACAGTCCAACGCCAACCACTGGTATTGCAGGTGTCCATGGACGGCGGCCATTGCTTACCATCAGGTGATCCGTCGGCTCGTCTGCCACTTATATCCGAAAAACCGGCGTGATGCAGCCCCTGTGCTGTGTTTCGCCGAGTGCGTGAGGGTACCGGAGGCCCACTCGGGGGGAAGGGGATAAAAGGTTGGCAGCGCACTTGTAACTCCACTGGTGTTGCAAGTGTTCATGGGCGGCCGCAATTGCTTACCATCAGGTGATCCGGCTGCTCGCCTGCTACCTACCACATAAAAAAAAATTAACAACTTGTCAATGTCTCATCCTTCATAACGTAGATATCTAGTAAGTATATCTTGTAATAACCCAAAGAAAGTGACTCCATTGTACTCATGATGGATCGTCTCACAAGAAAGTGTTGTTTGCCACACTTGTGTATAATAGATAATACAATATGTGCCCAACTAAGATGGAAGACTGACCCGAAAGGGATGGCGGGGAACTATGTGTTTTATGAGGAAACTTGTTTTTAGAGCAAAGTTTTTCGCAGCGGGAAAGTTCTGTGCAATATTTTTGTCAATTTCTCCGTGGCCCCATACTTTGAAAGAGATGTAAAAAGTAAAGTATCACACACTTACCCACTTGTTCAGCCTACATACTGTCCTACTGCAGGACAAAGTTCCAATCATAGAAATCAAAGTAATCATTACTATGATGGGTTTAGGCCTAATCAAATCGTAGTAGACATAAAGAAGTAATTTTCGAAAAAAAATTGATATCATTGGGAATATACACTACGTTTTTACAAATAGTCTCTTTATATGATTGGTGGCAGACGGGCAAACGAATCACATGATGGTAAATAGGCGACTCCCGTTGCCCATAGACACATGCAACGTCAGTAGAGACACAAGTGCGCTACCAACCTTTAACCCCATTTTTCCCTGATTGTGACAGCACAGCATAAATACAGCACTGTGGTTGCACGCTGGTTTTCGGTAAGGCATTGGTATCACTCCGGTCCAGCCCATTCATGCTGAAGCGTAGCTCTCCATCAGATATTCGAAAAACGTTTCAAATAACTGTGATTGCAGCCTTTGTGATTTTTATTGCGGGTGGAATGTGGTGGAAATATCAAAGCTGTATCAGGTGATCCATCCGCGATCACTTGCATAAAATCATTATTAATCAAATCCAAAATCATTTCTTTAGGTATAGATTAGTTAACTCGTAAGTAAGGTTCAGTTACCTTACTTATTGTTCGACAAAAAATCCGCTAAGAACCTACCCCTGTCAGCCCACTTGTCTCCTGTCAGACCTAAAATAGGTCTCACCGACACGTAACTTCAAAGCCATACAAAAGTAAACAATACCTTAAAAATTCAGAGGACAAACCAAACAGTTGTTTCAGGCTGTCGCGACGCAGTTCCCAGCCCTTTGAACCCAACGCTGTGGTTTATTTAGATGACGTCATACGTGAGCCAGGAAAACAGCGGGAGAGCCACGCTTCGCCATGAATCTCTACCGGAGTGATCTATACACTGGTTTTTAATCATGTGTAGTAAACTGACTGATGAAAATGACAAGTGTCCATGCATTTTGCATTTTTTTTTATGTGATAGTTAGCAGACGAGCCGGCGGATCACCTGATGGTAAGCAATTGCCGCCGCCCATGGACACATGCAACACCAGTGGAGTTACAAGTGCGCTGCTAACCTTTTATCCCCTTTCCCCCCCGATGGGCCTCCGGTACCCTCACTCACTCGGCGAAACACAGCACAGGAGCTGCTTCACGACGGTTTTCTGCGAGGCAGTGGTATCACTCCGGTCGAGCCGGCCCATTCATGCCGAAGCATGGCTCTCCCACAA
This sequence comes from Cnaphalocrocis medinalis, assembly GCA_014851415.1. Taxonomy (NCBI): domain Eukaryota; kingdom Metazoa; phylum Arthropoda; class Insecta; order Lepidoptera; family Crambidae; genus Cnaphalocrocis; species Cnaphalocrocis medinalis. The sequence continues at coordinate 11,143,593 of CM026288.1, forward strand.
TTATAAAATGTCATGCATGTGTCAAATTGAGTGATAATGTAACACATTGACATCTGTCAGTTTACTCCACATCAGTGTTTCCCAAACTTTGTTTTGTCATGGCCCGGTAATTTTCACACTGACCCTTCGTGACCCACCAAGTACCTACTTTCAAACTCAAGCTGGTTCCATACACATTTATTAATAGTAGAAAGTTATTAGAATAATTAGTAACTAGGTACTAATATTTTGCCATTTAATCACTATTTTGTTAATGCATATGCAGCTTTTTCTTATAATTTTTTACTAAAGAATCAAAGTTAGGTATTATGTTTTTAAAATAAGGAAAAATGTCGCGACCCGGTTATTTTAATTTTGGTGGCCCGGCACCGGGTTGCGACCCGGCTATTGGGAAACGCTGCTCCACATGATTAAAAACCAAAGTATAGGTCGCAGAGGACCGGCGTGAAGTAACGCCTGCGCTGTGTTTTGTTGAGAGAGTTAGTACTGGAACTACTGGAGTAGAGGAAAGGGCGTGGGTAGGTTGGCGCACTTGTCACTCTACTGGCGTTACAGGTGTCTAAAAACGGCCTGCAATTGCCAAATATAGGTGTTCCGTGTACGCGTCTGCCACATATTACATAAAAAATTGCTCTGAGGTAGGGCGTTTGGAACCACACGCGTAAATTCAAATAAAAATTCAATCTCTATGGCCACGAATAAAATGTATACTGTGGGAGAGCCACGCTTCGGCATGAATGGGCCGGCTCGACCGGAGTGATACCACTGCCTGACAGAGATCCGGCGTGAAGCAGCCCTTGTGATGTGTTTCGCCGAGTGAGTGAGGGTACCGGAGGCCCACCCGGGGGGAAGGGGATAAAAAGTGGCAGCGCACATGTAACTCCACTGGTGTTGCAAGTGTCCATGAGCGTCTCCGCCTCTTTAAGCGCCTGCTCGTCTGCTGCCTATGCCATAAAAAAAAATACGAAAGCCACGTCTTTGTTTTTTTTGGGTGGTATTCCCGCTAATTCTGTGGCCCCAACCAGCGTCTACTATTTCGTATGGCTTATCCTACTTTACGGGCTATTACATAAAATTATATTATGATTGTTTGTCTGTTCCCAGCACTTTTCTCATTTTACAGCGCTGCGATGTGTTCGAAGGAAATTCAACAAAGGTTAACACGAAATTGCGTGTACTGAGTCTTTCGTTATAGGGTTCAAAATAGCTTGGAGATATGTTTTAGACGGGTCGTGACTTCGTTAATAATGTGTATAAGGATTGTTCCTTACCTACGTGTACGTGTTCCTTACAATACTTAAAGCGTATGATTGGTTGGAATTGGACATTGAACAAAATGGCGAAATTTGGCGTCGGAGGCCACGACCCACCTTGGATCTCTGAGCTAGCTTAGCAAGTAAGTAGTAAGTTCTTTGCCTATCATCGTCCCAAAACAACCTGTTTTGATCTAGTGAGGTCTAATGATTTTAGTAACAAGCCATGATCTCGGAGTCCTAGGTTCGATTTTACATGGTTTGGCCGTATTGCCCCGATCGTATCTAAAGAAAAGGCTTGGGGCCCGGTATAAGAGAGTGCACATACCTGTCCATATGCGAATACCTGTTATTAGCTTAGTATATACATCTAGACCTCAGAAGCATATGGGCGGATGTGCAGATCGGGCAAAATGTTTTTATTGGATAACGAAGATAAGCGTTTCTTTCTCTTTCTATATCACTTTGAGATGTATTTCTATCCCTTTTCTGGGCTGAGATAATTTAGTGCATAATGTCGGTTCTGACAGCTTTTCTAAAATCATTAGAACCTTAAGGTCTAATTTACACTTCCATCTCTTTGCGTCTACATTGCCTTTACTTTCTCAAGGCGGATTCAAAATTTGGCCCTTATGCTTAAAAAAAATATTTACACAAAGGCTACGTAAAAGGAGTCACGCCTTTATGGTTCAAACAGTGTTTTAAAATATTCGTCATAAGTAAACTTTCGACATTATGCCTCTAAGATTCCTTTGAATAATGTTAATCGGATCCAGATATACGACTTTATGCCTTTTGTTTTAGTAACTTTGTAAATGGATTGGTGGGCTAATTTAGAAATAAGTCGTTATGGATGTGAACTATTCGAAATATGGCGCCAAAAATGAGCGACATCGGGCATTATCCCTTGATCACGGCGTGTCCAATAACTGACACTGAATCAGTTTAAGTGTAATAAGATACATTGTGATTGGTCATTACGCGATCTTATGTCTGGCTTTCTGTCACTTTGGTATTTGCACGCATTGTTTGTTTACATTTCGGCATTTTTGTTTTACCTTCCTGATTTTTTTTATGATAGAGGTGGCAAACGATCAAGTGGGTCACCTGCTGGTCAGTAATCACCTCTGCCCCTGAACATCTGAGAGATAAGAGAGGTCGCTACGACGTTGCCGGCCTTTTGAGAAAGTGCCAGCTCTTCTCTTTAAGGTCCCTAAATCATAACCGTCAGGAAATACTGCCGCAGCTAAACTATTCCTCAAAACTGAGGTTCGCGGTAGAAAATTCCTCGAGAAACACACAGTGCTAGATCGCCAACCATCAAGATGATGAAGATGGAATGACGGCCGCTGCAACACAGCCGCCGTTCGATGTAATTAAGGATTCAACCGCAGATAGTAGATTGAACAATTCCTCGGAGCACTTCCCATGATAAATGCGATAAAGAAAACATAGAGAAGCTATATCCCGCCGCAAAGCCAGAGGATCAAGCTGACTGAAGAGAGTTAGGTCAGCGACAATTCGAGCAGTCTACGTTGTATGCGATCAAATGGAAGAAGTTGGTACTGAGGTGCTCCAGCCCAGAGATGGGAGCAGTATTCCATATGGTGCCGAACTTGTGCCTTAAAAAGTTGAAGTCGATGAACCGGCATGAAAAACTCACCGGCTCTATTAAGAACACCTAGTTATTTAAAGCTATTTTAGCTTTATCCTCCAGATGACCGCCAAATGTGACATCGCTCGTAATGTTAATGCCAATCCCTATAGAAGCTTAAGGGAAATGCCTTGAAAAGTTATTGCCACTTTGAAGGGACGTCTTTTAGCAATTAATGTACACACTTGTGTTTTTGAGGGGTTAAAACTGACTAAGTTAAGTCGCCCCCAGTTTGAAATAAGATTTAATATTATGTCTTCGACTTCAAACACATTGACTTCCGGTACTCAATGACGTTTTCCAGAGAAACATTTGCACGTCCGGCATATATACCGGATATATAGTGCATTCCAAGTGCTATCATTCGCATAGCAATGAATATTGTTCTGTGACAACATATCATTAATATGCAGAAGGAACAGCGTTGGAATAGCAGACGGCCCTGGGGGACACCAGCGTTTACGAGCTTCATTACATATTGTCTGAATAAGAACCGTCGACAACGACCTTAAAGCTGCGCCCAGTAAAAAAACTGGCGACCTACGTGCATAATTTCTCTGGAAGACTGTATGAGGGAAGTATAGAGAGCAGAACCTTGTACCATACCCGATCAAAAACTTTCGTTATGTCCCAACTGACACCCAGAGCCTCACCCTTACTCTGTAGCACCTCGCCCACCGGTGAGTTAGAAGAACCAGGAGGTCCCCAGCAGAACGACCACTATGGAAGCCGTAGGTACTGACGGTCGCTTAATGGGCGGTTCTTCTCTAGGTATTTCAGGAGCTGGCGGTTCGTTATGGACTCCATTACTTTAGAGAAGATTGAGGTATTGGATATAGGTCTATAATCGGACGGGTCTGAGCGATCGCCCTTTTTAGGTATGGGGTGGACAAGAGCTGACTTCCAGTTACTCGGTACTACGCCAATGAATTATGAGAGCCAGAAAAGATACGTTAAAACTGGAGCCAACTCCGGAGCACATAACCTCAGTACGAATGGAGGGATACCATCCGGCCCACTCGACTTATGGATGTCAAGAGAAAAGAGAGCCTTACGTACAAAATCTTTTCGACGTTTGGCATTGAGCTCGTACAGGACGGTACAGTAGGTGGTTAGTTCCCAGAATCATCCAAAGTCGAGTTTGATGCACAAAAAGTGCCCAAAAGTTCGGCTTTCTCTTTTTGCAGTGTGAGCAAGAATATCGTCTGGCTTGTGTAGTGGAGGGAATGACGACTGACTAAAGTTCCCGAGAATGGCCTTGGCAATTAAAAGCGCGGGTGCCCGATGGAAGGCGCGTTACCAATGAACGATGACTTTGCTCTGGTGATATTTTTCTTATAAGAACTAGCAGCAAAGTTGTACCTTTTCTTGGGACGCTAGTATTTGGTACTGCAGAGCTTGAATAAATAATTCCATTTCCTGCAGTATAACATCGGCTACAGACTCTGCCAAGGCATCGGGATCCTCCAACGTAAAGCAAACCTGCCACCATGGGTAGGATGCGAAGAAACTACGCATAACGTTTCAGTCTGCTGACTGATAGTTCCAACCGCTGAGTGCTGTTGAGAGGCACAGTGCTCCGTACAAGGCAGTGGTAGGAAGAGCCAAGTGGTGCATTGACAGACACTTGGTAGGCGCCGGGATGGGTGGTCAACAGAAGGTCCAACAAAGAGGGAATATGGTCGTGTGACGGTTGATACCAGTAGATATAGATTGTAATTACCAGACTCCCCCAATCCTGGATCATGGCCCAAGTGTACCCCGGACAACAGCTCTTTGCCCAACTGGGAAATACACACTTAGATGAGGAGGATTTACTTTTGAAATAGGTTTTTTGGTAAGGATATCCGCCTTTTTGCCAAAAAAATTAGTTGATAAATGAACACAATAAAGTTGCATTTGCAATTTCGCCTTGTTTAGTTTTAAGAGATATTGATTTATTTTTTAGGCATAACGTTATACTTAGACAAACACCTTACATTAAATTACAAAAATTGGAGGCATAAAGCCTTATGGGCACATACTGATCGATTGATCAAATATAATTAATCATTGTTGTGGCATAAAGGCGGAAGTCATCATTTTTTTAAAAAAAGTTAATTTTTCACTGTTTAGAAACTTTGTTTTTAAATTTTAATCATAAAACTAGGAAAGCTACTTATTAGGTTAAATAATTGCAAAGACAGCATTTGTATGTTGTTTGTAATTATTAAAATATTTGCCGATTAAATCGTTTTTTTATTTTACTCTGTCCTGTAAAGTTGCCAAAACCCACTTCCGCCCTAATGCTTCTAAGGTCTAGACATAACTTTGTAACTTTATGATGTAATTTACGCTGTTGGTGTTCCAAATAAAAATATAATATAATATAATACATGTGTTTGCGCACACACTTGAGCAAAACGAAGCGTAGGCGCTGCTAAGCGCTAGTTTTTTGTAAGACTTGCCTACCCCAATGAGGTAAGTAAATCAGTGACCGCCCAGACCAAAAAGTAATATAAGTACACTATTGTGTGGTATTTTGCTATTTATAAATCGGCATCGACAAATCTTATGCGAAACACTAGCGCGATGCAATCGATGCTCAGCGCCATCTATTGGTAGAAAGTGGAACTAATGTCCTCAAACGAAGTGAGGGCGGGCCACTAAGTGTTGTAATAAATTTATCTTATCACAGCGTATTTAGGTAATATCTTAAATATCAAAAGGAGGAACACAGCCCGGGTTATAGAGCAAGTTTTTTGGCGCGCACTCCTGGCGCTGTGCCTAGCGATGTATCCATTTACTGTTAATAAACAAACAAACTTCGCTTGAGGAGGATCCATCTTGATTGTGCGTAATTTCCTTATAAATCGAGTGACTGCAATGCTGTAGAGGGAGATCAAAGATTGGAGCGGAAGCTCAAAGTCAAAGTCAAAATATTCTTTATTTGCATAGGCTTGTACACAGCACTTACAAATCGTCATACATAAAGAAAATATTTAAAACTATTTAAAAATAACGTATATAATTTAGTGTAGTAACGTAGTGTTGGACGCCCTGCTACAAGATGGGATGACGACATTCGAAGGCTGGCTGGAGTGGGCTGGATGAGAGTGGCCGAAAATCGGGAGCGGTGGCGTGCATTAGGGGAGACCTATGTCCAGCAGTGGACGAACGTAGGTTGCTGATGATGATGTTATAATTTAAATAAAATTAAACATATAAATAAATAATATATAATTTAAATAAATAAATATCTTGATACATAAGATATACTAAAAAATAATAGACATATTGCGATTCTACCACCGGTATCGGAAAGTTGATTCTGACGAGAAGATCCGGCAAGAAACTCGCCAGTTACTCTTTTTAATCGCCAAAATGTTTATTACAATGTTTATGCTATGTGTTAGATACATAAAGTACAGTAAAGTATCAGCCTATATAGTGTCCCACTTCAAGGCAAAGGCCTCCATCATAGAAATGAAGTCACCGCTACTATGATGGGACTAATCCCATTAAGCCTAAGCTTAATCGCCACGCTTGTCTAATGCGGATAACTAATCCACATTTTAAGCAAGCCCTAAATTACGTCACATGATTTTAACCCCCCACATAATATTTAAAAAAAATACAAATGTCACGTCACAAAGTTAAGTACTTTCCCCTCTCCCACTCCCTTATCAAACAATGTCACACTTTGACGATACTATTGAAAATAGACTTAATTATGGTCAAGTAAACAAAATGTTTGCTCTCTTCTTGCTAATATATCTGCTAGTTTAAACATAAGAGCCGAAAAACAGAAAGTTGAAAATACATACGTAACACAAGTGCATAGATAAGCTACTTAGAATGAATTCAGGTCAATGTATGAGAGGTTACATGAAAATTAAAAACAAACAATGGCTGTATACCGTAGTTTCCTTGTTTCATAATTAAGTTGCAGTCTTATGAATAGTAACTGCATCTTTATGGTAAGCGTATCGCCATTGTTGTACATGCACTTGTAATTGTGCATAGGTTATCATATTTAATCTTAATTTAGCATATAAGTAGTTCCCAGTTGTATCCAAAGTGGTAACTTCATAGCCCGGGGTACGCTTAGATAATGATTTAGGATTTGTGGAGTCTATACTCTGATTCATAATCATGTAAAGTAAACTGACAGATGAAAATGACAGGTTTCTATGCATTTTGACATTATGCATGTGTCAAATTGAGTGTTAATGTCCATACATTAACACTCAATTTGTCAATGTGTCATCCCCATGGATGACACATTGACATCTGTCAGTTTACATTACATGATTATGAATCAGAGTATAGTAATCGGGGCCCATCGCGTGTGAAAAATCCGCTAGATGGCGTGCTGCAGAACTGAGGTCCATTTATACGGTGATTGGTTATTTTCGATGTGAGATGTCAAAATGTCACTAGCAACCAATGACGTTAGGGATCTTCCACACCAAACGTACTGTCGGCCGCTGACAGTGAGCGCGCATTACGCAGTTTATTGCTTCCCATATATTGAACTCGTTCACACCGAACCGACCGACCGATTTAGTACTAGAGGCAGACAATGCGTCAGTCAGCGGTGGACGTACGTTTGGTGTGGACGATCCCTTAAAGGTGAAGTAGCACAGTGGTATGCCATCCCCTTTTCTTCGTCTTTGACGCAAAGATTTTATCCCCTAAAAAGTGTGCGCCCCCTCCCATACAGTCGACTCCAAAAATATGTATACACCTTAGGACCTTGTCACAATACATTACGTATAAGAACGACTTCTAGTTTCTTATACATTATGTATTGTGACAAGGTCCTAAAGTGTATACATATTTTTGGAGTTGACGTATCTACTACGAAATGCTTTTGCAACCCTTTCACAGGAGAACTAGACTTACTGAATCGTGGCAGCACGTTAAAGAAATTATCCAAAACGTGCAGGTTTTCTCACGATGTTTTTGCTTATCGAGTTAATGGTAAACACAACCAAGAGGCTCGGCTTGGGAGTGATACCACGGCCTCACAGAAGACCGGCGTGAAACAGCACCTGCGCTGTGATTCGTAGAGTGAGTGAGGGCACCGGAGGCCCAATTGGGGGTGAAGGGGTTATAGGTTAGCAGCGCACTTGTGACTCTACTGGTGTTGCAGGTGTCTATGGGCGGCGGCCATCGCTTATCATCAGGTGATCCGTCTGCTCGTTTCATATTTGACATTCTTTCATATTTTGTATGAGTAAAGAGTTTTTGAATTAGAATTTACTTTGTTAAAACTACCATTAAGTACAGCTCCATATTTATGTATAACTAAGTTATCACTTGAAATATTCCGCCACACATAAACTATTTCTCAGTCACTTACAGAGTTTAAGTACCTCGGACCAGCTATTTTGCTTAATGCTTTAGTTCATTTGAAAACTACGGCATTTCCGCAAATGCGGGAGTTCACGTTTAATATTCCAATGGACTTTACTTCTGTTTTATACTTTGTTTCTTAAGTCGGTTTTAAACAACATTTGCTAACTTGAGAACTGTGGCTGAGTATCTTCATTTTAAATACGTGTATACAGGATGTATCTGTGAACATTTACATCCCTTTAACCAGTATATTCTATCAACCATTCTGAACAACATTTGTTCAACAACTTTTCCAAATTCTTCGAAAAATTTTTGGGCTCCCCATACAAAATGACCAAGTCACGTGACCGACTTTGTATGGAAAGATGAAAGTTTTTTGTTCGAATTTTCAAAAGTCATAGAACAAAATGTTGTTCAGAATGGTTGGTAGACCACGTGATTAAAGGGACGTAAATGTTCACAGATACACCCTGTATATTAATATCTCATACCTCTTCTGTAATCTTTATATTAAATCTGTAAGCTTATTTTTTATGTGATAGGTGGCAGACGACAGATCACCAGATGGTAAGCAATTGCAGCCGTCCATAGACACCTGCGATACCTGTAGAGTCACAAATGCGCTACCAATCTTTAACCCTTTACCCCCCAATCGGTACCGTCATTCAATCTGTTAAACACAACGGAGGCACTACTTCACGCTGGTCTTCCATGAGTATCACTCCTGTCCAGCTGGCCCATTCATGCCGAAGCGTGTCTGTCCCACGGTACCTAGATTTGTTATCCTTATTAATGCCTTTTTTTGCGCCAACTTAAAACGAATCAATAATCTTTTATTTGCGTGGGGTAAAAAGGCGGACAAATATAAACAAAAACGAGCTCAATGCCTCAAGAGATTGGTCTCAAAATTCGACTCACGCGGCTCTCATTAGCATCGGCAACGAACCGACAGAAACAATGCCAAATCGTTAAGAGAGCTCCACATTCGTCACTGGAGCTAAAAATTGGCGAAGCAGGAGACTGGAGCAGGTTTGGTGTTCCGTCAACCTTGTGGCCTCGACGCATCATGAGAAGAAAATCTTTTGACAATTTTCGCCAATTGGTTGCCAATTGGCCGCTGGAAGGATGAGATTCGAAAGGATTAGCACGGAATGCAGATAGATCCTACTACTATTATAAAGGCGAAAGTTTGTAAGGATGTATGGATGTACTCTTTCACGTAAAAACTACTAAATGGATTTAAATGAAACTTTACCACAATACAGCTTATACATGAGGATAACACATAGGCTACAATTTATAAAAATATATTGTGTGGATTGTCCAAAATATGACGGTAAGCGTCAATAATTAACTCCACGCGTACGAAGTCGCGGGCGCCGCTAGTAGATAAATAAATTCACAGAACATTTCATATAACACCCAGACACACAAAACCAGAGCACACACAAATGTTTATCACGAGGTGCGGATCGAACCCATGACGTTTGGCGTATGAGGCAGGAGGATGATGGGTAGGAGGTGGCGCAGAACTGACCTAGAAAGATTCTTATAGTACCAAATTATGCTACACAACTAGCCTTTTACTTTTGATGTTACATAGTTTCACCATATAGGTACATAAATAAATTACATATATTTATAAGTTATAAAAACATAGATATATAATTGTTTATTTTTCACATGGCTAAGTTTTACTGCGTTTATTACAAGGTGGGTAGTGCGGTCCTCAAGTTTTGTTACCCAAAAATCCGAACCATCTTTTGGTCAAAATTCCGCAAAATTGTGACAAAGATTTTCATATTACATAAAATTGTTTCGCAAATTCACGGAATCCCAAAGAATCCGCTTATCAAATCCCCCCACCCCCTATAAATAAGGAAGTTAGTTAAGAGCAGACGTTTTGCATGAATAACAATAAGATAAGATTTATATAATTGTGTCTGGGCCAAGATGGCTGATTGCTATCTCCGCTGCCGGCTTGGAAGAATACTGCCATGGTAATGAAAAACAAACATATCCATTCATGTAATTTGTTTCTTTTCTTAGGCTAACTCGACGAACGCTGGCAAGAGACTGTTTTACGTTTGTTACATTTTTTTTTATTCTTGAAGCGGCAAACGAGCAAGCGGATCACCTGCACCGCCGCCCATGAAGATCTGCGAGACGAGAGAGGTCGCTGATGCGTTGCCGGAGGAGTACGTACTTCTATTGAAGATCCCTAAGTCATAGCCGTCAGGAAATACTGCCGCAGCTAAACTGTTGTGTGTATTTTTTAATTTTTATTTATACTTAGTGGCTTAGTAAATTGGCTCACAACGAAAAAAAAGTTTTCAGTGTGGAATTGTGTTCGTACAGAATTATATCAATGGTTGCTAAGCTCGAAAAGCTGTCGTCATTTTTGCGTCCAAAGCTGCCGCTCAAGCCCGGGGTACGCTTAGAATGTGATCCAGGATTCTGGTAATAACAATGAAGCGAATGCCGTCTGACCGTCGCAACCCTTTTACATATCCCACCACCTTCCAACGGTATTTGCCGCCTTTTTGGCATACGGCCGAATCATGGGAGACGCCATCGCGGCATCGGTACTTGCACGGGGCACCTCTTTAACAGACACAGGTCCCTCCACCAGCCCATGTTCCTTCCTACCGTCTCGGTATAAGGACCGAATCTTGAGAGACGCTCATCAGGTACTTGCTAAGGGCTCTTTCCCCGGTGCGTTTCTTCACTCCTTACAAAGTCTGTGTCTTTAGCCCATCTCAATGTCACTTCTCCCCAAATGGGGCGTGAAACACCACAGCACAAGGGACTCACGCTCGGGCAGTTCCACATCAATCGAACTCCTTCGTAATGTCAAGCCTTTTGTGTGCAAACGCACGCAACCGTCGAAAACCTTCTGCAGAGTTGACCATCTCTTGATGGTATACTGGTCCTATCTCGTTCCTGTTCCAGTCATTCAGCATCTGTTGCCGTTCCTCTTCATACAGCTGACATTCCCACAGCGGGAATGTCCTTTAACAGGGTTATCAGAATAACTGAACTGAACTTGCATGTTTCAAAAAGTAACCAAAACGTGCAGGAATCCACGCCCATGTTTTCCCTCACCGCCGCAGCGTACTAATGGCAGAAATATGCGCATAGATTTAAAAAATCAAGAACCGTGCTCGAATTTGACGTCACAACTTGCTATCGAACGACTATATCACTCTTAGTATACAGAATCTTTTCATCACTTTCACACTTTTTCTTTAAACCAATATGAACAAAAATTTTGTTCTACTTCTGAAAAAAATGTTGAAATAAACGATTCTCCATAAAAATCGTTTGCTACCTACCTATCACATAAAATAAATAAATAAATAAATTACTATGTGACGTGATCGACTTTCTATAATCATCAGCCTACCTCAGACCACTGCTAGACATAGGCTTCCCCCAAAGTTTGGTCGGGCCAGCCTATTCATGCCGAAGCGTGGCTCTCCCACGGTTAAAGGTGGGTCGTAATTCAAGTTTGTCGATTGTACATGGTAGCAATCGCGTAAATAACTACTCATTTATGTAGGTGGCGTAAACAGCCCCCGAGCTTGTTCCAGCCCGCTCGGTTGCGTCGGCGATACGATCGCATTGTGTCCACTGACACCCGTTGAGATTATCAAAACAATTCTGCTCGGTTTCATTTCTGCTTTCGAATGTTTTCTATCTTTGTAGCTACTCGTTTTAGCAACTAATGGATGACGCTCCGCTTGTTTGGAGTTCGGTTTACCACTAAACTATCTTGCTAAATAAATTATACCCTATATTGACAGTGAAGTATCAGTATCTATGTCAGGGTTTGAGAGAAAATGACTTCGTCTATTCGTTTGTTAGATAGAAGGTATTGGCACGTATAAACATCACTGGGACTGGGAATAACTTTTGGTATAGCAATTCTTTCCAATTAATTCTTAAGTTACTCTTAAAAATTCATCGATGGGTTCAGGTGGGACTCGATCCCACACCTTCTACATTCCAGATAGCTGTACTACCAAATAAACTAACCGAACCCCTTACTTAGCTGACGAATTTTGTAAGTGCCTTAATTCACCATGAGCTGACGATAGTCTCATCGATATTGTAGGTATACGAGTACATTTATAATATCCAGTGGAAACATTATTGCAAATATTTGAATACCATATAAGTAAGATGAAATATTTTTATTTTTGTTATAGCAAATCTTTGCAATTCGAATCCCACCTGGACCCATCGATGACTTTTTAAGTACATTATTGACTCGGAATAAGTCCGGAAATCTATTTTATAGTGTGGTTCATGGGAAGCGGTGTTCGCTAAACAAGTGCCTTTGAAATGAAATGAAAATAGTTTATTCAATTTAGGTCCATACAGAACCTTTATGAATGTCAATATGTTTACCACTGGTTTGGAATGTTTCCTTTCCTATGGAAACCACTATATTGTGATAATGTTGATGCTTGTTCCACTCCTGGGAGTTCCTTTGTCAATCGAAGGCTAAGGAGTAGAGGACTGCTGTTCCACTACTCCTCTACTAACTGTAACATGCATAGACTGTTTTACACAGTGCGTGCTGATGCCTGGCCTGTAGAAAGTCGGCTTGAAATCATGTTAAGTTTATAATATCTCCATACTATATATAAAGATATTGTATAGATATTTACAGAGTAACCGAAAAAGACGAAACACTGGCGCGATGCAATTGACACCCAGAGCCATCTATTGGTAGAAAGTTGAACTGATTGAACTGAAAGTTGAAACGAAGCGATAAGTATACCCTCTATAAATTGTGTTGTATAAAACTAATGGATGCTCTCAAGCCAGATGGAAAAACGATCTGCGCAAGATGGCTGGTAAGAGCTGGATGCGAGTAGTGAAAAAAGATCCAAGTGAAAAACATGTGACAAAAAAATGAATAACATTTGGAGAGGCCTATGTACAGCTGTGGACTGCAAAAGGCTGATGATGCTGGCTTTTTTACTAAGTTGACCTGCACAATGACAAGCCAAATAACTGTCTATTAGCTAGGCAAGGACTTCGCACTGTGTAAACTAGCCTTGGCAGAATAGCTAATCGCCTAAGTTTCCCCTGGACGCTACAATTTGCTTTAGGGTAAAGTAGATTGTTTCTATTTAGATAAACATAGGATGCGCTAGCACACTACCTAGGGGGAGACAGGCTCAAATGCTGCTTTGGATTAACATTCGTTCGAACACTTGTTCAGTGAGGGATGGTAGGTCATTGGATAAGAATACGCATTCCATACGGTGGGTTGTAGTTCGAATTTGTGGGTTATAGTTCAAATTGTAGGTTGTAGTTCAAATTGTGGGTTGTAGTTCGAATTGTGGGTTATAGTTCGAATCGTGGGTTGTACTCGTAGTTCGAATTGTGGGCTGTATAGTTCGAATGTGGGTTGCAGTTGTTGAAAAAGTTGTACCTCGGGATATTCTTAATTTGTATAACGTATTTCTACTGTAGTAAGAAAACCACCCAAGAACCCAGTATGCACGTATGGTTCCATATCAGGGGCATTCTTCAAGATCCAACTTTCGAGGACTGCCACGAAAATATTCCTGAAAATTAACAGAATCTTAAAATGTACTGATTATGAATATGAAAGGCTTTTGCCATAAATAATGTCTATAACATAACTAAAGATTCTGATGTCAATTTTGGAGGTTTATAAAAGAGGAGTCTCTGTTTTTCTATCTTTCTTTTTCACCTCAAACATCCAGCCGACTATATTCTGTGCGATTCAATTTATAGTAAGAAACTTAAGGATCATTTTCCAGTGCATCGGGCATCTGTTTGTGACAGGCGGATATTATCTGCAGTGGTATAGTTACAACGTGAAACGTGTGTACGACTTTGAACCTTATTACTTTATAGTATCTACACGGAGTAAATAGTCGTGTGTTGAAGTTAATAGTCTTCGTTGTATGCTAGAGGCGATAAACAAGCTAACGGGTCACCTGGTGGAAAGTAATTACCACCGGCGTGATTGTAATCGACTGTAATTGACGGCGTTTTTTAATATTGAGGACAATCAAAATGACCTCACCCGCCTGATGGTAAGCGGCCGTGAGATCCAAATATGAATTTCAACAAAAAGACACATATCAGATTGGACGATTGACGAGAGGTTGGCCAGTGGTAATCGTTTACCATCTGGTGATCCATCCATCCGAAAGTCTGCTCGTCTGCCACTTTTTTTTATTTAACTGCACCACTGCTGAGCAAAGACTTTTTCCAAACTCATCCATTGGTCTCTGTCAGTAGCCAACGCTTGCCAATCCTGTTTGTGATGGTCTAAATCGTCACGTCATCTTTTCTGGGTCTGTTCTCAACCGTCGCCCATCTGTTGGCTTGCTTGTATTGTGTGTAACGATTGTAAAAACATCAAAAAAACAGATACACGCTGAATCAAGCAGCAGGATCTAAGGTTATTAGAACCAGGCCATGTCAATATAAAATCACAAGGCCAATAAAGGCACCCTAATCTGCTTGATGGATGTACCTGGCTCGCATTACCGCAGCTCGTTTGCGCGGAACGGCGGCGTTACCCGAACGTCGGCAGTTTACGAATCATTATCCTTGCTTTTATCTCGGGCTTAAAAAAAGTAAAAAATACTGTTTTGAACATTTATTAGTATTGGAGTTTTAATGAGATCTAATACAGAAAGGGTATATCGTCAAACAGTTACATCCCTTAATCACCATTTCTGAAGAACGTACAGTCAGCCACACATCAGGTTACCACAACTTGTCAAATTTCCTCAATAGAAATTCAACCTAATGTGTGTGACAGTAAGCTAAGAGTCGATTGAAAAATTTTGACAGTTTTGTGTACTTTGATGAGTTGCTGTACGTACCTATGTCCGTATTTTGAATTTCTTATATGCTGACGTTGAAAACCAAATGTGTCTTACACCCCGGTGATATTTTGGTCATCAAGTACCCAGAAAGTACCATCTGTATACCCGTTCAGTAGTTTTGGCGTGAAAGAGTAACAGACAGACAGACAAACAGAGTTCATCATCATTTCAGCCAATAGACGTCCACTGCTGGACATAGGCCTCCCCCAAAGTTCTCCACACAGATCGATCCTGTGCCACCCGCATCCAATGGACTCCCGCGACCTTCACCAGATCGTCGGTCCACCTGGTGGGAGGCCTGCCACGGCTGCGGCCTCCTGCGCGTGGCAAACAGAGTTACTTTCGCATTTATAATATTTAAATATTGAAATTTAGTACATAAAGATTTGGATTTTTGGTATTTAGCCCCTTTTTGTATTCATTTATTGAACGCCTATGTTTGTTTGAATTAAGGTCGGATTTATTTAAAAGGTCTGCTATATCGGCCTCTAAAGCACTTAGTCCAGTTTCTTGTTTTAGGTCACCTGCATCATTGATGCTGCTGAATATAGAACTCAGACTAGACAACGGTCTTCTGAACACAAACACTCGTGGCAGTCGATGGTGTCAACTTTGGTCATGAGATTAAGGGATGATGACAAATAATGGAATTGATTCATGAATGATTAAGTTCGTATTTATTAAATGTAATAGAAAATCTAGAATTTATTTCTTGCATTAGAAAATGAACCCACGGTTATTTTATATGATATGTGGCAGACGAGCTGACGATAATCACCTGATAGTAAGCGATGGCTGACGCCCATAGAGACCTGCAACACCAAAAGAGGCACAAGAGCGCTGCCAACCTTTAACCCGTTTTTCCCCCTGAATGGGCCTCCGGTACCCGTACCGGTACCCCGCGTGACTGAGGAGTCACGCAGCTAAACACAGCGCATGCACTGCTTCACGCCGGTTTTCTGTGAGGACGCGGTATTACTCCGGTCGAGCCGGTCCATTCATGTCGAAGTGCGACTCTCCCACTGTTTATTATTTGATTTATTAATTTCATTGTTTCCCAATTTAATACTTGTCTTACTGACCCTTGACCTATAGTCCCTGTTATTTCGAGTTGACCTCGTATCGGCGGCCGACAGCCGGAAATAGACCGTGATGACGCGGCCGACTGCTGACGAACAACCTGTATAATACAGTTACAGTTTTAGTCAATTTTTAATATTAATGTCATCTTATCTGATATTTGACTCACCGGATGGCGCTTTTATAGTGACCTGCTTCATACGCCAAAGGGTTAACCATGGATGGATAAACTTATCATAAACTAGTGGCCCGTCCTCACTTCGCTTCGGGACCGTAATTCAGATATGAACCAATAGATGGCGCTGTGTCCAATTACATCGCGCAAGCGTTTCGTGTTTTCGGTTTACCTATAATCCTTGTAGTTGTCTATTGAAGTTATCTCTTTATAAATAGTATAGAAGATAGGTAATTATTAAACTAAATACATACTAATCCATACTAATATTATAAATGCGAAAGTAACTCTGTCTGTCTGCCTGCTACTCTTTCACGCCAAAACTACTGAACGGATTTAAATGAAATTTGGTATACAGATAATCTTGACCCTGAGAAAGGACATAGGCTACTTTTTATTGCGCAAAGAGGGTTGTAAGGGGTTGAAAGGGGGGTAAAAAGTTACTTTTCCACGCGGACGGAGTCGCGGGCGGCCGCTAGTAGCCTATAAAATTGACCAATGTAATTTGCTGTAAATAGGTATAAGGAGTTATTAAATACAAACGTTTCCAACACATTCCCAATACTCTCTAATATAGCATTTTCTGCAGGCGAACAAAGTGAGCGTACAGTTTGCTACTATGCCATTTTAGCAAGATCTAAGTAAGAAAGCCATTTTCTAATTGTGCCCGGGTGACTCTAAAAGTTCGCACACAAAAGAACGGACATCGGAGGAACTGGCGCTGGCGTGTTCTTTACTGCACCGAGGTTGATAACTAAGTACTGACTACTACTACTAACTGAAAAAAAAAGTAGAGTACTTATGTTCGAAAGAGCTTCACGAACATCACCATCTCCTTTCTACCACTGGAAAATGAGGAAAACGAAAAGAATCCACTCTTACACTGTGGAAGTTCCATTCTTCTTTCTTAAGACTGCTCAGGAATGGAACAACTTACCGGCTTCTGTATTCCCAGATGGCTACTTTAGATATCTTTAAGTCGAGAGTGAATAGGCTTCTTCTGGGAAAGCACGCTACATCTTAGACTTTATTATCACTGTCCGTCAGGTGAGATGAGGTCAAGTGCTAACCTATTTACAAAAAAAATATCAGCCTATGTGGGAATTCTGGCGCATTAACCCCTTCGAGCAGCTCCACTGGTAATCACTTCTGTACTTCTGCTATGCTTCCAGCTGCGGTCGGTTTCAGGCAAACACGGTTACCTTGCCCGTTTTCCCTGGTAACAGCTGGTAGTTATTTTAATGCGGTGCATTTCTACCCGACGGCCGACGGACGCACTGCCGGAGAACTAGCCCTGGCATGCAAGAGCCATTGACCTTAAAACCGAACCTGCAATATAAATATTATATTCCTGAACCTTACTCTGAAAGGAAAACATTGTTAAATTAGCTACAAAGTGGAGCAAACTTTAAAGATTGCACTTTCGGGCACTTAGTAGAAGTCAAAACGTAGAGCGGAAGTTAAGGGAGCTCGCTCGGTGCACTAGCGCTGCTATTTGATTTTACACCGTGATTGTAATAAAAAACAAAAATTAAAGATATAAATAAGAAAATATATTTATTGTCAGATATAAACATTACACAAAAATCACAAGATACGTGAAAGCCTGTCCCGTGGAGGCTGATAATACGATTTTCAGCAAAAAAAAAATCATAAAAAATACAAATCAAAAAAATCTTTATTTTGTGAAACATATAAATGTCCGTAAGGTGTTAATTAAATTTGATAGATCAAGATCATTAATTTACTGTTGGATAAATATCGGCCGAATCGCAATTTAATTATATGTATACATACATATTTACAGACACTGAACAAACATAAGTGTTTACACTTCAATGAAGTCGGTGACTTCTGCTGCATGCGACAGAGTCACTACGAAATAGCCATGCGGCTAGTCTTTTTATCATTTAAAAAAACTCAAATCGTTGCGCTTGTGGACGCAAGCAGCATAAGCCAGCACAGCTTGAATTGCCCCAGGGCCCGAGTGCCCCATAGGTGCCCATTGTCAACCGGCGCAGATAAAATGTTTAGAATTCTTGCCGCTACTTTGTCTAAGTAATAGCGAGGAGTCTTCGGGGGATCGACTTTGGTCGGAGTTGAAGTTCTTTGTATGATTTTAAGGCTTTCTCCCAGTGTGCAAAAGATAATTTTTTTATGATATAGGTGGCAGACGAGCAGACGAATCACCTGATGGTAAGCAAATGTCGCCGCCCATAGACACCTGCAACACAAAGTAGAGTCACGAGTGCGCTCCAACCTTAAACCCTTTTCCCCCAATTGGGCCTCTGGTGCCCTCACTTATTCGACGAAAACAGTGCTGGCGCTGCTATACGGTGGTATCACTCGTGTCAAGCTAAAGTGTGGCTAACCCATGTTGAAAATGCTCACTTTATGTTTTTAGACAGGTTCATTACCGAATGCGCCATGCGGTTAGTTTTTTTGTCATTTAACAAAACCCAAATCGTGGCGATAGTGGACGCAAAAAGCACAAGCCAGAACAACTAATAATAAAAAATACGAAACATTTCAAACGAGCCATGATCTTGGGGTCCCGGGTCGAGTCCCGGGTCGAGCAAAAGTATGTTTAAACGCCCCGTTAGTCTAGCGCAGTGGTTCTTAACCGGTGGTCCGCGTCCACTGGTGGTCCCTGGAGGCATTCCAAGTGGTTCGCGAAGACATCGTATTAACAAGTGACGTGACGTGATGAGTCGAGTTAACACAACGCAAACGGCGCCGCGACGCATGTCCGAAGTGTGTGGTCCCTGACACGGTGACACGACAGAATTTTGGTAAAATGGTCCCTTACAAATTAAAGGTTAAGAACCACTGGACTAGCGGTTAAAGTACCGGGCCATAATTTTTAGGTCCCAGGTTCGATTCCCGGGTCGAGCGAAAAGTATGTTTCGAAAAAGGCACGAAGTCAATATCTGTGATAGTTACTACAGAAATAAAAAATAACCAGTTTTTATTATCTTTCAAACAGAAAAGGGTTCAATATCCATTATAAATGAAACCAGTGAGCATTCTTGCAGGAGGTTCCGTAGCGAAGTTGCGACGAGTTCGCTTGTTACGCAGCAGTATTGTAATAGCGAAAACTTTTATACAATACTGCAACGAACTGTTGTGTTTTACTTACAGATGGTGGATCGGAGAATGTCGGCAGTTCTGCAGTGGCAGGGAATGGTTCGTCACTTTGAAGTTTATTACTTCGGCTTGAGGTTTTTGCTATTAAATACATAAATACTTTTTATTTACCAGAAACACAGTTAACATACAAACTGTATGTTTACAAGTTTTCAAGCAAATCTCATCTCATCCCAGCGTGTAAGTTGGATCCAAAGCGACAACGGCTCTGGTACGTTATGACCATGATTTAGGATTTGGGGAGTCTGGTAATTACCATCAAACAACTGCAAACCACTGACCTGGAGGAATATTCTGGGACCTGCACAAGCACTAGATGGATCCTGAAAGAGGAGGTCAAATGCCTCTTTTCGTTTTTTTGGGATAGGTGGCAGACGAGCAGACGGGTCACCTCATCAGGTGCCTATGGGCGGCGGTAATCGCTTACGATGGTAAGACCTGTAACACTAGTAGAGTCACAAGTGCGTTGCCAACCTTTGTCCCCCACTCCCTATTTGTCCTGCGGTCCCCTTACTCACTCGACAAAATACGACGCAGGCATCACGCATCACGCAGATCTGTTATGAGGCCGTATCACTCCGGTCAAGCCGAACCATACATGCCGAAGCGGTTCCCACGGTTAAATTCTATACCTACTCAAAATTCGCAACATAGTGGAATGTCAACTCATAAGCAACATACCAGTTTACAACACCTTTGTAGTCTGAGCCACGCTGTCAAATCACCACGCTCTATATCTCACCAATAAATTCCAAAACATAATCGCACATGAAGCCATGCAAACGCCATCCAAAATTCAAGCCGCTATAAAAAGTAAAAAAACAGTTACCATCCTTTTTTTGCACAAACGAAATCCCGTATCCGCTGCGTCCTACCACGAGTACCAGGCTAACATGAAAAGAGAAGCGCTCTCTAACACCGGAAAGCACGGCGACTATTCGAAACGCGCGGTCCATTCTAAACCGCCACGACCGCTATACTCTGACCCCCCGCGCCCCTTTCTTCCTTTAACACATGTTTCGCGAACGCAAACGACGTTGGATTTGCTGAGGCCAACCTACGTTGGACGCGTCGAGGCCGATTTTCCAATGGTACGCGGAAAAAACTATTATGCAGTTCTGCGCTCCTAGTAATTTTTTCACGGTTTGTGCAGTTTATTGGCTTTCAATTTCCGAAACGAGTACAACTTTGTTCTTGTTTCTATTGTTATGTAAGCAGGATATATTTTGTATAAAGGATTGCATGGTTTGTGATGGAATTCTGTGTGCGGTTAAACTCTTTTTGCATTGCAATAAGGTTTATAATTAAATGGAATGCATTTTTGTACGGATTTGTGGTTGATGGTCAAACAAATGAATGCGAGTGTAGGTTGTTAATAGACATTTTGTTGATTAAGTTGCCATACATAACATAGATAATATAGACTTAACAACAAAATTATTTTGTGAAGCTGCCTTTAAATATGTTTTCCGTCCGGTTGTTTTATGATTTGGGATCGTTAATCTCTAATTAAAACTACGAGTAAATAGAAGTTTTTTTTTTATGTGATAGGTAGCAGACGAACAGGCGGCGCCCATGGACACCTGCAACACCAGTGGAGTTACAAGTAATACAAGTGCGCTGCCAACCTTTCCCCCCGGGTGGGCCTCCGGTACCCTCACTCACTCGGTGAAACACAGCACTGGGGCTGCTTCACGCCAATTTTCTGTAAGGCAGTGGTATCACTCCGGTCGAGCCGGCCCATTCATGCCGAAGCGTGGCTCTCCCACAATTAGAAAAAGTTTCAAGTGTGCTATAAATTGTTTAACCTGTCTGTAGCCTCTTGGTGTCAATTTTTTTTTTATAATATAGGAAGGCAATCGAGCAAGCGGGTCACCTTATGGTAAGTGAACACCGCCGCCTATGCACGCCAGCTACACCAGAAGGAGTGCGGATGCGATGCCTTTTAAGCTCGTTTCTTGAAGAGTTTATTGTCGTACCGGTTCGAAATACCGCTACGGGAAGTTGATTCCACAATGAGTTTAATTTTAAAATTAATGTTGCCTAGATATTTAATAAATTGAAATTCATTAAGTAAAATCAGTAGCCTACGTCACGGCGTCTGAATAACAAAAAATATCAAAATCACTTCGACAGTTTAAGTCACATCGTAGTCATAAGAGATGACAGACTTAATTTGGGCCGAGCATTTCCCAAACGCCAAGACCGACACTCGGAAATAGCCATCGATTGGTATGGCTACGTCCGATGCTGGTTGAACCGTGTTCATGCTTGTTAGGTTTAATATTTTCGTAATTCTTAATAAATAATTAACTGTGGGAGAGCCACGCTTCGGCATGAATGGGCCGGCTGATACCGGAGTGATACCACTGCCTCACAGAAAACCAGCGTGAAGCAGCCCCTGTGCTGTGTTTCGCCGAGTGAGTGAGGGTACCGGAGGCCCACCCGGGGGGAAGGGGATAAAAGGTTGGCAGCGCACTTGTAACTCCACTGGTGTTGCAAGTGTCCATGAGCGGCGGCAATTGCTTACCATCAGGTGATCCGCCTGCTCGTCTGCTACCTATCACATAAAAAAAAAAAATCTTATGTTGACGGCCTCGATGGCGCAGTGGCTAAGGTGTTCGCCCGAAGCGTGAAAGGTACCGGGTTCGATTCCCGGTCAAGTCAATTTAGGAAACTACATTTTCCAAGTTGTCTCTTGTCTGGGTTCTTGATTGACGCCCCCAGTTAAAAAGCGTCACCTGGTACTCATAGTACAAGAGTTGCCCTAGTTTGAGACCTGGTGGATTGGTGTGATTGGCTGGTGCATTTATTTATTTATTGCAGCCTTAGAATGAAAGTGACCTAACTCAAAATTCATCCCAACTACGATGGCGCGGACATGTGAAGAGAATGGGATAGGATGAAGCGGCAAAAGAGCTTACCTGAGACGACTAACGAGACGCCGTCCTGTGGGGCGTCCGAGATATCGCTGGAGGGACGAAGTCGCCATGGACCTTAAACGCACTAAACGTGCATGATTAGTCGGAATCGACACAGAACTGAAAAAAATGGCGAACTTTGATATCGGAGGCCAAGACCCACCTAGGATTGCTGAACCAACGTAGTAAGTACATGATACCTAAGTAGACAAGTTTTTTTGGGACGAATTGCCCCCAAGCCCAGATCTAACAGAAAACAAAACTAACAGCAGAAGCCAAAACACTTGCGCGATGCAATTGACTAACAGCGCCATCTGTTGGTAACAGTCTGAGTTAGCCCCGAAATAAAGTGAGGACGGGCTACGTATAATAATAATATTCATTGCGTATCAGATTTGATTCTCAAAACATCGCTAAATGTAGCAAAAAGGTATAAAAGGAGAAACAATGGATGTTTTCATGTAATATGAACTGGATAAGAAATATTTAGGTAACCTACGTTAATATCAAACTCAAGGTTTTATTGTGTAGGCAATGTAGGATAATTTTATATAACAACTAGCGGCCGCCCGCGACTTCGTCCGCGTGGAA
Source organism: Cnaphalocrocis medinalis (assembly GCA_014851415.1). Taxonomy (NCBI): domain Eukaryota; kingdom Metazoa; phylum Arthropoda; class Insecta; order Lepidoptera; family Crambidae; genus Cnaphalocrocis; species Cnaphalocrocis medinalis. The sequence continues at coordinate 11,166,644 of CM026288.1, forward strand.
AAGTAACTTTTTACCCCACTTTTAACCCCTTACAACCCCTTTTTCGCAATAAAAAATACCCTATGTCCTTTCTCAGGGTCTAGACCATCTGTATACCAAATTTCATTTAAATCCGTTCAGTAGTTTTGGCGTGAAAGAGTAACAGACAGACAGAGTTACTTTCGCATTTATAATACTAGTATGGAAGTATGGATTTGATATGATCGATACTATTGAGTGAATTCTATAGCTAGCTGGGTTTTGTTTATAATTAAAGTTCCGTCCTGCACAAATAGATGGCGTTAGGCATCGAATGCATTGCGCTAGTGTTCAGGTTTTTTGATAAGTATGTAAGATCGATATCTATAGAATTTGTCTCTTTATAAATAATATAGATATTAATTCGTTCGTTACGAGACGGTTTTGTCGAAAACCATTCTGTCTTGAAATAACCAAGCTCCTTTGTGAAATAAAAAATGCCACAGCCCAAGACGAAACAAAACTGACATTACAAACGAAATAGACAAAAAAAGGGAAAATTACAATCCATTTCACTGAGATAATTCAACAACGTAGATTTAGTTACGCAATCTCAAAACCTACGCACGCTGGGACGTTTTTCGGATGTTGCGGTCATAGGTATATCCAAAAAATTTACAATAACTATCGGCTGCCCGCGACTTCGTACGCGTGGAGTTCGTTACCGTCATATTTTGGACAATCCACACAAAATATTTTTGTAAATTATAGAGTATAAACTACAGGGTGTATCTGTGAACATTTACATCCCTTTAACCACGTGTTCTGTCAACCATAGTGAACATCATTTAATTTTGTTCTATGACTTGAAACTCCAGTCACGTGACTTGATCATTTTGTATGGGGAGTCGAAAAATTTATCGATGAATTTCGAAAAGTGTTAGAACAAATGCTGTTCCGAATGGTTGGTAGACGAAACGACGAACGACAAAAATGGGACGCTTATAATGATATGTTTTCACAAATAAAAATGTCCGCAAATACACATTTTGCCCCACTGTGCCACGGCAAACTTTCACTCAAACTGAGTTAAGCAAAATGAGCTGGAGTGTACATGTACAGTCGGAAAAAACGCGTCAAACAACATTTAGAGCTCAATTTAACTCGGTCTGAAGCGAGTCGCGAACCAATTCCGAGCGCAATGAACAAGTTTGATGTGAAAAAGGAAGACAGAGGGACCTGAGTGGATGACGTGGCCGAGTGACGTCATAAAGTCCGGAACAGTGGGTTTAGCTGCAGCTGTGTTTCCGAGGTACGACTTAGGGACCTTCAAGAGAAGAGCGCCTTTCTTAAAAGCCGATAACGCATCATTCATCATTTTTTATGTGATAGGTATAGATAGGGGACAATCAGACGGATCACCTGATGGTATGTGATTGCCGCCACGCATTAACACCTGCAACACCAGTATAGTCACAAGAGAGCTGCCAATTTTTAACCCCCTTTTCCTTCAATTGAGCCTCCTGTACTCTCACTTACTCTACAAGACAAAGCGCAGGCGATGGTTCACGCCGTTTTTTTTTGTGAGGCCGTGGTAGCACTCTGGGCTAGCCAGCCTATTCGTGCCGAAGCGTGGTTCTCCCGCGGAAGCAAAGTTTATGCTAAGCCTTATTGATCTTGAAACCGTTACAAGCGGCGGTGATTATGTGCCATCAGGTGATCCGTTTGCTCATTTATCGCCTCTAGCATAAAATAGGTTAGCAATTTACTCGAATAAACACCTTACATTACAACAGATCATAAACGTACATTATCATTACTAAAAACCAATAAAATTTTAAACTCCCCACTCTCATCATAGAAACGACATCATAAAACCTCCAACCGCGAAAAGCGTCCATAAACGTACATTTTACATGACGCAGACCTTCAATTCCGTATGTATTTTCCCATCAAAAATACCATGGTATTCTAAAGGACGGTACAAGCCGTAGTATCGTTGAGGTCTGAATAATATATGGGAACCGGCCATTATACAGTGACCTTCCCTGCCTCCTGGAGGCAAACAGAATGGCATGTTAAACTCGGCATTGGAACAATGAGGAGAGGTCTACTGGGATTGGACGTCAAAATGCCTCAAGCAATGTGCGGTGGCATAGAAGATATATGAGAGAGAGAACTTTTCTTTAGAAACTCGTGTTATTTATTTTGTCGGATGTGAGGTATTGTTTTTTCTTGCTATAAACTGGATATTCGCTGTGTCTTGATACATATTGTAATGTGGAAGAATGAGGTGAAGGATAAACTTTCTGAATTAAATTGAATTCACACAAAATCTCATACATTGACCTGACTCCGTACTAAGTAGCTTAAGCAGACAGACATATATATCAGACAACAGAGGATCACAAATATAATACTTAAATACACATATAACATCCAGACACTGAACAAACACAAGTGTTCATCACACAAATGTTTGTCCACGGTGGGGATTGAAGTGCTGTAACTGTATCTGTTTAACAGTAGAAGAGCCACGCTTCGACATGATTGGGCCGACTCAACTATAGTGATACTCGGCCTCACAGAAGACTAAAGCAGTGCCTACGCTGTTTCGTCGAGTGAATGTGGGAACCGGAGGCCAAATCAGGGGGGAAAAAGCACTGCATTTGTGAGTCCACTCTGGTGTTGTTGTTCTCTATGGGCGGCAACCGGTTTCCACCAGGTGATCCGTTTGCTCGTTTACCACCTATCACATAAAAAAGCCAAAGATCGAACGGAGTCGTATCCATTTAGAAAGGCCTATTTAAATCTTTGCCTATAATATCCAGCAATCGGTTACAACGGAATTATTTTCAATAGGGTTAAGTGTGGCAAATGCAAGTGTCATTACTAAAGTGAATCGTTGGTCGGTCGGCAAAACAGCACCGACAAGTGGTCCGTTTATAGTTCAAGAAGTATGCTATGTTACAAATGGCAGCACGGTTTTTCTAACGATAGACTCGGCAATGGTACCATAATACATTTACCCCGCTATTGCATTTCCCCTACACGTTTTAAAACATAGTCGTAGTTAAATAATAAACAGTCATGATTATATTCAATCAGATTATTCAACTCTGTGCAAGATACGAAAGAAGCCATTAAAAAAATCTTTAGTAAGATGAACATTTTTAACGAAGTAAGATTTTACGGTTCGTCATAATCTAAATAAAAATCACTTTTACAAAGTGTTTTATTGTATTTTTTATGCTTGTAGAATTTAGACATTTTCTTGTCTTATAATTTTAAATTTACCCTGTGTAGATTTGGTATGTGGGAGAGTCACGCTTTGGCTTGAATGGGCCAGTTCAACCGTGATACCGCGGCCTGACAGAAAACCGGCATTAAACAGCACCTGCGCTGAATTCGCCGAGTGAGTGATCCAGTTGCAGGTGTCCATGAGTGGCGGCATTGCTAACCATTAGGTGATCCGCCTGCTCGTCTGCTACCTATCACATAAAAAAAAATATTTATATTACGTTGATTTTTCTCTTTGATTTTCTTGAGAGAACTCAGTGGTTATGATACGATGGGGGGTCCCACATAGTGGCTCAGTGGCTCGCCATTTGGTGACCCCCTTTTTTTTTTTTTTTTTTCCCAGGGGAAACCATCATGGCCTTCGCCTTGCCACATGTGGGGGACAAGGTGGTGTGTGGGACTCTAACCCTAACCAAAACCCCTGGGGTGTCCATCTCAGCGCAATCGCGGTCGGATACCCCACAGCCGGGACTGGACCGTGCCGCAAATCGCGCTCGCTACTTTGAGCCAAACTGTTTGGCGCAATGCAACCCTTCCCAAATGCGCGACCTACCAGGACACCCAGTAGGATTTTTTCCCTCGCGGAGTCGTGATCCTGAGCAAGCCACTCCCCAGTAGTGGCATGCTCACGTACTCCGAAGTAGTCGCCTCTTACGACAGGCCGGGAATACCTTGGCAGTATTCTTAACGCCCCTAGCCACAGGGCACCCATTTGGTGACCCCTGAACTAAGCAATCAGCTTCCGCGCTCTATTTGGCCACTTAGGTGACCACGCGAATTGGGTCATCAGCAACCTGTAGAGGTATGATAGATTGAAGATGGAATCGACCTGTTTTATGTACTTGTGTAACAGTATTTATAATGAATATTACGACAATATAATCGAGTATTAATCGAGCATTCATTGATTTCATTTCGAACCTAATCCGCATCTCACAAACCCACGCTCGACTGCTGGACATAGGTCTCCCCCAATGCACGCCAACACTCCCAATTTTCGGACACTTTCGGAATCGGAATTGGTCATCCCAATCTTTGTCCCAGAAATTAGAGTTCTGGCCGAGGCACTGCCTTAGTAAACACTATAACAGTATAGTCCATAGTGGTTCTACTTCATTACTATTCGGGTCACCGCTGAATTCTTATCGCGAATAACATTTGCATTGATCCGCCATGTCTAGGCATTCCTTCACATCTAGATTGGAGTCAAGGGTGAGAACATTGAGGTTTCGTTAATTAACTTAGCTTGCTGGGGGAATTATAAATAGTGGTTACAGGAACACTACTAGAATGGCAGACTAGAATACAGAAATGCGGGATATCTATGCTTCGGCATGAATGAGCTAGCCATAGGCCCGAGTCATGCCATAGAAAATGAGCGTGAACCCATATGCCGACTCCAAGGATACTAGATTAAAACTTTTCATCATCATTTCAGCGTTAATCCCATCATAATAGCTATTGAGCCTGGACTGTACACTGACACGTTCAAACTGAAGCAAAGATTTAACCATAAACAAAACAATAATCTTATGTTCACGCCATTGGGACTCGTCAACATTTTTTTTTATGTGATAGGTAGCAGACGAGCAGGCGGATCACCTGATAGTAAGCAATTGCCGCCGCTCATGGACACTTGCAACACCAGTGGAGTTACAAGTGCGCTGCCAATCTCTTATCCCCTTCCACCCCGGGTGGGCCTCCGGTACCCTCACTCACTCAGCGAAACACAGCACGCCGCTTCACACCGGTTTTCTGTGAGGTCACTACCTATATCGACCGGAGTGATACCACTGTATCACTCTGGTCGAGACGGCCCATTCATGTCGAAGCGTGGCTCTCCCACAATTAAATACATTTTAAAGAATTAGTCATTTATTATTCCCTAATTGAACACTATGTAGGTATTTTTTATGATAAGTGTAAAATATCTGGCACAATATTGTTAATTTTATTTTATTGGTAGTGTAAAATAACACTTCTCAGGACTCCTTCCAAAGCCATACATGAAATAAAACTTCAGTTAAAAGTATTACAGAAGACCAAGAAGGAGGAAACTTTGTTGGAAACAATAAAAAGACTAACATTTAGGAAGATCAAAGAAGCCAACGCCGCTGAGAACGAGCAAGGTAATAAATCAATAGGAAACTTTTGGTGTTACAAAGCTTGAGTTTGAGCTGCTGCAAACAAAATTCAACAGAACTCGATAAGAACTACAAAATTCAAACTTCCTATCGGACTCCATCGCGATATCGTTGAACAAAACGGCCTTTATTACTCTGAGGAACAGGTGGGAAACAAAAGGTTGCACGGTAGTTGGAACCTAGACAATATAGTCTAAGATCCGTACTTACATCGACCTTCACCGGGCTGATAATCGAATGAAATATTCTTTATGACAAATTTTATATACTAGAAAATATATTAAAAATAGGTTTGCTAAAAAAATCCTGGACAGACTATTTTTAATTAATTTTTTAAAAATAATATTTAACTAAATTTAATATTTAATAAAATTTTCATTCTTACCTAAAGTATAAAACGTAGAGAATGTGCCGCCAATTTTTTTATTATCATTTCAAGTGAAGGTAACTGCCATCGACATACCTGTTTTACCTGTTTATACCTGACAACCGAGTACTCTGTCCAGGTAAAATAATAGACAACCCAATGGCGGCACATTCTATACGTTTTATACTTTAAGTAAGAATGAAAATTTTATTAAATATTAAATTTAGTTAAATATTATTTTTAAAAAATTAATTAAAAATAGTCTGTCCAGGATTTTTTTAGCAAACCTATTTTTAATATATTTTCTAGTATATAAAATTTGTCATAAAGAATATTTCATTCGATTATCAGCCCGGTGAAGGTCGATGTACAAGGGATCTTCTACTAATAGGTAGGGATGTAGGGACAAACTGTGCCAATGGGGGAACACTTAAGAGCATTCTAAAGGGAACACAGATAAGACCAGCAATGTCTGAGAGTGCGGCGCCGCCAGATCATGGCCCATCTTCTGGCATGCCTTCTGTGCCTGGATAGCTGTACGTATAAAAAATACCTCTTGCAGGCCACTGACAGCGCAGTATGCGTGGTGGATTTTTGGGCTGGGAAAATATAACTTTATCGCCATCGACTCGATAAGAAAAATAGGGTGTTTGACTACTCCGAAGGTGGTAAAAAAATTCTTTATTAAAGACTAGTGGCTTCACTTCGTTTTGGGGCTCAGTTTTGTTTTAGTTCTAATTTTTGCCAATAGATGGTGGAGAGCGTCTATTACATCGCGCAAGTGTATTGTTTTTTCCATTGCCTTGTCGTTGATTACGCAAATATCATCTTTATAAGTAGGTAGTATAGATGTAGGATATATGGGCGTACCCAAAAAGTGTGATTAAAAAGTTGTGTCAATGAAAATAGAGTAATGTAATTTTTTTAAAGATGCTCCTATATTGCGATATATTATTGTAAACATTAAAAAATAAGTAAGTACCATATTCTTTACATGTGACTGTGTCTAAGTTCGGGGTCACAAAAAACACAAACATCTGTAATGTTTGTGTTACGCGTTTTGTTAGCTCTCGTAGTCGTAGCTCACTCGTAGCGGCTCGTAGTCTGCTACGCCGTAGCACATCGTTTGTTACTACGCAGTCCGCACCGCTTATAAAATGGACTTTTGCGACACAAAATTTACCGACAAAACCGGATTATACCGAATAAAAATAGAAAACTTTTTATAAAGACCAAAGAGGGGTACCTCTCTCCTCGGATGCAAACCAAAGATGGTTTAAATCTTTTCATCAAACTACATCATAACCTTTACAAGATATTTTTTTTTAAATATCGAATGTAAAGTGGATGGAACTTAGTTTAGGTATTTTTATAGCCAATATGAAGCTTCAAATAAATTGTCTTTTTATGTAAGAAGTGGCAGATGAACAGACAAATATGTTTTGCCAAGTGAGTAAGGATACCGGAGGCCCAATCGGGAAGAAGGGTTGGCAGTGCACTCGTGAATTCACAGGTTACGGTTGTCTATGGGCGACTGCAATCGCTTACTATCTGCCGGGCTAAGATGCGCACCACGAGATAATTTTGTCGACACTCGTATTGCGTCAGCGCTAGTTGCTTCTCGCTCACCTGACAGGGCGAGGAGCGGGATAGAAAGATACGCTCTCGTGAACAAGAGTCGACAAAATTTTGTCGCGGTGAGCATCTTAGCCCGGCAGGTGATCCGTCTGCTTTTCTATCACTTATTTCTTACATAAAAAGTCATTAAAGTAAAGAACTGACTCAATATTTGACAAAAAAAAATTATGTGTTTAATCAAAAAGACCTCTCAATTTAAGAAACATTATTGAGAGAATTGCTAAATTCTGATTTGAATCACCTGAGATATCACAACTTTAAAAGCACATATTTTGGGCAAGCCCAAAAACGCTCTATACAAATGGCTACAGGCAAGTGACGTCACACGCTTGTATCTTGTATGCGCGTCTAGTAAATTTTGTTTGGTAGCTATATCAAATGTTTCGTTTAAGTAAATGGTTTCATAATAAAAGTTGGTGGAAAATGTACGGGTAGTTCAATGATATAATTTTTTTTTTAAATTGTATACTTTAAAAATGGACTTGCCCATGAAACTTTGAATGCTCATAAAACCAGCTAGTCGTTATATTTTTAACTGAAAATGTTGGCCATTGGTTCTCATTTACCAGTATTTTGGAAAAGTATAAATATTTTTTACTATATCGAAATTAGTCAAATACCCTATATTTGTAGACAGACAGACAGAAAGATTAACTGCCGCATTGTCGAAACGTTAATTAAACATAATTTTCTATCACTTCGTAAAAGTCCTGGCCGTTATTTTAATAGCCATAAATACTCATACTTTAGTTAATGAGCACTAAGGTTAAATGACGTCTCTGAGTGCGGCAGTGAAACTCGTATAATAAAATAAGAAGCTAACAAAGAGGCTTCGCAATCAGTTGACATCGTGATTCAAGGCGTGTCCCACTCGGCAATATACCGCCCGCCGTATCGTCTCAAGTTTGAGCAGCCTGTATATATCCTGTATATAGGTAACGGAATAGGGTGACCACTTTATTTTGTTCTTTGCTTTAGTCTAGTGCTATAATCTATAGTCACACAATCCCCAACAGAAAGCGTTGGTAAAAGTGATACCATCAATTGGTAAAAGTGGTCAGTCCACCTCATAGGCGAATTTCCTCGTGGCTTAGCTCCCTCAACCTTTCCTCGGATAATTATTTAGTAGATTTAGTAGTTTTATAGCTATAGATATTTTCAATCTCGATCATGCCGTCGAGGTCGAAAACAAAATATATTTTTTTTTATTTGCGATCCGCATATAGGTTTACCTATTTGATTATACCTCTAGATACTATTTTTGACCATGGAAGAGTCACGCTTTGTCAAATATGGGTCGGCAAGACGCCAACGCTCAAAGGACGCTTGTGTGGGGTCGCGTGAAAATACGTAACGTTTTTTGGTTACCTGTCCCGATGTCCCAAAACAAAGCGCCGCTATGCAAAATTTACCTATTTTGTAAAAAAGGTTTTTTTCCCTTTTTGACCTGTTCCCCCTCCCCGTAGTGTATCGATATGAAGAACCACTGGGACCCATCCCCCGTCACTGGGAGACGCCCCCTCTCCCCCCCAAATGGTCTGGTTAGTCAATGTGACACCAGTGTGACATGACTATTGTACGGGCTAGCCATTGTACATACGACTTAAATGCTAACACTCAGTGCTGTAACTAGCCCTTTATGCACCCGGTGCGTGCTTTTGTTGTTTCAATATCGCTTCAAATTGCGATACAGATTTATATAACTAGTACAGTAGGGCGGTCTGGTCATTTCTGCGCCCCTGGAGGGGCTGCGCCCAGTGCCTGGGCACCGCTGGCACCGCCCTATTTACGGCACTGCTAACACTGCAACCTACGTTTGGGCGCGCGCGAAATTATTTTGTTTACATTATAAACTGTTAACTATCAGTACGTCATTAACTTCGTAACTAACCACTCAACTATCAAGGAAAGATTTGCCACCTGTTTACCTGTACTTCAACTTCACTTCAATACATTACTTTTAACTCTGCAAGTCTTTTCTCTGGCGTATTCATCTACTACTCCTCAACTTAAACTTCTGACTGTACGAAGCTTGGGATTGGGCTTGGACTAACGCAATAGCTGGGCACCCTACTCGTATAATGCGTGGATTGTGTTAGTTGGGTTCATTTCCGGCGCCGCGGCCGCAGTGATCTCCGGCGACGCCTCGAGTTTCCCTTCTGTCTTCGCCAGTCTGATGGCTCATTTGATTATAACTGCTTCGTACGCGGAAGACTTTAAAATTCACACAACATCTGATACATTGACCTTTTTTATGAGATAGGTGGTAGACGAGCAGACGCATCAGCTGATGGTAAGCGATGGCCGCCGCCCATAGACACACGCAGCTCCAGGTCTGCCAACTTTCACAAAAAAAAAACTTTGTGACTGCGTTAAAAGTGTTGCCATCAATTAAGGATCCATTGGCAAAAAAGTGCTATTTAGCATATTCGAAATTTAAAAGTAATTTATTAATATGGATTAGATTCGAACTCATTCATTCATATTCGAAATTTAATTTTTTATAGCTTTAAACTACATAATTATGAGCGCAAAAAACTACTGGATATTCCCAATATTCCTGCTTATTTTAATTAAAAACTATGCTCAACCAAAACCCTTTCTTTTCCGTTGTCAAATAAAAATATACTCAAACTTATGGCTTCAGAGGAGTATTTGTCCTAAATTACATGGCTCAATTTTTCCACGAAAGTGTATTAAATTAAAAAGGTTTTCCTTTGCCCAAAGTTATTAATCCGAATTAAATTGCGTTCCGAAACTCTGACTCAACATTTGTAAACGTCGAGTTAGGAACAAATTGCTTGAGAATACATTACGTTTTATTCAAAGTAACAAAAGTTGTGACGAGTTCTTAATGCTGTTTATTAAATACACATTTTTATACGAGAAATCGCTTTTAACAGGGCCGTCTCTAGGGCTCCTTGGTGACAAAATAAATAGACACAATTTTTTTTATCAAAGAGTTTGTTGACGTGAGCATGATAGGTTTTCGTAAAATATTTTTTAATATATCTATGCTAGCCCTGAACATTTTTAAAATGAGAAAAGAGAGAGAAGAAGAAGAGAGAAAAAATACAGAACACTTATGAATGTCAATATGTGTACCACTGGTTTGGATTAAGCATGACTTGCTTTTGTCAACGTATCGTATCATTTCCTAAAAACATGTATTCAATACGTCAGCACAGAATACTTAATAGTACACGTCAGTCAGAGTTATCACGTTACAATACTATGCTTCCTGACGTTTGTGATGTCAATTTTACGTACGACTAAGAGAGCTTTTCAGTTTTCCATAATAACTGTTGACGATACGCTTACGTTACGATTGACTTCCTAATTCTATGGTTAACCTTCACAGAGATAGCGTGTCTTTCCTGCACGAGTCCTCTGTAGTCTGTCTCTGTCACATTACAGTACAGACAACACTTTTTCACACATCCATTCACACGAACAAACATAGTCACACACACTCATACACAAGCACTAACACACACACGCACATACATACAAATTTTGTAGGCATACAGATAAATGCTTCACAATAAATTAATTTGAAAAAAAGAAAAGTAAGAGGTAGATGAACTTTGCCGAAAGGTGTCCTCTGTGTTCTCAAATATGTTTTGGATCTTGGTCTAATCTCAAAGCCGCATATTGACCCTTAATCCGGCCATTTATAATAGTCCTTGGAGCATTTAATTTAACCACTAAACGGTCCATTAATTTCGATCCAGGATTGCGGGCGACTCTTGAATGCCAAACTGGAATTGATTGATTCGTCTGACGCAAACCGGCGGTAAATAATTATAAATGGCTCATTTGATTTTCAGACGCTTTTTGTGTCGGTCTTTGAATTGTGAAGAAGCAAGAATGGGAAAGGTCAAACGAAGGAGTTTACGCGGTTAAATTAGCTGCGGATACAAAAACATTTAAAATAATATCAACAATACGCACTCTTAATCTAACAAAGAGTACGTACAGTCAGTAGTACCACACATCAGTTTACCACAACCTGTCGAATTTTCTCAATTGATATTCAACTTTATGTTTTTGACAGTAAGGTTTGAGAGTCGATTGAAGAAATTTGACAGTTTTGTAAACTTTGATGTGTGGCTGTACGTACATAAGCATGCACAAGACAGCAATATCAAATACGTGTCTAAACCTACCCCCAGGCTCTTAAGTGACATCTATGGACGCCACTAGAATCACTCACAATAAAAAATAAATTGGCACAAATAAAACACTACAAAAAGAAAAAAAAGACATAACACAAAAAAATAAAAAGATCTAAACATTGTGCCAAACAGCACAAAATAATTACACACAGAAGGTAGACTCAGCCTGATTTTGAATTTAGAAGAGTTAGTTGACATATGCTAGGGTTGTTGGCCGGCATGAGTACATATAAGCGCGCGGCCTCTACCACAGACCTCGACAGTTCGACAATCTTATGTCATAGGCTAGGAGTATTAATGTGGTCGAAAAGTATTTCCCCGTTAGTGCGCATGCGTGAGTACATAACACGTTTTTAGCTCTTAGCGGACAACCTACTTTCTGTGTGTAATTATTTTGTGCAAACAGGCGCCCGCTGAGCATAAGTCGCGTCGTGTCATTGCTGACACGTTATGACGTTGGTATTCTTCGAAAGACCCTGTAGCATATAGTGTGCCTGTCTGTCTTAAAGTCGGTGACGATGTTATTAGTATTATAGTTTGCCAGAACTCAAAGCAAATCAAAGTCATAGGATTAGCCTAAAAGGCGCGGTTGTTTCGTTATGCGTAAAGGATTCCTTTGATTTCAGATTCTTGGATAACAAAATCAAGGGAGATTATCGGTTATCTCGTTTCAAAAGGATTAAGGTTTTTGCCTGGTTCATAGTTGTACCCTGGATTAGGTATTCACTGGATAAATTGTATAATAATTCCAGTAACTAAATAAATAAAAAATGTACGTATACACATCAAAGTATACAAAACTGTCAAATTTCTTCAATCGAGTCTCATCTTAGAGTTGATTGAAGAAATTTTACATTTTTGTATACTTTTATGTGTGGCAGTACGTACTTAGTTCTTCAGTTCCTTGAAGTCTTTTAGAAAATTGTAAAGTGTAAATCGAAAAACAGGAAAACATCCATTCCAATTAAAAAATGTTGTTGCCTGACAAAGTGGTTCTCAATCAGGTTTGCAACACCCAGCGCCATTTTGCGGCGTGTTATCACAGTGTTATGGCGAACTGTTTACACTTCGCGATATTGCCAGTCTACTGTTAGGACTACTCGGTTTCTGTCTTCGAAAGCTATAGGAAGTCTATGCAATTAATTTTTTAAGGTAAAATATATAATTTCACTTTTCGGCTACCAATTAAACTAGCCTAAGCCCGTACTAATCCGACGAAATTGCTTGATTAACCATCCGTGATTAATATGTTATGGCCATAGGTATACTCGACACTACTACAATATACAATAGAAACGTTAAAATATGACCTTTTTAAGTGATAGGTGACTCAACAGTAGATGGATCAATCACCATTGCCGCTACCCCTATGCAGTTTAGGTTTATGTAAAGAGGTTTTGCGGTGTTTAAACATCCGCAAAATTTACACATCTTCTATTTATGCTATTCTCACAATTTAAACTTAAGTAAGACGCACTTCAAAAATTTATCGCAGATTCTGATGAGACTTACAACCTTACATGTTACATGTGACTATTTTAGCAATATGTTTCCGAAACTGCTTTATTTAAGAACCCTGTTTGCTAAAATAAAGGTCTATCAAAACCCAGTGCAGCAATGTTGCTACATGCTGGCGGCGACAATCGCTTACCATTAGGTGTTCCGTCTGCTCATTTTTCGCCCATCACCATCTTTTTAGGGTTCCGTAGCCAAAATGGCAAAAACGGAACCCTTATAGTTTCGTCATGTCCGTCTGTCCGTCTGTCCGTCTGTCCGTCTGTCCGTCTGTCACAGCCGATTTACTCGGAAACTATAAGTACTACAGTGATGAAATTTGATTGGAATATGTGTTGTATGAACCGCTACAAAAATATGACACTAAATAGTAAAAAAAAGAATTGGGGGTGGGGCCCCCCATACATGTAACTGAGGGATGAAATTTTTTTTTTTCAATGTACATACCCGTGTGGGGTATCAATGGAAAGGTCTTTTAAAATGATATAAAGTTTTCTAAAAAACATTTTTCTTAAAGTGAACGGTTTTTGAGATATCAGCTCTCAAAGTCGTAAAAAGTATGTCCCCCCCCCTCTATTTTTATAACTACGGGGTATAAAATTCTAAAAAAAATAGAGGTGATGCAAGCTAATTAACTCTTTCAACGATTTTTGGTTTGATCAAAGTATCTCTTATAGTTTTTGAGATAGGTTGATTTAACTGTAATTTTGGTTAAGTTTATTATATTTGCTGCTACGGAACCCTTTGTGCGCGAGCCCGACTCGCACTTGGCCGGTTTATACTATTAATAAAGAGGTATGTAGCCCCAAAAAGCCGAAACGCTTGCGCTGTGTGTTCGACATCCACCGCCATCTATTGGCAAATATAGGAACTAATAACCAAATTAAATCCCAAAATGAAGTGAGGGTGGGCTAGTAAAAGATAAAGCTCATATACCTGTATTATTATTTTTTTTTATACTAGAGGCAGCAAACAAGCAAGCGGGTCACCTGCTGGTAAGTAATCACCGCCGCCCATGGACATCTGCGAGATCAGAGAGGTCGCTGATGCGTTGCCGGCCTTTTAAGAAGGAGTACGCTCGTTTCTTGAAGGTCCCTAAGTCATAGCCGTCAGGAAATACTGCCGCAGCTAAACTATTCCACAAGACTGAGATTCGCGGGAGAAAATTCCTCGAAAAACGCACAGTGCTAGATCGCCAACCATCAAGATGATTTTTCATGCAATAAATATAAATACTTATCTATCTCTCCGTGACAGTCACCGAGTAAACCACCAAAGTCGGTTCCGTCCCATCTGTCGTTCTGTCCCGTGATCGTGAAACGGAACTGTCCCATCTCGCCGCGGCCATCTCGTGCCATTCCCGTGGCTAACACGCTGATGGCCGCTGGCAATCATAGCTTTATTGTGATCGCAATACGATTCGTCTCTCGTATTGCCTCGGTTTGTGGTTGCTGCTTAATTTATCATAGTTGGCTGGTGAAAGCCAATGCTTGATTTTGGTGCCGTTTTTCGTTGTTAAATCGACATAATACAGTTAATATTTTAATAAAAAAATTAAAATGTCTTGCAAAAAATTTACTAATATTTAATTAAACTTAATCAGCCACCTACCACTTAACTCGCTTTTGACATTCAAACTTCAATAACGAGTAACTCACCGACGATACAAGTTAACTCGCTACTGTACTTGTATAAGTGTATACCGTTCTAGGTTTGTATGTTACATTCGTCTTCGACATCGTATTAAGCCTCATACGACCTCGAAAATGAATGGAACCGGCTGGTTTTCCGTATTAGAAATAAAAAAAAAATTGAATTGCAATGACCCGTAGTATGTAATAACAGTGACAGCAAACGTATATTTTGATGGTAAATCTATCGCTCGCTTGGAATCACTTGCCTAGCAAAGAGTGGTGTAGGTTAGTTTCTAAATTTTTGCCTTGCATTATAACTATAAAACATTAAAACGGGATCACCGCCAGTCCGCTTGTGACCACGGCTGCTGGAACGTAGCCGAAACGTCAAGCAGTAAGTGCATACAATGTACTTAACAATAAACGTCGCGTTAATTCCCGTTTTAATATTTTTTAATAGTTAAGGTTTCCTGATGCATTCAATTAAATTGCTTAATGTCGAACGCAAATCGGTAGAAATCGTGTTCCAGTCTCATCGCAAGTGAATCAAAAAACACGACACGACAGATAAAATTTAAATCCACCTTCATTGTTACAGCTATACGTTGATTGGTCTGCTTCGTCGACATTGTTTGTGGTTGTTTAATGTCGGCGACATTTTAGTAATGTTTGTTTGCATTTCAATGTTTGGTTTGCTGATGGAAATGATATTGGGCTTTTGAATATTTGGTAATATTCAGTATTCAGAAACTTCAAACTTACTAGGAATAATCTCTATGCTAATTTAAGTAACAATAATGTATACATATACGTAGTAGTAAGTACAGATACTATCTACAGGGTATATCTGTGAACATTTACATCACATCTCATAATTATGTCTTCAAGTACAAGTAAGATATAGGTACATGATGTATCTGTAGATATTTATATTCATTTAACCACGTGCCCAACTAGCCGTTCTGATCAAAGTTTTGTTCAATAACTTACAATACAAAAGTCATAGTAAAGTTGGTCATTTTGTATGGGAAGTCGAAAACAATTTCGAGGCATGTCCATACAGTTCCAATATAGATGGCGCTGAGCGTCGGTGACATCGCGCATGTGTTTCGTTTTTCCGTTTACTATTGTCATTTCCTATACAATTTACCTCTTTAAAACTAAAGGCCCACCCTCACTTCGTTTCGGGACAGAGTACCATTGTCTACCAATAGATGGCGCTGGCCATTGATTGCATCGCGCTAGTGTTGTGGTGCATTTTCGGTTTGCATATAAGGTTTGTCGACGTATATGAAATTAACCTCTTTATAATATAGAAGATATACAATGTTTTCCTTCTATGTTATCACCTCTTGCACGTGCGCCCAAAAATGCCCCATCCACTTAAACCTTGCAAAACTATTGTACCAAATAATGTCCACAATAGCTTCAAATCCTCTTAGAAAAGGGAGAAATTTCCTCCGCTCAATAAATCAGGTGAAATTAACAAAAGGACACAAAGGAACAAGGTCGCTGGGCAGTGACGTGACGTGGACAGATGGCGTGACGTCACTCGCCCCCCACTATCAATCACTTCGAATTAGGGACAGATGTATCGCGAGGATTGGGTAGACTGTATTGTATTCTTGAGAGACTTTCTGAGTGTTGAGGACTTGAGGCTTGAATCATAGAAACCCATTTTTTTTATATGGCTTTACCCTTCTCTATGAGGATAATTTTGTCGATCTTACTTACTTACTACGCTGGTTTAGCGACCCGAAGTGGTTCTTGGCCGCTGATATGCGAATTCGCCACTCTGCTATTTTTATATAATGTATAGAAATAGAAATAGAAATTGAGACAACATCACATACATTGTCCTGGTCCCAAACTAAGGTTTTCCCTTGTACTATGGAAACCAGAAACAACGAAGGAACAACAAACACCCAGACCCAACACAAATATCTGTTTCATCAACAAACATTTGTGTTGATGCGGGAATCGACCCTTACGTCTCAACCGGCGCTCAAACCATTGCGCTAAACGCGTCGTCAAATATTATAATATATAGCGATACGCCCAGCTCTATCCATTGCAACTGTTTGAGTTGAAGTAATGTCTTAAAACAAAGTGAGTGCGAGTCACTAAAATTACAAAAAAAAAAAACTCAAGTACAGTAGCTTACCTAAAATTTTAACCTCAGACCGCAAGCACTGTTTTAAATGCGACCTGCCAGCTAGACTTTAGCTAGCTAGTTTTTCCCCTAAACACAACAAACGCGAGATCATACTCATTGTATGTACAAAATGCCCTTCTTATTCTCAATGGACTGTATTTTCTGGTTTCAATGATTCCTTGATCAAATTATACGAATTGTTTTTAAAATAAAATGGATTTATTTTCCTTGTGTACATACACAAATACAATTTGACAAGAAGTAAAATAACAAGTGACAATCAAAAATAATACCGAGAAAAACTAACATTGTTTATTTAAACCAAAGAGGTTTATATATCTTAAAAGACCGCGAACACTCATATTCACCCATATGGGTACTGAGAATTTACAAACGTAAGCATATAACTCACCATCATGCGGCTGCCATAGTTTATTCTCTTAAATAGTTATTCTATGCTAACGCAACTTCCCTGTTACCATATTCTCACCGGAACGTCTTCCAAACAAAACGTAATGTATTCCAATGTATGGTGAAATATTTTCATGGCATCATTGTTTTCGTGACGGAATAACATGGGTTCATGCAGTCGCACTGTCAAAAGCATAGTCGTTAACTACAAGGCATAGGCTGATAGCGTTTTGAATAATGAAATCCGGTTGATATTTTGTGTCTTATACCCCAGAGAGTAAGACGCAATATAAAATAGTTTTTGTCTTTCAAAAGGCCTTTGGGACGAAGTTGATAACCAGTAAGGGCTAGCACGGACTTTTCAAGAAGTCGTATCGCGTCTACGCTAGGATGACTATTATTATTCAGCACGATGCACCTTTGGTGACGTATTGTATTGTACCTTAAACCTTTTGTGCAGTCGATTTTATTTTTGCTTAAATAGTTAAATTGCTTAAATAAATAGTTAAACATATTTTTGGCAAAACATAAGTTGCCCTCACAGCAGTGGATCCGTAAGGCCAGGTTGTAATAAGCCCAGATTTACCCAATGGCTCATTTACCGCATCCAGCATCAAAAAGTAAATAATATAGAAAGTTGCTTATCAATTGGGCCACACAAACAATATTGACACATGTTGTTCCACCGAGGCGCCCGGTGCGCCTAGATACAATTTTTCGTTCATCCGATTGTCAAAAACAGAATAGTCCTATCTTTTTTCCTCCACTTTGGACGTAGCAATGGCGTCTGTTTTTTGCAGCTGGCAATTCGTATCGGTACTTTTGTTTGAGTTGCGGTTCTTTTGATATTCCGTTTAAAAGTGTCGGTTGTTAGGGTGTCCAAGACCAGTTACATATTTTTTAAACTGTTTTTTATGATGAGAAGCTATCGATCAGGCTTATGCAATTAGAGCGAGATTCATTAAGAGTGCAATGGATCTCTCCATCGCTATGCTTGGAAACTCCCTGACTGATCGCATCTGGAATGATGAAATCCGCAGGAGATCTAGGGGCGCAGACATTACACCACCAAAGAATTGCTTGGCTTAAGTGGCAATAAGTGGCATCGCGAAGAACAAACTCCTGTTGGGGCGGAAATTTTTAAGACAATATTACACGGACTTCTTCAAGAACTAGTCATTGTATTTTTGAACTAAAAATAGAAGTTGTGTTTTCAAGATGACCGCAATTTCCTTTTCTTTTTTCGAACACAATCTACACACCAAAGAACATCAAAAATAATAAACGAACATAATCGCATGCGTGTTAGCAAAAATAAAACAGCCTCTATAATACACTGGACCGTCCATTGAAGGAGTAACAGGCCAGTACGTATTACAAAGGAAAACTCTAATGGGCTATTACTCAGAGCAATATTGGCAGGTCGATGCTAGCGAATGAGGAAACAGATCAGAGAAACGAGCACGTGGAGATCAAAGACCGCCCGGGGTGAACATGGAAATAAAGATGAAGTCGTCCTTCATTGTCTACAATGAGAACACAATTAGATAGTGTTGTTAGTGTCGATAGTCAATCGATGTATCAAAATTGTTTGAGTGTAGGATCTACGCATTAGGATCGAAGCGATACCACGGCAGAAAACTGGTGTAAAGCGAAGCTGGCGCTGTGTTTCGTCGAGTAAATGAGAGTGAGGACCAATATAAGGAGATTGTGATTGTTACCATGTAAGTCAAAGTCAAAGTATAATTGAAGTTGTTATATGCGGACAAATCGGTCTACCCTTTCTCTAAGTCTTTTATTACGTCATTCACCTCCGGTAGGACTATTTACGAACTCACTATTTTCTCGCTCTTAATCTCGACACACAACACTCATAAGATCTGGCCGCGAAATAAAACGGTGTAATTTTTCAGTTCTTACATATATGAATCACTAGATTCCAAACATTTGACAATTTAAAAGATAGCTTTTTTTATATTTGTTGACTTCAATCACTTCCCTAAACACTTTTGGTATTTAGTGGCGTTTTGTCAAAATTATCTAGGGGTTAAGTAGGAATCTCGTAAATAACTACATATTTTAATGTTAGTTAGTTAGATCATGAAAGTTTAAAACAGTACCTCATTATAATCATTCTGAAGCAGAAGCATTGAGGTTTTAGGGAAAACTGGTATTGCTTTGTTTCAAAATATCGAATTCCTCTGAAAATATACAAATTTCAAATTACAAGGATAATTTTAACGCAAAACGAAAATCCCTTAGACTATTAAGATAAAGCTTTCTAAGTAAATTGTATTCTGTACATACCGGAACAAATCAATTCATTCAAAATGCCAACTTATTTTAAACCTAATAACAAACGTGTAGAGTTTCATATAAATTATGAGAGATTGAATTTGTCCGCTCTTGGCGTCTGTACAGAAAATTAGGGCATTAAAGGCCTCTTAACGGCCAAATTTTGGCAAGATTCCTCCAAACAGTCTTGTATATCAAATCTTGTAATAAGATATCAGTAATAGTAACTAACTGAAACAGTTATAAGTCCCGTGGCGCGTTATGGCGCGATGTGGCGCGTTGTAGCGCGTTATCTAGCGCGCTATCAGTGCGGTGTCCGCCATGATGGCTCCCGCAGGTTTAATTTCCGTCTGTCTGTGTCTGATCCTGCGGCTACTGTTTAGTCATAGTGTTGTGAAAAGTCTAGAATCTATCGATATTGCCATTTTATTATAGGTAGGACTTTGATTAGAGGAACCCCCAAATTATAAAATCCATACTCCATACTTAATATTATAAATGCGAAAGTAACTCTGTCTGTCTGTCTGTTTGTCTGTTACTCTTTCACGCTAAAACTACTAAACGGATTTAAATGAAATTTGGTACACAGATGATCTAGACCCTGAAAAAGAACATAGGCTACTTTTTATTGCGAAAAGGGGGTTGTAAGGGGTTAAAAGGGGGGTAAAAAGTTACTTTTCCACGCGGACGAAGTCGCGGGCGGCCGCTAGTTATGATATAAGTAATTACCATGGTAATAGTCTGTCGAATGCAATAATTACATAAGTTCACCTTTCGCCGCACCTTTGTCCTTTCTGCTTGACCCAAAGGTTGTAAATGGTAGAGAATGCATCTTGGCATTAAAGCGATACCATGGCAGAAAACTGACTTAAAGCAAAGCTTGCGCTGTGTTTTGTCGAGTGAGTTAGGGTACCGGGGGGCCAATCGGAAGAAAAGGGTTTAAAAGGTTGGGAGCGCACTGGTGACCATTGGTGTCTATGGGCGGAGGCAATCGCTTACCATCAGGTGCTCCCCTGCTACCTATCACATAAAAATGTACGAACAATCAACAGATTAATACATACATATTATTAACTACTTGTTGGTTTTTCTTAGTAAAATTCGTATTTCATTTACATATTTGACATTTGTAACTGTTCTGTAAGGACCAGCGGGAAATTATCATGCAGTCGACATTTAAGTCGAATTAGAAATTTGTATAGACGAATGTACGTATAAAATTTCTAAATCCGACTTCAATGCCGAGTGTACATACAAGAATTGTCATCAGAGGGGCAATTATCGTGTATTCGACATTATAGACTAATTTAGAAATTCGTCTAACACATTTCTGATTCGACTTCAATGTCAACTACTTGAGAATTGCCGTCTGAACTGGACTTTTTCATTTCTGACCCTAATTTTACTATCGATATGGCATACTCGTAAGCTCAAGAACAACACTATTATATTAATGCTTCCCAGCGTTTAACTTGAAAGGGTTTTACGCTTGTGCTTGTATCGTTAAACCTCACCTGAGGCCATACAACTATGTATGGACTATTGTTTATGGTAGTTATGGGGTGTATGGGAGTTCACCAAGGCACGTCTTAGAATCGGTCAAGATAGTCGGTAGACTATGCTTCTTGGTATGTAAATCACACCTCATATTGTATTGACCTGACTACGAACTTAATAGGTTCAGCACTTGTGCTGTTGATATAATTATATTATTATGATAAAACACTAATATAATACTTCATCGTATCAGCCTACATCCACCCACTGCTGAGTATAAGCCTCTTCTCTATCATGCTTCTATCTACGGTCTCCCGCCAGCCTTAATCTATTGTTTCCCCACTACAATTACAATATCGTCAGACTAACGGGCAAGTGTTCTACCCAGAGGACGTCGTCCCAATCTTGGCTGCCATTCAGTTAGTTTTATAGTCCGCCTATCATCCTTGCGCCTTGCCAGGTGTCCTGCCCATCTCCACTTCAGCTCACACAGTCGCGTACCAACAACGTCCGCAATAGTTCTCCTTCGGATTTTGTCGTTGGGTACGCGGTCTCGGATTTTTTTTGTCTGGTACATTTTCGATGTGACCTTAAGCAGGAGGTTAATCAGTTACTAACGACCGATGTAAATGTCAGGCTTATAAAACCTACTCAAGTATATAGTGTATCTACTCAAATTTCTGTTTGAACCTTTCCTTTCCAAATAAGGATGTCATAAATAATAATAGCAAGTTTTCTATTAACAATATTTCTGTATAAACTGTTCTAGCATAAATCTCAAGCATCCTATACAAAAGCAGAGAAGTATGTCCCCGACAAGCTAGGAATAGCAACCGCGCTCTAGTACAGGACATTATTCAATAGTGACATTACCGCAAAATTGCAAAGACTTTACGTTATAATGCATATTTCAAAATTGGGGTTTCTCTGAGCTCACAGATGTTCTTACGCAGAAGTGGTCACTTGAAATCAATAGCCAGTTTTTTGTTCATCATCAGCCTGTTGCAGTCCACTGCTGGACATAGGTTTCTCCAAATGCTCGCCACTTTGATCGACCTTCGGCTAATCGCATCCAGCTCCAGCCAGCTCTTGCGCAGATCGTCACTCCATCTGGCCTGAGGTCGTCCTACACTACGTTTACCAAGACGCGGTCTCCACTCCAGAACTCGTTTACCCCAACGGTTGTCAGTACTGCGGCAGATATGGCCAGCCCACTGTCACTTCAGCTTGCTAATCCGGTGAGGTATGTCGATAACTTTTTTGATTTTTTTGTTATTTTATACATTTTAGCCTAAGACCCTACTGCCCAATCACAACCGGTTTAGCGCAACGGTTTCGCGGGTCGCG
The DNA here is from genome assembly GCA_014851415.1 of Cnaphalocrocis medinalis. Lineage (NCBI taxonomy): Eukaryota > Metazoa > Arthropoda > Insecta > Lepidoptera > Crambidae > Cnaphalocrocis > Cnaphalocrocis medinalis. Next base: position 11,189,083 of record CM026288.1, read on the forward strand.
GGTTCGATTCCCACACCAACACAAACATTTGTTGATGAAACAGATATTTTTGTGTTGGGTCTGGGTGTTTGTGGTTCCTTCGTTGTTTCTGGTTTCCATAGCACAAGGGTTTTCCCTTAGTGCGAGACCAGGACAATGTAAGTGATGTTGTCTCAATTTATTATTTGATCCTGCAAGTCATCTGATTGCGTTTTATGTGATTGCCGCCGTACATAGACACCTGAAATACAAGTAGAGTCACAAGTGCACTGCCAACCTTTCACCCCCTTCCCCCAATTGGGCTTCTGGTTTTTAAGTGCTAGTTCAGTGTATAAGGCCGCGCCTTTCGTAAGAAGGTTCTTGGTTCGAATCTGAGCTTGCACTTCACATTTATGTGCCTTTTAGCATTACTTGGCGGCGAAGGAAAACATTGTAAGGAAACCTGCATGTTTCAGATAGTTTCTGAAACCTGCTACAATGATTCAGTCAGTCTAGCTCCTCTCTTTGTTTCCGAATGGACACTGCGCCCAAATTGATAATATTGCCCTCTTAATAGGTTGAAAATATCAGACGGTAGTCGCTTCATTGTAATAAAATTAGACTCCCCAAATCCTCACTCCTACACTCCTCAGTCTAGGTAAGCGTATTCTGGGCTCCTTAACAACAGCTTTGAACTCAACTTAGAATCTACACGCTAAAGAGAGAGAGATACTCATACATAAGTAATCCTCTAGTATAATCTTATTGCATCACTTGTAAGGTTGTCCTTCAACGGAAAAACAAACAAGATTATATTTACGACAAAGTCTCGCAACTTTACCCGACTAAAAACTAAAGAAAACACCGAAATTGCCACAATAAAGCTACACGAGGAGTGTAATAAAAGAAATCTGGGACATGATTCTATGATTTACTCTTTTCCGGAGAAAATCGCCATTTGTAGCTTATAAGAGGTATTATACCAAATCTGGGTTCAGATTATCATAAAAAAGTACTAAGAAGAATTCACGGAGTGGTTTTCGCACGCAACCGCCGCGGTTTTGTAAACTATGTGGAATATACGAGTATAAGTGAACGAATTATTCACTAAATAAATAAGTACATAATTGAGACAACATACCATTATCCTGGTCCCAAAATAAGTTATTCCTTTGTTCTATAGAAACCAACCACAAACATACAGACGCAACACAATATCTGGTTCATCATCAAACATTTGTCTTGTCGGATCGTAAATGTCTTAGAAATACCAATAAAAAGCATTCACTTTTTAGAGTAAGTGACAAAATTATAATCGAGCAGTTTTGAAAGTCAGTGACTACAATTGTCACTATTGACTATGTAAATAAATAAACTCGTCTGCAAACTCTCACATGAAAAATAAAAATAAAAGAAAGTGGGCATCAGAATCAATCATACAAACACAAATATAGATCTGATTGGTACTACAATCTCACAACAAAATGTAATTTATAGATCTTTTAAAATTGAAAAAAATACCTGCTGAATTCAGTGTATAATTTAAGCGATCTTATCGCTGGGATACCTCTACCAGATTACTTTCAGATATTGATGGTAGTGTACGATTAATAGACCCGTGGTGATTCCGGGAGAAGATTTATCCATGAGTTTTCAACTTAAGGCAAATATTAATCCAAATTAAATAATACGCTGTCTGTGAAGGTATTAAGTCTGAAAATCCTTTTGAATTCATTACCCTTGCGTGTGAATATTAAATTTGAAAATATTGTATTTTATAAGTTTTCAATTTTATTTACATCGGTAAATATTGGATTATCTGTAATATCACTCATATCAATATTGAAATTTTCACATTCATGTATAATATAATGTATTTAAGCCAACTGCATTAACACATTTCTACAGCTTTTCACTTTATGTATTAAATATTTCACGTGAATTAAAATTATGCAAGAAAGCGTGGTGATTAATCCTAATTCCATTTTAGTACCTACCGATGACTTGATTTCTATAATAGATGAATTTTCCCTTCAGCGCGAAAATAATTTAATATTACTGTATTATTTACTGTGTAGTAGAATTGAAAAAACTTGAAAAAACCATTTCTTATACTATCATGGTGTGGGCTTCACGGTCATATTGTAGGGATCGGATAAAGCATCGGTTCGAAAATTTCGCGAATCAGTCAAACGTATAATTCTTTTTTCGGCTCTTTTCGCTACCCCCGGCGATCTGTTTACTCGAAAAACAGGGTTGTAACATGAAGAATCGATCGATTTTCAATCGATTATCAGTAAAACTAAACTTGCACCAACCTGGAGAAATATTCGGGTGATGAGCAGTTGTGTTAGTTCAATGTGTGGGTGTAATATTTCTAGTAGGTATTTTTCTGTTGTCTGATATGCGTAACAAATGTGTTTAAGCTAATTAGTACGAAGTCAGGTCAATTTATGAGATAAATAATAAATAAATAAATAAATTGAGACAACATCGCATACATTGTCCTGGTCCCAAACTAAGGTTTTCCCTTGTACTATGGAATCCAGAAACAACGAAGGAACCACATACACCCAGACCCAACACAAATATCTGTTTCATCAACAAACATTTGTGTTTGTGCGGGAATCGAACCCGCGACCCTTGCGTCTCAACCGGCGCTCAAACCATTGCGCCAAACGGGTCGTCAGATGTTGTGTTAAAAAACAATTGAACACTTACGTTATAAAGAACAACCCCCTTTTCATGATATTGCATTGGGTGTTAACAAAAAAAAAACATTTTATAACAAATACTATTAAGCTTGCAAATTACGTTGAACACTGGATTCATAGTAGTCTCGATTGATATAGTTATTTTTATAAATTGTAGCCTATATGTTATTCTGATGGATAAGTTAAATTATTGTTAAGATTCATTATAGTCAATTCGTTAGTTTTTGTATGAAAGAGGAGCAAACATCCATCCATTATTACAAACTGTCACGTATATAATATTAGTGGGATTCATCATCAGCAACCCACGCTCGTCCACAGCTGGACATAGGTCTCCCCCAATGCACGCCACCGCTCCCAATTTTCGGTCACTCTCATCCAGCTCACTCCAGCCAGCCTTCGAATGTCGTCATCCCATCTTGTAGCAGGGCGTCCAACACTACGTTTGCCGAGTCGCGGTCTCCACTCAAGGACTTTATGGCTCCAACGGTTGTCAGTTCTGCGGCTAATGTGACCAGCCCACTGCCTCTTCAGTCTGCTAATTCGATGGGCTATGTCGGTGACTCTGGTACTCTGTCTAATTATATCATTTCTGATGCGGTCTTTCAAAGATACTCCGAGCATAGCCCTTTCCATAGCTCTAATAATAATATTAGTGGGATTATTGTTATCCGTTTAGCGCAGTGATTTGAGCGCCGGTTCAGACGCAAGGGCCGCGAGTTCGATTTCCGCAACAACACAAATGTTCCTTCATAAATCAATTGTTTTGACCGATATTTCCCACATCCCTAATAACCAGTTTTCGTGTACGGTCGCGGATTCATTCCCAGTATCCAATTCAAACAGTGCTTCGCCGAATGGACGATTTTTGGGAGTAGAAAACGGGACCTATATTCCAGCTCGTGACCTTACATGGTTTATTTATTAGCTAGCTTTGGCACGCGGCTTCGAGCGTTGTAGTTTGTTCGGCTCTTTACGTGCTATTTATAGTAAGATAGGAAACATTCCGTTTTACCACTGTGTTAATATAACCATGTTATTAAAATATATTTTAAACTAGCGGCCGCCCGCGACTTCGTACGCGTGGAGTTAATTATTGACACTTACCGTCATATTTTGGATAATCCACACAATATATTTTTATAAATTGTAGCCTATGTGTTATTCTGATGTATAAGCTATATTGTGGTAAAGTTTCATTCAAATCCATTCAGTAGTTTTTACGTGAAAGAGTAACAAACATCCATACATCCTTACAAACTTTCGCCTTTATAATAGTAGTAGGATTATCAACGTAAAAAAAAATATTTTCCAATTAATTTAAATGCGGCAATCTTAACCATCATTGTACCTCAATACTCAATAGGTACTTTATTGCTTTCTTAGTGTATAAACAGATGGTAGTCCTTACTAATCCTAAAAGTGAGTTTGTTTGTTTGTTCCGCTTTCACGCCGTACCTACTAAACTGATAGCTTTGAAATTGTGCAGACGTAAAGTTAGAAGTCCGGATTAAATAGAAGAGTATGTACTTTTTATCTGATATGATGCCGAGGGCAAACAAAAATATTGTTTGCTTGATGGATGGATTTGAGATGACCGGATTCCAGGTAGGCAAGGCCGCGGGTGGAAAGCTAGTTTATAATAAAGCGGTTCCTCTTTAGACCCTGTTAGGGCACTGTAATATAAGAGGGCATATTATTATTTCAAATGATCAAAAGTTTTTAATGATTCTCTTAACATATTATTATTATTATTATTAAAAGCCCGTCGTGCCTCACTGCTGGACAAAGGCCTCCCTACCCCTCCTCCACATTTCACGATCCTGGGCGACTACGGTCCAGTTGGCGCAATAGGTGTCGAGCTCATCCCGCCATCGCCTCTCATCTCATCTCTAAAAAGTAAAAAAAAGAATTAAAAGAAAACAAAATACAGCAAAAAACTGTTTGGTATAAAGAAGGCAACCCAACTACGAGACGAGTGCCAGAGCGATTATACTTGATGGCTGGATACTTCCATAAGAGCCGACAACGCATTTGCGATGCCTCCGGTGTTACAGATATCCATGGACGACTGGAACACTTTCGTTCAGATGAGCCCGTCTGCTCTTTTGTCCATTATACTGTCAAAAAAAAAACTTTTTTTTGTTAAAATCCTCATTGCACGGCCCCAAAACAACATGGAACGTGGAAGTCAAAATGTTACAAATACGCATCAAAGAGTAACAGTTAAACGACCAGGGTTTAATTGCAGCATCGAGTCGTAATTAATGGGTGTAGATAGCATACCGGTTGCGAAATTTGAAATATGGCCGCCGACCGACGTCGATGTGGAATTTCGTATTGGTAAAGGATATGGCGTCTATAGGCCGGGTAAATAAATTTTGATAACATCGCATGTATTATGCTGCATTTATCTTACTTGCTGTAGTTTGGCTATACCGTGTTATATCTAAAAGGACGTAAACTGCATATAGTTGATTTGGAGTTTTCAATCTTAACGTCGTAAGGTTCAGACAGCAGATACAATGGAAAATCAATTGTTTTGTGCCTTTTAAAAGGTTTTCGGGTTTTTCTTTCTTCCTTCTTTCTTTCTCTCTTCTTTCTCTCTTCTTTTTTGATTCTTTCTTTCTACTTTTTTCTTTTCTTCTTTCTTTTTTTTTATTCTCTTGAACCATAGTTTCCCAAAAATAAATTCACAATTAAACATCTTAAAGTAACTTACACACTAACCTGCGTGCCTGAGAGTTAAAGAAACCAAAGCTGGCAAACCCTGGCACTAATTCCCCAACTCTGTGGCTGAGCCCTTAAAGCCTTTTGTTTACGATAATTCCGTCTGCCTCGTTCTTGTACAAAGGGAATTTTAACCGGCGTTCGTTAGTTCCTTTGGTAGCTTTAGCCGTAGTGATGTTAATTTGCCGATAAATTGAGAATCGATGATTAAGTGTTTTGACCTAAAATAACTTAAGCAACTATAACAAACATCAGTTTAATTTAGGTATCTTTGTGGGAGAGCCGTGCTTTGGCATGAATGGGACGGTTCGACCGGAGTGATACCACGGCCTCACAGAAGACCGGCGTAAAGCAGCGTCTGCGCTGTGCTTCGTCGAGTGGGTTAAAGGTTGGCAGCGAACTTTTGACTCTACTGGTGATGTCTGGGTCTATGGGCGGCGGCAATCGCTTACCATCAGATCCGTCTGCTAGTCTGCTACCTGATTTGTTTATAGTTATAAATCTTTCTTTCAATATATCTTTGATGTAGTTTGTTATGTTATATAATGTTTATGTATAAATAAATTAAATTGAGACAGCATCACATACGTTGTCCTGGTCCCAAACGAAGGTTTTTCCTTGTGCTATAGAAACCAGAAACAACGAAAGAACCACAAACACACAGACCCAACACAAAAATCTGTTTCATCAACGAATATTTGTGTTCGTGCTTGCGTCTCAACTGGCGCTCAAAACCACTGCGCTAAACGGGTCATTTATCGACAACTAAACATGATTGGGCAACACTAAAGTGTCTGATTGCGATTTTGGACGAGCGTTTGTCACGGGTTTCGCAAATACCGATTGGGATTTAGGGCGGTTTGGACAAAATCCTGAATGAGGCGAGTCGACGTCGCTAATGAAAAGAAAAAAGTGCCTGGGCGTTAAGGTCAAAGGAATACTGGTTAGGGTTTTTGATGAGTTGGTGGAGGCAGTAACTTTACTCATATTTATCTTCTCCTATACTATTTATGAAGAGGTTAAATCTATAGACAACGCCACGATTTATAGGTTAACCGAAAAAGCAAAACACTTGCGCGATGTATTTGACACCCAGCGACATCTATGGGTACAACTTGGTACTAATGTCCCGAAACGAAGTTAAGGGGCTATACGAATGAAACGATTAACGATAATGTCAATTACTGCTAAAAGTGACCGTTTTTAGCAATAATTAACATTATTGTTACTTGTCGCGTTTTAGAAATATTGTATTGCATCTTGAAAAATCCAATTTACTTGGATCTAAGTATTATTATTTTCTTCAAAAATATCATATTTTCGCCACAATCAGTGTAAATAGGTTGGCGGCGCTAGTTTCATTCGTATAGCCCCTCATGTGAGGGTGGGCTACTAGTATATTATAAAGAGGCCAACAAATGAATCTCCTAATAACACATAGGTAAGTTGCCAAAGTCAAATGGCATAATGATTAAGTAAAAATATATAAAACCTAATAAACAAAGGCCTTTGTCCTTCATTGGGACAGTATATAGGCTGATACATTAGTTTATCTTAGACACAGAAAGCGTGTAAAGCCAAGGTAAAAAATTAGCGACTAAGCGAACAAGGGTAATAATATTACACGAACCATTTGAAGCGACTTTTGTTGACCCCGTCATAATTTTACTTTACACAAAATAAAAAAAAAACTCATTTTGCCGTCCCGATCTATAAAATACATACAAAAAAAATCTAAGTACATAAACTATCCTACTTTAAATTAGGTGTAATATGGAATTAAAGTTATTAAATAAATAATAAATTCAATCCTATAGCTTTTTCAAGTCAAATATAAAATTTTGGCAACTCTATGAAAAACAAATGATGTGAAAAAGCTACAAAGATTAAAACTTACATACATATATATTCAGCTCCAATTTTCACTAAAATCCAACATTTACATGTAACGCAGCCCGTTACAGTTCTATATTTTATTTTCCACATTTAATAGCCTATGATAAAATAGGATTGAGAGACAGTTTGACGTATGTCTGATAGCGTAAAAATGTTCGGATTTCCCAATTTTTCCAATTCTCGGAACCCTCAAATTCCAGGCAGATCCGCGCGGCGCGGTTGCGCTCCGCCGTGGGCTAAAACAAAAAGCGGCCAAGCGCGAGTCAGACTCTCCAAATGTAGGGTTTCTTTTTATGGATCCACTACCGTGCGCTTTACTCGACACTTTCTGCCACGCACCTCCTCATTGTGGAATCAACTTCCCGCAGCGGTATTTCCGAACCGGTACGACATTCAAATCTTCAAGAAACGAGCCTTTACCTTCCTAAAAGGCCGGCAACGCATCCGCACTCCTTCTGGTGTAGCTGATGTCCATGGGCGGCGGTGATCACTTACCATCAGGTGACCCGCTTGCTCGTTTGCCTCCCTATAATATAAAAAAAAATGGATAGGTGGCAGACTTGCAGATGGATCACCTGACACACGATTACCACCGCTCATTGACACCTTCAACACCAGTAGAGTCACGAGTGCGCTGCCAACCTTTAACCCCTAATTGGGCCTCCGGTACCTTCACTCTCTTGGCGAAACGCTGCTTCACGCTGGGCTTCTGTGAGGTTGTGCTGCTAAGTAACATTCATTTTCATATTTGTGACTCCTATAGTGTTGTGGTTGTCCATGGGTGGCGGTAATCTCCTGCCATCAGGTGATCCGTTTGTTCGTCTGCACCCTTTATCGCTCCGCCCTGGGCTAAAACAAAAAACGGCTAAGTGCAAATTAGATTTTTTCAAATGTGGGGTTCTGTTGCTATGTAACATTATTTTCATACTTGTGACTCCTCTGGTTTCACAATCGCTTACCATCAAGTGATCCATGTTTTTGTACTTACTTTTTTGTATCGTTAACTAAGTTTTTGAAGAGTATATTTATCTTGGACGAAAAGTCCAACTTGGTAAGACCAACTTCCAGAAAGAGGTTGGTCGACTAATCTAACTCCGCTGGATAGCTTTGGAGAAGCACGCAGCTATGGATGAGACCTGTGTCTAGTACCTGAAATATGAATTACAATGAAATATTATCGAAGAAGAGAAAATAATCGTTAGGGTTCCTCCCTCTAACAAAATGAGTCAAGGACCCCAAACAAAAAGCAAACAAAATCCCCAAATCGGTGAGCTCGCAACCGGTTCGGTAGTTTTTGCCGGGGCCGAACAAAATAAACAAATGCCTGCCTCCATAGGTAGCTGTAACTTTAAGCAGATGGGTGTGCGCCTATACAGGATGTTACTGTGAAAATTTACATCCCTTTAACCACGTGTTGTACTAATAATTCAGAAAATCATTGTTCTACTTTTTTTAAGAATTCGTTGAAATGGTTTTTCGGTTCCCCTTACAAAATGAACAAGTCTCGTGAACTACTTTGTATGAATGATTTACATTTTTTAAGTAAAATTTTCAAAAGTCATAGAACATTAATATTTTTCAGAATGGTTGATAGAAGACGTGATTAAAAGGATATGAATTAAATTTACAGATTCTACACACCCTGTATAGAATTTCCTCCTCAAAAACAGTTAGGGTATATTGGTAAACATTTACACCCCTTTAAGCAACTCCTCATTTTACTCAACATTTGTTCTGTGACCTAGAAATTCGCATAATAAAAGTTTTAATACAGAATCTAACGGGCCTTGATCTAGGGATATTTTGAGGTTTGATACCCAGGTCGAGCAAAAACTGTATTCGAACATACTTAGCTCGGGTTTGTGATCACCAATCCGCATTAGGCATGCTTGGTGATTTAGCCTAATCCCATCATAGTAGCGTCGACTTGATTTTTATGATGGAGGCCTTTGCCCTGCAGTGGAACAAAGTTTGACCCAAAAGGAAACAGAAACAATGAAAACAATATTCGCGTTTTAAAACCGGTCTGTAAGATATAAATCTGCTTCTTTTAAAACTGGAGAGCACTTTTTAATTAACAAGATTTGCTAAGTAACCGTCAGTTTGCAATGTGAGATAGCGTTACTTTGTTGCAAGTCCTCTTTTCAGGATTTTAGGCGTTTTGCTCTGTATTTTTCAAGTCCCTTGAATCAAATAAGCTTGAATTCCAGTCATTCAGAAGGTCTGGTTCCCTTGTCATAGGGCTGCGTGCCTCAAATTGCATTTGTTCTATATTGTCGACTTAAGCTATTTAAACAATAAAACTTTTTGGAGTGGACTCAAGTATGATATTTATGATTTGTAGACGTATTTCGAGGAAAGCGTTAACGTATCAGACACAAAAAAAATATTGTTAAAAGTAGCCACTTTTAGCACTATTGTTATTGAAATCTGTAATAAGAGTTCTTAAGGGGCTATACGAATGAAACTAGCGCCGCCAACCTTTTTTTTTATGTGATAGGTAGCAGGCGAGCAGGCGGATCACCTGATGGTAAGCAATTGCCGCCGCCCATGGACACTTGCAACACCAGTGGAATTACAAGTGCGCTGCCACCACACACTTTTTGTACCCTTCCCCCCGAGTGGGCCTCCGGTACCTTCACTCACTCGGCGAAACACAGCACAGGGGCTGCTTCACGCCGGTTTTCTGTGAGGCAGTGGTATCACTCCGGTCGAGCCGGCCCATTCATTCATTCTTTTTACACTGATTGTGGCGAAAATATGATATTTTTGAAGAAAATAAAACATTACAGACTTAGATCCAAGTAAATTGGATTTTTCAAGATGCAATACAATATTTCTAACACGCGACAAGTAACAATAATGTTAATTATTGCTAAAAACGGCCACTTTTAGCCATAATTGACATTATTGTTGCTTGTCGCGCGTTTTATATATTGTATTGCATCTTGAAAAATTCAATTTACTTTTAACTAAGTCTGTAATGTTTTGTTTTCTTAAAAAATATCGTATTTTCGCCACAATCAGTGTTAATAGGTTGGCGGCGCTAGTTTAATTCGTGTAGCTTAAGCTACTCAGTACGGAGTTAGATCAAAGTATGAGATGTTGTGTTCTGTGAATATTCTTTTTCTGATACTATTGTTATATATTATTACCAGTATTAGGAGGTAGACAGTAATTTTGTGTCAGATAGGCCGGGGCGCAGGACCCGCAGTCTCGAAATAAATGTGATTAGCAAAAGACGTTCGTTTACTTCCAAATACATACCAACTGGCGACGACTGGAAATTAAATCGGGAGTGTTATTGTGATTGCGTGCGAATTACACGTTATTTGTGACAACGCCGAACAATGTCTATCGGAAAGATAACCGAGTTTAAATTAGACGATGGGAATTGGTCAACGTATTGTGATCGTGCAAAAATGTACTTTATGGTGAACAATATTAAGCCGGAATTACAATTGCCAACATTGATCGCAACTGTGGGTGATAAAACTTACGAACTTATAGTGAATTTAACTAGTCCCAGGGCACCATCGTCCCTTTCTTTTGACGAAGTGGTAAAAATTGTCGGCGACCATTTGCAGCCAAAGCCGTCACAAATGGCGGAGAGGTATAAATTTCGTCAGCGGCGACAGCGGGTAGGTGAGAACGTGGCACAGTACGTAGCAGAACTAAAACGGCTGTCGCGTTTCTGTGAATTTGGAAATACATTGGAGGAAAACATGCGAGACCAACTGGTTTGTGGTTTAGCCAACGATATCATTCGACAGAGGCTGTTCGCAGAACCGGAGCTATCGTATACGAGGGCAGTTACGTTAGCTACTGCCTTAGAATCGGCTGAGAAAGACGCGGCAGCAGTAGAAAAACCAACTGAAATGAAGTTAAGTGAGGAAGTGAATAACGTATCTATAAATAACAATTCGGATCGCTGCTCAGCATGTGGGTCAGTCTACCACAGGATGAGTGAATGCCGTTTCCGTACATATGTGTGCAGCGGTTGTAAGCAACCAGGGCATCTACAGCGGGTGTGCCCGAATAAGAGGCGCAGTTTTAACAGAAAACCGCAAAGGTCAAATAAAGAAAAGCGTAACCAGAACCGTGACAAGCTGACGGGTCAGCATTTTGTGGAGCCAAGGGAGGGTAGTAGCTGCCATGAAAGCAGTTCGTCCGACGAGGAAGCTATTTACCAAATGTCGTTGAGAAACTATCCAGCGGTAAGCGTTCCAGTCCTTATAGAAAACAGAGAATTACTTATGGAAGTAGATACGGGAAGTGCATTATCATGTATAAGTAAATCGACGCATTTAGAGATGTTTAAGCATTTACCATTAGAACCATGCACAGTTACCTTGCGATTTTACAATGGTAGTAAAGTACGACCGTTAGGAATTGTTAAACCATGTGTGATCTATGGAAATTGTAAAAAAATATTAGATTTATATGTTATTGAGGGTGGAACGACACCGTTATTAGGTCGGCAATGGCTATCCGAGCTTTGTATTAAAATCCCTTCATTTCAAAATAATAATAACCTAAGCATACAAAACAATTCTAATGAAGAATTATGTTGTGTACTCGATAGGTATAAAGAATTGTTCGACGGTCAGCTGGGCAGGTACACGGGCGGACAGGCGACGCTGCACGTGCGCGAGGGAGCGAGACCGGTGTATTGTCGCGCGCGCCCCATACCGTACGCGCTTAGAGAGAAGGTAGACCGGGAGCTGGACACCATGTTGCTAAACGGTACGATTGAACCTGTTGAATTTTCCGAGTGGGCTACGCCTCTAGTTCCGGTAAGTAAACCTAACGGTAAATTACGAATATGTGCAGACTTTAAAGTAACATTGAACCCCTCTTTATTGGTCGATAAGTATCCGTTGCCTAGAGTGGATGAGTTATTTGCGCAATTAAATGGAGGTACACAGTTTTCTAAAATTGATTTATCCTCAGCGTATAACCAAATTGAGTTAGATGACTCCAAAAAATATACTGTTATTAATACTCACCGGGGTTTATTTAGATATAACCGCTTAGTATTTGGTTTAGCATCGAGCCCAGCAATATTTCAGCGCATAATGACTAATGTAATGAGAGGCATTCCTGGTGTAGCCATATTCATGGATGATTTGCTTATTACAGCTAGGGACAGGGCAACTCATTTAAACACTTTAGAGAAGGTATTCGCAAGGTTACATCAAAATGGTTTAAAGTTAAATAAAAAGAAGTGTGTATTTTTCGCAGAGTCTGTCTCGTACCTGGGTTATGTTATAGATAGACATGGCATCCATACTGATCCTGATAAAGTTAAGGCTATCGTTAATCTTCCTCGTCCTAGTAGTGTATCAGAACTTAGATCGTTCTTGGGAATGGTTAATTTTTATGCAAAATTTATTAAAAACTTGAGTTCCCATTTGGCCCCTTTATATACGCTACTAAAGAAATCATCACAATGGAATTGGAATAATCAATGTGATTCGGCATTTAATGCTGTAAAAAAAATGCTAACTAGTGTCGATGTGCTCCTGCACTATAATCCTAGCAAGCAGCTGATAGTGACTTGCGACGCGAGCGCTCAGGGAGTCGGCGCAGTGCTATCGCAGTGCGCGCCCGACGGGCAGGAGCGACCCATCTGCTATGCGTCACGAACGCTGGCGCCGGCAGAAAAACAATATAGTCAAATTCAGCGCGAGGCGCTCGCTATTATATTTGCAGTAAAAAAATACCACCAGTACTTGTATGGTAGGAAGTTTTTGTTAAGAACGGATCACAAACCATTGGTTACGATATTAGGCCCCAAATCCAGTATTCCTAGTATGGCTGCTAGCCGTCTTCAGAGGTGGGCAATAATCTTGTCAGCGTACTCATTTGATATTGAATATGTAAGGACGGATAAAAATTGTGCGGATGCATTATCCCGTTTACCGTTACCATCGAAAGAGAAAGTTAATAAATTATCAGAACCGGAGCAAACGTTCTTACATTTTGCTAGGGACGCGTTACTTCTAGATTATCAAGAATTAAAAAGAGAAACAAAGAAAGACCCGGTTTTAGGTCGAATCGTGAGTTATGTTCAGGATGGTTGGCCAGTAGAATTGATTAATAGAGATTTTCAACCTTATGTCAATCGTAGAAATGAATTATACTTAGAATTAGGTTGCTTAATGTGGGGTCACAGGGTCGTCATACCTGAAACGTGTCGTAATCGTGTGCTTAAAGAACTTCACGAGACGCATTTGGGAATTGTTAAAATGAAGGCACTAGCTAGGAGCTACGTATGGTGGGCCGGGCTGGACGAGGCGATCGAGGCGCTGTGTCGCGGCTGCGAGACGTGCGCGGCGCTGGCCGCGGCGCCGCCGGCGCACGCACCGCAGCCCTGGCCCTGGTGCGGCAGACCTTGGACTCGGTTGCACATTGACTTCTTAGGTCCTATGGGCGATTACAAATTTCTAATTGTGGTAGACTCCACATCAAAATGGATTGAAGCGTTTAAAATGACTAATACTAATGCGTCAGAAGTTATCAAAAAGCTACGTTATTTATTTTCGCAATTCGGATTACCAAAAATGATTGTTTCAGATAATGGGCCCCCTTTTTTTAGTAACACTTTTAAATTATTTTTAGAAGGAAATAAGATTGCACAATGTTTTTCGGCTCCGTACCACCCCTCTTCAAACGGTGCCGCAGAGAATGCAGTGAAATTATGTAAGTCCGTAATTAAGAAAGCTATCAAAGAAAATGTCGACGTCGAAGTCGCATTACATAGGTATTTATTGCTTTATAGAAATACTGAACATGCCGCCACGGGTGACAGCCCGGCTCGTCTGTTACAGGGTAGGAATTTAAGAACTCGATTAGATGCGTTAAAGCCAGATAGGGATTGGAAAATGTTAAAATCACAACAGGATAAGGCAGAGAAAAATGAAGGCTCACATCGGAAATTACAGGTTGGGGACCCAGTGTACTTAAAGGATTTTAGCGGTAAACGGAATTGGACGCCAGGAATGATCTCGCAAAAATTAGGTTCAACCGATTATAAAGTAAGCGATAGTGAAGGTAGGGTAACTCATCGTCATATCGACCAATTGAAGAGGAGGTCTTTAGCCGTAGATTCATCTTACTCGAGAGAAACACCAGGTTCAACCGTAACTCAACAGTTGTTTGAAGCATTGCCCAATACTGAATGTTGTAAGGACCCCGATCCAATGGGTAGTCCCGAAGCATCTGCGCCAGCCGCCGCTCCCGCCGCCTCTCCGCCGGCAGCGGCGCCTGTCCGCACCGAGCCCGTTTCACCTTACACTCAAAGTGGTTCAGAGTTACACACTCAACCACAAATTCTACCTGTTAAGCGTATAAAATACCCTGTAAAACGTTATGGTTTTGAAATAGATTAATTTCTTATGTTGTTAATTACCTATGTTGTTATAACTTTTGTTCCTCTACGCAGTAGATAAGTACTTACCTAATATTATTATGTTGTACGTAAATAATACTATTCCTTAAGATTAACTACTTAAAAACAGCCTGTTTTTTTTTGCCTGTGTTTTACATACATGGTTGTATTATTTATTGTTTATTTTGTTAGTGTTATTAATTAAGTGGTGAGGTGTTATATATTATTACCAGTATTAGGAGGTAGACAGTAATTTTGTGTCAGATAGGCCGGGGCGCAGGACCCGCAGTCTCGAAATAAATGTGATTAGCAAAAGACGTTCGTTTACTTCCAAATACATACCAACTATTTATGAAGAGATTAATTCTATAGACATTAACAAATCTTGTGTTGCATTGTGCGTCTTGTGTGATCGCTTACTATCAGGTCCATGTTTTTGTATGCCTCCCTCCTATTACAAATAGGAAAGCACGATGAAGTCTGGTTGAACCAACTCGCGGCCAAGCGTGCTAAGCGCCGTGCCTACAACCCCACCCGCAGCAGCGCTCGGTTCACCTGCTGCAAATGCGGACGAGTGGTTTACTCCCGCATAGGACTTTACAGCCACGAGCGCTGCTGTAAAGCCACACCGCGCGATGCTGCTTAAATCATCTATTAAAGATGCAAAGGCCTATGATGATGATGATTATAAATCACAGTGGTCCTATAAGCTCTGCAGCTGGCTGGCTGGATGGCTGGATATCTCACGTATGACTTTACTGGTAATCTGTCGTCTGTGCGCAAAAGGGTCAGGAAAAAATTCTCGATCTTTTGCGTGACCCTTACCCCTCCCCCGCGGATCCCTCCAGCAGTAAATTGCGGATAAATTAAATAAACGGGTCATTTAGCTCATTTCCATATCTGTTGAAGTGAGTTCAAAATTTCCTTTTTTTTGCAAAAAATATTAATTAAACTGGAAAGGATGAAAATAATGTACAAATTTATAGAGTTTAGCAAGACAGTATTAAATTATCCCACTAAAATGATTACTGTGAAAGTTTGTAAGGAAGTATGGATGGATGGATGTTTGCTCCTCTTTCACGCAAAAACTATCGAATGGATTTAAGTGAAACTTTACAGTAATATAGCTTATACCTTAGAATAATACATAAGCTACAATTTATAATTATTGTGTGCGTAAAAAGTTGAGGGCGGCGCTAGTATTTTATAATGGATATACGTAGAATACGCGTCAAATAAACAAGTGCTAAAAGTTTAAAAACAGTAACTACTTAATTTTGTTTTCATATACAATACATTTCCCTATCTCATTAAATAAAAAGTACATAGCACTTTCTTTTTAATAGAAATAGAGCACAACTCAAACTGGATACCACATACAAACGCATTCAAGCGTCATATATCGCCTCATACAAGTCTAAAGTACGCACAAACTGCGCGGAGGAAGGAATGTCATAAACCACGAGGGAACGACATATGTGACATATTTTCGCGCTGAAATCGCTTTTTTTCTCTCTCTTACACACACAAACACAGATAAATAAAACAGATAAAGGGTGAAACAGTTTCGTTGCTATCTATGGATGTTACAGGGTGTGACAATCATGTTTTTTTATCTTAATTAATTTAATTAAATAAATGATGGTAAATGAGGCCAATTTGTATAGGTTGTATATTATAACCCTACCGTTAACCTATCCCTACCCCTTTTTACCCTTCATACCTTTTTTGCGAAAATGACATTGTCTTTCAATGGATATAATGTATTTTTTTTTTATTATGTAGAACACAGTAATCCCTTATTAAAAAAACTGAAATGACTTGAAACTTTTAGTCAAAATTACTTAGTAGAGATCGCAATAAACTTCTCTACATCAATGTATTAATATAATGGTACTCGTATTAATGTACCTTATAGTTATTTTTTACTAGCGGCCGCCCGCGACTTCGTCCGCGTGGAAAAGTAACTTTTTACCCCCCTTTTAACCCCTTACAACCCCCTTTTCGCAATAAAAAGTAGCCTATATCCTTTCTCAGGGTCTAGATCATCTGTATACCAAATTTCATTTAAATCCGTTCAGTAGTTTTGGCGTGAAAGAGTAACAGACAGACAGACAGACAGACAGACAGAGTTACTTTCGCATTTATAATATTAGTATGGAGTATGGATACAATACTCTTTTTAAATTAATTCAAAGTCCCACGATTGTAGGTAACTTGAAAAAGGCACACCAACACTGGGTTTTCGTTAGCATCACAGTATTTTATTCCTAACGAAACCTCCATTCCACCCTGTACCATCCCATAAACACTACACGCACACACACAAACCCCGCGATTTACGCAAATGAACGTCTGCGAGTCTATTACATCCGACAAAATTCGCGGGGAAAAAACTCGAGACAACAGCAATGACATTTATCTAATTACGGAATCGCGATAAAGGCGCGGGGGGAGGGGGGGAGGATTCCTCTCCGACGGAGCTGCACCGCAGTCGGCTGGCAGCAGCTGAGCGGAGAACTCCACTCGGGTCCCGAACATTCCCGAGCGATTCCCTTCGGGCGCGTTCGACATTTGAAACTTTTTTCTCGTTTGCCCTCATGGGTGCCAGTGTGTGTTTAGGGTAGGACAAGTGGTTTTGAGAGTGAAATGAGTGAAATTATTGCCTGTGTGATGAATACTTAGTTGCGCAAACATGACGGTTCTACTCGTTTTTGGACTTTTTGTTGGTGAGTACAAAATTAATTTTCATTTTACTGACTTGTTTCCTTAACCAAATTATCTTTTTAATATATAGACTTACTACTGGCAGCTTTTTAAGTATTGACATAATTATTTGTCAGTGTCAGTGATGATGACTAAATTGAAGAAAAAAGACTTTATGAAGGGAATTTTAGTTAACTCTTGCTACGAGTTGCTCTTTCTTGATGCTACGACCTGTAGCAATTTGCTACGAAGCTAGAAGAAGATTAGAATTGTGTTAGTATTCGGTTATATTTTGAAGAGGATATTTTTATTTAATACATAATGATTTATCACTCCTAATATTGAGTTCCTT
The DNA here is from genome assembly GCA_014851415.1 of Cnaphalocrocis medinalis. Taxonomy (NCBI): domain Eukaryota; kingdom Metazoa; phylum Arthropoda; class Insecta; order Lepidoptera; family Crambidae; genus Cnaphalocrocis; species Cnaphalocrocis medinalis. The sequence continues at coordinate 11,206,832 of CM026288.1, forward strand.
ACAAGTTATTCATTAATAGAAATAAAATATAGACGGAGCTGGAAAGGGATTCAGTTAAAATAATTAGTTAGTAACATGACTCTTAGGCATAAGGTAATTAAACTACATAACTTCAAATAGATCAATTTGAAACCTCATGCCATATTGCATAGTAGAATGGTTCAAAATATGAAAAAATCTGTAGGATTATACCCATAATTACTATTAAAATACTTATAATACGGCGTTAAATATTAAACACCCAATTTTCATCAGTTAAATAAAACAAGACCCTCCTCATTTGGCAATCGGGTATAAAAATCATATTATTTAACTATGTATAAATGAAATACATAGGTTTTAGATGAGCAGAAAATATAAATAAAATACTGAAAGTAATCATTAAAATTACTTAATTTTAACTTCCAATTTTTATACAATTTGTTGTTTTATAATAGTAACTTGGTCTACCTAAAAAGCTTATACATAATTTATAAAGCGGGTTAATAGAAATAGAGCGTACTTCAATGGTCCGGCTGCGGCAATCTGCGGCAATCGCTTACCGTCAGGTGATCCGCTTGCTCGTCTGCCATCTATAACAAATATAAACACCCCGTTGTAAATGTCATCCATGAGCCTAAACATTCTTGTCACACTGTTGTTCTTTTACAGCGATACATTTATTATTTAGGGCATGACAGCGCAGTAAATATTTTGTCCCTTTTACTCTGATAAAAAAGAAAGGAGAACTCCTTTGAGTGAGTCTCCGTTCAAATATGAAAGCCTTTGAGAGAACATTGGAACGCGAAGGTAGTAGAATACGGAAGGTGTTTGTGTTAGCGTGCACACTTGTGCACTAGATAAATATTATCCTACCGATTTATTTTTATGAGATAGGGGGCAGACGAACAGACGGATCACCTGATAAGACACAGGTCCCTCCACCAGCTCATGGTCCTTCCTACCGTCTCGGCATACGGACCGAATCTTGGGAGACGCTCACCAGGTACTTGATAAGGGCTCTTTCCCCGGTGCGTTTCTTCACTCCCAACAAAGTCTGTGTCTTTAGATCACCTGATAAGTATACTTTGGTATTTACGATCCGTTTAACGCAGTAGTGTAAGCGCCAGTTGAGACGCAAAATACTAGTCCAAAGAGTGCTGCCAACCTTTAAAACTTTATTTTGTCAGAATGGAGCCTCGGATATTTTCAGAAACTCAGTGAAACATAGCAAAGACGCCACTTCGCCGGTTACTGTGAGGCAGTGGTATCACATAAGTAGAGCTGGACCATACATGGCGAAGCGTGGCACTGCCAAGTAAAATTTAGTAATCTTATGGTTCTTAACGGACACATTTAACTTTGAAACACCTACATAGCGCAGCGCCTGCCCTGTGTTTCGTCAAGTGAGTGGGGGTACCGTAGGCCCAATAGGGGGAAGTGGGTTAAAGGTTCGTAGCGCACATGTAACTCTACTGGTGTTGCGGATGTCTATGGTAATCGCTAACCATTAGGTGATCCATCTGCTGGTCTGCCACTTATCACATAAAACACATGCCTCGTAACGTATACTCGCACATTTCTGATGGAAAGCAACTAAAGTAGGACCATAGACTTAGGATGTCGCCCTACTTTAAGATCGACAGGGCGTGGGAGAGAGAACACTACCTCTACATCTTATAGACTATACCTATGTGAAAAAGGGACAAATTATAATACACCGAAGTGTCACCAATTTATATATATTACTACGGTCTGAAATTTGCGAGCATTTTGAAATAATATAAAATCCTAATTTTAAAGCTTAATGGCCAATAAAATTTATCTATTTGGTCCTGTAAAGCCTACCTAGCGATAATTGGGTATTTGACTAAAATTTTTTTATGTGTTTAATCAAAAGTCGCCTCAATTTAAGAAACATCGTTGAAAGAGTCACTTAATTCTCATTTGAATTACCTGAGATGTCACAACTTTATGAGCACATATTTTGGGCAAGCCCAAAAACGCTCTTTACAAATGGCTATTAAAGTGTGACGTCACAACTCAAACTTCTGTGTGCGCGTCTAGTAAATTTTGTTTGGTAGCTATATCAAATGTCTCGTTTAAGTAAATGGTTTCATAATAAAAGTTGGTGGAAAATGTACTGGTAGTTCAATGATATAATTATTTTTTTTTAATTTTCTACTTTAAAAATGGACTTGCTCATGAAACTTTGAATGCTCACAAGACCAGCTAAACGTTATATGTTAAACTGAAAATGTTGGGCATTGGTTCTTATTTACCAATATTTTGATAGAGTATCAATATTTTTTACTACATCGAGATTAGTCAAATACCCAATTATGAAAAAAATAAAAACAAAACGGTGAAAAAGGTTAAGCCAATTTGTTCGAGTCCAGAGCCTGTTACTCTAATCGTGGGTATGAAAAAACAAATATAGAATACTCAATAATATCGAGCATAAAATACTACGCAATAATACTGATGACATTTTCCGTAACGTTTTTCCTAAAATACTTTGTTATGATAGATAGATAGATAGATAGATACTCTTTATTGCACAACACATTACAGAACTTAATGCTAATAGTAATTTACAAATACAATATCGGCGGCCTTATCGCTAATAGCGATCTCTTCCAGACAACCTTTATGATAGAATACTCTTTGTGGTATAAATAAATAAAATAACCTGGAGACCTATTTTTGAATTTTCGCTTCATTAGAACAAAACTACTCGTTTTGCAAGTCATGTCGTCCCGTAAGTCGCATGATTCAAAATTTTCCCTATTTTTGAAATCACTCGCTTAGGGTTAGCCAAGCTTGTCAAAGTATAATATTAACTCGTTTCACGTTGACGTACCTAAATGCGTCCACTCGCCTCACGGAAACGAGTGGTTTATACCACTCGTTGCAAAACGCTCGTTTTCGAATGATTCAAAAATGCGGATGTCAAAAATCATGCGAGTCACACGTAGGACGAACGAATCAAAAATAGGTCTCCTGTACCTACCTGAACTTTTCTGTTTAGAAATTTTCAGTGCTAACCCTAACTATGTACTGGCAAATACAAATGGAAAACACCGTGTAGTTTGATCTATTCGGGTGTATTTTAGAAATGTCACTTACACATCTTATAGTTAAAAAAAACACAATACTTGCGCGAGGCAAAAATGCACACCGCCATCTATGGTATAATTTAGGGATTATTCTTTTGATAAAAGCATAATATGGTTCTAGACACTGGAAGTTAGTAGTCTTGTACTCTCGTGCCTCGGAAAATACGTGAAACCGTTGCGTACTGCGCTCAATCTCTCTTCGTTCGTATCACACTAGTATCCCATCGATTTAAGGGAGTAAGGGAATAGAGAGTCCACTTGTGTCTGCGCTCATACTTGAGCAATGAGCATATAATACATCCACCACCGTAGCCGAATATCATCAGCAACCCATACTCGTCCACTGCTGGACATAGGTCTCCCCTAATGCACGCCCGATTTTCGGCCACTCTCATCCAGTCCACACCAGCCAGCTTTCGAATGCCATCATCCCATCTTGTCGCAGGGCGTCCAACACAACGCTTACCGAATATAAGTTGGAGGATTTATTTTATCTTCTATACTATTTATAAAGAGATAACTTCTATAGACCACGACAAGGCTTATAGGTAAACCAAAAACACGAAACGCTAGCGCGATGTATCGACGTACAGCGCCATCTATTGGTTCATTTTTGAACTACGGCCCCGAAACAACGCGAGTGCGGGCCACTGATTTTATGGTAAATTACTATTAGCATTAAGTTCTGTAATGTGTTGTGCAATAAAGAGTATCTATCTATCTATGGTCCCGTTTATACCCTTTGGGTACGGAACTCTAAAAATCGACTAATCTTCCGTTTTCCCAATAAAACTGGGTAACACCGTCCCTGATATTACACCAGACAATAACTAATGCTCCCCTATCCCGATAAATCATAAGGGCCATTTACCGTCCCTTGGAAGCACAACAGATGATCAAAGGAATCACCGATAGTGTAAAATATTGGCGTGTATAATAAACTTACTGGTATTTGTAGGGAGAATTTAAGTAGATCTTGTTTTATGAGGCGATGAACGAGCAAACGGGTCATCTGCTAGACCAGGTAGATCATTTACATAATAATAAATTCACACAACATTTCATACATTGAGACTTTTCAGTAGCTTTTATGTTTGTTGATGAAACAGTTTTTTTATGTGATAGGTGGCAGATGAGTCGAGGGATCACCTGATGGTAAACGATTGCCGCCGCCAATAGACACCTGCAACCTTTAACCCCCATTCCCCTAATTGGGGCTCCGACACCCCCGCTCACTCGTCGAAACACAGCGCTGCTTCTCGCCGGTCTTCTGTGAGGCCGTGGTATTACTCCAATCGAGCCGATCTATTCATGCCCAAGCCTGGCTCTACCAAGGTTAAAATATTTTTGTTGGGTGAATCTGGTACATTTTTTTCATCAACTCACGATTTGAACTAAGTACTTTACTGCGACAGATAAATCCATTTATCCATCCGATTTAACTGAAATTACATTATCTTTTTCACTAAGTTTAAAACCACTTTGTAAATCTACTCTACTTTCATTTGTTGCCAAGCAAAATTGTTTACATTAAAAGTAACCCTTTAAGCAAAATTTCTAAGAATTAATTAATAATTAACAAATTTTGTTGATATTCTGTTCCATCGTTTTTGTTCATAACATCATCCTTCTTAGAATCACTAATACGAGACCAATTTTATCAAAAATGCTTTGTTAATAAGTGTATTTAATAATACTTTGAATTACGTGGTAATTAATATTTTGGACAACGAAAAGGGAAAACATCGTGGGGAAATGTTAATGATAATGACGTGTTCAACATCTGTTTATAAATCAAGACAACACGTGATTGAAGAATTTACTCCCTGCAACGGTATTTCCGAATCGGCACGACATCCAAATCCTCAAGAAACGAGCCTATACCTTTCTAAAAGACCGGCAACGCATCTGCACTCCTTCTGGTGTAGCTGATGTCCATGTGTGGCGGTTCACTTACTATCAGATGACCCGCTTGCTCGTTTGCCTTTCTATATCTTTTGATGACCCGGTTAGTTCAGTGGTAGTGAATGCTGCGTCTGGGCCAAGGGTTGCGGGTTCGATCCCCGCACAGTACAAACATTTGTGTGCATGAACATGTATGTTTGTATTGGTCTGGGTGTTTTCTATGTATTATAAGTATGTATTTACAAAAGAAAAGTATTATATGTATATATTTGTAATCCCACTGTTGTTTCTGATATCTGTAACACAGGTGCTTGAGCTACCTATCTCAGAGTCAGATCAATGTATGTGATGTAGTGAAATATTATATTATTATATTATAATATTATTATTATATTATATCATAAAACTAGTGGCCCGCCCGCACTTCGCTTCGGGACCGTAATTCAGAAATGAACTAATAGATGGCGCTGTGTCCAATTACATCGCGCAAGCGTTTCGTGTTTTCGATTTACCTATAAGCCTTGTCGTTGTCAATAGAAGTTATCTCGTTATAAATAGTATAGAAGATAAACACGTCAGGTGATTCTTGTACTCGTCTGCCACAAAAAACAACTATACCAAAATGACAAATCTATACTAATCTATACTAATATAATCTATACTAATATAATAAAGCTGAAGAGTTTGTTTGTTTGTTTGTTTGAACGCGCTAATCTCCGAAACTACTGGTGCGATTTGAATAATTATTTTTTTGTTGGATAGTCCATTTATCGAGGAAGGCTATAGGCTAAATAACATTACGCTATGACCAATAGGAGCAAAGACAGAGCGGTAAATGTGTAAAAAACGGGGAAAATTATTCATTTTTGAAGGCTTTCTTTGCGTGCGCTGCGAAAACGGTTCAAGATACACAAAAAATATGTATGAAAGAATTATTCCTCTATACATGATCTAAAAAAAAGTCCGCGACGGCATATGTCTATCTTTTAAGGTTTAGTCACAATGACCGTTTTTATGGTACCAAATTTGGTCGAAATAATTTGTTTAAGTTGTATCAACATAATAATATTAAGGGGGTTGTAAGGGGTTAAAAGGGGGGTAAAAAGTTACTTTTCCACGCGGACGAAGTCGCGGGCGGCCGCTAGTACTTGATATAAACGGGACTAAACGTGACGAGATTTAGAATAAGTACAATTGCTTGACGTTTCGACTGCCGTTACAACAGCCGTGGTCACAAGCGAACGGAACGAGCGAAACGTCAAGCATTAAGTGCTATAACGTCGTAAGGCCCATAAGCCTTTTAAAAACATAAAACAATTGATTTGTGACTGCTGTCTGGGCGTTACAACGATAATGGTTACTTATTTTAAATCTCGTCGCGCTTAGTCTCATTTATATCAAGTATTTGTATAGTGCAACGCGAAACTTTAAAACATGTATACCAAAATGATGAGGAAATAGGTCAAAATTCCAAACAGGGATTTTCTATTGACCGCAACAATCGAGCGCATACAAAATTAATTAGCTACTAGCAAAAGCGTTTCAAACAATTATTTTAAGCAGGCTTCACTATAGGGATGATCGATATTAAACATCGGTGTTTAATTGGAAAACATCGAGATGGTTTGACTTCGATACCATCAACACATCGATTTAATATGCCTAAAAGCTATTCTGCCTAGTACTAAAATATTTCTGAACTAGAAGTACAGAATACCTAATTGTTATTATTATTTTCTAGTTTTCAGTGCACATAAGATACCGTTTAACTTAAAAGTTTTTTTATCGATTTTTTATATGTTAACGAAAACTTTGATGTTTTAGAGATGTCGATGTTTTTCAATCGAGATGTAATGTAGGTATCAAATTTCTTCAATCGACTCTCATCTTACTGTCATACACATTAGCTTGAATATCAATTGAGGAAATTTGACAGGTTCTGGTAACCTGATGTGTGGCTGTCTGTACATCGATACCTTTGAATCCATGTTTTCCTCGATGTTACCTAACATCGTTCATCCCTACTTCATTATGTTACTGTTTGCTCAAAATAACGCAGGTTTTGGGTAAATAACTTGACTGTTTACATTCCGGCTATAGCTAAACGATAAAAAGTTTGTAATCGACGAGCGATTTGTTTTGCTTTGTATTTTTGGGATCAATCGACGTGTGGATTGAAATTGGGTTTGATTTCGTAATAAAAAGGTTCGTTATGAAAATTAAAAAATACATACAACCTGACCTCAAAAAGTACCTGTGTTAAGAATATCAATCGATGAAGGAGGATAGTCAAATTGATGTTAGAACGTATCTGAGTACTGAATAAACCTAATATTTTTTAAATGTGGAAAAGATATCCACGATTTTAAAGCAGGGTCCATACCAAATGCGTCATTGAACCAGTCTATATGATAACTACGGATTAAAAAAACTTTTTCTGTCAGGTTGCGTCCAAAACCCCAGAGCACAAAGTAATTATATACAAAACGATGTCTCGAGCTGACTAAATTGAAAAATTCGTTATATGTGCAGTAAATATACTGGGTTGTGTGTCTCCCGCACCTTTATCGCGGTCATTCTCGGAATCACGATGAAACATGGCCAGTTCGCTGCATGAATGTATACATAGAAAGTTTACCTCGCGATGTAGGTAACTAAACTACTTTGTAATAGTATTTTGTGCCCGAGCCACGCCTGGATGATAGATACTGCCCAGTCACTGTGAAATAAAAAATAGGCGATTTTGGTCGGAAATTAACGCGAGACCTATAATCAAAATCAAAACTAATTTCATGGATGAGATGTTTAAGCTGTCTAGACAGTTCACTCTATTTAGCTACTAATATAAGGGCATTAAACTATAAACTGGGTTCATATTAATAACAAGAAAATGTTTTTTTTCGACAATAGTATCTATCCAAACAAAATGAAGATTAAAATTCTTTTTGTTATTCATAAGACCTTAAGCTTTATTCTATTTTATAAACCAACTAAACTTGAGATGTTCTTTATAATGCATTCTTAACTTAACCTTTAAGTTTTTAAGTCTGACCTGTATAAAGACAGGTTGCTACGAAAGAATTTACCTATCCATCCATACTTACTAATACTTACTTACTTACTAATATTATAAATGCGAAAGTAACTCTGTCTGTCTGTCTGTCTGTCTGTCTGTCTGTTACTCTATCACGCCAAAACTACTGAACGGATTTAAATGAAATTTGGTATACAGATGACCTAGACCCTGAGAAAGGACATAGGCTACTTTTTATTGCGAAAAGGGGGTTGTAAGGGGTTAAAAGGGGGGTAAAAAGTTACTTTTCCACGCGGACGAAGTCGCGGGCGGCCGCTAGTATAATATTATAAATGCGAAAGTAACTCTGTCTGTCTGTCTGTCTGTTACTCTTTCACGCCAAAACTACTGAACGGATTTAAATGAAATTTGGTATACAGATAGTCTAGACCCTGAGAAAGGACATAGGCTACTTTTTATAGCGAAAAAGAGGTTGTAAGGAGTTAAAAGTGGGGTAAAAAGTTACTTTTCCACGCGGACGAAGTCGCGGGCGGCCGCTAGTAGAAAATAAAGTTGAGTATGTAATCCTAATCTGCATTACGCAAGCGTGGTGACTAAGCCTAACCTCATCATATTAGCGATGACTTGATTTCTATGATGGAGGCCTCTGCCCTGCAGTGAGACACTATATAGGTAGGCTGACTGCAGTGTTAATATTTGTAAGCGCCGCCCCATCGCTCACATTTTAGGACAGTAATAAACAAGTGGTCACTCCACCATACGGTCGTTTCATTGTTTACCTAGCTGGTATACTTCAATGATACTTTACTTTTTTATGATTATAAAAAGACAAATATAGAAGTCATTGAAATTATTTAATGCCTTATTTTAGCAACAGTGTACAGCAAACTCGTCAATATAAACGAATTTATCAAATTTCCACGAATGACTCTCACCTTTGACCTTTCATACAGCACATTTTGTTCAATATCAATTTGAAATGCTCTAGTAATTTGATGTGACAGGTTACACCGTTCTCTAAAATGTCGTATTTCAACTGAAGCTGAATTCTAATAAATAAAATTACAAAACATGTCGTACACCGACACCGATCCGCCTGCTCGCCTGCTACCTATTACATAAAAAAAAAAACACTGACCTGACTCTGCTGTACTAAGTAGTCAAGCACTTCTGTTATAGATATCAGACAAGAAAGGAATATAATAATTAATTACAAATAAAAATAAAATCCTCCTATCGATATTCAGCTACGGAAGCCTTAACGATCAGCCTCGTACGCAGGATATATTATAATGCTTAAGTGTGTACGCAAACACAAGTGCACTCTTACTTGCCTTAGCCTCCTAATTTGATGGCACACCAGGGTAACACGACCGAAAAGAGATATAGCTTGCTTGCTTGTGCTTTCTGAAGCACAGGGTTCTACTGACCGGTTACCTATCTTAAATTCGATTTTTTTTAGTACAAATTTCAGTATAGCGAAAACGATTCGCCACATTTTTGTTTTACACATTTTTATTTGACCGAAAATACGTTTGTCATATAGCTGATATTCCGATTTTCAAATAACATATTTTTTTAATCTATACGTTTTTAAATATCACTCAACCTTTGATAAATAAACATATTTACGAAACCACCAACTTCCAGACTTCGCGCTGACTTTGAGAATTTCTGAAAAGAAAAACGCAGGCGTATAGGGCAAGGTCACTATCAAATGCGACATGGTCAGTAATATCGAAGTGATTGTCATTCGATGACAAGTTAATTTCATATCAACAATGAGATGTTCTCTGTGGTACGTAGCACCATAGAGTAAAATATATATCGTACCACAGAGAACATTGAAACGTACTCCCCACAGCTGAATTCTAATATCGAACCACACGCAAGCGAATGTCATTTCAACCTCATCATCTTGATGGATGGCGGTCCAGTACCTACTGTGCGGTGTTAGTGGAACTTTATACCACACCGTCGTCAAATGACTCACTTGAGGGTGTTACATATACAGAGTATATCTGTGAACATTAAGTCCCTTCAACCACGTGGTGAAAGGAATGTTATGTTGTTTGTAATGATTGCATTACACACAACATTTAATTTTGTTCTATGGCCATTAGAAATACAAATTTAAAAAAATGCAAACAAAGTCAGTCACGTGACTTGTTAATTTAGTAATTTATGATTATGATAAACGTATGAAAATTTGTAAGTGCTGTATAAAAATCTATGCGAAAAAAGATTTAAATATTTGAGTTGAGTTGAAATAAGATTTTCAAAGTATTTTCAAAGAATTTTTACTATCGAACTCACCTGCAGGTTTTAGGGTAACAATAACTTAAGCCTTATCTAAGCCGGTCTGAGAACCCCCGACTTCTAAGTTCTCAAGTTGACGCAAATTTCTTTCGTTTCTTAAGTCGCATATTTATTACACCTAATAAATATAACTCAGCGTCACTCGCCCTCTTACAAGTCATACAAAGAATGACTTTCTTGGCGAAATAAATGGGGTGTTATGCATTTTCTTTTCCCTTTCATACACTCACAAATGCGGGAAGTAATGGCGCTTACTTTAAGGGAACCGTGTACGAAAAGTAAGGAATAATGTTGTTACTTATTTTTATTTTATGTAAAGTGGAATTTTTACTTTAGATAGTGGAGGTCTCACTATCGCTCAGTGTATAATATACGGGATACGGGGGGCATGATTCGAATCCGTACGGAATTGTACCTATGGATTTTTTAAATCTGTGAGCATATTTTATACCATTAGCTCCGCGGTGGGGGAAAACATCGTGAGAAAACTTCCATGCTTCGAATGTTTTCTGAAATGTGTAACCATGATTCAGTTGGACTGGTTTCCTTTTCATTATATCAAATACCAGATTCCTGGTCTAAGTGTGCCCCGGGCTCTAAAGCAACATCTTCTTATGAAAGAAAGAGTATAGATACCTATATGACATTTTTATGTATGCATCTTTGCTCATATTCTGATTAGGGTTGCTATTTGGTTAATCATTTTATTTCATTGATTTTGAGAACACCTATTAATATCATCGATAGATCTTCTATAGTATTTATAATGAGGTAAATTCCCTAAAATCCGCCTAGGCATTCGCCCAATTAACCCGAAAAAAAAAACTAAATACTGGCATGATGTAGTCAACACCAAACACCACCTGTTGTGAAAAACCGGCCAAGTGCGAGTCGGGCTCGCGCACAAAGGGTTCCGTAGCAGCAAATATAATAAACTTAACCAAAATTACAGTTAAATCAACCTATCTCAAAAACTATAAGAGATACTTTGATCAAACCAAAAATCGTTGAAAGAGTTAATTAGCATGCATCACCTCTATTTTTTTTAGAATTTTATACCCCGTAGTTATAAAAATAGAGGGGGGGGGGGACATACTTTTTACGACTTTGAGAGCTGATATCTCAAAAACCGTTCACTTTAAGAAAAATGTTTTTTAGAAAACTTTATATCATTTTAAAAGACCTTTCCATTGATACCCCACACGGGTATGTACATCGAAAAAAAAAATTTCATCCCTCAGTTACATGTATGGGGGGCCCCACCCCCAATTCTTTTTTTTACTATTTAGTGTCATATTTTTGTAGCGGTTCATACAACACATATTCCCATCAAATTTCATCACTGTAGTACTTATAGTTTCCGAGTAAATCGGCTGTGACAGACGGACAGACGGACAGACGGACAGACGGACAGACGGACATGACGAAACTATAAGGGTTCCGTTTTTGCCATTTTGGCTACGGAACCCTAAAAACTAATCGCCAAACTAAGTCTCGAAACGAAATGAGAGCGGGCCAATGGTTCGTAATATAAACATTTCTGAATCTTTATTTTGTGTTTCCTTTAATTCTTCTTTGTAAGTAAATTGTTTACCAAATAAATGATTATGCTATCTCATAATTCTAAAATATCATCTTAAAAATCTTTCCCATCCCAATTTTCTCGCCTCATTGGATTTATTTAATTGGTACCTTAATGAATCGTACCGTTATCATCGCCATATCGTTACCTTTCAGTTATCGCCGGTTTGGGCGGTAATGACTCAGATCCAGTCGTTATAGTATCCGATTTGATCTTTACACTTCGTTAGAAGTGTGAATACTGACCGCGATAAGATTATGAAAAGGTTGGGCACATGTTTTTTCATTTACATTATAGAAGGCAAACGAGCAGACGGCATAGTATTTGGTTAATTTTTATTTTTGGTAGAGCAATTATTTGCAATTTATTCTTAAGTAAATATTGCACTTAAAAAATTCCTCGGAGGGTTCGGGTGGGACTAGAACCCACAACCTTCCACAGTTCAGTAATGTTTCCACTGGATATTGTATATGTATACCTACAATATTGATGAGACTATCGTCGGCTCATGGCGAGTTAAGCACTTACGAAATTTGTCGGCTTAGTAAGGGGTTCGGTTAGTATAATTGGTAGTACAGCCACCCGGACTGTGGAAGGTTGTGGGTTCGAGTCCCACCCGAACCCTCCGAGGATTTTTTTAAGTGCAATATTTACTTATAGTATTTGGTTGTAATAATCGCTGCTGAACTTATAAAGAAGCCATCGTGATTTTTTTATGTGGTTTATTTTTTTTGTGTGGTCTGGGTGTTTATATATATTTAAGTATTATATTTGGATTCCCTTTGTGGTCAGATATCTGTATCACAAGTGCATAAGCTACTTAGCACAGAGTCTGGTTAATATAATATGAGGTGTTGTGTGAATATACTATAGAATTTAAGTTGGGCCATAATTTACAAAATGAAATTCCACTACGAAATGCGGTGCATGACCGTAAATGAGTGTATGAGTAAGGGGAAAAGGGGGTTAAAAGTTGGCAACGCACTTCTGATTCAACTGCTGTCGCAGGTGTCTATGGGTGGCGGTATTCGCTTACCTTCAGGTGATTCTTCTGCTCGTTTGCCTCTTAATGTAAAAAACACGTTTAATTTGCGTAATTTAAATACTATTTAATTTGTTTAAGCATCACAAATCCTAATACTAGAATTGCGTCCTGTAGCTGTAGATAGCTGACCAACTGATCCTGGCTGACACCAACCAAAGATGGCAGCACTAAACCCCGGGCAGAGCCCCCAGTGGCCTTAAACCGACTTGACATCTGACAAGTGTCAGCACTCGCTTTATAAGGGCTTTATTAACTGGGGATACAACATTATGTCATAAGTTTTCTCTAGAGGTTGTTAACACAGTTTAAAGTGACCTGAATTGTGATCGGATAATCCTAACTAATATTATAAATGCGAAAGTAACTCTGTCTGTCTGTCTGTCTGTTACTCTTTCACGCCAAAACTACTGAACGGATTTAAATGAAATTTGGTATACAGATGATCTAGACCCTGAGAAAGAACATAGGCTACTTTTTCGCAAAAAGTTATTTTTCCACGCGAACGAAGTCGCGGGCGGCCGCTAGTATTTTTTATTAAAGATCGATGGTAGGTTCTCAAGCAGTCGTAGGTTGAAATTACAAAAAACATTATTGTAAGTTTTAATCCCGATGCTCTCATAATAGGTCATCAAAATTAGCAAAAAAATCTATCATCATTACTTCAGCCTATAAACGTTCCCTGTTGGACATAGGCAATGTTCTCCAATCAGATCGGTCTTTTGCCACCCGCATCTAAAAACTTCCCGCGACTCTTGACTAAATCTTTGTTCCACCTTGGTCACCGTGTGACAAAAAAAAAATCTAATATTCACCATAAATGGAACAGCTCATAATTATTTTGTTTATTTTGATGACCTGTCAAGTTTTATTTCTGTTAACTTTGAGGAGGGATTCGGGATTTAAACGACTAAAATTCAACGGTTTATAATTCCTCGCCAAATGCTAAAACGACAAATTTGAGAGCCCATTATGAGAAAACAAGCCCGTGTAATTGATGGGGTCCGCCATGTTACCCGCATATTTCCTCCTTCGGATTTGTTCTCACTCAATTTGTTATGCCCGCAGATAATGTTGTTACTGCAATATTTTTGATCGAGGGGACGGCGATACTCGGATGTTCGGATGGCCGGACATTTTAGCTGAGAGAGAGAGGATAAATTTTGCCTGATTTTTTTTATACATTTTGATAATACTAACAGTGATTTGATTTGATGAGAATTAGAATATAGAAGAACAATGTCAAGGTTTTCTTAGCGTTTACTACTTATAAGTGAACTCTACCCAGGGTAGTTTTTTATAGTGGCTCAGTATATTGGCTCATCTCAGCCTGATGACAAACAAGAGGAGAGCCCACGTTGCAACGGACGCGACGTCACGTAACACATCCGTTGGCACTGCCATACTGGCCCGCGAGATGCTTCTTCACGCTTTGTTTGAAGGAGTCCATATTGTAGGACAATATTCGCTTATACCAAGGTTCAGGAGTTGGGGATTTTGGTGATTGCAATGAAGCGACGCACGTCAGACTTTCGCAATGGGCGTCAGCAATCGCTTAACATCAGGTGATTCGTTTTCTCGTCCCCTACATATAAAATCAAAAAATAGTACAAAGTGTTGTAACAAATAAAATATCAAAATAACGGTCACTTGTTTGGTAACGCATAGTTATGATTTTATTCTTTTTCCACACACCACTATCATAAATCGATCTGACTCCGTTCTAAGTAGCTTAGGCAAGTGCCAAGTGTGTTACAGTTGTCAAACCACTCGTCTACAATCTCAATTGACTCTCTATTATTCACTTATGTACAATCACTTTAAATCTGTAGCAAAATAAAGACACGTCTCTCCATTATCCACTTATCTACAATCACTCTAAATGTGTAGCAAAATAAAGACTTAAATTATAATTGAACATCAATGATTGCTATAAAATAAAATACAACTTCTGAACCAGCTGAAAGAGCCTTTCAAAGTGTATTCTCAGAACATGTTTTTATTTAAGATTCTCTTTGTATTCACTTCGGCTGGTTTATTACTTTCCATTAGAGAAAATTGGAGCAATTATTTTCTCTTGCGATGGAAAAGTGGGACCGGGTCCCGATTTAGTGGAGTGCAAATAGAGTCACACTAATTGGAAATACTCATATGAAGGAAATTGGTTGGTACTTGCTAAAGATAGTAAAGTAAAATGGGCAATTCGCGAGAACTTGAAATTGAAGTAGAATTAGAGATTTGTATGGACAAATCCTTACGATTAGCCACTTACGCAGGATATTTTTAGTGTTTAAGTGTGTGTGTAAACACAAGCGAACTCTTTATTTATTTACCCATCGATATAATACTGAAATTGTTTGAAGAAGTGATCACAACAGCGCTGTCATTTGTAGTTATTACAGTTTTTTTTATATATATTATAGGAAGGCAAACGAGCAAGCGGGTCACCTGATGGTAAGTGATCACCGCCGCCCATGGACATCAGCTACACCAGGAGTGCGGATGCGTTGCCGGCCTTTTAGGAAGGTATAGGTGTACAGTTATAGATATTTTGAATTTCAAATATACCGTTGAGGTCGAAATGAAAAGTTTGTATTATATTTTAGACTCTAATCCGTAGTAATTGGTTTTAAATTCCGAAAATGCCAAGTAGCCCTCCTTTGAAAATGGAACCCTTATTGGCGAAGATACTTTTAACACCGCCATCTTGGGTTTAACCTCATATTTCGATAGAAAATCGTAGTGACTACTCGTGTTAGTATACGTTTTTGTATAAACTATAAACGCTCCTTCGTGAGTTTTTTCTTGGTCGCCCGTTTTCTTTGCAGTTAGTGTAAGTTTGATAGCTTCGAAACTACGTGCGTATCTGATAATCTATTTGTTCTTGAAGTTGAACGTGTTTGTCTAGAGCAAACTGTGTTATTCATTAATGAAATATCTTTGCAATTTGGAAAGAAAAGTTTATTAAAAATATTTTTTTTCGTATGGCGCTGATACTTGGATATTCAAAGCTTAGATTGCAAACGTGTTGAGGTCTTCGGGATGTGGTTCTGAAGAGAAATGCTTCGGAATCCCTTGGACAGTATTTTGAACTAGGAAACGTTAGTTACGCGAGAACTCAAAATCTACTTCAGACTGTCGTCAGAATGCCTACGCAGAATCCTGGAATACTTTTATTATTGACATTATACAAAATATCCTCGTTATTCTTATAAAAATAAGGAACAATATGGTGAAAAATGTACGTCAATTTATGAAATAAACATTTTATTGGAAACGGCGAACCATAAGAATCTCAAAAAGTGCGAAACCAACTGAAAAATACAACAATTTGTTTCCTTGAAAACAGAAAATCAAAAGGCCAGTAGGTATAACAAAAATTCGGGTCAACACTCTAGAATTATCAAGAGCTATTAAATCAAAGATCCGCGTCAGCTTTTTACGTTCCTAGTGGAACCCAATAAATTCTATAGACCTTTCTGTGAATGGTTCGTGACAGATCCCTTTTCAAGAGGAATTTTTCAGAGAAAATTTATGAGATTTGACTGTTCGACATTGGAACTTTTCACAAAATAGGAACCTACTCCCGTTTTTAAATGTTCTTGCTGACACATGTTAAATTAGGTTTAAAGATCTTCGGCGCTGTGGAGGACACGGCGCAACACACTCTAGCGGTATGTGCGTCGTGGGCACCACAGCGCTATGCATTGGTGGCGGCGAAAGTCGGCCAGGACCTCTCACTGGCTAGTATAGCGAGAGCTATACTAGCGAGTGATGAGGCCTGGAAGGCCTTTGCTGCCTTTTGCGAGCACGTGATGGCGGCGAAGGAGGCGGCGGAGCGCGAGCGAGAGGCGGATCCTCTCGCCCCCGCGCTCCGAAGGGCAAGTTTCTTAGTTTGCTGACGTCGTTTGGTGACATACTGCACAAATATTGCAATCAAAGTTACAACCCAACCTCTATTCGGTTCCACCTTGATTACTCAGGGTTGCTAACACATTTCTATTACAATATAATAGTAAAAAAATAATTTAGCAATTATTATTTTCATACATCACAAAACAAGTCATGGGGCTGTTGGTAATCCATTACTTTATATACTAAAATAAATATATTACAAGCAGACACTGAACAAACACAAGTGTTCATCACACAAATGTTTATCCAGGGTGGGGATCGAACCCACGACCTTTGGCCCATAAAACAGAGTTACCACCAAAAACGCCATCCGGCCAATCAAGCACCCAGGCATGCATGCACCAATGTCATAAAAAAGGATCAAAGATGTCACCAGCTAACCCTAAAGCAGAAACTTGATTCTTTGAGCGCTTTGCAATGAAACACAAACACCAACATCCAATTTATTAAGACCCACACTTTTATTTGCGCAGAGAAAACATCTTACCGAGAATTCATCTCCGTAACCTCCCGTTTTGAAATAACTTTCGCAACTGAAAAGTACCAACTATTTTGTGCAACCAAAAAAGTAGAGACTCGGAGTTTTAAACTGGAGTGAGGTAGCTCAGTGAATAAGAATACGCTATCCAAGCACGCGCGCGTTCGAATCCGGGCACCTCCCAATTTTTAAACCTATGTGCGTATTTCTATAATTACTTAGCTCTCGGCGGTGAAATAACCTACACGTTTTTAGTAGTTTTTGAAACTTGTTTAACCATGATTCTGTTGGTCTGGTTTCGCTGTTAAAGGGTTGCAAAGGTCAGACAGCAGTCGCTTCATTGTAATTACCAGACTTCCCAAATCCTGAATCTAAGCGTTACTCGGGCTCCAAAGCAATAGATTTTTTTAATGTGATAGGTCGCAGTCAAGTAGACGGATCACCTGATGGTAAGCGATTGCTGCCGCCCATAGACACTTGCAGGAATAGTAGAGTCACAACTCTATAGTCCGAGCTTTGGGACGTTGAGAGAGAGAGAGAGACAGTTCCATTGGCTAGCAGTTGGCGACCAGAGCTTGTCACATTGATGTCCCATCGAAATATGAAAGTAAAGTATTAGTGAGCGGCGAGCGCACCTGTGTTTGCGCACACACTTGACTACTTTAAAGAATCTCGCGTACGTGGCTGATCATTCAAATTGGCCGCCAAGGCCAAATCAGTTGGAGTATATTCTATTAGCTTTTATTCATCTGCAATGGTTACACCGCAATTCACTATTCATAGTTTGCTAGTGCGAAGTGGAAGCAATCTGCTTAGAACAACACCGGGCTTATAACTTTCAAGTTGCTTTTGCTCCGCGCCGGTACATGCTTTCTTTAGGCTAAGTGTGGAAACTAAGTCCTAGCTAAACTTTGTAACTAATCTCGCTATAAAGCGTAAGATATCTTTTTAGGGTTCAGTGAAAGGCAGCAAAGAATAATTTTTTATCCATCTTGCAAAATTAAAAAAAAATACCGTATCAACATTGAAATGGCCCAAATTGATACAGGGTCTCACAGAAGACCGAAGCAGTGCCTGCGCTGCGTTTCACCGAGCGAGTGAATGTACCGGAGACCTAATCGGCGGAAAGGTTGGCCAAAACTTATGACTCCACTCTACGTTGCAGGCATCTATAGGCGACAGTAATCACTTAACATCAGGTGATCCATACGCTACCCACCTGTCACATAAAATAAAACACGATTACTGTGAACAAAACCAGTTTCATCCAATTAACACCAGCTTATTAACGGCCCGGCTGCGAGTACGCTTCGGATTTGCCAAAAGGCAAAATATTGGAGTGCCATACCATTACATAACCCCCGTTGGTCTAGTGGTTTAAGTTGTGTCCAGACAGTGATCTCAAGAAACTGGGCTAGATTCTTGGGTCGAGCAAAAAGTATGTTTCGAATTTTTGGGACTCGGGTTTGTGATCACCAATTCGCATTAGGCTAGCGTGGTGATTAAACCTAATCCCATCATAGTAGCGATGACTCGATTTCTATGATGGATGCCTTTACCCTATAGTGGGACAGTTTATAGGCTGATACTTTACTTTTTTTCCATTGCACAACACTATTCCCTTCTACTAGAACTAGTGTGTAAGCTTTTTATTTTCCCAGCAATAAACGCTCATCGTTCGCTGGTCCTTTATTTTTATTCCCCTAAGCTCATACGAGATGGTGATAAAAGAAAAATTTCCGTAAAAAGTTGAATTTTATGAGCGCACCGTACCGCCCACCGGGGGACAGGGCTTAGTGTGAAATAGTTTTTGTAAAGTGTCTTTCAGGGTTGTTTTTATATTTTTAGGGCTTTTAACAATGGGGTATGAAACGCTTGATATATTGGGTTCTGTGGATAAATTGCTCGTATTTAACGATTTGTGTTGGTTGTTGATTCTTTGATATGTTTTTTTTTATGTGGTGGCAGAAGAGAATACAAATCACCTGATGGTAACCGATTGCTGCCGCCCATAGGCATTCGCAACATAAGTGTAGTCAAAAGATTTTCCAATCTTTTTTTAACCAGCTATAGAGTCACAAGTGCGCTGACAATCTGTAACCATTTTCCCCCCAAATGGACATCTACCCTCACTCACTCGGCAAAATACGACGCAAGTGCTGCTTTACACCAGTCTTAATCTAAATACTGTAGATACGAGTAGATACGGCGCGAACGCGCTAACAGTAACACCACCAATGAACGTTCCATTTTGCAAAAAAGCGTTATTTGGAAATTTTAAAATGCATTGGTTTCCTACTATAGAGTAAAAAAAAAATGTAGCGACGGATTTTTTTGTTCGGTATTCAAAATAATTATTAAGTATAACCAAAGTATAACTGTAAATATCAATAAAAGCGCTGTTGGCATGACTTTTGAACATTGTCAATATAAATTGTGTAACTAGATTATTAATTGAAGCCAAAGCACTTAGTAGTACATTTTGAGTACTATTAACTTTTTAAAACATAATCTTAAGGTTATTAAATAAGACATTATTAAACATAACACCAATGCTCAAGAACACTATCGTTTTAGTATTTTATCGACTTAACCTAGTCTCTCTAAATTGCTTTAATTAACAACTATAAATCAGTCCTACTTTCAAAGAGTGATTAAATCTTTTTGAGGGAAAACTCAGCAAGATTTATTGAGTTGACTATCTTCCTGTGGTTAGAGAGGTTGAGATGCATTGTGGGAACAGAAGTGAGTTATGACAAAGGGAAATTATGACAGAAATAAGTCGTGACAAAGGAAAGTTGTGATAGAGGTGAAATTTGATGACAGGCGTGAGTTGTAACAAAGGTAAATTGTGACAGCGGTGAGTTGTGATAAAATTGAGTTGTGACCGAAGTAAATAGTGTATGTCATAGATCTGTTTTATAGGGGGTTTAGGTTTAAACCTTTTCCTTCTTCTGTGCCCCGAACGTCCCGATGGTCTAGTGGTTTAATACCAAGGCCGTGATCTCTGAGACCTGGGTTCGATTCCAGGTTCAAACAAAAAGGATGTTTCGAGTTTTTTGAATATAAATGTAGTTCGGGTTGTGATGACCAATTCTGATTGGGCAAGCGTGGTGATTAAGCCTAATTCCATCATAGAAGTGATGACTTGATTTTTATGCCGGAGGTCTTTGCCCTACAATGGGACAAAATACGTTGATACTTTACTTTCCATTTTTTCCATAATCTTCTTGAAATTCTACACTCTATCTTTCGTGAGACTGAAGAGTCTCATGCAAATGATTCCAGTTCCAGTTTAATCTAGGAAAGCTTATGGGCATGGGCAATATTTAAAACCATTACCTCTGTAAAATACTGTAATAAATACTAATCACACATCCCAAGCCCTCACTAACGACACCTCTCGAGGTCGCGACCTTTGAAAATCCAGCAAAGTAACATTTTGACGCAAACAAAAAACTTCCAAAGATCGTTTCTCATTTTAATATACAGTAATAGAGAAAAGTTGGAAAGCGTAAAAAGCGAGCGTAATTCCTTTTACGGCTAAAGCGGTTTACGAGCGGTGTCGGGAGCTGAGCGATATGCCAAAACCGGGTTTATTGGGTTATTGTAAGTTTAACATTGTCACGTTTCTTAAATGTATGCTTGTATTTGATAGAAATAGAAATACAAAAAAACTTAATTCTAGTTACTTAGGTTCAAAGACATAAATATAATCTACCGCACGTAGATTGTACGGATAGCGCATTATACATATTTTTTATGTGATAGGCGGCAGACGAGCAGACGGATCACCTGATGGTAAGCGATAACCGTCGCCCATAGATACCTGCAACTCCAGTAGAGTCACAAGAGAGTGCACTGCCAACCTTTTAACCCCCAATCCCCCAATTAGGCCTCCGATACCCTGACTCACTCGGCAAAATATAGTGCAGTCGCTGCTACACGCCGGTCTTCTGTGAGGCCGTGCTATCATTCCGGGCGAGCCGGCCCATTCATGCCAAAGCGCGGCTCTCCCACGATTAATGCATGAATAGTTAAGTATGTCACCTGATATATCCTATGTACGGTCATCAAAAAACACCTTATCATTCTATCACTAGGTAGTTACGTCATAAGTTAGTATTATGTCAAAGCAACATTTAGTCCGTACTCTTTGAAAACTCTTAGGAAGTAACTTTAACTTAAATTGTTAAAATTTACCATAAGAGGTCAATATAACATAGACAATAAAGTAAGAAGTCGTCCTGGAAGTCTGGATTTGGTAAATATTGCTTAAATAATTTTTATATCGAAAATATTCTTCTGATCCCTAGACACTTTTGATGTGTGTACTTACTGTGATAGTGTACTTACGTACTACCGTACTTGTGTACTAGCAATACATAGGCATAACAATATGCCTGATAGGGCCTAACAACCCTCCACAAGGGGTGAGCACTCAACCAGGCGCTCCACTTATAAACTAGTTGCATAAATTTTGCCGTGCGGTTACAACAACATTTGCCTCCAACAATATACAATTTTCAACTGCATATTAATGCCACAGCTTGGTGCACCGTTTTTGCAATCCCGACAGACTTTCTGATTAAAAAGTTCGAGAACTACGATGTTCCGTTTGGGGAATCGAATTTGCCGGAACCGTATCCGAATTGGAACAACAGGCAGTGCCAATAGAATAAAAATAACTTGTGCGGCAAAGTTCGACCCGCGGAGTGCCGACCCGAGCGCGGTCATAGAAATACGTAGTTAGAATCGCTCTTCAATTTATTTAAAATTTGTTAGAAAACTTCAACAGTACAGCTATAAGCTATAGATAATTCTGAAGCTCGTTATACGTCCTTCAGTGTAGTGCTTTTATATCGTCGCTAACATCAATATCCAAGAAATAATAGCAAAAAGCATCAGTAACAAAATAGGCAAACGGCTGGCGAAATTCTAAAACACTCCGGAGCAACAAGCGCTTGAGTCAGCTTAGTCACCAGCAGCGGCGACGACGAGCCCGCGCGAGTCCCTCCGACGAGCCCCGACACAGCTTCGCAGCGCATGCGCAGTGGATCGACGCAACTCGGTGAGCGGCCCGTCTATTTTACTATCCGTGTCTGCGCGTAGTCCGCTGTGACGTTACCGCCATTCATAAGCTTAAGAGGGCAAAGAGCGCTTAGCGCGCGCCTGTAGATAAGTAGTACGAGTACTTCTCCGTTGATTAGACGAAATTAACTATTACCAACCGATCAATATAATGGCTTCTATATCGAAACAAAAATCTTTAACAAAGACAACAGTAATTTGTTATAAATGCAAAGCAAGTGCTGATAAAAAAGATACTATTATATGTTCCAAATGCCAAAAGTGTTACGAGTTTGACTGTATAGGTCTCTCAGAAAAAATATATCGGTTGATGGATATTAGTAAAAGACAAAATTGGAAATGTCCACCCTGTTCACAGACACTAAAAAGAACTAATAACACTAATTTTGAGCAAAGTAAAGTTGTTACAAGGAAAATGGCGATTGCAAACCAACAAACTACCAAAGAGACTCTAGCGAGCACATTGAGCAGTGTTTCGAAATCTCCATCACCTAAACAAAGTCCAAATGCTGACCAAAACTCGCACATTCTAACTCGAGGGGATATTTCATCTTTGGATGACTCTTGCATAGCTTCGAAAATACTTTCAAAGAGTGTAGATCATACTCTCTTGAATAATAGTACGACGGAATACGAGTTACGAGAAGAACTAAACCAATTGAAAATCCGCTTGTTATCTACGGAATCTGAATTAGAAAATGTAATATTCGAAAACAATAGTCTTAAGCGCAATATAGTTAAGCTTGAGAAAGAAATGATATTACTAAAAACACTTTGTCAATCTCCCCACACTAAAGATGAAAATGTAAAACCGGAAAAAAGGCTGTCCTTACCACCATCATGTTGTAGTACGCCTATAAAACAAAGCACACACAAAACTACAATCAGCCACATAAAAAGTAAGGAGAAAAACACTCCAAATAGTTTACAGAAAAATCAAGCAGATGAATTAAGAGGTCAAAGCCCCTTTACTTGCCCTAACACAAAAGCGCCACAATCTAAGAGAAATAAAATATGTTTAATAAGCAGCAATAAGCGCAATAAAGTCCTATCTATCGCAAAGGCATCATTCTCAAACTACGATGTGTGTCACTATCTTAAGCCGGACTGTGATATTAGGAACTTAATTGAGGGCCTACAAGCTAAGGTGGAAAATTATAATGAAAATGACTACTGTATCATACTAATAGGCGACGAAGATTTTAAGCACACCAAAAATTATGTTGACTTAATCCTAACTCTTCGAGAAGCTCTGATAGCAATAAATTTTACAAATGTTATACTTTGCCTTCCTACTTTCAGATGTACAAATTATTCTACAATGTTTAACTTCAGAATAGAGACCTTCAATAACTTACTGTATTTGGATAATCATACACATAATTATGCTGAGATACTGGACTCCAATTTTAACTTAACCTACGACTATGATATGTTCAACAAACGTTTTGGAACACTAAATAACAAAGGATTGAAACAGATATTTGATGATATAACCCAGATTATTTATTCAGATAGTGACCATATCGACGTGGTATTGGAAAGTGAACAAATATCACACAATAGTCTGGGTAAGACTAAACAAAATACGGATTTTTTTCGTTTACAATAACGTAAGCATCCTACATCAGAATATAGCTGGACTTCTTAATAAATCCGATTTGTTGTCTATTCACATTGATCAGTTATCTGCTTGTCGTAAGGATATGGATGTCATCTGCATAACCGAACATTTTATGTTACTAGGGCATGAAAACCTATTACGAATACAAAATTACAAATTGGCTGCATGTTATTCTAGAGATACACAAAAACGTGGAGGAACATGTATATTAGTTAAAAATGACATCCAGTTCACAGAAATAGAGGACGTTAAAAAATTATCAATCAAGGGTACCTTTGAGTGTTGTGCTATAGAACTCTCAATGCACAATTTGGTTATTGTATGTTTATATAGACCTCCAATAGCTGCTAGTATTCATGTATTCTTTGAAAGGTTAGAAATGATAATGACCCAATTAATTAAAAATAAAAACAGAACTATTGTATTGTGTGGTGATTTCAACATTGATACACTTAAACATAATAACTTGACCATTGAATTTGAGTGTCTTCTCTTAAACTACAATCTCAAACTCGAAATTAAGCAACCGACTCGATTGATCAGTAATACATGCTTAGACAACTTTGCTCATAATTCCCGACACAAATGTAGCGCCGAAGTGATTGACTTGGCACTATCCGATCATACGGCACAAATCTTAAAAATACCCGTAAAAAGAATTTGCAAACTTAAATACTGGCGGAAACAAATACGTGATTTGTCAAATATAAATATTCAGACATTTAAAAAGTATTTAAAACAGTTGACATTCAATGACGTTTATACTACCACTGATCCGAACATAGCTTACGATAGATTTATGGAAATGTATTTACTTTTGTATGATCTTTGCCTGCCATATAAAATCATTACCATTAAACCAAATAAAAAGGTAAAATGGATATCTAAAGGTATTAAGTTGTGTAGCAAGAGGCAACGTGAATTACTATGGAAATACCGCCACTCCCGTTCTATAGAAAACAAATATGTATTCAAAAAATACACTCGAACGTTACGGAAAATTATCAAATGCACGCAAAAGGCGCAGAACAATCAATATATAAAAAATGCGCAAAACAAATCTAAGGCAACCTGGCATTTAATCAGTGGTCCCTCGCAGATGAAAGATCCAATTACAAAAATAAAAAAAGAAGGTAAAATCATTACCAGTCCCACGAAAATTGCAAATGCATTCAATGAACACTTCATTGAAGAAGTTGTAAATTCATCAAATTGTACCACAAAAAATATCCATATAAACCAATGTTCTCAATCCATGTTTATGCCCCCTGTTGTACCACAAGATGTAGCTAAGGCAATTAAGGGATTAAAAAATAGAAATAGTGTGGGCTATGACGGAGTTGCGACTAAAGTGGTAAAAGCAACAGTAGATATCATATGTAGTCATTTATGCCACATAATTAACTTATGTATTAGTAAAGGTCAGTACCCAAACAGTCTCAAAACAGTCATAGTCAAACCAATGTATAAAAAAGAAGATAAAGAGAAAATAGATAATTACAGGCCAGTGGCACTAATTCCAATTTTTTCTAAAGTGTTTGAAAAGATAATTTATGACGCGTTGTACTCTTATTTTACAAAATATGAAATTTTATGTGACGAACAAATGGGATTCAGAAAAAATAGAAATATTGACATGGCCATATTTAAACTTATTAATGTAGTAATGACAAACGTAGATAATAAAAATCCAATATGCGCAATATATACAGATATGACCAAGGCATTCGACTATGTAGACCATAGCATTCTACTAAAAAAGCTCGAAGCTTACGGAGTAAGAGGGAATGGCCTAAGTCTTTTAGGTTCGTATCTGAGTAACAGAGTGCAGTACATTGAGATACCCAGAATTGATCTTGATACGAAATTCGAACAAAGTTATTTATCTACACCAAAATATGTGAAATATGGGGTGCCGCAAGGCAGTGTATTAGGGCCCCTGTTATTTCTTATATATATTAATGACCTGCCCCAATCAGTCAAAGACCAAACGATGATCTTGTTTGCTGACGATAGTACTGCTTTGATAAAAAATGACGACAATATTGATTATGAGCAAAAAATTAACGTAACTTTAAATACAATTATAAACTGGCTTGACATAAACAATTTAAAAATTAACTTAAGTAAAACTAAAATTATGCACTTTTATCAAAAAATACTACCCAAAAAATGCAGTATTCAATATCTAGGACACCAAATACAGGACGTGACCGCAGCAAAATTCTTAGGTATTACTATTGATAGCCAACTAACATGGAAACCACATGCCGAACAAATTCAAAAAAAGCTAAATAGATCAGCATATGCACTTTTTCAGCTATCTAAGAAGCTCAAACTAGAGTCCCTCTTGATGGCATATCACGGTTTGGTAGCATCAATCTTAAGGTACGGAATTATCTTTTGGGGAAATTGTAGCGAGAGAGAAGATATATTTAGGTCTCAAAAGAAATGTCTGAGAGCTATGTGTAACATGGACTCGACGGATAGCTGTGTACCCTTGTTCAAATCACTAAAACTGCTAACAGTGCCATCATTATACATATTAGAAATTAGTACCTTTGTAAAAGCTAACCCACATTTATTTGTGAAATTGAAGGATTGTAGAACAAGGCCAATGAGATCACAATACCAAAATTTATTAAAAACGGGTGGTTTTAATACAGCCCTATTGAGAAAAGGAATTTTGGGCATGGGTCCAGTTATTTATAACAAAATTCCCAATCACATTAAAAGTTTAACATTAAGAGTATTCAGAAAAGAATTGAAATCATTATTGATCAACAAATGTTATTATTCAATTTCAGATTTTATAAATGACAACTTTAATTAACTTATTTTGTATTTAAATTATTATGACAGTATTTAATGTATTATTGATCTTGACATCTAATTTTATTACCCTTAATTTTATTTAATTTTAAATTTTTATTTGGAATAATGCAATTGTATTAATCTTGATGTTTTTTCATGTTATTGCCATGAATTGTATAAATTGACAGGTTAAATATGATATATTTGTACACCAAAACTGGTACGGCATGTTCGGACTTAACCTCTTACTCAACATCTGTTTTAATGTACATGTGTCTTAACAAATAAAGGATGATTTGATTTGATTTGATTTGATTTGATTTGAAAGTTGAGTTAAACGGGTGGCGTTTTTCTTTTGCGGATGGTGGCTAATTTTAAGCTGGGTCTGTGGAGAAAAGTTTATAAGAATCCGAGTAGAAGTTGACCTTATGTTTTGCGAAACCGTTCTTGGTTAAACATACATGGCATAACGTCGTAGGACCAAGACAGAAGTCACAATTGAAAACAAATTATTTTATGCCTTTTAAAAGGATTTTAGGTCTTACGATGTCAAGTCAATGCTCATCTGGTACTCATAATACAGGGGTTGCCCTAGTTTGA
This sequence comes from Cnaphalocrocis medinalis, assembly GCA_014851415.1. Lineage (NCBI taxonomy): Eukaryota > Metazoa > Arthropoda > Insecta > Lepidoptera > Crambidae > Cnaphalocrocis > Cnaphalocrocis medinalis. Next base: position 11,234,334 of record CM026288.1, read on the forward strand.
AACCGGGTTGATTGGTGTGATTGTCTGTCGCATTTATTTATTTTATTTTTATTTATTTAATGATCTAACCAAAATTATTAACGCGTGTAAACGTAAATGTAATTGTAATACAATTTCAGCCTATTTTTTCTGAAGTTTTCTCTCTCATATTAGCGAGTGATTTCCAGTTGCATCCAAATCTGTCACTTGGGAGCCCAGGGTACGCTTAGAACATGATTCAGCATTTGGCATTAGTACATTGAAGCGACTGCCGTCTGACATAAACATCCTTTTAACAGAGGAACCAGATCAAGTGCATCATGGTTACATATTTCAGAAACTATCCTGCTAGGAAACGTTTTGGATAGCCAAAACGTGCAGGTTTCCTCATGATGTTTTCCCTCAACGTCAAGGAATCATAAAGTCAAGTTAATGATAAAAATTTACATAGATTTTATAATTCCAAAAGTGTCTGCTTGGAATTAAACCATGACCAGGGGGTCGCATAAAAAACGCCTTCCATTCAGACACAATTCAGGGCAATAGAAGGTGATTTTTTATCGGAAACCAGAAATCATTTGTTTGCTCAAAACATGGTTACATATGAGGTGCCAAATACAATTAAATTAATTTAATCCATTAATTCTAAAATTCTCCCACAGTTTAGTAACAAATGATTCTCTTTGTCCGCAGTTATAGCAACGGCGCATAACATCACGTCTCTTGACGTCCCCCGGTATGGCGACCCGCATAAGGACGCAAACCTGGTTTGCCACTACGAGAACGGACAGGATGACCCACCTCTCCACTCCGTCAAGTGGTACCGGGGGAACCACGAGATCTTTAGGTTCACGCCGGAGCAACAGGTTAGTTTTTTTTTTTTGGTATAGCAATTCTTTGCAATTTATTCTTAAGTAAATATTGCACTTAAAAAACCCTCGGAGGGTTCAGGTGGGACTCGAACAACCTTCCACAGACCGGGCAGATGTGCTATCCACTTTACACCATCCGAACCCCTTACTAAACCGACGAATTTTGTAAGTGCTTAACTCGCCATGAGCTGACGATAGTCTCATCAATATTGTAGGTAGGTATACTATACAATATCCAGTGGAAACATTGTTGCAAATATTTGACCACTAGTTTTATACCTCTGTTTTGTGTGCAATAAAAAGCATATTCATTCATTTATTCATTCACTAGTTAAGATGAAACTGCTAGATGAAGTTTATGTTATTTACTTAAGGTTAGTTTGTTTTTGATTTATTTTGTGTGATAGGTGGCAGATGAGCAGATGGATCACTTGGTGCGATTGCCACCGCCATAGACTCTCATTCACAAAGCAAAACCCTGCGCAGGTGCTGTTTTACACCTTCTACGAGGCCGTGGTATCACTCCAGTCGATCCGGCCCATTGAACATCAAATAACAAATCTATCAGTTTAACAAAAACGAAAATACCCCACCCGAGATACCCCAACGCATCTGTTCCAACATCCCCGAGCCTTTTATAATGGTCCGTCTTGTTAGATCGAATCAACGGAACCATTTGATCCCAAAATGATTGATGGTAATGAAGCCCGAGCCATTATTGTTTGCTATCATTATGTGATGCCGTTTGTCTGGGTTTGCACTAAAATTGTAGATATCGAATGCATTGTGTGATTTGATTTTGGGGGCAGATAATTGTGACTGATGTTTTAGTGTATTCATATTTTATTTTACTTATGTATAAATATTATAAAAGTATTTTATTACATCATTGCACCACCACACGTCTTTTTCAAGTGTCCTTTACCCAACGGTTGTCTGGAAGAGATATCTTATAGTGATAAGGCCGCCTGTAGGGTGCATTACGTAAGAACAGGCGGTAAATTACAAATTAATAAGAAGCTAAATCTCTTCTAATTAGTTATAAGTGTATAGCTTTAATAATATGATATGTATGGTGCAAGAAATAAATAAATAAATACTTAATGGTTAGGCTGCCTGTCCACTGAAGTGGAGCGGGGCAGAGCGAAGTATAATCTGGCAATATATTGTCGTAAATCTCCACTCTACTAAATCGCTACCCGACAAACCAAATTCATCTATTGGTGGATTTGACTCCGTTCTGCCCTGCTCCGCTTTAGTGGACAGGCAACCTTTTAAGATTCCAATATTGGACGTAAATTTACCCTTAGAACGGATCAAAACTTTTGCACTTGGACTTCGAAATCCACATGAAAGATAGAAGTCCCAAATTGAGGTAATTAAAATTTAAATAAAATACGAGTAGGTACCTGGTACAAAAGGAAACTGAAAATTACTTCGTTAAAAATGAAATTACAAATTCCCTGAATAAACTGTTGCTATGTTTACTTTAAAGATTATGTTCCGCTTGGAGAAAATTAATAAATTGTAAATTATAATTTCATTCGCATGTAAGGGCAAACTCAACATCCTTAATTTCTCCCATGGAGTGTGTTTATTCGTACAAAAACGACATGAAGACAATGTTATTTCAATTAAAAACGAAGGTAATAAACTAACTCAATAGTAGCCTTAAGTGTTGCAACCGTTGCTATTAGACGCTACGAGAATGTACCTGTCTTGCTACGACCTGCTACGATTGTGTCACTTCTACCACCTGTTATGTGTTTCTACCTTGCTACGGCTGTGTAGCTGTCTAGCTTAGCTACGACGTGCTACGAATGTGTTCTTATAGTGCTACGACCTGTTACAAGTATGTAGCTGTATTTCTACGAACTACTACAAGTATGTAGTCTTGCCCACTTGCTAAGAGTGTACCTGTCCTGCGACAGCCTGCTACGCGTGTGTACCTGTCTTGTTATCTTCTGCTACGAACACATATTTTTATTATAAAACGATAAACGTTTCCTTGTCGTGATGCAATATTGTAAGAAATTATAACTAATTTGTATTTTTTTTTTTTATTTTGACACTGAACAAACACAAATGTTCATCGCAATGTTTGTCCAGCGTGGGAAGCGAAACCACGGCCTAGGGCGTATGAAGCAGGGTCTCTACCAAAAACAAATAGAAATAAAGTAGGAATGAATGTAGTGGGAGTGGGAATAGTAATTGAGAGCTTTGGAGGCCCAATGGACGGGAGATTGGGTTTTTTTTTATGGTATAGGTAGCAGACGAGCAGGCGGATCACCTGATGGCAATTGCCGCCGCTCATGGACACTTGCAACACCAGTGGAGTTACAAGTGGGTTAAAGATTGGTAGCGCACTTGCGATTCTACTGGTGTTGCAGGTGGCGGGTGCCATCGCTTACCATCAGGTGATTTGTCTGCTTGTCTGCCAACTACCACATAAATTAAATAAATTGTAGGAAACGCCATCGGTACTTGCACGGAGTTCTATCGTTTGCTTGACTCCCTACAGTAAAAAATATTTTTGAAATAGTTTGTATGGCAATGTGTGAAACATATTTCTCCCTTCCAGCCTCCTACAAGGACCTTCAACACGACTCTCGGGGAGGTCACTAAAGGCTTCTGCAACGCGCACAGCTGCGCCATCAGCGTTGTCCTCCCGAAGACCTACAACACGAGGCTGTCGTTCATGTGTGAGGTGTCCACTGAGGGACCGAGGTTCGCGGTGGTTAAGCAGACGAAGAACTTGACGGTGGCTGGTAAGATTTTTAATGTCATAGTCTCTACACTGAGCAAGTAAAAGCTGCCATCATTGGTCCACTCCACGAATGCACTAGAAAAACATCACTACGGGAGGACTGGCGATGGATTGTGAAGCAGGTCATAAACGCTGATGTGACGACCACGACCACTCTGCCAAGAGTGTGACGACACAGAAGAAGAGAGTCTCTACACTGATTCTGTGTGGAAGGGCCTGTGTCAAGTAGTGGTCGTCTATTGACTAAAATGATGATGAACCAATGATCTAGACAAGGTCATGGGAATTCCTTAAATGCGGGTGTAACAGGACTAATCAGATTAGATTAGTCTGTCTGTCTGTTCCTCTTTCACGCCAAAACTACTGTATACAGGTGGTCTAGACCCTGAAAAAGAACATAAGCTGCTTTTTATTGTGAAAAAGGGTTGTAAAGCGTTAAAAGGGGGGAAAATTATAAAATAATAAAAATGTAGACCCAAAAACACTATTCCACGGGAATGAAGTCGCGGGTAACTGCTAGTAGTTTAATAACTAAGTGCCATCGACACGAGAAGAAGTAACATTTTGTGCACTTATATCTATCTATCTTCACTCAAATTATTTTCAACAGTGACTCTAAAAGAAGACCCAGTAATAGTGGGCGTGCCGAGCACCGTGCAGTTTGGGGAGGATGTCCTCCTCAACTGTACTACCGGCCCAGCGATGCCGCCGGCTAACATAGTGTGGTACATCGATGGGAAGCAGGAGAGGGTAAGGTTTCTTCCTCCTCCTACTCTAGTCATATTTCTCATTACTGAAAGTCGTATGCTTTCTTCACGAGATGATCCTCGTCCAGTCTCTCGAGGTGGCCAAGCCACCGAAGACAATGCGAACTATATACGAAAAAAGGCTGACCAACCAGTATTATCTGTTGTATGTGATAGGTTGCAGACGGATTATCTGATGGTAAGTGATTGCCGTCGCCCATAGACAAACGCAACGCCAGTAGAGTCACAAGTGCGCTACCAAACTTTAACGCCATAAGGCCCAGACAGCAGACACAATGGAAAATCAAACGTTTTATGCCTTTTAAAAGGGTTTTGGTTCTTACGACGCTAAAACCCCATCAGAAGATGGGACCTCTGGCATTCTCACTTACTCGGCGAAACTCACAGGCACCGCTTCTTTTTTTATGAGATAGGTGGCAGACGAGCAGACAAATCACTTGATGGTAGATGATAACCGCCGCCTGTAGACACCTGCAAAACCAGTAGATTCACAACTGCACAGACAAAATTTTAAACCCCGTTCCTCCGGTTGGGCCTCCAGTACCCTCGCTCGCTCACTTGGCGAAATACAGTGAAGGCGCTGCTTTATTCCGGTCAAGCCGGCCCATTCATGCAGAAGCGTGTCTTTTCCACGGTGAAAACCATGAAAAGTAAAAACAAACTATTCTCCACAGATAGAACCGTGGATGATCAACAACACCCACGTGTCGGGGGCCGATGAGCACGGCCTCCGCAGCAGCTGGCGGTCTCTCCGCATCCACGTGACGACCCCCCGGGGGTCCGTGTCCGTGCGGTGCGACGCCACGCAGCCCACGTGGCCGCCGTACGTGCGGTCCACGAACGCTAGCCTGGTGCTTGCGAAGTCACCACACCCATTCATGTTTACTGCTTCAGGTTAGTTTTGATATAGAAAGAAACAAAATACACCTCAGCAGGCCTTCAGGGTGAGGATGACAGGCTCAATTGGTATTTAGTCTGTTCTTTTGTGCCTGTCAACCTCATAATTGGATCTCAAGGCCGCTTCCCATTAGGCAGAGTAAGGTCATTAAACACTTATACAGAGGCAGCTTCTACAGACAACCTCGACGTTGTCTATAGAAACATGAAGATGATGATGTAAGTCTTGTGGCTTACATCATCATCTTCTTGACCTATTCCCAGGTTAACTGATGTCGGCGCAGTATATTTTCTTCTTTCATTCATCCCTGTCATACGTTATCGTATCATCCACCCTCTTTCAGTCATGTCATGATTTTGGATCTGTCTTTTTTTTAATATGATTGGTGGCAGACTAGCAAACAACAGAGGAGTCACCAGTTTTAACCCCTTTTTCCCCGGTTCGGCCTGCTGTTACACGGCGGTCTTCTGTGAGGCTGTGATATCACTTGGGTTGAGCCGGCCCATTTATGCCCACGGTTACCTCTTTATGATAACTAAATTATTAAAAACAAATTGCGTACCTAACATGTGTTGTGATACTTTTCTTGCCGGGAAGCGTGTTAGTCCTACTACTATTATAAAGGCGAAAGTTTGTAAGGATGTATGGATGTATGGATGTTTGTTACTCTTTCACGTAAAAACTACTGAATGGATTTGAATGAAACTTTATCACAATATAGCTTATACATCAAAATAACACATAGGCTACAATTTATAAAAATATATTGTGTGGATTGTCCAAAATATGACGGTAAGTGTCAATAATTAACTCCACGCGTACGAAGTCGCGGGCGGCCGCTAGTTTAGTATAAATTTAATCACATCAAAAAAGATACATGCAGAAACAAGCAGTGGTATCTTAAACTCCACGAAGCGTACAATATTAATTTAACAGCTACATACCAGTTAACATACCACTGCATTATGGTAATAGCAACACATAGATTCAATACAATCAATCTTCACGGTTGATTGGTAGTTTGGGCAAGTAATTGCTCTATGTGAGTAGGCATAATTCATACAATGCCGTGAGATATTGAACATTCTGCAATGAAACACGGTGGATCGTGACTGGACCTCCAGTGCAAAATGTCTTAACTCCCGGGAGCTAATAAATATAAGGGATACATAAGCCCCTAAAATACACAGGATTGACAAATTCTAAATCCAAAATGACCGCTACTAAATAACATATTTAGATCATTTTGAAGGTTTTTAAACTAAGACAAAATGTAATCATACGTTTGAAAAGTTGGTGTTACAGAAAGATTAGTGACTTTAAAACTTCGAGTTTAAAAATGTGCAAAAAAGAAAGCGTAAAGTAAACTATAAATTTTGATTTTTTTGTTTCTAAAATATGCGTTTTGTTACAGGTTCGAGTCCAACCACGGCGGTGTCGGTTGCAATGCTAGCATCGTGTTTGTCGACAGTACATATATTTTCTAAATACAGTGCCTTGAGCGAGGTCTAACCGACTTGGAGCAGAGTAAGGTAGTGAATAGTTAGGTAATAATTGTCACCTTTGATGCTTGTACACCAAATTACTAAAACAATTTAATGTTAAAAAAAATTTTTTTTTTCTTTTCTGAAAACAGAAAAAGTCACACTATAATGTGCATCTATACACGTGCTTTAACAAACACGTGTGTATGTTTCATATGTGTTTGATAACGCACTTTTAAATGAAGAACAATAAGACGTAATCTATTATTTAAATATTTTATGGCTCGTCTTTGCCCCAAAGTTTTCCAACTTTAAATTATTGAATAACTATTCAATTATCGTAATGCCACTGCTGAAAATAAGATAAAAAAAGAAAAACATACTGCGCTGATCATGATAGTGAAATTGAATTGTTACACAAAGTAAAATAAATCAAAACTTTTTTTTTCATTAACGTCACGTTAACAATTGATTTTCCATTGTGTCTGCTGTCTGGGCTTTACGTTAACAAAGCAAGTTCTATTTGAAAAATTACTTGTTGCTTCTTTTACTAAGAAAAGAAACGAAATTATTTATTTAATTACTAATCAAACTAAAACGAAAAATAAAAGGAAAATAAATTAAACATTTAATTCCCCAATCTACTTAAGTGTTTCTCCAATTTTGCTAACATCTATAATACAAACAACTCATTTGCCTACTCTTCAGGAAACAAAAAAAGAAATATTCTCGGAACAAAGGGAAAATGGAAAAATACCATTAAGAATATTTCGTAGGAATGAGAAAAACACATTGAAAAAAAAAAAATATTTCGATATTTGTGATTGTCAACCCGTCACATGTTAGAACTAGAAACTATGAAGGAGAGTTCTATTTTTGACGCACTCAAATACGTCATCATCATCATCAATTCAGCCAAAAGACGTCCACTGCTGGACATAGGCCTCCCCTAATATTCACTACTCGGATCGGTCTTGTGTCGCTCTTATCCAAGAAACTTCCGCAAACTTCACTAGATTATTATCGGTCTACCTTGTTAATCACCTTTAATTTAAACTAAAGAAAAAAACATTAATAAGTAAATTTTTGATTGCTAAGTTATCAATGAGGGGTTTTGTAAATGCAAAATCCGATAGATGGCTTTACATTGACGTCAGGTCCAACAACGAGCGGATTGGTTACATTTTGTCGTATATGTCAAAATTATGAAGTTATGTTATGAAACAATGAGGCTTTTTCCAAAAAAAAAAAAAATGTTTCAAAACGCTTAGGCATGATATACTAGATGAAAGTCACAAAATTTTACTGTCAAATCAATGTGTATATTGTCTTTGACGTAGTCTTTGGTAGTAACGGAAATGACATTGGTAGAACTATTTTCACCTGCTAAGCGCCATCTTAGGCGCCATCTATGGAGATATTATTTTATTACCTTTTTATTTTTTTAAGAAAACGCGTCATTAATGTCGTCAAAGTCGGACCTGACGTCAACGTAACGCCATCTATAGGATTTTGCATTTGCAAAAACCCGTATTGTCAAAGAACATCTGACAACCCTAACATTCCATAAGTCGAGTCCAACATCGCCATACATTTTCCTACCAAATTTTATCCCGACGAATTTCTCCAGCGTAAACAAAAGATGAAGGTTGATTTATTACCTGAAGTCAGAACTAGGGTAATGCTATTCGTATATGTCTGTATCGATTCATAGCGGGTGTTGCGGTATGTCAGGTTTACAGTGGGAGCTAGCGTACTAGTCGGTCTGCCGAGTAGCACTGTTTTTTTACCGTGGGAGAGCCACGCTTCGGCATGAATGGGCCGGCTCGATCGGGGTGATACCACGGCCTCACAGAAGACCGGCGTGAAGCAGTGCCTGCGCTGTTTTGTCGAGTGAATGAGTGTACCGGTGGCCCAACAGGGGGGAAAGAGGGTTAAAGGTTGGCAGCGTACTTGTGACTCTACTGGTGTTACATGTGTTTATGGGCGGCGAATCACTTATCATCAGGTGATTCGTCTGCTCGTTTGCCACCTATCACATAACAAAACAAATGTATTGCCCTAAACTTTTGGAGAGACAAACAAACGACCTCAACCAAAGCACCTTTAAGGTTACTAAGAAATAAGTCTTATTTCAGCTTTTCATTTCCATTAGAATCCAAAACTATGGCTTTGAGGCCCGCGATAGGTACGCTTGAAACAAGATCCAAGATTTCAGGATTTTGCGCCTTGAAGGTCAAATATTATCGAATAGACTACAAATATCTCTATCATTTATTCACAATAAGTAATATCTTGCAATTTATTATTTCTTAATCCATAAGCTAAACTTTTGTGCAGTAATATCGATCTATCAAAGAGCCGATTGCTCAATTGCCTGACAAAATTAAAAGACCAATAAAGATTTATCTGGCGAATTAAAGTTGTATTACATCTTACTATTAATTGCATAAAATAGACTGACACTTATGAGACTGAAAAACCAGCCCTTACTCAAATTATTTTCAACAGTGACTCTAAAAGAAGACCCAGTGATAGTGGGCGTGCCGAGCACCGTGCAATTTGGGGAGGATGTCCTCCTCAACTGTACTACCGGCCCAGCGATGCCGCCGGCTAACATAGTGTGGTACATTGATGGGAAGCAGGAGAGGGTAAGATAATTTACACTACATCTCATCAGCTCAGCTAAAGATGTCAGACAACAGAAGAAACGGAAATATAATACTTAAATACATAAATTACACTCACTTACTCGGTAAGCGTAGTGTTGGACGCCCTGCGACAAGATGGGATGATGACATTCGAAGGCTGGCTGGTTTTTTTTTTTATTTTATTTTTTTGTGATAGGTAGCAGAAGAGCAGGCGGATCACCTGATGGTAAGCGCCGCTCATGGACACTGTATGCTGTATGTATGTGGGCTGGATGAGAGTGGCCGAAAATCGGGGAGCGGTGGCGTGCATTTAGGGGAGACCTATGTCCAGCAGTGGACGAGTGTGGGTTGCTGATACATTACACCCAGATACTGAACGAACACATTAAGTACACACGAATGTTCGTCCAGGGTGACGATTAAACTTTTGGCGTATGAGGCAGGGTCACTACCAATTGCGCCATCCGGACCAGATTTCTTACATAAGTCATTTAGAAAAGGTTCAGTACAAACTTCAACCTACTTCAGTATTTTCATTTTTATGTGATAAGATGCAGGTGAGCATACGGATCACCTGGTTATAAGCAATTGCCGACGCCCATAGACACCTGCAACACCAGTAGATTCACAAGTGCGCTACCGACATTTAATCTCCTCTTTATTCGCACTCAGTCGACGAAACTCTGCGCAGGCGCTGCTTCACGTCGGTCTTCTATGAAGCCGGTATGACTCCGGTCGAGCAGGCCCATTTAAGCGTGGCTCTTCCCACGTTAAAAACTATGAAAAGTAAAACCAAACTATTCTCCACAGATAGAACCGTGGATGATCAACAACACCCACGTGTCGGGGGCCGATGAGCACGGTCTCCGCAGCAGCTGGCGCTCGCTCCGCATCCACGTGACGACCCCCCGGGGGTCCGTGTCCGTGCGGTGCGACGCCACGCAGCCCACGTGGCCGCCGTACGTGCGGTCCACGAACGCTAGCCTGGTGCTTGCGAAGTCACCACACCCATTCATGTTTACTGCTTCAGGTTAGTTTTGATATAGAAAGAAAGAAAATACATCTCAGCAGGCCTTCAGGGTGAGGATGACAGGCTCAATTGGTATTTAGTCTGTTCTTTTGTGCCTGTCAACCTCATAATTGGATCTCATGGCCGCTTACCGTCAGGCGGAGTGAGGTCATCTTGATTGTGAACAATATAAAAAAAACTGTACTCTTCATAAAGAGGCAGCTTGTCTACAGATATTCCCAGGTTAACTGAAGTCGGCGCAGTATATTTTTTTCTTTCATTCATCCCTGTCATACGTTATCGTTCATCTCCCCTCTTTCAGTTGTCATGTCATGATGTGGAATCTTTTTTTTTTACTATGTTTGGTGGCAGACGAGCAGACGGATCACCTGATGGCCAGCGATTGCCGCGGCTCACAGCCGCAAAACTAGTGGAGTCACCAGATTTAACTGCCTTATCCCGTTAACACAGCGTGATCGCTGTTCGTGTAACACGTCACAAAATACATATTGACACAGAAGGCTGACTGCCCACTAAGAGCTAAAAATATGTTATGTACTCACGCATGCGCACTAACGGACAAAAACGCCTTTTCGACCACATTAATCCTAACTTATGACATAAGATTGTCAAACTGTCGAGGTCTATGGTCGAGGCCGCGCGCTTATGTACTCATGCCGGGCAACAACCCTAGCAACGAACGAACTCTTCTAAATTCAAAATCAGGTCAAAGTCTAACTTCTGTGTGTAATTATTTTGTGAACACGTCGCGTCTTCTTTGAGGCCGTGATCATTCCGGTCAAGCCGGCCCATTTATGCCCACGGTTACGTCTTTATAATAACTAAATTATTAAAAACAAATTGCGTACCTAACATGTGTTGTGACACTTTTCTTGCCGGGAAGCGTGTTAGTTTAGTATAGATTTAATTACATCAAAAAAGATACATGCAGAAACGAGCAGTGGTATCTTAAGCTCCACGAAGCGTACAATATTAATTTAACAGCTACATACCAGTTAACATACCACTGCATTATGGTAATAGTAACACATAGATTCAATACAATCAATCTTCACGGTTGATTGGTAGTTTGGGCAAGTAATTGCTCTATGTGAGTAGGCATAATTCATACGAATGCCGTGAGATATTGGACATTCTGCGGATGAAACACGGTAGATCGAGAATGTGCCTCCGGTACAAAATGACAAATGACAGTTTTTGTCTTAACTTCCGGGAGTTAATAAATATATTGGATACTTAAGCACAAAATAAATATGGACACAGAAGTCTTACTGCCCACTAAGAGCTAAAAATATGTCATGTACTCACGCATGCGCACTAACGGGCAAAAACGCCTTTTCGACCACATTAATCCTAACTTATGACATAAGATTGTCAAACTGTCGAGGTCTATGGTAGAGGCCGCGCGCTTATGTACTCATGCCGGGCAACAACCCTAGCATATGTCAACGAACTCTTCTAAATTCAAAATTATGGCTGAGTCTCCTTTCTGTGTCCTTTTATATTTTGTGACTTAAGCCCCTAAAATACACAGGATTGACAAATTCTAAATCCAAAATGACCGCTACTAAATAACATATTTAGATCATTTTGAAGGTTTTTAAACTAAGACAAAATGTAATCATACGTTTGAAAAGTTGGTGTTACAGAAAGATTAGTGACTTTAAAACTTCGAGGTTAAAAATGTGCAAAAAAACGCGCAAAATAAACATCAAATTTAGATTTTATTGTTTCTAAAATATTCGTTTTGTTACAGGTTCGAGTCCAACCATGGCGGTGTCGGTTGCAATGCTAGCATCGTGTTTGTCGACAGTACATATATTTTCTAAATACAGTGCCTTGAGCGAGGTCTAACCGACTTGGAGCAGAGTAAGGTAGTGCATAGTTAGGTAATAATTGTCACCTTTGATGCTTGTACACCAAATCACTTTAAAAAAAATATGTATAAAAATTTTTTTTTTCTGCACTTGAATTCACATTTAGTTATTTCATTTTCTGAAAACAGCAAAAGTCGCACTATATTGAAAATCTACACACGTGCCTTAACAAACACGTGTGTACGTTTCATATGTGTCGGATAACGCACTTTTAAATGAGGAACAATCAGACGTAATCTATTATTTAAATATTTTATGGCTCGTCTTTTTCCAAATTTAAATTATTTAAAAACTCTTCAATTATCGTAATGCCACTGCTGAAAATAAGATAAAAGAAAAACATACTGTGCTGATCATGATAAAGAAATCGAATTGTTACACAAAGTAAAATAAATCAAAACTTTTTTTTTCATTAACGTCACGTTAACAATTGATTTTCCATTGTGTCTGCTGTCTGGGCCTTACGTTAACAAAGCAAGTTCTATTTGAAAAATTACTTGTTGCTCTTTTACTAAGAAAAGAAACGAAATTATTTATTTAATTACTAATCAAACTAAAACGAAAAATAAAAGGAAAATAAATTAAACATTTAATTCCCCAATCTACTTAAGTGTTTCTCCAATTTTGCTAACATCTATAATACAAACAACTCATTTGCCTACTCTTTAGGAAACAAAAAAAGAAATATTCTCGGAACAAAGGGAAAATGGAAAATACCATTAAGAATATTTCGTAGGAATGAGAAAAACACATTGAAAAAAAAAATATTATTTCGATATTTGTGATTGTCAACCCGTCACATGTCAGAACTAGAAACTATGAAGGAGAGTCCTATTTTTGACGCACTCGAAAACGTCGTCATCATCATCAATTCAGCCAAAAAACGTCTACAGCTGGACAAAGGCCTCCCCCAATGTTCTCTACGCTAGTAAACTGTGCCGCCTTCATCCAAGGAACACCCGCAATCTTCACAAGATCATCGGTCCACCTTGTTAAACAACTTTAATTTTCACTAAAGAAAAAAACGTTGATAGTAAATTTTTTATTGCTAAGTCAATGAGGGGTTTCAAATGCAAAATCCGATAGATGGCTTTACATTGACGTCAGGTCCAACGAGTGGATTGGTTACATTTTGACGTATAATAAATATGTCAAAATTATGAAGTTATGTTATGAAACAGTGAGGCTTTTTCCAAAAAAAAATTGTTTCAAAACGCTTAGGCATGACATACTAGATGAAAGTCACAGAATTTTACTGTCAAATCAATGTGTCTTTGACGTAGTCTTTGGTAGTAAGCGCCATCTTAGGCGCCATCTATTGAGATATTATTTTATTACCTTTTTATTTTTTAAGAAAACGCCTCATTAATGTCGTCAGAGTCGGACCTGACGTCAACGTAACGCCATCTATAATATTTTGCATTTGCAAAAACCCGTATTGTCAAAGAACATCTGACAACCCTAACATTCCATAAGTCGAGTCCAACATCGCCATACATTTTCCTACCAAATTTTATCCCGACGAATTTCTCCAGCGTAAACAAAAGATGAAGGTTGATTTATTACCTGAAGTCAGAAGTAGGGTAATGCTATTCGTACATGTCTGTATCGATTCATAGCGGGTGTTGCAGTATGTCAGGTTTACAGTGTGAGCTAGCGTACAAGTCGGTCTGCCGAGTAGCACTGTTGGGCCGGCTCGATCGGAGTGATACCACGGCCTCACAGAAGACCGGCGTGAAGCAGTGCCTGCGCTGTTTCGTCGAGTGAGTGAGTGTACCGGTGGCCCAACAGGGGGGAAAGAGGGTTAATGGTTGGCAGCGCACTTGTGAATCTTACTGGTGTTGCAGGTGTTTATGGGCGGCGGCAATCACTTATCATCAGGTGATCCGTCTGCTCGTTTGCCACCTATCACATAACAAAACAAATGTATTGCCCTCAACTTTTGAAGAGACAATCAAACGACCTTAGCCAAAGCACCTTAAAGGTTACTTATTTCAGTGTGTCATTTCGAGTTGCGTCTAAAGCTATCCCTTTGGAACCCACGGTACGCTTGGACCAAGATCTAAGATTTAGGGATTTTGCGCCCTAAAGGTCAAAGATTATTATAATATTATCGAGTAAGCTTCAATATCTCGATCATTTATCCACAATAATATCTAGCAATTTATTATTTCTTAATCCATAAGCCCAACTAATGAATCCAATAAAATCTTTATCGCTGGTCCCAAAGAACTTTGAATTCCCCAAGATAAAAAGCATTTTATGCTTTTCCAGTCCGCTGCCGTTTATAACTGTTTCTCCCACCATTCATGTCTAAATGTTTGCCTACTTTTTATGTATTATGATGATAGATAAAAACAGATCGCTTATCAAAATCATAGTTTCTCTGAAATTGAGTTACGCAAATGTTAACTTAATTTATAGGAAATAAATCAAATTTTAGTTTGATGCACAAACGTTTTTTATTATAGTCCAAAAAGCTGTTTATGAAGTGGATAATGGTTACTCGTTTTGTTTTTTTTTATGTGATAGCTGGCAGACACAACCATTATCCTCTTTCCCCCAATCGGGTCTCCCGGTACCCACACTCACTCGGCGAAACACAGTGCAGGTGCTGCTTCACGCCAATATTTTGTGAGGCCGTGTTATCACTCTAATCGAGCCGGTCCATTCATGCCAAATCGTAGCTTTCTCATGAGAAAGCATGCTGTTAGGGTCACAGGCATAAGGCTGTAACGGTAGAAAACAAGCTATTAGAAACTACCTTTGGGTATTAGACAATCTAGCAAAGTAATCCTCGCATACTTCCAGAGTATCTGCTCATATATCATACCTATAATATGTGCTCCGGTAGACAAGACGTCACAGGTAAGGTATTGTATTGATTGTCAGATCCCCTAGTGTTTCTACTCTGTTATAAGTATAAATGATTAACCTTAAGATGGAGTTTCAGTTTTGAAAATGCAATGTAACATGCTTGGGAGCATATTGCAAGCTCACTTTTGAAGTTTAACCAGGGTGATGTCACCAATTCATCATTTTCTTTCAGATAGTGAGTTGTACATTTTGGCAAGTTAAGCAAATGAAACTAAGTCCTACTCAGTAACCGTCTCTTTGGACAAATTCTATTCCCTTTTCTAATATACACGGAAGCAGTTACTCATGATGCTGCTTTTAGTACAAAGAAATTCAAACGTCTTTTACTATCCTCAGTAAAAATCGAGATCAGGTTTTGTAGTGCGCAATCTGAACAATATGGGTTACAAAGTCTGCATCTTTACAGCTTGGTTGCAATAAAATGACACAAATGAAAACAGTTATGGTACCGATCAAGATAAGTAGGTAGCCATATTACTCGAACACGTTGCTAGAATACTTATTGGTTGATCTGTATGGTGAAACATCATCAAATTTTTATTTACTTATGACCATAGCAATATTGTCAGAGTTACCGACTTAGCCCACCGAATTAGCAAACTGAAGTGGCAGTGGGCTGGTCACATTAGCCGCAGAACTGACAACCGTTGGAGCCATAAAGTCCTTGAGTGGAGACCGCGACTCGGTAAACGTAGTGTTGGACGCCCTGCTACAAGATGGGATAACGACATTCGAAGGCTGGCTGGAGTGAGCTGGATGAGAGTGGCTGAAAATCGGGAGCGGTGGCGTGCATTGGGGGAGACCTATGTCCAGCAGTGGACGAGCGTGGGTTGCTGATGATGATAGCAATAAAACGTGGATGCTGACAACCGGCCATTTGAACTCTAAGTCACAAGATTAATAGAGAAGGATATGCTCAGAATCTTCCGTGATCGTATCAAAAATGATAAGATCCACAGGCAGGCAGAGGCGAGGCGAGGCAGGAGGCCAATTCTCGGTTTTCGCCTTCCATGTCGATTCGACTTCATGGAACGCATAGACCAATAGGAGAACAAGATAAAAAATGTCGACTGTAATCTGTGTTCTCCTATCGGTTGTGCGTTGTGGTGGTGCGACTTGACATAGAAGGCGAAAAACCGAGAATTGGCCTCCTGGGCATATTGCGAGGAGAACAGACGGCTGAAAGGTCCTTGAGTGGAGGCCGCGTACAGAAAGTCGCAGCCGTAGCAAGCTCCCACTTCCAAGGAAGGCTGACGTATTCAGTGGGAATTTTTTGGTTGCGGGCGGCACAAGATCGATCTGTGTGGGCTATATTATTGGGGATGGCTTTTGTCCAGCTGTGATTAAGATTGACTTCGAGTGTTAGTTACCCAACACTTACTCAAAACACAAAACTTTATTTAATTTTCTACTTATCTTACTTAATCATTCACACAGTTCAACTTATAGATGAGAGTAGAGCCATAAGATTTTTTTTTTTCTAACTTTGTTTAGAAATTAAAAACACTCAAAACTGTTAACAATTTCATATTGTCACCAAAGCACAAATTACAGAAGAAATCAATATTATTTTTCTCCATAAGGTCCACTCAGCTGCCAAACATACCTAGTTTACTATACATCGCCGTCAAAGAAAGCGATTTGCTTTGTCCTTTCCTTCTCGTCCCTCGGGAGTCCAGAGACGTATCTCACCCAATGCTCTTTGTTTGTGAATATAATATTTCCTGTATAGTATATTCTGGAACATTTGGGGCATTCAATATTGAAACGTCCTTGTGTATTTGCACACCAAAAATTTCTATAAAAGGAATTTTGATAACTGTTTTAGGCCCTTGCGCGTAATGCTGCATAGAAGAAACTTATACAAAGTGAATGCGGTAAAATTTCACAAAGACACCATTCGCAAAAGAGCGCTATTTTCAGAATTCAAAACCATTATTTACCATAGTTATCCCACAAATTTTGTGGCAATTCATAGATTTTTATGTTAAATGTTGTTATGCTCTTTTTGTTAATCTAAATTAATTTACATTTGCATGATTTACGTTACAGCAATCAAAGGTGACTTTAATAATAATGACAGAATTATTATATAAATAAATAGCAAGCACTGAATTTCGATGTTTTATGTCACGAAAAATTTGTAATTATATTTACATATGTTGAGTGGAGAGCTAAAGCTAAAGTATGGGACTTATTAATGAAAAGTGAACTAAAGTATATTATGTGCATAGCCTTATAAAGAAAACATATTAAAGATTAAATAAGCGGATGGTAATTTCTAGATTATATGCTCAAATTAATATTATTTTATTAATAAGCCTCATAACATCATAAACCAGTGTATTATAAAGTTTAAACAGGTAAGAATATCGTTGTTAATAAAATACATGTTACATAAATTATTGTAATAAGTTAAGTTAGTTCGTTTTGTTTGTGCAACGAATTTGACGTTTGTAAAATTTTCAATGTTTTCTTGTATTTGGTGATATTGACTTTGTGAAATTTATAGACGTTTATGAGCCACGTCTTACTAGTGTGATGGTAGCTAAGTGGAAAGCATAGAACCTTCCAGGTTGCGCGCTATAGCTTCAAATCCATAATAACCAAAGCGTTTGCGTAACTTTTTGAAGATTTTATCCGTGGGAAAGCCACGTTGCGGCATGAATGGGCCGGCTCTACCGGCTTGTGCTGTGTTTCGTCGAGTAAGTGAGGGTACCGGATCGGCAGCGCATTTGTGTCTCTACTGGTCTTGCAGGTGTTGTGTGTTAATGCCGGCGGCAATCGCTTACCATCAGGTGATCTTTCTGCTCGTCTGACATATTTTATAACATATAAAAAAGAGTAGGGTGGCAATCTTAGAATACTATATTTGGTAATACTATACCTAGATTTTAGCCTAAACTTGGTGTAACTTCTTGCAAATTATCGATTCAGCGATAATCAAATATCACACGAACTAATCTTATTAAAGTTGAATCGAGAATGGTATCCAAATTCGATTTAGTAATTTGCAAGTCAAGAAGCTAAGTCAAATTCAAGCTAAAATCTAGAATAGGTCGTTGCTATCTAAACAATATTTTAATAGCTGATTCTACAATCTTTGTCTCTGAATAAATCTGTGGTGACTGTTATACGGAGTATCTTGGAAATTTTACATACCTTTAAACACGTCTTCTAGCATTAATCTGAGCAACAGTCGTTCTTATACAATGAGTTTTCATTTATGTGATAGATGGCAGACGAGCAGACGGGTCACCGGATTAAGTAAGCGAGTAGAGCCACAAGTGCGCTACCAAACTTCAACCCGATTCCCCTTCAATTTGGCTGCCGGTACCCGAACTCACTCGACGAACGCTGCTTCACTTTAGTCTACTGCCGAAAGGTTCTGTGAGACCATGGTATCACTCTGGCCTAGCTAGCTCATTAATTCCGAAACGGCTCTTCCACGGTTAAATAAGTGACTCGATTCATTTATATTTAACTCTTTTAATTTAACTCATGATTTTGGAAACGAAAGTTCATTTGTTATTGCAAAATCAATATCACCACAAAAATCAAATCTCGAATTCCTATTAACACTTAAATCACGCAATGTATATTTTTGTATCATTTTCACGTAGTCGTAATACATAATGATCATTTGTATATTGGCCATTCTGCCGCGTTATATCTAAAAGGCCGTTAACTGCATGTTTGATTTTGAGTTTTCAACCTTGTTAATATTATTTATCTAGATTCAAACTTCTACATCAAACAAATGCAGTTTACGGCCTTTTAGATACGAGTATAACTTAGCAGCATTGTTTTCTATGTTTCAAATACGTTTCATCGTGCTAGCGTAATCTCTTAAAGTATAAATCACTCAGACAGCCCTTGCATTTGTAACTAGGAGATTTACATCTTTATTTATAAGCACGGAGATGGAATTACTAACAAGGGATAGTAATGAATAGTAACTAGTTATTACTAGTTACAGTTATGGAAAAATGCGGCAAAACATCGGAAAAACACTAACTGGTAGGACTTAGGTGTGATAAGAGCTCATGTGTTTTCAAGGCATCGAATGATGACGCTTTACGCCTATTGATAATTTCTACTCGCATTATGGTACAATGGATTGCTCAACTTTAATCAATTAATTTTATTTACCAGACAAATGGTATCCGTTGTTCATTTATATCTTTCAGACCTATCGATCAAAGTCGGCATATTGAACAATGTCGATCGAAATCGATCAATGCCAACCTATCGATCAAATACGATCTAAAGAATTAGTCGATTGGTTAGTCCAACAGTATTTGGTATTCAATCAATAAAAGCACCATACCAGTATTACCAGTCAAATAACTTCGATCAAATTGTTCGATGGTATCGATCAGCAAACGTTTGATTGAATTAACAGCGAACTAAAATAATATTTTGCAAAAAAATGTTATAACAAATATAAAATATAAAGCCCTCTCAATATTAAGCCCTAAGTGACTCCTACGGCGTCAAAATAACTTAGATCAATTTAAAACGCGATAAGCGAAACCACTGAAAATATTTTTCAACTTATGTATTGCGAAAATCTAAACACAAATCTTATGCTGACATCAAACGTATTTCTGTAATGTTCCCATTATAATTACCATGTTATTTTCCAAGAAACATTTGTTCCCGAAAACAGCCAGTAACCGTAGAACACGAGCCATTCCCCATTTTGTCTCTGATTCTCAGAATCAACTGCTTGCTTACTAATATTTCACAAAGGCAGGGCCGTAGTTGGGATTTTGGATGGTAAATTATGCATGCTTTTACTAGAAACTGCGCTGTGAAATACTATTACTCTTAAGGTGAGTGAGGCCCCATTGGATAGCATAGGTTTTATGTTTAGGATAGCAGTCGCTTCATTTTAATGGGGGTGTGTGAAAATTCCGCTAGATGGTGTACTGTTAGACTGAAGTCCACTAGGCCATCTAGGGATTTTTTTACACGTGATTGGTGGGACTCTGCTAATGGGGGCTCCATTAGCAGAGTCCCCAAATGTGCGTAGTGTGTGCGTAGACACAAGAAAAGTGCAGTATCTACTCCCTTATCTTATTTTTTTATGACACACTGGTTTGACTCGATCGCAATCCTAGGCGCGGGGGTACAATACCGCCATATTACGACTTCTGGCGGCTTGGAGGCAACTCGTCCAAGAATTTCTGCTAGTCACTTACTGTTCTAGCCTAATTTCACCAATATTTTTTTGTTTTATAGTTTAGTAACCAGCACGGAACAGAAACCAGCATAAAAACTTGAAATTCTGGTACGGGTTTTTTTTGGCACGAGTTACCACTAACCCCTTCGGGCTGACACTGAGAATTTCTTAAAAGAAAAACTCGGATAGGTATATATGTCGCAGGGAAATGATAAAACCAGGGATTTGATCAAATCCCTAGATTGGCTCAGTGAAATGACATAAAACATGTTAGGGTATGGTTAGGTGTTTAGGGTAGAGGTTAGGTTAAGGTTATTTTTTATGAAAAAAATCCTTAATTTTTTTAAGGGATTTGATCAAATCCCTGGTTTTTTCATTTCCCTGCAACATATACATTTTGATCCGACCGCAACTCAGGGACTACATCTAATAGAAATAAATACATGGTAACATTTAAGTGCGACTCTGGAGAAACGTACGTTTAGTTCTTAGAAGAAATCATGATTACGACAATCGTTTGTAGCTACAATAAATACAAGAACAACGCTTCAGTGGATCGTTCAAGTAAACGGAAATATTGGATGGAAAATAGAACCGATTGCTAGCGTGGGAACCGTCACTCGCTTTTATCCTTGTGTTTATACGCGTGGGTTCGATTTCCGCACCAGTACCTACAAATGTTTGTTGATGAAACCGATATATGTATTGGTCTGGGTGTTTGTGGTTAATTAGTTGTTTTTGGTTTCCATAGCACAATGGAACCTCAGTTTGGTATCTGGACAATGTATAATGATCTTTTCTCGATTTCAAAATCACAGTGTAAAGTATAAAGTTTATGCATTGAGTAAATAAATAAAGTCCTTTAAGGGGCTACACGAATGAAACTAGCGCCGCCAACCTATTTACACTGATTGTGGCGAAAATACGATATTTATTAAGAAAGCAAAACATTACAGACTTAGATAAAAGTAAATAGAATTTTTCAAGATGCAATACAATATATAAAACACGCGACAAGTAACAATAAAGTTCATTATTGCTAAAAACGGCCACTTTTAGCAATAATGAACTTTATTGTTACTTGTCACGTGTAAAAAATATTGTTGTGCATCTCGAAAAATTCGATTTACTTAGATCTAAGTCTGTAATGTTTTATTTTCTTCAAAAATATCATATTTTCGCCACAATCAGTGTAAATAGGTTGGCGGCGCTAGTTTCATTCGTATAGCCCCTTAAGGATACGCCACGTACACAGGCTATATTATAGTGCGCAAATGTGCGCGCAAACACAGATGCACTCTCTATTCCCGGTAATAGCGGCACTCACTTACCATCATGTGCTGGTCTTTAAAGGAGTACGCACTTTTTTTTTTGTTCACGCAGAGGGAATGCCTTATGCACACCCGGCTGCTGGGAGACGAACAGGTAGTATGCGGCTCTCCCCTGGATTGGGCCTCTGTTAATCAGAGGCCGTTGAGCGGACAGGTACGGTTTGCCGGTCTTTGCCGCATCCAACTGGCTGTAGGACGCAGCGCTGACCAGCGACTAAACACCCCCACAAAAGATGTGGGAGGTGGCGCCCGGAGGCGCCCCACTCGGTGGGGCCCACGTCAAGGTGCGCCCAAGGTGGAAGAAATCCTCACAGGGCGCCGGACAGGGCCCCGGCCCAGGCAGAGCTGTGCCTAAAATGTGCAGCTGTCAGCCGTCGAGTAGCAATATGGCAATTAAAAGGAGTACACTCTTCTCTTGACATGCCGTGACTCCATCCGGATGCGAACCATGACACCCCATATGGAAAAAAAAGAAAACATCTTTCATTGTCTCTTAAAAACATACGTTGTACAAAATCATTAAAAAGGAAAACAACAACTTCTTGACAACGTATGTAATTGTAATACATTTATAAGAGTTACGAGACAAAGAGATGAAGTTCAGTTGATATTGCCTCGAGCGTACACGCACTCCCAGTCAGCGCTGGTTTTCACTTTATCCCGGCTCTCTAAGGTGGAATTTGGAAGCTTATATTTTAAGCTGGAAGATGGTTCTTATCCATTAAGCGGGTAGCTTAACTAGTACTCATGTTTTTGTTCATTATTGTAACATATTAGTGGACATCTAATAACATAACCTACATCCTTAAGCCAAAGCTTGTTATCGTCTTGTTACTAAGACCCAAACAAGAAAAGGAAGCAAATCCATAATATCAAGGAAAACTACTAAACAGTTTCCGTAGTAACATAACATTATGTTATTATATCCTCAGTATCCTCACACTTTCTTATACAGGGTGTATCTGTAAATTTTTATATCCCACGTTTTCTACCAATCATCTGAATAACATTTGTTCTATGACTTAAAAAAAAAATCATCTTTCCATACAAAGTCGGTCACGTGACTTGGTCATTATTTATGGGGAGTCGAAAATTTTTTCGAAGAATTTAGAAAAGTTGTTGAACAGATGTTGTTTAGAATGGTTGATAGAACACGTGGATAAAGGGATGTAAATGTTTACAGATACACCCTGTATTAAGTAGGTATTGAGCCATGGTACAGTCAGTTATACATCAGGTAACCACAACCTGTCAAATTTCCTCTATTGATATTCGACCTAATATGTAAGAGAGTGAGACAAGAGTCGGTTGAGGAAATTTGACAGTTTTGTATACTTTTATGTAGGTATGGTTGTACGCTCGGTAGAAGATCGTGCGTCATATATTTTTATATGTGATAGGTGGAAGACGAGCAGTCAAATCACCTGATGGTAAGCGATTGCCGCCGCCCATAGACAGCTGCAACACCAGCAGAAAAGTGCACCGCCAACCTTTAACCCCCGTTCCCCCCGATTGGGGCTCCAGTACCCTCACTCACTCGACAATACGTAATTACAATATTATTTTGTAAATTGTGAAAAACTTTTCATAATATTGTAATTACCATATGGATAGCGTTGTGGGCTGCATTTTGTTAAATCTTGATCTTCTAAGCGCGTCTAGACCTCATCATCACTTGTCATCAGGTGCGATTGTGGTCAAGCATTGGCCTATACAAAATAAAAAATAGAACGGATTTTACGTAAAATCCTAGTTTTAAATGCAAGGGTTGTTAATTTTCCTAAGTCACTTCTGTCGTGCCAAATTCTACAATATAAACTTACTTATGGTGTAAATTGTATATACTTATGCGAATTAGGTAGTCGAAACGTCTAAATTAACTATGAAACTCTAAAACCTAAATATTCTTTTTATTTTCCGGTAATAGGGAGATATATTTTTTGTTACCTATGTAAATTTGTGTCTATTTAAATTCATCAAATGCAATTTACCTGTAATTAAAAAGTGTTTTTATTTTATATGAAAGCCAATCTGGAACCTCAAAAATATCGCAAAAGATAATTCGAACTAGGTGACTCATATAACAAAACTGTCCTGTAATAGATGATACCTGTCGCAGCCAGTAAAAGACGCATATCGCCTGCGATAAGGTCGTAAGTATATAAAGATACGGCAATGTATTCAGAGGGCTTAACCCTTAATAAGCAATGGGAAAATAGTTGCCACCTAATTAAAAACCTTAAATTTTAAAACATAAGAGTGAAAATGAATGAAATTTTTCATTGACTTAAAAAGTTAACGAAATGGAGTTCTAATTCTACACCAAGTGCTGTATGTACGTTTTTTTTCTTTGAATGTGACAGGTATTTTCTCAATTGTTCCGAGACGGTTTCGTTATAAGCCACAAAATTCGTTATAGATCTTAATTCGGTTATTGCTGACGCACTAGACCAATATTTAATCAAATCCAAGTAATTGAATTGAAGAGCTTTTGGCAAAATGTTATAAACCGGTACGTTCCCTTCCACGGATTCGACATTCTTGGAAGAATTAATTAATCACACTGGATGTTAAAAATTATTAAAGTACGTAATAATAGTTCAGCGGCTACTCTGTAGCACTACCATGAGTTTAAAATACTATCCTCGCTATCGAAAACTATCGCTTTGTCTCTTTCATTGTGATGCATTTGAAAGAGACTGAGCAATAGTTTAAGTTATGTCAGTTTTGGATGTCAACTCATGGTAGCGCTACTGGACCGTGAATCACGAATTTGGATTAGACTTACCGAAAGCAGGGCAAAAGGTTCACCGACTTCAAAACAGTTATTTAATATTTAAAGAACTGATTGCATAATCGATTTGTAGGTTATGTTCCTAAATTTTCGCGTTGCATTATATATGTACAAGCACTTGCATCGCGTTTACTCCCGTTTATATCCATGCACAATAATAATGACACATAGGTACTGCCAAGTTTTGTTAATGTGCTGTTATACTACAGGTGGAAAACTCATGAGGGACATAATTAATTGGCTGAAAATGTAATCAAAGTTGAAAATGATTTTGTCGTTTTTTACGTTAAAAGACATCAGTACGCGTACGAATTAAGTCGGTTTACGTCGTAAAAAGGCTTCCGGCACCCTTTATACTGCAAAACGTTCTACACCACGTTAATATATAAAACGTCAGTTTAATTTTATATGAGACGCCTTATTAGACGAAATTGCTCCTCGACTTTTCGGACGTAAAAATTAGACCACCCCCCAAGGGATGGCAAACCTTTTAAGCATTCGTGCCAAATTGTTTGAAACATAATTTCGTATTATTTTTTGTGAGTATAATGTGCCAACGGTTAATTTTTAACGTGCTTCGCAAACATTTTCCGCTTAATCCGAAGTGACGTGAAAAATCACAGGTTGACAAAAAAGGTTTAGTCCATCGGTGTAAGGTTTGATTTCTAATGTCAAATTTGGTTTAAATTTCAGTACAATAATGATTATAACATTGCACCAACAAATGGGCAAGCCCTTAGCCCTGTAAGATAATACAAGCTAACAATAATGCTTCTATCCTCTATTTCATCTGATATGCCATTAATTTATCAAATAACCAAACTTAAGTCCAATCATGTAAATCCGGCTATTATAGATAGATATCGGATATCTCTCTGATAGGTCATTTAAATTGAATTATGTACGGTGTTGGTATTTTTAAACTGGCATTTGTACCATCATACACCAATTGCGATATTGCGTCGTACTTATATAAACTTAGGGTCTAATATCAAGAAAAATATTGACCATCCCATATAAATGACAACAATCAGCTGATGTTTTTAGATTAGACCCTAAGTTTCCTGCGGGAAAATGTCTATTTTCATCAGTATAATGTCCTCGATGGTTAAAAAATACAGTTTTAACAATGGATTTGAGCATTCAGCTCCACTATTATTACCTTTTTCGACACCACAGCGTAATTCCAAAATCGATCCCTGGATTACATTGAGTTTACCAAAGGCTAATCCATCACTGGATTTGCGTAATGGCTTACCGTGGATTTTGCGGACATATTTTGAGTGAAAGGTCAGAATTCTCATAAATTTTCAGTTGTACTTGAATTATTTAACGAGTTGATTTTGTAGACGAGTTTTGGTTAAAAGGTTTGTTATTTCTGCAAGTTTGGAAAATGATTGGACCATGGGCAAAATCTACATAACTCAATATTTTTTTAATTCAACTCTAGAAATTATTGTTATATTTACCCACTTTTGATATTTGAGATTTTTTGTTAATGTTTAAAAATGAAGGCTCGTGAATTTTGTCTTTTCTATTTAGTAATGGTAAGCTAATTTGAAATACAGTTGATATATTTTGTTCGTGGTCCTTTTTGAGTAAAAATTGGAATGAATAACTGGAAATCATAAGTAATTACCACCAGTAATTTTCTTTATTGATTTGATATTTTTGTATTGCAGAACTAAAGTCAAGCCATGTTATCGTAAGCATTGTAATTTTAACATGTAAACTTGATGTACCAGTAGGTAGGCATTTCATATATTTTAGTGTTAATGAGGTCACTGATATCTTGCACGTTTATCAAATGACCCGCTTATACGTTTGTTTACTTTAAAAAACTGCGGCACTTATTTTGCTACATACCTACCTATTTTAGAACGAAATAATTCATGTGACCTAATTTATTTGAATTGTATTGTTTTTAAACAAACAAAATAAACACGAAAATGAGTATTGCTAGCCAGTGTCAACTTACTGCCTAATAACATTTTAAATTTAGAGCTGTTTGTACAATACTGCATCATGTTTTGTTTATCTACTCAACTATCACAAATGAACCTATCCGAATAATTCAAAATGAGCTCTTTGTGTTGAAAACAAGGTTGAAAATTTGACAGATTTGAATACTAAGTCGCATCTACAGGGTTGTTCTGTAAACTCAGGCTACATGTTAGCAGTAGGTGCTACTTATTATATTTGTGGTAGATTGAGGCGACTAAGGGCTCTTTCAAACTAGCGTTTTATACGTAGACGCGCATTTTGACAGATGTACTGTCAGCCACTCATTAGGATACCACAGGTCAAATTCCTTTTATGATATTCAGTCGAATGTATATGACAGTAAGATGAGAGCTGATTGGTTAAATTTGACAGTTTTGTATAATTTGATGTTTGGCTGTACGTACAAGCGTCGACGCAATTTAAGCTCGTATCGTGAACAGAAAAACGTTGCTATGGTAACGTCATGGCAATTAGATATTTCTCGATTCACGTGACATGCTGAAATACGATAGCATGCTCTCATGAAAAGGAGTGAACTTTCAATTATATTTGACCTGTTTCTTTCAAAAGGATGTTCAGTGCTATCAGTGATATTTATTGGCTTGTCCCTTTCAGAATTACCCTGTATTTATTAATTTTATTAACCTGTATAAATATAAAAAACTACCGTTTTATAAGTTATAAATAAATGCTTGTATATATTGATTGTAAATACTTAAAATGTCTCCCTATTTACCATTTAAGATTCTTCTGTGTCTATCTTTGATTTCGACGGTCGTCCACGTTTTAAAAATGGTCAATTTCGAGCACTATCAAATTGTTCTGTGATACGTGTATTTGTTAGTTTATATTGCATTATATAAATTATATGTAATATAAGATTGTCATTGGGTGTCACATTCTTAAAGGCGATAATAAACGTATTTAATGAATTTTTTGTTTTATTATATGTAACACTAACTGCCGCGCTCAGAGATGTAAATTAAACATTAATTGTCACTTAACGTCGTTCGGCCCAGACACAGACATAATAGAAAATGAATTGCTTTTTTTTAAAGGTTTTGGTGTCTTACGACGTTGAGTAAAAATATCGACCTTTATTTTAATAGACAGTTAGACTATGTATCCATAAATAAGATATTGAGCATTAAGATTAAAGGACGTCTCACGTCTCTGATTGCGGTAGTCAGAGTTACTATTCTAAGTGGCACGATAGCAGCCATAAAAAAGAAAAATTGACGATGACTTTAGTTCTCTGATCGCATATAAAGTATCAGCCTATATACTGTCCCACTTCAGAGCAAAGGCCTCCATTATAGAAATCAAGTCATCACTACAGCTATGATGTGAGGTTTAATCACCACGCTTGCTTAATGCGGATTGGTCATCACAAACCCGAGCTATGTTCGGAAAATACGAAACATACTTTTGCTCGACCCGGGTTTCGAACCCGGGATCCCGAGATCACGGCCCGGTACTTAAACCACTAGACCAACGGGGCGTTATATTTCGATCGCATATATTTCAACAAAATTGAAATAAATGTATCATCCCATTTAAAACAGGCAAGCTCTTTTGTTTATAGCCTCGGACGCCAAAAGTGTATGCACTGTAACAAATGGTATCTTAGCATTGCAAATTAACCGACTTCTGGATTGTAATGGGTGGGGACTTCGCCCTATAAATTCTATGGACTAAACAAAATGAACTGAGTAAGTATATAAATTAAAACGGACGTTGGCTGGAGGGTCCGCACAATTGCTGGAATTGAGAAGATTGTGGATACACCAAACATGATCGGTGAGATCAAAGCTCGCCATGTTCGCTGGATTGGCAAAGAGGTTAACTGTGGGAGAGTCACGCTTCAGTATGAATGAGTCGACTTGACCGGAGTGAGTAAGCGATTGCCGTCACCCATAAACCCCAAAAATAATAGTGGTTCAAAACAATGGTGGTAGTCAAGTTCACTGCCTACCTTTTAACCCACTTTCTCCCCGATTGGGCCTCCGGTACACACGTCATTTTCTTGGCGAAACACGGTGTAAGTAGGGACTGTGCCTGTACTTGTGCATGCCACTCTTACGTGTGGCCGGTCTCCCAGCCGGTATCACTCCGGTCAAGCCGGCCCATTAATGCGGTGTAACTTTATCCACATCAAAACGTACGTGAAACCGATCAAAACATGTTAAAACCATTTTTGACTTGAAGGCGGATGAACTCGCGAGCAAAAGCTATGAGTAGATTTTATTTATAAAATTTTCCGCTCTTGCATTTTTCAGTCACTCTTATAATATACCACCCCACAAAAAAGTCCAATTATAAAGTCACAATTAAAATTTTTAACAAAAGGCTTGTGCTTTTTCGAATCAACTAACTTATTCGAGGGGTGAAAGGCTATTTGTTTTAAGCGACACTTTGGGCGATATTGAGTTATATACATATTCGGAATCAGCGAATTTTTCTGCGTCGATTGATCTGGGTTTTATAATTAATAGACAAATTTTTTGGCGCTTCAAACAATGAAAATTTTGGCCTCATTTTAGAACATTGATGTATGAAACGCCAAAAATCAGTATCATTTTTAGAGACCCTGGATATGAACCATACACATACGCGATTAATATCCGCTTGAACATGTTTTGCAATCACAATTATAGTACTCTATGGCGGTAAAGCGTTTTTCCTTTAGCTACTTTTTGGTAAAACTGTCACTTAAAACATTTTGCTTTACGCAAAAAATCATCTTGTCTGTCGCTTAAAACATTATGCTTTATTCAAAAAAACATGTGACAAGGCGTTTCAACCGTTTTGTTTTTTATCCACTTTCATCATACCATGTCGTTTAATTCATTATCGTCCTTATCAAAATTTTACTAGCATGTCGTTTCAGAATTTTATCCGCATTCTTGAAGTTAATTAAGTGTCGGTCAAACATACCCCATATTTAAGCTGTGTTATTTGAAACATTTATCAATACTCAAAATTGTGATATCTATGTCCATTCAGACATTGAAATATTATTATGTTACAATTTAGCCACGACGGATCAAACCATTGTTGTTCGCCGCCGACGTCTTTCCCCACCACTTGCGTCGAGTGCTTAAAAGTCTGTCGCGAACCGTGATAACGAATGTATGTGTGCGCAGTGCTGAAGGCTGATTTTTAACTCACCCCTCTCATCCGTGCAGGGGGGAGTTTAAAGTCAGAGTATGTGGCTGCCTCATGGGACGACCTGGTCGTGGTGGGAGTGTACTTCTCCCCCAGCCGGTCAGTCGCCGATTTTGAAGCATTCTTGAGTGTTCTGGGAGTGGCTTTGGGCCGCTCAGTACATCACGCTCAGTAATTCTCGCCGGGGACCTCAACGCGAAATCCTTCGCATGGGGAAACCTGAACACAGATCAGTGGGGTCGAGTCCTGCAGGAATGGACGGTGGCGAGTGGCCTCACCCTCCTAAATAGCGGCTTGACCCATACGTGCGTGCAGCGGAACGGCGGATCGGTGGTGGACATCACTTTTGCCACCCCGTCCATAGCCGCGCGCACCGCTGACTGGCGGGTGGACGACTTCGAGTCGCTGTCCGACCACCGATACATAAGAATTGTGGCCGGCAGGGCGCTGGGGCTACAGGGGCCGGCAAGACGGCCTTCTTTTTTCCCGCGCTGGGCGCTGTCCAAAGTGCACAAGGTGAAGGCCAATGGCTCCTGGACGAGGTGGGGAAGCCGGAAAGAATTGTAGCTTCCCGCCTCACCGCGCATCTAGAGGACGTGGGCTCAAACCTCTAAGGCTCAGTATGGATTCATGGCGGGCCAGTCTACGGTTGACGCCCTGAAACATTTGAAAAGAGAGAGACGGAGGAGGCCGCCGAAGAGGGGAAGGGGGTTGTTGCTGTATCCTTAGACATAAAAAACGCATACAACTCCCTCGCCTACGCCACGATACTGGAGACTCTCCGCTATTTTCGAGTGCCTCAGTACTTGACCATTCTCATCGAGAATTATCTCGATAAACCTGAGGTCATGTACGTGGACAAGTCAGGCGTCACCCGGCGCCACACCGCAGAGACCGGTGTTCTGCAGGGGTCCCTCCGTAGACGCCTAATCGGGAACATCGAGTATGACTAGGTCCTGCGCGGCCGTCTCCTTTAGGACATGACCCTCATCACAGGTGAGGTGAGGGTAGACCTTTGAGAAAGCCGCGGCGGACTCAGGCGCCTGGGTCTGAAGGTCGCCGTAGAGAAGACCGAGGTGATCTGTTTCCCTCGGCCTGGCGATAGGCTTCCCTCGGCCTGGCGATAGGCTTCCCTCCGGCAGGCACATTGCTGTCGGAGATGCCCAGGTTCCGGTGAGGGTCGAGTTGCGTTATCTCGGCCTCACCCTGAACCCGCGACTCCTCAGCGCAGCAGACACGCTTTCGTGGCTGCTGCTGAACCCGGGCGGACCAGGATCCAGGTGCCGACGGCTCTAAGCCGGCATCCTGCGATCAATGGCGCTCTATGGGGCGCCAGTCTGATCGGATTCCCTAGCAAAATCGGAAAACCTACCCTTCTTGCGGGGGCCTCAGCGGGTGATGGCGCAGCGGGTCGCTCAAGCTTACCGAACGCTATGTTTTGGTGCAGCCTGTTAGCTCGCTGAGACGTCTCCGTGGGGGTCGGACGCCGTGGCACTCTCCGCCGTATATAAGCAGCGGGTAGTAGGGGAGCCCTACCTACCTCCTACTGCCCCATCGAGCGGGAGGCCGTGCGGAAAATAGCTTGTCAGGTCCTCCTGAGGCGATAGTCTGAGCGCCTCGTACGGCCGGAAAACGCTCTACGTAATCGCCCCGGTCTTGAACCGGTGGTTGGAGCGGAGCCACGGTGTCTTCTCCTTCAGGATGGTGCAGGTAATAACCGGGCATGGTTGCTTTGGTACTACCAGCACAAAATTTGTCGGGAGGAGATGCCTTCTTGCCACACGTGCAGTGCTGTGGAGGACACGGCGCAACACAGCCTAGCGGTATGTGCGTCGTGAGCTCCGCAGCGCTATGCATTGGTGGCGAGGGTCAGCCAAGACCTCTCACTGGCTAGTGTAGTGAGAGCTATACTAGCGAGTGATGAGGCCTGGAAGGCCTTCGCTGCCTTTAGCGAGCACGTGATGGCAGCGAAGGAGGCGGCGGAGCGCAAGCGAGAGGCATTCAGTCGCCCCCGCGCTCCGAAGAGCAAGGAGGGGGAGAAGACGACGCTAATATGTGCGTCTCCTCCCTCTCCGTGAAAGGTGTCTGCCGCTGACAACTGATAAGTGATATCAACTGATAGGAAGGTTTGTGAAAACTCTTAATAATAGCACATAATTTTGTTTTTTGAAGAAAACATCGTCTCCACTGACATTTAAATTTAAAAATGAGAAATAGTTTCATGGTATCATTGACCATTCTATATAAAGTTATAGAAGTAAATGCTATTTAATACAAGTGCAGTTGTTTCAAATTGTTGTTTATGCTATTTTGATTTGACCCTGAAATATTTAATTTTGTAGTTTAAACCAAATAGATTTTACCCTATCCAATTAGTAGAATGTTTGTTAAATCATTTAGCCTTCCTCTGAAACACAATCCAAGTAACACTTAAATCACTTTGCTTGTAGCTGTTAACAGAATAAAGTGTCGGTTCAATCATTTTGCCTTACTCTGCTAAGTGGCCATTTTGTATTAAGTGACATTTTTTTTCGAAGATATTATCGTTATAAAGTAAAGAATGTATCCTGAATTTGGGCCTTTTAAAACTTAACTGATTTGTAAAACTTGCAAGCAAAAATATCAAACAGTTTACGTTTTATGATTTTTTTTCCAAAATCGAAAACTTTAAAACGCTCTCCTGTAAAGTTGCAAAAATGTCGCTTAAAACAAATAGCCTTTCACCCCTCGTATTTATTTATTTTACTACATTTGGAAGTCTGAAAATTAAACCATTTTGTAAAAATTGAACAAGATACAGTTGGCTGAAAAACTCTAGGTAAAAACATGGACGCTGTTCAATTTAAATGAACAATTATGTTCCAATACAGACATAAAAGAAAATACCTGGAAATGGAATTTAAAACATGTTATGAAAGTTGACGTAAAGCCAAACATGTGGCATTTAAAGTGCATTTTTAGGGTTACGTAGTCAAATGGCAAAAACGAAACCACCTGCGTGCATCTCTCCGAATGAATTCAGGGCATAGCCAGCCATTTTAGTCTTCACCTATGTCTGTATACTGGTTTGAAAGTAGATTGTGGTATTTCTTAGATACGAGTAGGAATTGTGGGAGAGCCATGCTTCGGCATGAATGGGCCGGTTCGACCGGAGTGATACCACTGCCTCACAGAAAACCGTCGTGAAGCAGCTCCTGTGCTGTGTTTCGCCGAGTGAGTGAGGGTACCGGAGTC
Source organism: Cnaphalocrocis medinalis (assembly GCA_014851415.1). Lineage (NCBI taxonomy): Eukaryota > Metazoa > Arthropoda > Insecta > Lepidoptera > Crambidae > Cnaphalocrocis > Cnaphalocrocis medinalis. Next base: position 11,267,255 of record CM026288.1, read on the forward strand.
CCATCGGGAGGGAAGGGTATAAAAGGTTAGCATCGCACTTGTGACTCCACTGGTGTTGCATATGTCCATGGACGGCGGCAATTGCTTACCATCAGGTGATCCGCCTGCTCGTCTGCTACCTATCACATAAAAAAAAATAGGGCTATCTGTGTGTGCGTTTTAGCCTTCCTCCATGTTCCAGCCACCTATATCCATCTCTCTGGTTGAATTCAGGGTATGGCCAGCCTAACTCCATTTTATTCTTCACCCATTTCTGTAAAACCGGTTTGCGAGCAGATTGGTATTCCTCATCCATCTGAGCGTACGTTTTGCTATCCTTGAACAAAAATATTTTCCTGGCATTCACTCACATTATCTTTTTTATCTCATTTACTTTCTGGGGCCGTTATCTCTGGGTCCTGGGTTCGATTCCCGGATCAAGACAAAAGTATATTTCGCATTTTTTGAACATTATTCGAGGTTTGTGATTACCAATCCGCATAGGACCTTTGCCCTGCAGTGGGACAGTATATAGGCTGATACTTCAAAACGTTTAAATGCATTTTATAATATTGGCGTAAGGCTGAGCATCAAACGCCCTATGCGCTCGTCAGACTTCATACTCGCTGCGATACGCAACACGGATCTATGAACGGATGTGCATTTGATATGACACATTTGAATATCATTTGCTGATCCAATTGTTGCCACTTTGAACTTCACATTCATTCAAAATCCAGTGCGTGCTCTGTATTTGGTCGTAAGCAAACCTGTACGTATCAGATAGGTTCTCAAGCTATGGATACTAACATTTGTATGTATATTAATATATGTTTATATTTCTATGAATGTTTCGATGCTACTACATATATCATGCTGTTCACACTTGGCACAGGAGTAATAAGCCTAAAATTTGAAGTTTAGCATGTCATGATGTTTCTCTCTAAGCTCTGTTTTGTATGTCTAATAAATGAATTTAAAAAATGAGTTTTTTTTACTTAGAACGTAACCATGATGAGCCGGCCCATTCATGTTCTCCCACGATAAAACGGCGTAGAGAAGACTTCATGCAAACGAGAGGCTGAGATAAGATGAGGTCATATAATTCATAATAAATTTAAAAGATTATTTTCCCAAGAGCAAAGTAACTCCTAGAAGTCACCTCAAATCACATTTTACTGCCTCATCCGACGCAAACTAGCTCGTAAATTTTAACTATCAATTCTTCACTTGACTGAGCATTTATGCAGTATGCGACTGCGCTTTGTGCCTACGGTACTAGCCTGCATTGTAAGGAACTGTGAACGAAGTCGAATGACTCAATTGTGTTTTATCTAGGTCACTTAACCTAATTTCCCAATAAGCAGTTAGGGGCTAGAAATGTAAGGTCTTTCTTTAGCAAAGTTTTGAAAATATTTGTGTTCTATCACACACATAGATTTTCTCTCATCTTAAAGTGCGATTCCCAGTTGCATCCAAAGCTGTCGCTTCGGAGCCTGGGTTAGGCTTAGACCTAAATCATGTTCTGGGGACCTGATTCTAATTTGGGGAGTCTGGTAAGTATAATAAAGTGACTGCCGTCTGATTTTCGCAACCCTTTAAATGGGGAACGAGACCAACTGAATCATGGTTACACGTTTCAAAAACTATCCGAAAAGAGTAGATTTCCTCACGATGTTTTCCCTAACCTTACAGATGACGACAGAACACATTTGAAAAATTATCATTAATTGTTATTTAATTTATTAATTGTTGTAATTACCTATAACTGTTAGAACAGTTAGTAAAGTATGTATCGATTTCAATTGTCACTTCTTTATGCTGTCTTATGTTGGTGATTCAATGAAAAAAAAAATCTTAAAGGTGTAAGCTCGAATTTGAACCATGACCTGCCCGCCTCGAAAGTTTTTTTCGCATTCATTCTGTATATGTCATACTAAGACAACACACACTGACTATCACTCAGTCTTGTATGACGATGAAACTACCATATCCATACAGATCATCTCAGCTGATTGGTCCCAAGACATCAGTTCATCAGTTGAGTGAGCCCATATCGACGCTCAATCTTCCCTCCTTACTCCTCACAAAGGAATTTCATGCTCGAACTGCAGCAATATGCTCGGTGAAAGTTAATAAACTCTTTGAGGCATTCCTGTCAGACTGCAAGCTGGCGATTGAGAGTGGGTGCTGAATTTAATTTAATCGATACCGGGTAAATCTTGCAAGCAGGACATCGTGAGTTTTGAAATTCCGATTGTTGGCTGGGAAAACGCGCTGCGATGACGCCAGAGTGGCGCCGTGACATCAAGAAAGACACGTCAAACGTATTTAAGAAACATTGTTGATTTACCTGAGATATCACAACTTTAAGAGCACATATTTCAGGCAGGCCCAAAAATACTCCATACAAATGGCTACTGGCGTGTAACGTCACACGCAAGTATCTTGTATGCGCGTCTAGTAAATTTTGTTTGGTAGCTATATAAAATGTTTCGTTTATGTACATGGTTTTATAATAAAAGTTTGTGTATAATGTATGGGTAGTTCAATGATATAATTATTTTTATAATATTTCAAACTTTAAAAATGGACTTACCCATAAAACTTTAAATGCTCACAAAATCAGATAGACGTTAACTTAAAATTTAGGCGCTGAAAATTGCGCTGAGATGGACATCCAGGGTTTTGGATAGGATGACCCCCACACATCACCTTGGCCCCTATATGTGACAAGGTGAAGGCCATGATGGTTTCTCCTGAGTAAACGGAAAAAAGATCTAACATCATGCAATGATGCAGGGTAGTGTTAATTATTAAAGCCAGCGCACTCTGGCAGCGCGCCCAGAGATTATAAACTGCGCTCGAATATCGGCGATCAGCGCTGACATCACACGCGAAATTGAGCTTAGGCTTCGAAACTCAGCCAGATTAATCGTTTGTACGCTGGGGTGACATCACTAGTATCACAGCGTTTGTATGTTTTTAAACATTTGCGTTGCTTTACAACGGTCGTGGTCACAAGTGGAATCCGGTTTGAGCTAGCATATGACCACGGCCGCTGTTTTTTTTATGACATAGGTGATCAGGTATCACCTGATGGTAAGCGATTACCGCCGCCTATAGACTCCTGAAACACCAGTGGTGTCACAAGTGCGCTGCTTACCTTTTAATCCCCCTACCCTGGATTGGGCCTTTGGTATCCTCACTCACGAAGCGAAACACAGCGTATGCAATGCTTCACACCGGTATGTAACACGGTCGAAACGTTTCAAGCAGTAAGTGATTACAGTACCGTAAAAACGCGTAACGTCTTATTGTGTACTCCGCAGCATCTAACAATAGCGATGACCGTTAGTTTCATCATTTCAGCCAATAAACGTCCACTGCTGGACATAGGCCTCCCCCAAAGTTCTCCACACAGTTCGGTCCTGTGCCACCCGCATCCAAGGGACTCCCGCGACCTTTACCAGATCGTCGGTCCACCTAGTGGGAGGCCTGCCACGTGACGGCTGCGGCCTCCTGCACGTGGCCTCCACTCAAGGACCTTTCCACCCCAACGGCCGTCTGTTCTCCTCGCAAAGTGCCCTGCCCATTGCCACTTCAGCCACGCAATTCTTTGGGCTATGTCCGCGACCTTAGATCTACTGCGGATCTCATAATTTCTGACACGAGATTCATAGCCCATGACGTGCGAACTTCAAATTACTTTTAACTTTGACGTTTGGTATTATGAAACACGGCAAATGTAATTTTATCGACAGTTTAGTATGGGAAGCGATCAGTATCGCGAATTTTGAAGCATTTTTGGTACCAGTGGGGTGAATGACTTTTATTGCAAGTTTATCTGGCACTAACTATATGTATTTATTTGATCCTATATTAAGGCACGGCCCTCAGTATGGAACACTATTAATACCCGGTCCTGCACAGTATTCAATTAGTTTGCAGAGCAACCCGAGCGGCTATCCATTGATGTTGTAGATAGATAGACAGTCTCTTGTCACTGGGAGATGAATGGATCTAACTTGGAGTTAGATTCGATCAGTGTTTGTAGCCGGCAGGTCTTTATCTTCACCATAGGTAATAAAGATATAGGGTACAATTATAAGACTTACCTGCTGTTGATAAAAATGATTAGGGTTTCTCATGACACTTTAATACATTATAATAGTCGTCATCGACGTTGGTCGTTAAGATTGGCCACGGAACATAACTTTGCTCAAGTATGTGCGTAAACACAGTTGCACTTTTTATTGACATACCCTCATATTTCCCTCATATTGGGACATTAGTTTGACAAGCCCGATGAGGGAGCGGCCGCAGAACTAATAGCTTAACTAGGAATCGGGATACTAGACCACCAGCCTCCAAATTTCGGGCTAACACTGAGAATTTCTCAACAGAAACTCAGGTTCAAAAACTCAATTTGTGGCCCGATCGAACTACCTACTGCGCTACTGAAGCAGTCAGACACTATGACACAATATTGATTGACTTTGGTTCTCTACCGGACCACCTAACCTAGTCAGTTTCGGCTATAAAAAAGTACAAACATGGTAAACCTTAAAAACATAAATACCACATCTGTCTCCCCAATGCACCGTCCTGCAACAATTCCCTTCAAATACGTTTCGCATAGCATATTTTTTGCCTTCCCCACAATATTTTAAAGCGCAAGTACCAGGGCAACATGGAAATAATGTGGTTTCACAACAAAAAACCGGCATTCGTGGCACGCGATCCGTGAACAGTGCTATTCTCCTATACCCGGGTTCCATGTTTTGTGCTACTGGGCCTTCTGAATAGAATAAATGCACGCTCCACGGCTTCAGGTAAAGATATTACACAGTTTTTACAGAAAATAAAACGGTAATGGAATAAGTTTTTATGATAAATACGTGTTTTTGCGGTATTTTTCAGTTTTGCTCGCAATTAAAGTGCTAGTAAACATTTTTATCGTAGGCACTGGAAAACCCGTCATTCATAACTCGGCGTCATTTAATTTAGTATGCTTTACCGTATTTTTTTTATTTGATAAGAAGCAGGCAAGCAGACGGATCACCTTATGGTAAGCAATTTCCGCCGCCCATAGGCACCTACAACACCAGTAGAGTCCCAAGTGCACTGCCAACCTTGAACCCCTTTTCCCCCCAATTGGGCCTTGCAGAATTCGGGCTGATACTGAACATTTCTGAACAGATGAAAAGATAGCAGCCTTGCGCATATCAACCTCATATTGTGATCTTACGGCTTATCATCACGCGGAATGAGGTCATCTTGATTGTCCTCTATATAAAAAAAAAAGAAAAACTCAAATACTAATTCTCCTATCAGACTCAACCCGAAGATCGAACCCAAAACCTCAAGCGAAGCCGTTGCTTTATAGTGCGACCCCACTACCCACTGCGCCACCGAGGCACTATGTAATGTTAATTTACATGTTACGTTCTATAATATTACGCCCTAACGTCTCTTAAGAAAATCATTCAACACTTCTCCTTGGTGCTAAAACTCTTCGTTATCACACCGATATTTTTTCATACAGGGTGTATCTGTGAACATTTACATCTCTTTAACCACGTGTTCTACCAACCATTCTGAACGACATTTGTTCTATGACTTTTGAAAATTAGCATAAAAATTTTTCATCTTTTCATACAAAGTCGGTCACGTGACTTGGTCATTTTGTATGGGGAGTCGAAATTTTTTTTGAAGAATTTAGAAAAGTTGTTGAACAAATGTTGTTCAGAATGGTTGATAGAACACGTGGTTAAAGGGATGTAAATATTCACAGATACACCCTGTATACAACACCATATTATTCGCTAGCAAAATATGCTTCATGGAACACACTGTGATGGAGTGTACGTCGTATAATTTTTATGGGACAATGTGAAAGCCAAAAGATGTACACCGGCTAAAGTCATGAATTGAAATTTAATAAATTTATACTTGTTGTTCCTACGGGTTCTCTTACTGAATTTATAATCCTAATCCTACCTAATATTATTTAACTCTGAAAATTAACTCTGTGTGTCTGTCTGTCTGTTACTCATTCACGACAAAACTACAAAACGGATTTTAATGAAAAAACCAGTGAAAGAACATAGGTTACTTTTTATTGCGAAAAGGGGATTGTAAGGTGTTAAAAGGGGGCGGTGAAAATGATTAAATAATTAAAAATGCTATCCAAAGATTTTCAATGCGGCCAAAGTCGCGGGTAACAGCCAGTATTAAATAAACAGGCAATCCGTCTGCTCATTTGCCACCAATACTTACTTACTCCACTGGCTCAGCGACCCGAAACGAATCTTGGCCTCCGAAACAAGAGAACGCCACTTCGGTCGATTTATCACTTGTTACCAGTCATTGGTCTGAAGTTCTCGCAGATTACTCTCGACGACCAAACCAATGACACAAAAAAACCTGCACCCTTAAATGTTATTGTTATTTTACACGATGTATAAGTGTCATGAAGAATGGAATTTTTCTTATTTATATCAACCTCAAAGTTCCCATGTAACGTTGGTTGTCAGTAGCAGGTCTCCCGACAGCGGGCGTCATCCTGACGAGGGTCCTGATTACCTGGATACCCACGCCTCCCAGAGAATGTTACCTATGCATAATAAAATTATTTTCTTACTTTTTGAGATACCTTAGTAGACGTTCGGAACTTGGGAAAGCATGTCTTTCCCGATTGCATGAAGTCTTCTCTACACCGTTTTACCGTGGGAGAGTTACGCTTTGCCATATAGAGGCCGGCTAACGTTACGCCATCTATCGGATTTTGCATTTGCAAAAACAATTTTTTTTTTGCTTTTGTGGTCAATTAACGTTATCTATCTATCTTGTATGTTTGCTTCTGTCATTCATGTCATTAGACGACCCGGTTGGTTCAGTGGTAGTGAATGCTGCGTCTAGGCCAAGGGTTGCAGGTTCGATCCCCGCACAGTACAAACATTTGTGTGCATGAACATGTCTGTTTGTATTGGTCTGGGTGTTTTCTATGTATTATAAGTATGTATTTACAAAAGAAAAGTATTATATGTATATATTTGTAATCCCACTGTTGTTCCTGATATCTGTAACACAGGTGCTTGAGCTACCTATCTCAGAGTCAGATCAATGTATGTGATTTAGTGAAATATTATTATTATATTATTATTATTCACGTTGTCAAAAGTTGCCAACGTCGCACGCTTGAGCCCAGTGGTAGCAAACCTTTGGCTGGCTGCCAGTGGCCTGCTGGCTCTAATACGCAGCTCTCCAAAGAGACATGTGGGAACATGCTTTTGCCATTATTTGAAGATTTTCTTAATTAATTTAATGATGCCGTGCCATCTAGGACGAGGCATGTTCTTACTGAATTTATTGAAATTAGGTCTCCTAAAACTAGCTGGAATACACTTTATGGTACAGAATGTTTGCTTTGAAATTATTTCATGGGACTTTCTTAGGCTCCCTTATGGCATGAATGGGCCGACTTGACCAAAGTGATACCACGGCCTCACAGAAGTTCGGCGTGGAGCAGCGCCTTCGCTGTGTTTCGTCTAGTGACACCCACTCGAGCACCGGAAGATTAATTGGGGGAAAAGAGGGTTAAAGGCTTAGAGCGCACCAGTGAATCTACTGGTGCTGCAGGCGACACCGGCGGCAATCACTTACCATCAGGTGATCCGTTTGTTTGTTTGCCACACATAAAAAAACAAGTGTCAGATTGAAAGTGACTACTTGATTGTTCAAGGGACTACCAGTGGTCCGCAGATCCACGGTAACCTTGCTTTTCAACCAGAGCGCTTAAACCACTACGCTTTATAGTATTTATTTGCATCAAACATTTAGGTAACCATGTTCGAGTTTTCTCAACTTTGTTACAACCACATCAGCCCCCGTGGTAAGAACCCAAATAAATATTTAGTCCACCCAACTACTTGAATTATTTCGGCACCCATGCGCCATTATATTTGACTTATACTTTATTCAGAGCTCGATCTCCCAAAACTTGCCGTCATTAAAACTTACTTCGCCCCTAACACGGTTTTGCACTACCGACAATAAGTTTGTATTAGCCGGTTTTATTCCGGGATAAATATGTCCCGGACGGATAATAATTATGAGGTTGGCGATCCCTGAGGTGGGTCAAGTTGCGGATCATTTTGTTTATGTTTCCTCTTTGTGGATTGATGGCGATTTTGGGGTCAAAAGGGAATGCGTTTTTTACCTCACTGTCAAGGAAGGGAGGGTACTGTTTTTGTATGTTCATTTCATTGACTCATGAATACTGACGGGACATGGGAATTGTAACAGCAGACTCCGCGCAATGACTGTTTGTGAGTCACCTTATGTCCTTGTGGAGAAGCTGATGAATCTCAGGATCATGCGCTGTGAGAATGTCAGCTGTATGAAAAGGAACGACAAAAGATACTGAATGACTGGAACAGGAACGAGATAAGACCTGTATACCATCAGGAGATGGTCATCTCTGCAAAAAGTTTTCGACGGCTGCGTGCGTTTGCACACAAAAGGCTTAACATTAGGAAGGAATTTGATTGATGTAGAACTACGCGAGCGCGAGTCGTTTGAGCTGTGGTGTTTCACGCCCCATTTGGGGAGAATCGACATTGAGATGGGACACAGACACAGACTTTGTAGGGAGTAAAGAAACGAACCGCAAGTACCTGGTGAGCGTCTCCTAAGATTCGGTCAGTATGCCGAGATGGTAGGAAGAACCATGAATCGAGCTGGTGAAGGGACTCTTTAATACAACGAACAGCCTCGGTGACTCAGTGAGTAGTGGATTAGTAGACGGGCCAAGTACCTGAGTTTTTCTCTTAAGAAATTCTCAGTGTGAACCCAGAGTCTGGAAGTTGGCTGTCTTGCACCCCCGTGCCTCAGTACTTTAAGATTTTGGTCCTGCGCCCAATCTCTTTTCGGTCGTGTCACTTTGGTGGTAAGGGAATAAAGAGTGCACTTCTGTTTGCTGCACACACTTGAGCACTATATATCCTGCGTACAAGGTTGATCGTTAAGATTGGCCACCGACTGGCAGCCGAATATAAAAAAAAAACGTTTATTGCTCTCATATCAACAAATGTCACATGTGTACAACCCGGTATGCAAGCAATTGGAGAGTAACTCAGCATATGCTGGCCTAGGTGGTTAGTACTGTAACGATGGTAAACTCTTTGAGTACTGGCCGCCGTTTATGGCCGAGTTTGTAATGGGAATCTGTCATACTTTGAAAAATAAACAAACACGCCCGCTGGAGCGCATTCTATCGCGAGAAGTACGACTAAGCGGGCCAAGAGGGCCACAACCTCACATCAGTACAATCGAGTAAGAGGGAGTACCCTCTCGGAGTACCAGTGATATTCTCAGTGTGTGGTAGTTAGATAATTATTAATACGTTATTTCCAGAATCAATATACAGTAAACGAAGATCCGCCTTTTATTATTGTCCCAATGGCAATACAACAGTACCTAGGCAGCGCTGTTTTTCGGTTACTTCCACTTCTCTTAGGTGTAGGGCGAGAAGTTTAGTCTTGAGGGCTATGAATTATTAATGTACCTGATATCCGTTAGAGGATTTATTATGTCCTGTGATCTTGACTGATTGCTGATTGTGTCACCATAGCTAAAATATCGGTTCCATTAACGTATACTCAGCTTACGACAGCAACGTATCGCTCGCTCCTTAACTTTCGTCCTAACGAACCATTCTGCCTTCGCGTTTATCGCAGCTATTCTCATAATACTTGCTCTTGAGTCCTGTACTACCATATTTTTCCTTAGAATCGCATTATCACATGATACCTCGTAAAACTTTACGGCGGGCGAGATATGCGGTTTACAGTGAAGTGTATTCACGTTAGGTTACTATGATTTTATAAACTTTTTGTTTTGATGTTCACCTGAATCTGTCAACATGCTATATAACATAATGAACTGGGGTTTGAGTTTGATTATTATGCAGCGAATGCATAATTATGCAGTCTTTGATCATGGAAACCCTAGATGAAAGCGTTAAATACGTATTAAACTATGTTTAATAGTGATATGGAATCAATAACAGATATGTAGTTGAAGGTACTCCTTCTTAAAAGGCCGGCAACGCATTAGTGACCCTCTGGTCTCGCAGATGTTCATGAGCAGCGGTGATTACTTACTAGCAAGTGGCCCGCTTGCTCGTTTGCCGTCTCTGGTAAAAAAAAAGATACTACAAATTTGCTTAGCTGCTTTTGATTTGTATCCTAATATAGGTTACTACCTATATTAGGATACAAACCTACCTATTACCTATATTAGGTTATGGATTAAATACATTTTTTAGTTCGGCTGTAACTGCCGCACTCAGAGACGTAAATTAAACCTTTATTGGCACTTAAGTAAAAAAAAATGTTTTTTCTAATAGACATCAAAACTATCCCTAATTAAAAAAATTACGTTTAAGGTTAAATTACATCTTTGAGTACGGCAGTTAGTGCAATAAAATGAGTTGGCCTGTCATTTCATTTGACATTAATGAATCTGACTCGCCTAGTCTGGTTTATAAATCAGACAAAGCAACTGTATAACCATAAAACACTCTCAGTAATCCACAGAAAGATATTTAAGTTTCCATTTTCTCAGAAATAAATCTTCCAATAACGTCAACCAGTTTTTATAGCTTCGCATTTGGAGTTGTGCCAGTGGACTGTTGCCCTAATGGTGGACGAAGACTGATGTGGCATTTCCTTAACTACGCTCACAATTTAAAAAGTCGATTAGAAATGTCACACTTGTGACTTTTTTTGAGAAAAATGCGGGCAATCTTTCGAAAAATCTTCAGTGACTTTCTTTGCTAATGTATTTTTTTTTTACTAACGATGAGATGGTCCTTGTTAGTCCGAAAGATTATGAATGAATGAATATACTTTTAATTGCGCACAAAACAGAGGTACCTAGAAGATTTTAAACTAGATATTACAGGATTAATGTACAACAAAAGCGGCCTATGAGCTATATCACTATGAGCGATCTCTTCCAACCTTTGGGAGGATGATGGCAAAATCTTACTTTTTTTTAATGGCAGACGACCGGACGGATCTCATCATTGTATCAAAATCACTGCCTAATTTTTTTTTATGAGATAGGTGGCAGACTAGCAGACGGATCACCTGATGGTAAGCGATTGCCGCCGTCCATAGACACCTGCAACACCAGTAGAGTCATAAGTGCGTTATCAATCTTTAACCCTCTTTCCTCCAAATTGGGCCTCTACCCTCACTCACTCCTGATTCATTTGCCTCCCACAAAAACATTTTCGATGTAGAGAGGTTTATTCATGTAAACCCACAGGTATGCCGAAGTGACAACGAAAAGAAAACAGTAAATATCGTATATTACAATAAGGTCATGTCAAGTTCCATTTTGTCACAGGTTCGCAACACAATATCACACTACTGTCACATATCGCGTGACGTGACACGTACCGACGTAGAGCTGGGGCTGCGTTGTAGGCGATGAGCAGGAAAGAAAAAAACCTTTGTATTCTTTGCTTCATTTATCGTGGGAAGTGGTCTGAGAAACTGTTCGACCCAATATTTCCTGCAGTTTAATTTTTTCATCTCGGAATTGGGCTACCTTAAAAGCAATGAGAAGGAAAAGACCCTGTAATGAGTTAAAAAGTATTTGTAGTAAGACTGCAAAATGTGTGTTTAATTGTATTCAGTCTTTAAGTATATACATATTTTAGTGTTACAATCTAGTACTAATATTTAAAAAATCTAATCTTAAGAAAGTGAGACTTATGTGATTGCAATATGTTATGTGTACCGAATAAATAAATAAATAAAAGGCGGAAAACAGCGTAATTAGAGAGCGTGTGAGAAATAAATTATGAAACTCGAATTTTTAAACCGTAGATACAGCGTCAAAATGCTAAAAGTATATGTTGTACCTATAGAATATAGATTAAATGTCAAGACATTGGTACACAAAGAAAACTTTATAATTATAATCATTTATTCATTTATTTGCATAAAACATGGTATAAGTAAATTAGATCTTCCAATTTAAGAAATTAATTTAATTTAATTACTTTTTTCATGATAGATCCGATAGATTTTTGTCATCCTTGGTACGAGATAAAAAATCAGCTTCTCGCAACCCCGGTGGTTGTCAACAGAAGGTATTCGCTCCGCTTATGCTTATATATCTGGGCACAGCTCTCCACGGAGCCAGGCGCTCAGAGACACGCCGTCTCTTTCTTTGGTACCTATTCATGATAGCTGTCACAAACGAGGTGAAGAGGAAACAAAATACGAAAAGGCCTACCACTTAGAGAAAGTATCCAATAGAGTGGCTAAGCGCGTATCACCGTAAGGGACAGATATCTATAACCCGGCCAAATGAAACATAACTACAAAATGGCGGATCGATGTGACTGAAGATTACTACAGTACGGTAGCCTGTTATCTCTTACTACGACTGAATTTGGTTGGTTATTACGGTAGTAAAAATACGAACAAAAATCGCACTTAATTACTATGGGTTACTATGGCAACTAGCTTTGTTGGGCGCAGTTCACAACTGACATAACTGAGCCCATAAAAAAAAGTGGAACTCCGACAAAGACAAAAATCATGATTCTGTCTCTTTTACTGTATATAGTTGTTCCGTTTACACGAATATTATTATTTACGTGTCCTCTCTATTGAATATTTTCTCAAAGCCTACCAATATCGCTATCGGCTCTGCCCAGAATGTTCACAGGATCAACATTTTATTTACTTACACAAACACATCATAAAAACTATCATTATTTTGATCGGAATTAATTTTTGTCGAAATTGACATGCCGATAGCGCTTACAAACCGATTACAGTTTCAATTAAAGTTGTTCATACTAATTACAATGTAGGTATCACTTAGGATTTTAAGTAGTTGTTTAATTTTTTTATTTTATAATAAAGGAAACGCCCCGTTGGTCTAGTAGTTTAAGTACCAGGCCGTGATCTCGGGGTTCCGGGTTCGCTACCCGGGTCGAGCGAAAGTATGTTTCGAATTTCGAAGCTCGGGTTTGTGATCACCAATCTGCTTTAGGCAAGCGTGGTGATTTAGCTTTAACCGTGGTGATTAATATTAGCGATGACTTGATTTCTGTGATGAGGGTTTTGCCTTGCTGTGGGACAGTATATAGGCTGATACTTTACAAAGGAAAATGTATTTTATACAGATACAACACTTTCGAAATTTCAAAATTCTGCGGGCGTATCCATACTAATGTAATGTTTGAGTTCATTATTCATAAACTGTACTGTTAGTTACATGATGATTAAATTTAGCATTAAAATTAAAAATCTTTGCTACCAAAGTTGAGTAATACATACTTTCAGATTTTAATCCATATTTTAATCTTATTAGTTACTATTAGAGAAATTGAACTACAGACTCAAAGCTTAATCTTATAAAGTCTATGACGTTAAAAATATATTTAATAAATTAATATTTCAGAGAATTTTGTATCAGATTGTATGGAATAAAATTTATTTGTAAGGAGCATTTAAAAGGTAATTCCTAGAACTGGTTTAGTTCAATTTTAGGGCAGAAAATATTTTCTGGTAAATCGTATTTGTAGGGTTTCCTAGACCAATGGGAAAAAACGGAACCCCTATAAATTTATCATATTGTCCTTTCTGCCTCTACGACCGTAATCACTTTCCTTTAAGCTATAAGAACTTTACTGTTAAGGCTTGGTATATATATGTAGATGCTGGCTGGCTAGGCTGGGCAGCATTTGGTAGGCTTCGTCAAGTCTTCTCGTCACCCATCCCTCAAAGTCTTAAGTCGAAAGTCTTCGACCAGTGCGTCCTTCCGGTCATGACTTACGGTGCCGAGACGTGGACACTCACGGCTGGGCTAATCCACCGGTTCAAAGTCGCTCAAAGAGCTATGGAAAGGGCTATGCTCGGAGTATCTTTGAAACCAGAGTCACCGACATAGCCCACCAAATTAGCAAAGTGAAGTGGCAGTGGGCTGGTCACATTAGCCGCAGAACTGACAACCGTTGGAGCCATAAAGTCCTTGAGTGGAGACCGCGACTTGGCAAACCTAGTGTTGGATGCCCTGCTACAAAATGGGATTACGACATTCGAAGGCTGGCTGGAGTGAGCTGGATGAGAGTGGCTGAAAATCGGGAGCGGTGGCGAGCGTGGGTTGCTGATGATCATGATGATGATATGTATGTAGATGTATTCTGTGAACCGTAGGTGCTGAGAGTGGACTAGACCAGGTGCTGAAATTTTAGGTGTTGAAAATCTCGGTGCTGAAAGTGGACTACCTCAAAATTCAAACAAGAAAAATAACAATACGTAAAATCTTGGGGGTTCTTCTTACTTAGAACTGAAACTTTTTTTTTTCAATTTACGCGTTTGGGATATCTATGGATAAGTTTCAAAAAGTGAAACACTAGCGCAATGCATTCGACGCCTAGCGCCATCTATTGGTCAGGGTGGAACTAATGTTTTGAAATGAAGCGAGAGCGGGTCACTAGTAATAAAATTAAAGCCGCTTTGCGGAACTTATGTAGTGACCTCCGTAAGGCACTCCTTATCTATTCCGTCACATCAGATCAGAAACCAAGTTTCTTTGTAAAGTAAAACTGATCAAACTCACAACTCCTTGGACAGTCAACGGCAAAAGTAGATGATCAAAATCGATAACTATACTCACTATTGGATGAGCTCGCGTCAGAACTGTATGGTGTCAAATTCATACAGTTCTGACGCAAACTCCGTATAGCCTCAAAGTGTCTCATACAGTTCAGACGCGAGCTCCATTCAATACCACAAAATAATTACACACAGAAAGCAGGCTGCCCATTAAGAGCTAAAATCGTGTCATGTACTCACGCATTCGCACTCACGGGGAAATACGCCTTTTCGACCACATTAATCCTAGCCTATGACATAAGGTTGTCGAACTGTCGAGGTCTGTCGTAGAGGCCGCGCGCTTATGTACCCATGCCGGGCAACAACCCTAGCATATGTCAACGAACTCTTCTAAATTCAAAATCAGGCTGAGTCTACCTTCTGTATGTAATTATTTTGTGTCAATACTGAGTGTAGAGTTGCGTATGAGGCAGGGTCACTACCAAATGCGCCATCCGGCCAGTCATATAGTCAATAAAGTCATATTGACAATAAACACCTGGCCGCATGGCGCATTTGGTAGTGACCATGCCTCAACCGCTAAAGGTGGTGGGTTCGATCCCCACCCTGGACAAACATTCGTGTGATGAATACTTGTGTTTGTTCAGACTCTGGGTGTTATATATGTATTATATTTGTGATCCTCTATTGTCTGATATTCTGTAACACATGTGCTTAAGCTACTTAGTATGGGGTCTGGTCAATGTACGAGATCTTGTGTTAATTTAATAGAATATAATATTTATAAAGTATATGTATTCATGTATCTACTTCTGCTTTTGACTGTACTAAAAACATTTACAAAATTTAAACCCCACCTTTCCGTTATCAGCCGCTGTTCACGCCTCAAGTCTTATAAATTACTTTAATAATCTTTATGTTTGATCCCACGGCGCATCTATAACTTTGAAAGGAGGTCGGCTCAGGCGGAGGCAAACGGGATTAACGATTACGTCAGATGTGAATACTTGGCTTCAAAGTGGAGTATTTTGTTCTTTTGTGTCAAGTTTTTGAGTGTGCTAATGATGTTTATTACGTTACTTTTTGTGTAACTTTGTGTTTGTGAAAAATATATTAGTGATGGCTGTCACTACTCCACTATCGATAGGGTTTTGACAATTTCCGATTGATTATGGATAGATTTTTGATAGATTTTCGATAGGGTTTTTTAGATGTTAGGTTGGATAACATCTATTGTTTGAGAGATGTTCGGTAGATGTTCGATAGATGTTTGATAGATGTTTGATAGATGTTTGATAGATGTTTGATATATGTTTGATAGATGTTTGATAGATGTTTGATAGATATTCGATAGATGTTTGATAGATGTTCGATAGATGTTTGATAGATGTTTGATAGATGTTTGATAGATGTTCGACAGATGTTTGAGAGATGTTCGATAGATGTTCGATAGATTTTCTTCAATTATTTTCTGAGCACGTCGGTCTATGCGAGGCTCTGGCATCACTCCGGTCGAGCCGGCCCATTCATTCACATCTGCCAAAGTTGTTTCCCGTAAACAAAACATGATTCGGTTAGTCCCGACCAGAGCAAAACTAAGTGGAACATTTTCTCCAAATATGTACCAGGTGTTTTCACTTTGAAATTTCGGCTAGAGCCAAATCTCAACAATTAGCCAACTACGCCAGACATTAAGTTAGAGTGCACCGCCAATTTCCAGAATGCGGGCTGACACGCATAGTCTAAGAACTTCAGGGAGAAGTCAGGAACATTCACCACACAACCCGCAGATCAATATACAGGATTCATGGAATGAATTGTTCAATGTTGGCAGAAACATATTAAACTCATGTCCATAATTGGTACTGTATCTTATTCAAACTAGTAATAATATGTTTATCATCTATAGAGGTACTATATAACTTCTAGAGACATCGGTTTACCTATAAAACCGAAAACACGAAACACAAGCACGATATACTTAGTCGACGCCCAGTGCCATCTATCTGGTTTCGTTTGTAACTAGGTAATGTCCCGAAGCGAAGTAAGGACAGACCACTAGTTATATTGTAAATAGTATATTCTGGCAATGACACGTTACGGAAATTATAGAGGTAATAAAAAAAACCGTAACTGAAGCACGTCCATAAAATAGATGCTGTTTCGTACCGAAATTATCGTTCTATTTTCAAATCAATAAAGCAACACAATTTGGAAGGAAGTTTGGTATTTTTCTAAATCATTTTTTATCTGTGGCCAAACTAGTACAATTCCTTCCGATCTGAAGCTGCAGAGCTTCATAGGAGTAGTGGTGTGAATATAGCACACCACCATACGGGCGCTGCACCGGCGCCCTCTCGCCCTGCGCCATCAAGGGCAAAGCAGTAGTCTTCTGACCGCGGCACCGTGCGTATCATCGGTCTATCCAGCGTCCCACCACAGCGGATGCTATCGCCGCGAATCAGTGTACCTGGTGTCGTATCAACCCCCCTATGGCCTATGGAACTCTATTCGTATAAGGGTGCAGTTAAAAGGAGATCAAAACTACCAATTCATCAACGCGGTTTCGCCGGGTCCGGCATTGCTCCAGCTCGGCAGTTAGGAGACGAGGTGAGTTGTGCTAGCTTTTGGTCATTACTCCGTAACATACCCCTTTTTTTGGTCCTTCGAGCCGGATTTCGTACCAGATTGTGTTGTTTTTTGGTGATATTTCGCGTACATACGTACCACGTTGTGTCCACGCACGTGTCCGCCATCTTTGTAACGCAAAATGGCTCAAGCGAACGTGGAATATTTCGATACGAAACCAGGCGACCCAGACTATTCATGTGTTCAGGATATATTCGAACGCGATCTCATATTAGACGATTTAAAACGTACATTACAATTTGCTTCTACTGATAAACAAAAATTCATGTTACGTTCGAAAGAATTACCGTCTTTGCAAAGAAAGTTCAGTAAATTACAAACAAAAATCGAAAAGTGTCTCATCAAATCTAAAACTTTTAATAAAGAGGAACAAATCAAAATTAGGAACGATTTCGACGATGCATATTACGCCATTGTCACCCAATTAGAGCAAATCAAACAAGCCGAGCAGTGCAGGCGAATGAGTCGTCCTTTTCCAAATTCAGATTTCTCTAATAGTGCCAAATTGCCCACCTTGCCTTTGCCCAGTTTCTCTGGCGGGACTACAGAGTGGAATTCCTATTTTGATTTATTCAGTTCACTTGTACACAACAATAGTGCCTACACGGATGCAGAAAAGTTTCGGTATTTACTTCTTACGCTAAAAAATGAGCCTTACAATTTGATTAAATCTATTCCCATTACCGACGCTAACTATTTCGTAGCTATACAAATTTTATCGTCGCGTTATGAAAATAAAAGACTAATAGCTTCAAATCACCTCGATAACATTCTCAACATTGACACTTGCAATGAAAAATCAACGAATGATTTGCGTAAATTACTCAATACTTTTCAAGAAAACATTAAGCCCCTAGAAGTAATGAAGTTTCCTACTAGTGAGTGGAGTTTTATACTTCTGCATATTTTGTTGCGTAAAATTCCGGTATCTATTCGTAAACGTTTCGAGTTAACTTTAAATTCATCATCCGATATACCAGAGGTCGAACAATTGATATCCTTTCTAGAACGTGAGCTTGCGGCTGACGAAATATCTACAAATTCATTCACTCATACGAGCAAAAATATCACAAAATTTGTGGGTAGATCGAACTCGGGCGCACCTCACCGCGGCGATCCGCCCGCCACCCCGCGGCGTTCGTTCGCAGCTAACGTCCTTTCACAATCCTCTGATTTGTCACGCGACTTTCAACCTAATAAGCAAGATGGTAAATTCAATCCTAATTGTGTGCTATGTGATGCTCAACATACGTTGACAAAATGTTCTAAGTTCTTAAATTTTTCCGTTCAAGATAGACTAACTTTTATTCAAAAGAAAAATATTTGCTATAATTGTTTACATCTCGGCCATAACGTGAGCCAATGTAAATCTAATTTTTCGTGTAGAAATTGCAATAAGCGTCATCATACCTTAATTCATTTAAATCATCGAGTAGACGTAAACAAATCAGCTGATTCTAACGGTAGCGGTCATTCTGTCTCGCTCCCGCCTACGGCGGAGCGCAGCAATGTATCTGTATCTACGACCGATACCCAGTTAGCGATGACGTCAACACGCGCGAATGCATCGGAGAATGCATCCATCGCTTCTAGTGTGCGTACGAGTACCGTGCTTTTATCAACTGCGCTCATCGATGTATACGATAACAACAACAAGTTATCAACCGTGCGCTGCCTTATCGACACAGGCAGCCAGGCTTCTTTCATAGTAGAATCGTGTGCGCAGCGTTTAGGTATATCTCGTAAACGTATCAATATTCCTCCCGTCTATGGAATAAACGATAACAAACCGGTTATCCCTAGAGGTGTAGTTTCGTGTTTTGTTTCGCCGAGAAATCAAACGCACCCTTCGGTGCAAGTTGACGCGCTGATTTTACCTAAACTAATTACAACAAAAATGCCAACTTGCCAGTTGCCTTATACAGGATGGTCTCATTTACAAAACTTAACATTAGCGGATCCGAGTTTTCATACACCACAACCAGTGGAAATGCTTTTAGGTGCAGATATTCTTCCCCAAATATTGTTACATAACACTATAACGGGTACACCGGGTTCGCCAATAGCTATGAATAGTATCTTTGGTTATTTATTGTTAGGTAAACTCGAGTTTAATTCTTCAAGTGAGGTTTCCCTTCCGGTTCAGGTGTGTCATAGCTCTGTTAACGACGACTTTGACCTCCAGCGTTTTTGGGAATTGGAAACAATTTCAGAACAAAAGTCTCTCACCCCTGATGAACTTTTGTGTGAGTCTATCTTTGAAAACACGCATACGCGTAATGAGTCAGGACGATACGTGGTCGCCCTTCCATTCAAACCTGATGCACCGCCCCTCGGCGAGTCTAGGGATATTGCTTTAGCGAGATTTCGTAAATTAGAGTACAAACTTGAGCGTAATTCGCAACTCAAACGCGATTACCACGCGTGCCTCCAGGAGTATGTGGATCTTGGCCACATGGAGCCCGTGGATAGTCCAGCAGTTGCAGGCAGTACTTATTACATTCCGCACCACGCCGTGGTCAAAGAGTCAAGTACAACTTCGAGAACCAGAGTAGTTTACGACGCAGGGTCTAAAACTACTAGTGGTAATTCATTAAATGATAATTTATTTACGGGTCCTAAGCTTCACTTAGATATAGTAGGACGTTTTATTAAAGTTTCGTATTCATTTCATCGCTTTTACAGCCGATATTAAACAAATGTATCGTAACATTCTAGTACGCGAGTCAGATAGGGACTTTCAGCGCATACTGTGGCGCACATCTCCAGATGAACCTCTGCGCGACTACCGCTTGTGTACTGTGACCTTCGGGGTCAGTTCGTCTCCCTATCTCGCACTGCGCACCATTCAGCAGCTCGCTCGCGACGAGGCCGCGCGCTTCCCTCGCGCGTCGCAAGTCCTCCTGAGTGACGTATTTGTCGATGACGTAGTGTCAGGTGACTGTGATGAGTCACGGGCGCTCGCTCTGCAGCAAGAGCTTATAGGTATTTGTAAATCGGCTGGTTTTGAGCTACATAAGTGGCATAGTAATTCTCCCGCGTTACGACTCGCATCTCAGCCGACAGTTTCTCATGGTGAGCGGCCCGAGCATGTACCGTTCGCAGAAATGGAGAATGATATATCTACTAAGGTCCTAGGTCTACAGTGGAACCCTAATTCAGATACATTCGGCTTTAGTGTTAAAGTATTCTCTGAAAAATGCACGAAAAGGTCCATTCTTTCAGAAGTAGCCAGAATGTATGACCCACTCGGTTTATTATCCCCAGTGACTCTTTTTGCCAAACATCTCATTCAATTATTGTGGATATCGTCAGTGGACTGGGATTCAACCCCACCACAAGATATAATTAATTCTTGGTTCGACTTTACGAGTCAACTTCCTCTTTTATCTCAAGTGAGTTTTCCGCGTCATGTTTTTCCATCAGACTGTTCTATACAGCTGCACGGGTTTTCCGACGCGTCCGAACGGGCGTACGCCGCTTGTGTGTACCTACGCGTGCAGAGCGCGGATGGTAGTGTAAAGGTATACCTACTGATTGCCAAGACGCGCGTCGCACCCACACGTCGTATATCTATACCTCGTCTTGAATTGATGGGAGCGGTTTTGTTAACACGCCTTATAAACAAGGTGTTGCAAAACTATAGTGACCGTATAAATTGCGATCAAATTTATACATGGTCAGATTCGAGTGTCGTTTTATCGTGGTTGACTTCCTCTCCTCACGAGTGGAAAACTTTCGTTTCCAATCGGTGCACGGAGATTCTAAATGTGGTCCCTGCGCGTTGTTGGCGCCATGTGCCGTCAGCCGACAACCCCGCGGACGCTGCTTCGCGCGGCATGTTGCCCGCCGCATTCCTAAGTCACGAGATGTGGTTTCGTGGCCCTCGTTGGTTGTACGAGGGAGAGAGTGAGTGGCCGGTATTAAAGCCTATTCTTCCTACCGATGAAGAGAAACGTAATGTCGTGTTATGTTCAAGTGTTTCTACTCCCCCCGAGGATATAGAAATTATTTCGCGTTTTTCGTCACTTGGTAAACTCGTTCGTGTTACGGCTTTAATATTCCGCTTTTATAACAAATGCAAAAAGGTTAATTCTCCATGTTCTACACATATAACGGTGTCAGAATATAATTTCGCATTTAACAGACTCACAAGTTTAGTTCAGCATTCCGTCTTCAATGAAGATATTTCGAGGATTAGTAACGGGAACCTACCCTCTAATCAATTAAAACGTCTTAATCCGTTTCTTGATTCAAATCAATTTTTAAGAGTAGGCGGTAGAATACATAAATCACTTTTACCCTTCGAATCAAAACATCAAATAATTTTACCTAAGAAACATCATTTTACAAATTTGATAATTGACAACGCGCATGTAACAAATATGCACATTGGGGCACAAGGCACCCAATATGCACTTTTACAAAAATATTGGATTTTATCTAGTCGCGACATAGTGCGGCAGCGCATACACCGCTGTGTGAGTTGTTTCCGCGCGCGCCCCGCGCACACGCAGCCGGTTATGGGTTCGCTTCCCGCCGCTCGCTTGCGACCGCAACGGCCATTCGTTAAGACTGCCGTAGATTTCGCGGGTCCTTTTTACGTGCGTGCTAATAAGGTTCGTAATGCTAAAATTGTAAAATGTTACGTAGCGATCTTCGTATGTACATCTGTCAAAGCGGTACATCTCGAAGTAGTTTCCGAGCTTTCCACAGAGGCCTTTCTGGCAACCTTAAGGCGATTCATTTCCAGGCGCGGTTTATGTACCGATATATATTCAGATTGTGGAAAGAACTTCGTAGGTTGCGCTAGATACCTAAAAGAGTTATATGAGTTTTTGCGAAGCGACGTAGTACAGACTACGCTCAAATCCAAGGTGATTGGCCAGGGCATTACTTGGCATTTTCAACCTCCATATGCGAGTCATTTCGGTGGTTTAGTCGAACGGAGTGTTCGAAGTTTCAAACATCATCTTCGCCGCGTGATAGGCACACTTTACAGTATGACGAGATGCACACACTTCTGTGTCAAATTGAGGCGATCTTAAACTCGCGTCCCCTTTGCGTGTTAAGTGCAGACTCCGCGGATCCTCTGCCCTTAACTCCCTCTCATTTTCTCATAGGTGAGCCTCTAACGGCCATTCCTGACGTTTCATTAGAAAATGAAAATCCTAGTCGCCTAATGAGATGGCGTCTTATTCAACAGTCCACGCAACATTTCTGGAAAAGATGGAGTATTGAGTATTTATATCATATTCAACAAGCTACGAAGTGGTTTAGCGATCGGGGCACCCCGGTCCGTGAAGGCATGATTGTTGTGGTGCGCGAAGACAACGTTCCTCCCTTGCAGTGGAGACTGGCTCGCGTGCACGCTCTACACCCAGGCCCAGATGGGGTCTGTCGTGTCGTAACTATTCAAATCGGACAGTCGTTTACTAAACGTGCCGTAGTAAAGATTTGTCCTCTTCCTATAGAGTAGGAATATAGGTAGGAGTTGTAGCTGCTAGAGTAGGTTTAGATTAGGTTAAGTTTCACTCTACATACAACTTAATTCATTCTAGTGTTAGTTAGTTTTAACTATTCGTGTTAAAAGATACGTGGTACTTTTAAGGTGAGCGGTATGTTTCGTACCGAAATTATCGTTCTATTTTCAAATCAATAAAGCAACACAATTTGGAAGGAAGTTTGGTATTTTTCTAAATCATTTTTTATCTGTGGCCAAACTAGTACAATTCCTTCCGATCTGAAGCTGCAGAGCTTCATAGGAGTAGTGGTGTGAATATAGCACACCACCATACGGGCGCTGCACCGGCGCCCTCTCGCCCTGCGCCATCAAGGGCAAAGCAGTAGTCTTCTGACCGCGGCACCGTGCGTATCATCGGTCTATCCAGCGTCCCACCACAGCGGATGCTATCGCCGCGAATCAGTGTACCTGGTGTCGTATCAACCCCCCTATGGCCTATGGAACTCTAATCGTATAAGGGTGCAGTTAAAAGGAGATCAAAACTACCAATTCATCAACGCGGTTTCGCCGGGTCCGGCATTGCTCCAGCTCGGCAGTTAGGAGACGAGGTGAGTTGTGCTAGCTTTTGGTCATTACTCCGTAACAGATGCATTAATGTAATTAAAATTTGTATTATTATTTTTTTATGCATAATATTTGAAAGTCTACGTCTGTAATGTTTTAAAATTAGTTTATTATTTTTTATGTAATTTTGGTATCATTCTTGCGGTGGAGGGCCGCCATTTGTCTTTGGATAAATCTATACTATTTATAAAGAGGTAAGTTTCCTGGACAACGGAAATGTTTATAGGTAAACCAAAAAACAAAACACTTGCGTGATGTAATCAACGCCCAGCGTCATCCGTTGGTACGGTTCAAATCGAATCTCTTAAATAGTAAATTATCGAGTCTAGGTATCGGATGTCGATATCAATATCACAACACAGTAAAACACCCTACCCTACAATTTGCCTGCATCTTAATCGACAAGTCGCCTGTAAAGAAATCTTCTAGCCGCCTCGTGTCCAAGTTAAAACAGCAATATCAGTTATGCAGGAGCCGAGGGGCTGTTTAAGGTGCATCCATTTGTATGCATCGGGTCGACCTCCAGAGGTCTGCCTGACTCATCTTGCATTCCTTTTACATCTAGTTTGTTGTATAAAACTTTAACGGGGCGTAAATTCGCTGAGCGAAACGAGCTGTGTACTGGTGACTGCGTTTACTGGTATTTTGGGACTGTTTTTTTTTGTTTAAAAGCTACGCTTCAGTATGAATGTGCCGGCTTGACCGTCGACTAGAGTGATACCAAGGACTCACAGAAGACCGGTGCGAAGGGCTTCATATAAATTAGTGACTCAATACCTCCGATCTTAAAATCACTAGATAAGATACACAATAATCATACTGAAATTGTTTCAAAAAGTGATCTTAATTCGGCTGTCGTACTACAGCTGTAGATATTTTGAATTTCGAAAATGCTGTGACGACATTTTTTTCAACCCTAATAAATAGATCTTTAAAATCTTTAAATCCTCTTCTCACAATATTATGGTGGCATTTTGTGAGAACAGAGCAAATATTGATCAGAGAAAATATGTATTTACAATACTTTAAAGTGTTTCTTGATTTAACAATATTATATTTCAAAAAAATGCGAAAAAGTGAATTTAGCTCTCTCTTTTGCGAATAGAGTACCTATCATAGGCGGTGACATTCTAAGCGCGTTTACTCTTGTAGATACAGGAGCTTTATATGATCAAAGTCAACGCAGGTTTCTAAATTTAATCGAAAGAAAACTTGATTAATCCCAAATTTATTTCAAGTTGAAATGGGATCCCTATTCTGCAGTGCAGTCTACAGCTGACTGTTCGAACCATTTCAATTTGAATACTGTAGGAACCTGAAACTGAGGGGTGCATTTTTAAAAATGTATACAAGAATTTCTTTGCCTGACCATGAGAAAACATTTTAGGAGCTTGACTATTTCTCGAGCAGAGAAATCGGGGCAGACGTTCAAAGTTAAAGATTCAATTGAAATAGTTGCAGAATAAGTTTCTGTGTAGTGAGAATTGTGGGTGGAGGATGCGTTCTTCCTATAGTATTGTCACTATATTAGTTATGTTTTGAGATTGACCTGAACATTAAAACGATTAAATGGGACAGAGAAACAAAGAACAAAAATATATTTCAAACCAAATCTTAGAATCCCTGCAGGGCACTTAGGGGCTTAAGCTGCCCTATCAGTGCCCTTGGTTTTGTAGTGTAATGCTTTTGTAGTGCCCTTACATAGTGGTTATTATTTTGTTAACATTTATCACCCTGTTAGTAAAACAATAAAGATATTGATTAGTGATTATTTTAACCACTGTCACCTAATCTTTTTACCTCGAACTACAAAACTATGGAATAAATTATTGCTCGCGTATTTCCAGACCGATACGAAGCTCTTTTTAAGCTCATTTTTTAAAAGTCTGGTGTCTTTGGGCGGCGGTAATCACTTACCATCAAGATATCCTCGTCTACGAAGTCTACTCGTCTGTCAAAAAAAAGTAAAAATCTAAAACCCAACTACGACAAAAAACGACGCTGAAAAAGTATAAAACAAGCCTTCGTTGTCAATTTACAATAATATCAGACAATAATATTCTGAAGTATGCAATATTCACTAAGTAGAGATAAATTTTCATGTTTGGAAATCCGCAGTCCCACGTTGTCAAAGTGCTACGGTAGGTAGGTATATGAACGTGTGACTACACCTACTATCAAAATTTGCATGCCCTTGCTAGGCCTAATATAGTGAAACACTTTTAATCTTAATACCTTTATGTAACTACCTATATTATGCAAATAAATTATTTGATTTGATTTGAAAATCATAACCCTCCTTTTGCTTTGACGTAGTCGGGTAAAAAGAACCTTAAATTTTAAATTAAACACGAACCAATTTTTTTGCACGCATATGTTCAAGTACACGGAATACTCGCTAGACATTCCACATCGCCGATCTTAAAGTAGTGTATAGCATTTCTTCCATTACTGCAGCTAAAATGTATGGGCAGAAAGCTTTCTACAATCTCTAGAGGCAATACTTCGAAATTCGATAAAAAGGAAGTAGAACTAAATGCCACTGATGTGAACCGAACTGGGAAGACTACCCAATATAAAGTATTTGAAGTTATAGCCTTGACTCTAAAGAATATATTCTAGACCTTAGAAGCATTAGGGCGGAAGTGGGTTTTGGCAACTTTACAGGACAGAGTAAAATAAAAAATCGATTTAATCGGCAAATATTTTAATAATTACAAACAACATACAAATGCTGTCTTTGCAATTATTTGACCTAATAAGTAGCTTTCCTAGTTTTATGATTAAAATTTAAAAACAAAGTTTCTAAACAGTGAAAAATTAACTTTTTTTAAAAAAATGATGACATCCGCCTTTATGCCACAACAATAATTAATTATATTTGATCAATCGATCAGTATGTGCCCATAAGGCTTTATGCCTCCAATTTTTGTAATTTAATGTAAGGTGCTTGTCTAAGTATAACGTTATGCCTAAAAAATAAATCAATATCTCTTAAAACTAAACAAGGCAAAATTGCAAATGCGACTTTATTGTGTTCATTTATCAACTAATTTTTTTGGCAAAAAGGCGGATATCCTTACCATAAAACCTATTTCAAAAGTAAATCCTCCTCATCTAAGCGTGTATTTCCCAGTTGGGCAAAGAGCTGTTGTCCGGGGTACACTTGGGCCATGATCCAGGATTGGGGGAGTCTGGTAATTACAATCTATATCTACTCATATCAACCGTCACACGACCATATTCCCTCTTTGTTGGACCTTCTGTTGACCACCCATCCCGGTGCCTCTCAACAGCACTCAGCGGTTGGAACTATCAGCCAGCAGACTGAAACGTTATGCGTAGTTTCTTCGCATCCTACCCATGGTGGCAGGTTTGCTTTACGTTGGAGGATCCCGATGCCTTGGCAGAGTCTGTAGCCGATGTAATACTGCAGGAAATGGAATTATTTATTCAAGCTCTGCAGTACCAAATACTAGCGTCCCAAGAAAAGGTACAACTTTGCTGCTAGTTCTTATAAGAAAAATATCACCAGAGCAAAGTCATCGTTCATTGGTAACGCGCCTTCCATCGGGCATTGCCAAGGCCATCCTCGGGAACTTTAGTCAGTCGTCATTCCCTCCACTACACAAGCCAGACGATATTCTTGCTCACACTGCAAAAGAGAAAGCCGAACTTTTGGGCACTTTTTGTGCATCAAACTCGACTTTGGATGATTCTGGGAACTAACTACCTACTGTACCGTCCTGTACGAGCTCTATGCCGAACGTCGAAAAGATTTTGTACGTAGGGCTCTCTTTTCTCTTGACATCCATAAGTCGAGTGGGCCGGATGGTATCCCTCCATTCGTACTGAGGTTATGTGCTCCGGAGTTAGCTCCGGTTTTAACGTGTCTTTTCTGGCTCTCATAATTCATTGGCGTAGTACCGAGTAACTGGAAGTCAGCTCTTGTCCACCCCATACCTAAAAAGGGCGATCGCTCAGACCCATCCAATTATAGACCTATATCCAATACCTCAATCTTCTCTTAAGTAATGGAGTCCATAACGAACCGTCAGCTCCTGAAATACCTAGAGAAGAACCGCCCATTAAGCGACCGTCAGTACCTACGGCTTCCACAGTGGTCGTTCTGCTGGGTACCTCCTGGTTCTTCTAACTCACCGGTGGGCGCAGGTGCTACAGAGTAAGGGTGAGGCTCTGGGTGTCAGTTGGGACATAACGAAAGGTTTTGATCGGGTATGGTACAAGGCTCTGCTCTCTATACTTCCCTCATACGGTCTTCCAGAGAAATTATGCACGTAGGTCGCCAGTTTTTTTACTGGGCGCAGCTTTAAGGTCGTTGTCGACGGTTTTTGTTCAGACAATATGTAATGAAGCTCGTAAACGCTGGTGTCCCCCAGGGCCGTCTGCTATGCCAACGCTGTTCCTTCTGCATATTAATGATATGTTGTCACAGAACAATATTCATTGCTATGCGAATGATAGCACTTGGAATGCACTATGTATCCGGTATATATGCCGGACGTGCAAATGTTTCTCTGGAAAACGTCATTGAGTATCGGAAGTCACTTGTGTTTGAAGTCGAAGACATAATTTTAAATCTTATGTCAAACTGGGGGCGACTTAACTTAGTCAGTTTTAACCCCTCAAAAACACAAGTGTGTACATTAATTGCTAAAAGACGTCCCTTCAAAGTGGCAATAACTTTTCAAGGCATTTCCCTTATGCTTCTATAGGGATTCTTGGCATTAACATTACGAGCGATGTCACATTTGGCGGTCATCTGGAGGATAAAGCTAAAATAGCTTTAAATAACTAGGTGTTCTTAATAGAGCCGGTGAGTTTTTCACGCCGGCTCATCGACTTCAACTTTTTAAGGCACAAGTTCGGCACCATATGGAATACTGCTCCCATCTCTGGGCTGGAGCACCTCAGTACCAACTTCTTCCATTTGATCGCATACAACGTAGGGCTGCTCGAATTGTCGCTGACCTAACTCTCTTCAGTCAGCTTTATCCTCTGGCTTTGCGGCGGGATATAGCTTCCCTATGTTTTCTTTATCGCATTTAACGGGAAGTGCTCCGAGGAATTGTTCAAACTACTTTCTGCGGTTGAATCCTTAATTACATCGAACGGCGGCTGTGTTGCAGCGGCCGTCATTCCATCTTCATCATCTTGATGGTTGGTGATCTAGCACTGTGTGTTTCTCGAGGAATTTTCTTCCGCAAACCTCAGTTTTGAGGAATAGTTTAGCTGCGGCAGTATTTCCTGACGGTTATGACTTAGGGACCTTAAAGAGAAGAGCTTGCTCTTTCTTAAAAGGCCGGCAACGTCGTAGCGACCTCTCTGATCTCTCAAATGTTCAGGGGCAGCGGTTATTACTGACCAGCAGGTGACCCACTTGATCGTTTGCCACCTCTATCATAAAAAAAAATCAGGAAGGTAAAACAAAAATGCCGAAATGTAAACAAACAATGCGTGCAAATACCAAAGTGACAGAAAGCCAGACGTAAGATCGCGTAATGACCAATCACAATGTATCTTATTACTCTTAAACTGATTCAGTGTCAGTTATTGGACACGCCGTGATCAAGGGATAATGCCCGATGTCGCTCATTTTTGGCGCCATATTTCGAATAGTTCACATCCATAACGACTTATTTCTAAATTAGCCCACCAATCCATTTACAAAGTTACTAAAACAAAAGGCATAAAGTCGTATATCTGGATCCGATTAACATTATTCAAAGGAATCTTAGAGGCATAATGTCGAAAGTTTACTTATGACGAATATTTTAAAACACTGTTTGAACCATAAAGGCGTGACTCCTTTTACGTAGCCTTTGTGTAAATATTTTTTTTAGGCATAAGGGCCAAATTTTGAATCCGCCTTGAGAAAGTAGAGGCAATGTAGACGCAAAGAGATGGGAGTGTAAATTAGACCTTAAGGTTCTAATGATTTTAGAAAAGCTGTCAGAACCGACATTATGCACTAAATTATCTCAGCCCAGAAAAGGGATAGAAATACATCTCAAAGTGATATAGAAAGAGAAAGAAACGCTTATCTTCGTTATCCAATAAAAACATTTTGCCCGATCTGCACATCCGCCCATATGCTTCTGAGGTCTAGAATATTGTAAAGAGAAAAAGGGTAAGTTTGACTGTAGGAGAGCTACGTTTCGGCTTGAATGAGCTGGCCGGACTGATATCATAGCCTCACAGAAGACCGTGCGCGCTGTGTTTCGTCGAGTGAGTGAGGATACCGAAGGCCAAATTGGCGGAAAAGGTGGTTAAAGGTTGGGAGCACACTTGTAACTCTTCAGTTACCAGGTATTTCAGATGTCTATGGATGGCGGTAATCGCTCATTATCAGGTGATCCGTCTGTTTGTCTGCCACCTGTCACATAAAAACCGAAAAAAAGAATATTATTTAAAATAATAATTATGACAGCCCATTTGCTGCAGTGGTTAGAGCTCCAGTTGAGACGCAAGAGTCGTGGGTTCGATTCCCGCACCAACACAAATGTTTGCTGATGTACAGATCGACGGTCCCTACGTATAAACGGACATGTCAAAAACGTAGGTTTACAGGAGAGCGGAATTAAGGTTCATTTTGCTCTGAAAAAAAATGTAATCAAAATTATTAATATATCTTTTCACTAATATTTTATTAGCATTAGAACGCTTTTAGCAGTATTGAAACATATGTATTTTTATCACAATTTTCCAATAAAACTACGAGTTAACTGTTTCTACGCTGTCATTAAAAAAAAGTCAAGTCGGACAAATCTAAGATGCCTGTTTATACAGCGGGAATAACAAATGGCGGTTTTCAATACGAATTAAATTTTTTTTTTTACGAGAATGTGTAATTATGACTTAATTTTCAAAGCAATCCGTAAAAATCTATTTACAGTTATATGTTAAGATCAGAATGCATTAATAGTAACATGTCTTTTTATACGTGGTACAAACTAAATAAGCGTAGGCCTACTTACTGCATAGTATAAAAAGACATGTCCTTAAATAAAAGGAAGATTTTGTTATAATATTGGGTAAATGAATAAAACAAGTTTTAATTAAATGATATATTGTTACATAAGTTATCTTCTTAACAATATTTTTGTATTTTTTTATTTTTTTCTGAAATAGGAACTAATTTACCATTAGAAATCACAGTCAAAATCACCACTGTAGCTTAATTATCTTAATTTACTTAGCTTTATTAGCTGAATAATATCAACTTAAATATTATACTCTTTTTTATTTGGGTACCCTAGGTATGGATTAGAACATTCATTTTTACCTAGGGCTGGAGTGTGTGTGTACGTCAGAGACGATATCAGCTCTCGTCTCCTCAGCAATCTTGAAGGTCGGGACCTATCTATCTTATGGCTCCGTGTAGACAGCGACGACCACCCTCGCGTTTATGCGTGCCTTTACAGGTCCCATAGCGGTGACACCGAAACTGACCGACTCTTTGAGCGCATCCAGATGGCTTCGGACATTGTGCAGCAGCAGATCCCCTCTGCGGAAATCATCCTCCTTGGCGATTTTAATGCCCACCACGCCGAATGGCTCATGTCCAGTAAAACTGATTACGCAGGTCGATCTGTTCACGACTCCGCTCTTGCAAACGGACTGACACAACTGGTTACCACGCCCACACGAATTCCAGATGTGGAAGGCCATGCTCCTTCACTGTTGGACCTTCTGTTGACCTCTCACTCGGACGGCTACAACGTATCCGTTGTTGCTCCACTGGGCTCCTCGGACCATTGCCTTGTCCGTAGTATAGTGCCACTCACAGACTTGGCTCGACCGCGGAAAGCACGCGGGCGCCGTGTATGGCACTATAGGTCAGCAGATTGGGATGGAATGCGGTCTTTTTTTGCATCCTACCCTTGGAGGCAGGTGTGCTTCTTGCCGGATGATCCCAGCGTCGTTGCTGACTCTGTTACCGATATGTTGCTGCAGGGAATGGAACTTTTCATTCCGTCGTCTGTGGTTCCTATCGGTGGCAGATTTCGGCCCTGGTTTGGTTCATCTTCCAGAAAAGCTTCTTGTAAGAAGCAGGAAGCTTACCAAGCCTGGGCTGATGCGGTGGCGACGGGGGATGAAAATACCAGCGCGCTCAAAAAGAAGTACAACTTCGCTTCCAGGTCCTTCAAAAGAGACATTGCAAGAGCGAAGTCGGTGCACATCGGTAGAATTGTCGTGAGACTTGAACGTCTTTCTTCGGGAACACGTGCGTTCTGGCCTCTCGCCAAAGCAATCGAAGGTAATTTCTGCAAACCGTCTTTTCCTCCTTTGCGCACGGGAAAAGATTCGTTGGCCCATGGCGCAAAAGAGAAAGCCGACTTTCTGGGCAAACTCTTTGCGTCCAACTTGACTTTAGATGATGGGGGCCAGGTACCATCGAGCATACCGCAGTGCGGAGGGTATATGCCCGACATCCGTTTCCACCAACGCTCGGTGCGTTCAGCCCTCATGTCTCTAGATGTTCACAAGTCGAGTGGGCCCGATAGAATCACACCCATTATGCTAAAGATGTGCGCTCCGGAGTTGGCACCGGTACTCACGCGACTCTTTCGGCTCTCCTACTCTTCTGGCGTAGTCCCGACGTCCTAGAAGACGGCCTTAGTGCATCCGATCGAAGACGTAAATACGGTCATATCAGATATGTCCCATTTACTTTAAAAAATGTTTGCAGTATAAACGGACATGTCTGACATGACCGCTTTTAATTCGTTCTCTCACCTTTACAGGTTAGGTTTCAAACGAAGTATTTGACGACATGTATACATAACTGTGTCTACGGCCCACTTTTGACTAGATGATTATACTTGTCCTTTTATACGATTTGTATACTGAGCTAACCTTATGATATTTTAAAAAAAATCTTATATGGATATGAGCGTAAAGGCATTCCGAAGCCATTTATGCAATAATATTTTTTTGCCATTTTGGACATGTCTGTTTATACGTAGGGACCGTCGAGATATTTGTGTTGGATATTAGTGGTTCTTTCGTTGTTTCTTACCACGAAAGTATTTTCAACGAATTCTTTAAAAAAAGTCATAAAAACCGGAAATTTTTATATTTTCTCGACGAATCCTTCAAGATACCCAAATGTTTTTACATTTAAAAGTTATCAGTATCACACTTAGATCCTTTTGATCTGCAAGTTAATCTATCTCTAGGGCGCTTTATAAAACAGTTTAAAACTCATTAAAATCTTTCCAGTTTTTCTTAAAAGCGGTGAGAGTTAGCAATCTTTTAATTGGAACTCCTTGGCTTTGCATTTAGTAGTTGGGTTTCAATTAAAACTAGTTTGTGGTCGTAATAATTAAATGTAGGCAGATCTTTCTGGAGTCAATGGCTTTTACTCGTTACCATGAATACCATTCATAGTTACGGCTGGCTCACCACTAAGCCTGTCTGCCATCATACAAAAATATATTTTTTTATATGTGTGATGTGTGCTAGACGAGCAGACGGAACACCTGATGATAAGCAATTGCCGCCGCCCATAGATGCCTGCAACACCAGTAAAGTCACAAGTCTGCTGACAATCTTCAACCCTCTTTCCCCCTTACCACAGAATACATAATAGTACAAGTACAGAAGACCCACTCCAAAAAACCGTTTATGGCTACCTTAACATAACGTTGAAATTCCGACCGCCCAGCGTTCAATGCCTACAATTATTCATGCCTCGAAGTACGTTCTCTTTCTATCGCGTAACTCGTACCTTTTCTGGCAATATCAGGGTTGTCTATTTTAAGAAAATAATATTGTACTCTTAAATATTAATTAATCGTGAGGTCCTACTGATTGGCCCCTCCGGAGGGGCCGCCGCATGTACTTGCAAGTTCGATACTTACACGCGGAGTGGAACAGGCCTGCCCTTACTAGACCTCCGACACCCTCACTCACTCGACGAAACACAGGCAGGCGCTGCTTCACGCTGGTCTGTGAGGCCGTGTTATCATCGCTCCGGTCGAGCCGGCCTATTTATGCCATAGCGTGGCTCTCCCACTGTACAAATTCACGATGTTTTCTCCCACCTCAAAACCACCCGTCTGCCATCACCCAAAAATAAAATGGCTGTTCAATATAAGCGCACTTTCTTAAAATGCAACTCAATATCTATCAAAAAATTGCATCCACTCCAGATGCAGCTCGTATCACTCTATTTATTACTATCAATGGCTCCCAAGACAGGGTGCGGAGTGCAGAATGTGCTTCTATCACCTCGCCAAGTCTAGGTCTGGGGTCAGCAACCGCTGAGCTATCGTCGTCTAGGGAAAACTGCTGTAGATATGGTAAACTACTTGAGTGGAACATACGAGAGTCTATTGGGTGTGAGAACGTGAGCGATGGCATTTATGTGAGATTTCGACTAACAAAAAAAAACAGCAGAAGATTTTATGTTTCGCTGTACATAATTTTATTATTATCAACATGGGAGAGCTACGTTTCGCCATGAATGGGCCAGTTTGACCAGAATGATACCACGGCCTTACAGAAGATTAGCGTGAAGCAGCGCCTGTTCAGTGTTTTGTCGAGGTACCGGAGACCAATTGGGGAAAAAAGGGTTAAAGGTTGGCAGCGCAATTTTGACTCTACTGGTGTTGCAAGTGTCTATGGGCGGCGGCAATCGCGAGAAAATGAAACAAAAAAAAAACCTTTATCGATAAAAAACTAACAATTTTTTACAAATAAATATGTAAATAAATGTGTAAGAAACAGATTCATTAGTCATTCTTGAAAAACCTTTTTCAAGCAGGGGATGATAAAGACTAAATAGAAAAACACAGCTAGTAATTCAGCCGCCTTCACCCTCGCCGGACATTAGGTCACCCTCGCCCGACATTAGGTCACCCTCGCCGGACGTTAGCCCCCTGGATAGACTTGCCGCTTTTAAGAGAAGTATTCCAGTTCTCAGGCACGTCCCCAAGGGTGCTCGGAATCAGGTGGCCGGGAGACTTTGCGACATCATAGATTCCTGCGTGGCGAGCAACGGGGTGGATGAGTGGAGCGCGCTACTTTCTTTCGCGTATACAGCTTTGAGGGTCCCATCGAAGGATAGTCCCGGAAATATGACAGCCAAAGTCAAAGCTAACGTCAGGTCGTCGGCGCCCTATCCTATCGATGATATTGCTGTACCGCGGGCCACCCCTGTGTCTCGCCCGAGGAAAAAAATGATAGAAGCCAAGGTGTTTGAGGGCGACTTGCGGGGTGCAGTCCGCCTTCTGATGTCGGATGACTCTTTCGCACGGCGGGACCCCGTTACGCTTGCCGCTTTGAAATCAAAACACCCCGACCCTTCACGTCCTCTCAGTTTTCCTTCAGATCCGGACTCTTCGGTCCCTGTGGCGTCGGTTACGGTGGAGGATGTGTCGTCGGCACTTGACTCTTTTTACAGTGGGTCGGCGGCAGGCTTGGACGGGATCCGGCCAGGCCATCTCAAGGAATTGACTTCTGTGACGGCTGGAGAGAATGGAGGGCGGCTGTTAGGTAGCTTAACCAGGTTGTCGAATTTTTTGCTAAGCGGCCAGCTGAACCCTTTTGTGTGTCCATACTTGTACGGGGCATCGCTTATCGCTCTGGAAAAGAAGGATGGGGGCGTAAGGCCGATAGCGATCGGTAGTGTTTTTCGTCGTCTAACGGCGAAATTAGCATGCCGCGCCGTTAAGGAGGACATGGCCCAGTATTTGCAGCCGCACCAATTGGGGTTTGGGACTCGCTTGGGCTGCGAAGCGGCTATTCATGCTACGCGCGCATTCGTATTAGATCCAGAGAACGAGAGTAGCATTGTTCTAAAGGTCGATATCCGGAATGCATTCAACACTCTGGAAAGAGACGTATTGTTGAGTGAAGTGAGGGAAAACATCCCGTCTCTCTATCCATTCCTTGCGCAGGTGTATAAACTCCCCGCTAACCTTTTTTATGATGAGGATAGAATACTATCGCAGGTAGGAGCCCAGCAGGGAGATCCGCTAGGGCCTTTGGTTTTTAGTTTGGCGATTCATAAAGTGATCGTCGAACTTAAATCCTCGCTCAACGTTTGGTATCTCGATGACGGCACGATTGGGGGTAGGGCTGAGGATGTGCTACAGGACCTAGAGGCCTTGATACCCCGTCTTAGGGCAATGGGCTTGGAGGTAAATCCCTCGAAGTGGGAGTTTTTCCCGTGCAGTGATGAGGCTCGCGCACATTTCACGGAGTTTAGTGCTGTCCTATCCGGCCTCAAGGAGCTTTCCCGTACGGAACTTAACCTATTAGGTTCTCCCATTTTCCCGGATGCAGTTCCTGAGGCCATTACGTCCAGAATAGAGTTTCTCGTCAAGGCTCGGGCGCGCCTTCAAGACCTGTCTGCTCACGTTGCAATGGTTTTATTGAGAATGTGCTTTGCCCTCCCAAAGGTAACCTATTTATTACGCACCACACCAACTTGGCTCTGCTCAGCGGAAGTTGCCTCTTTTGACAGGGCCTTGAAATCGGTGGTGGAGTCCATCCTCAACGTCTCCCTGGGGGAGGTTCAATGGACCCAGGCGGCTCTTCCAATTAGGTGCGGGGGGCTCGGGGTGCGCTGCATGGGTGATGTAGGCCTGCCGGCTTTTCTGGCGTCTGCGCATGGGGTTGCGAGCCTTGTCACTGTCTTACTCAATTCCAATGGTGGCGAGGTGAGTATACCATTTGTGTCTGGCGCCTTATCTGCATGGTCGGCCCTATGCCCGGGCGCGGCGATCCCGCAGGCAACGCATGTCCAGAGGGCGTGGGACGACGTACGGGTGGAGCAGGTCCGGGAGGGTTTGCTGGGGGGAGCTGTGGGAGCTGACTTGGCAAGACTGCATGCTGTATCGCAGAGAGAGTCTGGGGCATGGTTGCACGCGCTGCCTTCGCCACACCTGGGTACTTTGCTGGACGGCGACTCCCTGCGAGTGGCGGTGGCTCTGCGCCTGGGCTGCAAGGTGTGCGAACCTCACAGATGCACTTGCGGTTCCATGGTGGGGACAGATGGCCATCACGCGTTAAGTTGTCGCCGTTGCGCGGGGAGGTTCCCACGGCACCATGCCCTGAACGACGTGATACGCAGAGCTCTCGTATCCGCAAATGTTCCTTGCGTGCTTGAGCCTCCCGGCCTGAGCAGAACGGACGGTAAGAGGCCGGACGGGCTGACTTTGGTGCCTTGGAAGAACGGTAAGTGTCTGATTTGGGACGCTACTTGCGTCAGCACTGTAGCCGCCAGCCACCTTAGTCGCACCGTCCACTCCCCGTCAGCGGCTGCGGAGGATGCCAGCTCAAAGAAGAGGCTCAAGTACGCAAATTTGGAGCCCCTTTATCAATTTGTGCCTGTGGCCGTGGAGACAATGGGCTGTTGGGGGTCAGAAGCCAGGGACTTTGTGTCGGAGATAGGCCGTAGATTGTGCGAGGTGACAGGCGACTCACGCTCTGGGTCGTTCCTGGTGCAGAGGCTGGCCATCGCTATTCAGCGCGGTAATGCGGCGAGTGTGATGGGCACCTTTGCGTCGGAGGCGGGCGGGGGTGAGTTGCCTGTTTTTAACCGATAGGTAGGTAGTGAATGTGTAGTGTAATTTAATTTATTTATTTCTATTTTATTTTTGAATTTTTATTGATTAAGTGTGTAAGTAGTTTTAGTGATTAATTTTATTTAGACGAGGATTTTATTGCTTATTATTTGAATGGAATTGTTATTATTTATAATTGAATTGTATATAATAAACTAATAAAATATGCTAGTAATTAATATAAACGAGTTATGTACTACATATCTTGTTTTTTATCTTTTCTTTTCGGATTAGGTATGCCTATGGCCGGCCATTAACCGGTTACATAACAAAGCCAGAGAAAAATTCAACTTTAAAAACAAATTTTAAAATTGGAATCCTATGTAATCCAGGCGCGTTTTTAAATAAATAACGTTTCCAAGCAAAATATATCCCCGTATCTCCCAGCAGTGCATACCTCACGCTCTGCATTCCGAGAGTGGTCTCACTCACGCTTCGTTACGTCGCCAGCGCCGGGACGCGACGAGGGTTTTTGTCTCCTCAAAGGAAACGAGGAAATCTGCAGATTCCAGTTTGTTTTTTTTGTTTCCGAGAGATTTTTATGTGCCAGCCTCTGTCAGCGAGTTCTTTACTTAATTAATGTTGTGATGTCATTGTGAGGCTGAGAGCTTCTTTAGATGAGACTAGTGGCCCGCCCTCCCTTCGTTTCGGTAGATAAGTTCCACTTTGTTCCAGTAGATGGCGTTGGGCGCCGATTGCGTCGCGCTAGTGTTTCGCTCTTTCCGTTTATTCAAGACTAGCTTTTGCCTGAGGCTTTGCTCGTGTCCCCTACTACCATAAAATGGAGGGTTGATAGGGGCAAAAAGTATGTTATTATGTTATTTTCTATTCTTTCAACTACCTTCACTTAAAAATCACGTCACTTTGTCGCTCCGTCTTGCCGTGAAAGAAAGACAAACATACAGACACACAGACAGACACTTTCCCATTCATTATATTAGATGTGTGATGTGTCGATGTCTATATAATTTACCTCTTTTATAGAGAATTACCTCTTTTTTAGAGTTTAGAAGAAGATAGATACAATTTTAACATTTGTAATCGAGTTAACCCATTCGTGCCGAAGCGTCGCTCTCTTTCCCTTATAAACAGAACTTCTGCTATAGGACAAGGATAAATACTGTGAAACAAAGAATATTATTCGAACCATCCAGTTTCCAATAAAAATCTACTTACCGCTCAACGATTTACGTATTCAATCATAGAGGTACAATAAATGTATTCTATTTTATAAGAGACGTGAGACGGAATTCATATTACGAATGTCCAAAATATACGTTTTGCTTCCATAGACCTACACAAAGGTTAATCTCATCTCGTTACCCAAGCGTATCAATAGTGACCAATGCAGTCAAACATATACAATCGATAGGTCGCCAACTCATATACAACCAATAGGTTGCACATTCGTACAGGATGTAACAAAAAGGGGGTATTATCCCAAAGTGAACAGATTCTGACAAACTTTGCAAATCTCATATTATATTAACCTTCAAAGTTAATATTACGATTATTAATAGTTAATTGAAATCCGATTCTTTTTTTTATTGAGGATAAGCAAGATGACCTCACTCAGCCTGATGGTAAGCGGCCGCAAGATCCAAATTTGAGGTTGACAGGCACTAAAGAACAGACTAAGTAGGTACCAATTGAGTCTGTCGTACGCACCCTGAAGGCCTGCTGAGATGCCGTTTCACGTCCCGCCTAAAAACCCAGGATTTTAAGGAGAAGGAAACACATGAACTGGAAGGACATTCACTTTGCACATAGAATCTACACAAGGTACTTACACATTATTTTCTTCTATGGTTAATACCCCCTTTTTGTTACCCCCTGTATAGTGTGTAAACATAGGACGCCATGGCCGCAGCACCAATACTAATCAGCTAAGCGTCCATGACGGTTTTGTTCGACGTATCGCCATAGCGTCATGTTGCTTTAACGAAACGTTGACGTGTAGGGTTGACGGGTATCAACAACAGTCATAGGCTTTTAGTTTTTATGCCTTGATCAAACAAACACTAAATATAGCGAGGACGCGCTTAGCCAGGATGTGTACGGGACTACCAGATTTTGAACTTTATGCAGTTATGAGAAGGTCGAAAACGAATGAAAAAAAAGATGTCTAGTTGCCTGGCTTAGTAAAAATGTCACCGCCAATGAAAACTTCATCCGCTAATGAGCGCAATTTGGCATCTTCGAAATTTAAAACCAATTGCTATGGATTAGGGCACAAAATATATTCTGTGTGTAGTTAATTATTTTGTGATTAGGGTCCAAAATAAAATTACTACACTTCGCTATCGACCTCGACAGCATATTCTAAATTCAAAGTATAAGCTGTTAAACAATGTCATTGCTGTTAAATTAAAAATTAATCTACATACGTAGTAACTTTTGTATATTATTACTTACGAGCCGCCAATTGTTTTTTTTGTTGCAATGAAGAATGAATAAATAACGTGGTATTAAAACTTTAAAAAAACCTTATTTTGTGCCAGTTACTTTAAACTACTTTTAACAGGTGATCTATTTAATTACACATAGGTATATACTTTTTGATGTACACCTAAAGGGTATAAATGTATAAACTCTAAATGCGTAAGATTGCGTGTCGTGAAGAGAGACAGGTTATTTTCCGTCTCGCTGCCCCACCTGTCTCAGCCACCTGTCTGCGGCATTCAACGATACCCTGGGATATACTACCTAGTGTTTTGCCTTAATGCGTCTATTTTTAGGTCTTTACTTATTGTCTTATTTTCCGTTGCGCAATGTCTGCTCGAAAGACCATAATAAAGGATTGTTTAGCGTTAGATTAAAAGATGTTAGAAACTATAATCAAAGCTTCACTAATTGTTAAAATGTTACATTGGTTAGCCTCTTAAAAAGGTTACCAATCGCCAAATCTATAAGACGAGAAGTTTTTTGAACTAAAGTTAGCTTAACCAATGCTCATAGGCATTACAACTATTAGGCTGTCGTGTTGACTATTGGTCCTAACCGATTGTCAAAGTTAACTATAGTTTATTTAAACGTGTGGTGCATAAATCTAACTGTATTTTCCAGACCGGAACGAGACGGAAGGTCGTCCAGTAAGTGAGAGCATTGAAAACTGAATCGGGAGAAAAAGGAGTTAAAAAGATGTGGTACGCGATTGCTATTTATAAAAATCTGGCGTTGCAGATGTTTATAGATAGTTATCGAGTACCATCAAGTGATCTGTATGCTTGTCTGTCACCTATCACAGAAAATAACTATATTTATTTAGAAGTTTGACAGCCCTACGTTGAAAGGCCGGAACGTCCACTGAGATTTGTCCTCATGCATCGACACGATAACGTGCGAATTTGTACTATTTGTATTGTCATAGGGCATTTCGGGCAGGTCAAATTCAACACCAAGCTCCTTCGATCATAAATAAATCTATAATATAAATACAGCCAACAACAAGATATTTTGAATTTCGAAAACACGTTCACTTGTCATTTTATTTTTGTCGAAATGCTGAAAGTGATAATAGCGCTCTTTGAAAATGGAGCCTCCATACTACTACGTTTACTTAAAAGCTACGAGTACACTACATTACTACGTATTAAGATTTCTTTACCGTAAGAGATCCCCGCTTCGGCATGAATGGGTAGGCTCGACCTGACACAGTCAGGCTGTGTTTCATCGTATGAGTAAGGGTACCTGAGGCCAAATTGGGGGGAAAGAGTATTAAAGGTTGGCAGCGCATTTGTGACTCTACAGGTGTTGCAGGTGTATATGGGCGGTGGTAACCGCTTACCATCAGGTGATCCGTCTGCTCGTCTGCCAGCTATCACATAAAAAAAAGACGGTGGTGAGGGAAAATTCCATGATTTATCTAGTTGGTTTGATGCTGCAAAGGTCACATGGCAATCGCTTCAAAGTAATTACCAGACTTTTAGAATTACTAAGCGCACCCAGACCCCAAAGCGACTGCTTTAGACGCAACACAGAATTAGACTCTAAGATGAGAGAGATTACAATGAAAACACGAATCGCCAACGGATACAACTGAATTGGGAAACAAACAATATCTTTTAATATCTGGAAACATTTTGTCAGCCATTAAAAACCATTATTGGCTGCAATTGAACAGTAAACCGGTATGTTATTGATTCCGCCGATACGTTGGCTCGTAATGTTTACGGGAAATATAAAATACACCCTGTTTTATTTTCATACTGAGACAGGTGACCGTAATGGTTCCACGTTTTATGGGAGCAGTATATGACTGGTGTCTTTTGGGTTCTCTGGGGAATGTTTGATGGATTCACTGTCAATTTTAAGAAACAAACTTGGGCCTGGCAAAGAAGTCGTAGCTGTGGCAAGCTGCAAATTACACTGATGACCTGGTAAGAATCTCGGGAATCCCTTTTTTATGTGATAGGTAGCAGACAAGCCGGATCACCTGATGGTAAGCAATTGCCGCCGCCCATGGACACCTGCAACACAGTGGAGTCACAATTGCGCTGCCAACCTTTTGTCCCCTTTCCCCCGGATGGGCCTCCGGTACCCTCACTCGCAAGGCGAAACACAGTACAAGTGCTGCTTCACGCCGGTCCATTCATGCCAAATTCATTCAAGGTCCTTGAGTGGAGGCCACGCGCAGGAGGCCGCAGCCGTGGCAGGCCTCCCACCAGGTGGACCGACGATCTGGTGAAGGTCGCGGGAGTCCATTGGATGCGGGTGGCACAGGACTGATCTGTGTGGAGAACTTTGGGGGAGGCCTATGTCCAGCAGTGGACGTCTATTGGCTGGAATTTTGATGATGATGATTCATGCCAAGCGTGGCTCTTTCACAATCAAAAATACTTAAAGCTGGAGCAACATATCTTTGTAGTTTCCTTATACGAGTTGCTTGTAAGTCACGTCTACACAGCGCGAGTTACTGTAGTGCACCAACTCGACAAACTGACTCCTACGCAAGTTCGCACTTTTTTTTTTTGTGATAGGTGGCAGACGAGCAGGCGGATCACCTGATGGTAAGCAACTGCCGCCGCCCATGGACACCTGCAACACCACACACACACACACACACACACTATGTAATATTTCAGAACCCTATTGTACCTATGCCTCAACACACACTTGTCCAATTTTTTATGTTCATCCTATGGATGAATATCAAATGTGAGATAATT
The DNA here is from genome assembly GCA_014851415.1 of Cnaphalocrocis medinalis. NCBI lineage: Eukaryota > Metazoa > Arthropoda > Insecta > Lepidoptera > Crambidae > Cnaphalocrocis > Cnaphalocrocis medinalis. The sequence goes on from CM026288.1 coordinate 11,309,391, forward strand.
TTATGGGCAATGTAAGAGATGTATTTTAGCCGGCGCTTTCTTTATGGCTCAAGTTCGGATGATGTTTTTATTGTAGCAAGTGTGGTTGGTAGACTCACAGTGGTAGTTTAATCAGTAGTTCAGTAGGTTTTGGTAGTTTTATCAGTAGTGTGCCCTGTGGCTAGGGGCGTTAAGAATACTGCCAAGGTACCTATTCCCGCCCTGTCGTAAGAGGCGACTAAACGGGCTTCGGAGTACGTGAGCATGCCACTACTGGGGAGTGGCTTGCTCAAAATTACGACTCCGCGAGGGAAAAAATCCTACTGGGTGTCCTGGTAGGACGCGCATTTGGGAAGGGCTGCATTGCGCCAAACAATTTGGCTCAAAGTGGCGAGCGCGATTTGCGGTACGGTCCAGTCCCGGCTGTGGGGAATCCGACCGCGGTTGCGCTGAGATGGACACCCCAGGGGTTTTGGTTAGGGTTAGAGTCCCATACACCACCTTGTTCCCCACATGTGGCAAGGTGAAGGCCATGATGGATTCCCCTGGGAAAAAAAAAACAGGTTGATCAGTAGTAGTACATCCATGAGGTCTCAGAGTATGGGATTTGGGGGTCGGGCAGAAAGGACCTGAATTTTTCTGTTAACCTTGCCTCTTTCTACGGTGGGAGAGCCATGCTTTGCCATAAATAGGCTGGTTCGACCTGAGTGACACCACGGCCTTACAGAGGTGTTTTGTATCCTAACTAATATTATAAATGCGAAAGTAACTCTGTCTGTCTGTCTGTCTGTCTGTCTGTCTGTCTGTCTGTTACTCTTTCACGCCAAAACTACTGAACGGATTTAAATGAAATTTGGTATACAGATGATCTAGACCCTGAGAAAGAACATAGGCTACTTTTTATTGCAAAAAGGGGGTTGTAAGGGGTTAAAAGGGGGGTAAAAAGTACTTTCCCACGCGGACGAAGTCGCGGGCGGCCGCTAGTTTTGAATAAGTGAGGGTATTGGAGGCCCAATTGGGGGAAAGGGGTTAAATTTTTTATTTATTTTAGCTTTTTATTTCGGTTTGATTCCCGCAACAACACAAATTTTAAAATATTAATACATAGGTGGTATTGGGTGGGGTGTTGGTGTCACCTTCATCGATTCTGGTTTCCATAGTACAAAGGAAAGCCTTAGTTTGGTACCAGGATAATTTATGTGATGTTGTCTGATTCTATTTATCTTAAGCTATCATACTGGCTTTCTTTATACTGATTTAGACGCCTGTTTCTGGCTTTTATTGGGCTGCTGAAGGTCACACAAAGTTTTATGGATATAGTATAGCTAAAAAATGTGCCGTGTAAACTTTTACAAAGGATTCACACCTTATAATAGTGACTGCAGGGGCTTATATCCAGCTGTCGACTGCAACAGCTATTGATGATAATGAATATCTGATGACACAGACGAATATTACCTTGGGTTTTTGGGTATATATTTTTTAATAATTATTAAATAGGTAAATAACCTAACAAGAACGTTTTAAAACAGTTTAAATGTTGTTTCATTTTTCAAAATAGAAGTAAGTAAACGTTCTTCTCTAGAGTCCAATATTTTTTTTTCACCCTGTACATCGTTAACTGTACACTTTTTTCATGCCGAAGCGTGACTCTCCCTGGTTGGTTAATTAATTCTATGTAAGTGTCAGTGTCAGTGCTTGTAATGATTGTCTGTAATGTGGTGTATCTTGTGTTTTAGCAAATAAATGTTTCTTATCTTATGTTTCGTTACTCTTAAAAATAGACCTCAAATCCACCAACAGAAGACACACCCTGCTTTCCTAGCGACCTCTTCACAAACCATTCCGGCGAGTAAACATTGATCAAATGATGATGGAACCGTCAAGAGGTAGGTATTGAGGAGATTTAATTACAAATCGCGAGCCAAGTGCTGGGTGCAGGCCTACTGAGTGTCGGGTGGACTGGACAACGTAAGCGATGGACTTGCGACCTTAAAGGGATTGGAAAAGAATCGCTAGCGAAAGAGAGGAAAAGCATCTTGTTTATTAAAGCATGTAGCAGGTTTAACATAGGTTTTTTTATATGATGGGTTCCTAGCAGACGAGGAGAATTACCTGATGGTAAGCGATAACATACGAAAAACTTGCAAACTACAGTTTGCATAGCATGACAGCAAATTCGTAAAGTGCGTTTCATTTCGAAATGGCCTCCCCAAGGCGCTCTGATTCTAGTGCGAAGATTCGTTGTTTCTCTGAGTCTGCTTAGAATAAAAAAAACAATTTTAAGTCGAAGGCGTTGCTTTCTACTTCTGATCACAGCAACTAGAAACTTGAATAAGAGTTTTAAAATTGTTTTGACCAGCAATATCTCCTGTAGAACTTACAAAATATGTAATTAAACAAGTATTCATCACACGAATGTTTGTGTAGGCTGGGGATCGAACCCATAAATTGGCGTTTAAAACGGGGTCACTATCTTTGGTCACTAATGGAATGGACAATCAAATCAAAAAACCCCTTTAGCATTTAAGGTTATCAAAATACGCTAATAAAAATGGCGGTGACATACGGACGGACAGAAAGACTTGACGAATCTATAAGGTCCGTTTTTTGACATTTGGCTACGGATCCCTAAAAATCAGCAGTTCTACATATTATTGTCTGGTGAATATTATTTTTTGTAAGTCCATTTAATGTGCTAAAGGGCTTACAAAAATAAATTCACCAGGCTTATCTAGTGTGAAGGCTTGAGGATAAATAAATAAAATACAACTTTAAGTCCACAGTCACAGTGATCAAAGTAAACAGTAAGTAAATGAGTTTGCTCGATTACGTGGCGGGTTGTCAACCCCCATAATTATCTCCGCCTGGTCCATCATCGTATTTAGACTTGTCATGATTTACTTCCAAAGATTGGAGTGAATGATTTAAAAAGTTCTTGTTCGATTCATCCACTTTTGTTTTTTTTTAGATACTAAAAGAGAACTCGTGACACACGATGTTATTTTTCATTAATTAGTTTTTGAATGTCTATGTAATGAGAATGCATCTAGAGAGATGGATCCAGGTTTGCACAAAATGGAAGCCCGTAGGCAAGAGGTAGGCTCAGAAAGAGATGGTGTGATGTTTTTTCTTTGTTTACCAGGGAAAACCATCATGGCCTTCACCTTGCCCAATATGGGGAACAAAGAGGTGTTTTCGATGTGTTTCTTCTTTTCGGGTTTCTTATTATTAGCCTTCTGGTTTTTTATAAAAGTTATATCTTTATAAATACCACCGTCTACCAATAGATGTCACTAGGCGTTGATTGTACCGCAACAGTGTTTCACCTTTTCAGTTTGTATACCTAATTATAAGGATTGGCGATGTCTATAGAATTTATCTCTTCATAAGTAATACTATTTATAGATAGAGTGACTTTTTTAGGCTGTGTAGATTAAATTAATATACTAAATTCCTCCCATCAACATCGGACAGGAAACAATGTTTCCGTTTTACTGCGAATTTACTCACTTACATTACTGACGACCAAATAATCGAATTACAAGCGGGTAGCGTGACCCGCCAAGTTTTTTACTGCCCCAATACTGTGAGTGCTCGTAAGTGCCCTATAAAAGATATTGGGGACAATTAAGAAAGTTATTTTTTACTTCCTTCGAGGGATGACAATGGGAGCTGTCGCGTGTGAAAAATCCGCTAGATGGCATACTGTCAGACTGAGGGCCAACTTTAACGTCATCAAATTAAGGGGCTATACGAATGAAACTAGCGCCGCCAACCTATTTACACTGGCGAAAATACGATATTTTTTAAGAAAGCAAAACATGACAGACTTAGATAAAAGTAAATTGAATTTTTCAAGATGCAATACAATATATAAAACACGAGACAAGTAACAATAATGTCAAATTGTTGCTAAAAGTTGCCGTTTTTAGCAATAATTAACATTAGGTTAGGTTGGGTTGGCGGCGCTAGTTTCATTCATATAGCCCCTTAATAATTTACTTATAGTTAGATGATGATGACAGAGATCCAATCTGTACAATTTAGGTGGTTTTATTCCTCGGAGTGATCTCTACTACCTTCAGGTAAAAAAAGAAGGTAAAAGAGAAGATAACCTCGCGCAGTCTTTCTGATATGGCTACATTTATTAAAGATTTTTTTAGCCTGCTTGACCCCACTGCTGGGAAAAGGCCTTCCTTAAAGACTTCCACTGGTTTTTTGCAAAACTTTTAGCCATATATGTATAAAAGAACAATGAAGTAACATGAAACGTTGTTTGTTCCTCGTAAGGAACTTTTAATTGGGAAGAATATACGCTAAGTATAAGTACAAAGCTGTGTTAATGAGCATATAAAAATATAAAATTTCGGAAATCGCCTAATTTAAAGAGAGTATACGCGCTAGATATCACGTCAAGAAAATTTTAAAAATTAGCATCAGTAGCTTACCAATGCACCTAAATGTAGAAGGTCGGATTCATCCCGATCGAGTCATTTCGAAATAATTAAAACTTTACCGATCTATGTAGAAATGAATCGTTGCATAGTACCTACACGCGTATTGTCTGGCGCCTAAAGGGACCTACCTAAAACCATTGTCCTTAGTCCCTTTTACTTTACCTCACTCCGAAATGGACAAGTACACGACAATGAGATATATAAATGACCCGTCAAAAGCCAAGTTAGTGCTTTCATAAAAATATTCCTTGCATCCTTGAAAGAGTGGCTGTGAAGTGAACTCCCAAAGGTAACGTTCCCACTAAATTCTGTAAAAGCTTTACCGTTGTTTAGAACACCAAATGTGCCTTCAAAGCAGGCCCCATGTGTAAACAGGAGCGCAGCAAACTGAACTCTAAAGTTGTTAGAACTTGGCTCTATTTTGTTTGGGGCAGGTTAATAAAATGTATTTTCTTTGGAAAAGTCAGGACGATATTCGCCGGACGCAAGAAAACCGTTAAGATAAAAGTTGTGCGAAGGAAAAATGATATTTTTATTTGGAAATGTCCGTGGGTAATCATTTAAAATTGAATGTTTTTAGGTGTTTCCTTTCTTTGCTTAAAGTTAAAATTATAAATCAGTACATTGAATAGAAAATAATAATTCATTTCTTGTGAACAACTGTATCTACAAAAGAGATAAAACTAAAGGCCGAAAAAGCGAAACGCTTGCGCGAGGTAATCGATGTCCAACGCCGTCTGTTGGTAAAGTGAAACGAATCTCCCATAATTAAGTGAGGATGAGCCACTAGTAACTTATAGTTCGCTTGGATTGATAGTTCTGTCAAATACGGAGTGAGTTGATGACGTCACTGATCTTGAGGAATAGAGGCAATCGCTTGATAAAAATCCACTAGATGGCATACTGTAGACCTGAGGTCCATCTACAATGTGATTGGCTATTTTTCGTTTGTGATGTTAAAATGCCGAACCATATTGAAAACATACAGCGCGCTGGCATGAGTGCGTCTCAATTCTCTTTTTTTTTATATGTGATAGGTAGCAAACGAGCAGGCAGATCACCTGATGGTAAGCAATTGCCGCCGCCCATGGACACTTGCAAAACCAGTGGAGTTACACGTCAAACCGGCTCATTCATGCCGAAGCGTGGCTCTCCCACAATTAAATCAGTTCTTTATTGCATATCATATCTCCTGTTTTGCTTGCGAAATAGACATCCGGCGTTCTGTTTCTAATGTCTTTGTAACTTGACATAGGATTTTATTAAATTAATTTGCATGTCAGTTCAAATATTATACAAAGAACAATCAACCACACATCAGACTACCACAATCTGTCAAACTTCCTCAATTATTCGACCTAATGTGTATGACAGCAAAGTGAGAGTAGATTGAAGAAATTAGGCAGTTTGGTATATTTTGATGAGTGGCTGTTTGTGCCAAGTGATTTTGATGAACTAGGTAATGAACTGAAAATTATGAAATGAAAATATACAAAACGACTAAAAGTGAGTGAAAGAACTGATTTATAAAGAAGGTAATCCGGTATAATTGAACTACTCACTCAGGACACGAATCTAATAAATGTCGATTTTATTAATAGCCGTGAGAAATGAGAAATGTCTCGCAGGTGACAGCGTGTAATGAAAATTTATTAAAAACTAGTGGCCCGCCCTCACTTCGTTTCGGGACTGTAGTTCCAAGGTCTACCAATAGATGGCGCTGGACGTTGATTGCGTCTCGCAATTGTTTCGTGTTTTCGATTTACCTATAAGCCCTGGCGTGGAACATGAGATTATCCTCTTTATATTATTATTATATACAGGTTGTATTTAGCCACGTGTCCAATAGAACACACAAACCTAATGGTTAATGAACCATTTTGGAAACTATGGGATCAATCTTTTAGTGATCGTGATGTGTTAAGATGAAATAATTTTGCCGTTGTCTACCACGGTAAAATTATTTCGTGAAAATGGGTGAAAATGGGCTAAGGGTTGGCATCGCACTTGTAACTCTACTAGTATAGTAGGTATCTTAGGGCAGCTGCAATTGCTTACCATCAAGCGAGCCGTCGTCTAAAGTGCGCTGCCAACTTTTAACCAATTGGCATCCGGTACCCTCACTCACTCGACGAGACACAGCATAGGTGCTGTTTCACGCCGGTCTTCTATTCAGCCGTGGTATCAATCCAGTCCAGCCGGTCCATTCATGCCGAAGCGTGGCTTTCCTAAGGTCAAATTGATGCTAATTGGATGAGCTAATTTTAGTCGTACCTAATTGGGTTCGTCTCCAATAAAGACCCTTAAAAATGGCTATGGATAAGTACAAATCTGTGGAACCTTTAAATCAAACTATTAAAAACCACAATCAGATGTAATAGAACTAAATTCTTGAAATACCGGGAAGTAATTTGAACTCGATCAGTTTAAATAGATTCAAGCTAAAATTTATTGGAATTTTAAAGGCGATCCACCGATCACGCATCGCATTCTTTTACCTTCACAGTAAGATTAAAGCAGTAAAGAAAGCAGAATCTTGCTATAAAAAAGTAAAGTATCAGCCTAATACTGTCATAGCAATCAAGCCATCGCTACTATGATGGGATTAAACTTAATCACCACCTTTGCCTAATGAGCAAATAAATAGTATAAACGCTTGCTATAGAGTCAGTTAAAACTTATAACAATCATGTTGGCTATCGCACAGTTAAATTAAAATGGGCTTGAGACAGTCACTTAAGTCACATGTGCCAACACGATGAAGGATTATGCAAGTGCATTTTAGCTTTGAGGCCACGTTTAGGCAAGAAAAGTGTAGGCAGACCCCCAACCAGGTGGTTAGACGACTTGGATGATTGAAAATCAGCACCGCAGCGGTTTCTGGCTGCTGCAACGAATGCTAAAGTTGTACCTGGTCGCAAAATGTAATATAACGCATACTGTACGCCTAATAAACGTTAAGGTAACGGACCAGGTAAACTCATGACCGAGCCAAGTTGAGGTGTATTGGAGAGGCATATTATTATGCCCAAAACAGTGGGCGAAAATGCTAATGATGAAGAAGTCGATTCGCCTCACTTCACTGCTACATATTCAAGTATGGCCGAGTTCCCTAAACAGAATTACTTGTCCCGATGAAGTTTTAATGAATCGTATCCGCCATGAGGTGAAGTTAAGGAATTTGCGTATGGGTGTAAATACCCATGGCGGAAGTATTGATCACGTTTGGGGCAACACTCAATAGGTACATTTGATCATTATTTAATTAAAGCTAGGTACTTTTATATCAATTTCCATTGCTTGTGTTTAAAGTACCGGGACGTGATTTATTTATGATATTTATACTAGTCACATGGTTATTGGTTATACATTATTATAGTTGATACATATAATCCCATCAAAAACAATACTTGTCAAAAAAACCGTAAAACCGTACCGTACGTTACCGTAAATAGTGGTGAGATCCATGTTTTGCCAAGTCGGTTATTCATTTATTGACTTAGCAATCACAATATATCTCACAATTAATTCATTAAATTGATTCAGTTGTTTAAGTTCCTATACATTTATGTATTGTGACAAGGTCCTAAAGTGTATACCTATTTTTGGAGTTGACTTTACACTAACATTGCAGGTTGACATTGCACTGTTAGTGTACAACACCCTTAAGTCACTAATAATTAACATTGATGGTAGTTTGGTTCAGAAAGGTGTTTTAATGTTTTGACAGGTAAGCATTTTAGGTGTAATCTAGGTCAAAACCTCATTGCCACCAGATGAGCCATACATTCCAGTGAAAAGCCCATTCAGTCTATAGTGCAGTAGTATCAATACCTAGGTAGTATTGATGGGAAAATTATATTGATAACGCCAAGTATAGCTGGAGGCACGAAAGTATAGCGATGACCGTTATTTTGCGCACTTGTAAAAAAGAATACTTACTACCAAAATTGGTTTCTGCGCACTCAAGGTCATAACTACACTTTCTTGCCTCGGACTGTATCTATAGTTTAACGTCTGATACTAGCACCAGTATCGAAAGTTGGTATCAGTTAATTATCTCATCGTCATAAAATTAATATGCTTGCTTCACCGGAGTAATACCACGGCCTCACAAAACTCCGGTAAAGCAGCCCGTATTTCTCCGAGTGAGTGAGAGTGAACCGAAAAACTGGTGTCGAAGGTGTCTAGCCGCTTACGAGTATCACAAAAAAGTAAATAGGGTCAGTGCTCCAGTAGTTGACCATGCATTATTAGATGACCATTTTCAATTTAAGCGCCGATATTAAGCTTTCAAACGAGCAGATGTTCTTATTGGTTACAAATGGATGTGTCAAAATTAATCAGCCTAGCAACCAATCAGAATTTAGAGAAGTCGCTAGTAAATCCCTTTGGACAACTACTGGCGCATTAGCTGAAATTTTAATTTATTAATTAATAATAAAATAATGGTAAAACTAAATTCAAATTTCATGGGTTTATATTGATAAATAACTAATTTTTAATGTACACAAAAATAATCAAGTCAAAATTTCTAGTAGATATTTAGTAAACATTTTTTTTGTATCGAAATCTGCCTTAATTGGTCAACTACTGGAGCGTTCACCCGTCTTAGATTACAGAAACAATAAATTTTTATTATTGACAAGCAACTATAAACGTGAATCTCAATAGAAACATCAACTTAACATGAAGCGTAAACCACCTTGTATAATGTAAAAGTCTTGGCATTATCATAATCTCGGCCGCAGAGCCCTCCGCTCGAGAGCCCTCGACGTAGCCGCGGCGACTTGATACTGCGAGACAATGCCGTCAATATTTACGAGATAAAGCACTGGAGTACGCAGATACTCGAATCTTTAATGAACCTTGGTGTACGCAATTGATAGATTGTTTTTTTTATTTGATAAGTGATAGATACTTGACGATTTTTTATGTGAGAGGTGGTAGACGATTACGCATAGACGCAACCTGCAATGCGGATTCAAAATTGTGTTGCCAACCTCTTAGCCCCTTTTCCCGCCGATTGGGAAGGCTGTATCCTCACTCAATCGGTTAAATATAGCATAGGTACTGCTATACCGGGCTTCTGTGAGGCCGTGGTCTGGCGTGGCTCTCTATCTCGTTAGACATGCCACACTTTTGGAACTTCCTAAGTTCTTGGCAAATTCATAAGGAAATAGATGCTTTGTTGGGTGGTCCTCAGGAAATCTTCAGCAGCGTCAGGGCACTGCCAAGTTGCCTAGAAAAAGGCTGGTTGGAATGAAAAAGTCGCGGTGTCGCCTTAAAAAGAAGAAAAAGAAGATTTCGTGACCATGTACAGATGACTTTTGTTGTTATAAACAGTTAAGAAATGTTATCAAAAGTGTATACCGAATCTTTAAAGATACGTTACCCATCAAAGATGGCGCTGTAAAAAAGGTTATAGTGAAAATTTATGGTCGTAAGCTTCCATTAGAGGAAGCAGATATTAACAAGAAATATCCGCTGCACGCGATATCTTTAAATTGCATCACGATAATGCCCGTATTTTCCGCACATATTTTTTGTTCGCTCGACAATGAGTGAGTTACGATAGTCGAATTTACGGCCCCGCTGGGAGCACGGCAGTGATTGCTCCAAGTTTTGGCGTGTAATTTTTTTACTACATGTAAATTTTATGGAACCCAGTGATTAAGCAACACAAATTACAAACAACCGGATAATGAGAGTGACTCAGTGACATTTCATTTTGTGAATGTTTTTATGTGATAGGTGGCAGACGAACAGGTGGATCACCTGGTAAGCGATTGCCGCCGCCCATAGACACCCGTAACACCAGCGGAGTCACAAGTGGGCTGCCAAACATTTAGCCCCCTTGCGCCCCCTATTGGGCCTCCAGTATTTTCATTCTCACGGTCTTCTGTGTGACCGTGGTATCCCATCGAGACGGCCCATTTGTGCCGAAACGCAGCTCTCCACAACTTTGTAAACAACAAAAATTTGAGATTCATCAACCAACTATATAATACTTATTTTTAAATATCGTCCCGTTTTCCCGAAATTTTAAAATCAAACAAAATGTGTTTAAAATTCCTACAGTTACACCAGTATTCGCCATCCCCCTAACAAGGCAAGCCGTAGCCTGCGGTTGTTCAAGTAAATAGAGCCAAGTTCGTGGAATCAAATTACAAGCACAACTTCTGAGGGTTTATTACGGGAGATGCTCTGCATAATCGAATAAGGATTCCTAATGGGGGTCAAAGTTAAATTTGAAAAAATAATGGATCTTGGCAAGAGTTTTGTGGTTGTTGTTTACTGAAATCTGAGTGTTCAAAGAAATAACTCCTTAGCGTGGTATCTAGAACTTGTCAGTTTTAAACCTTTGAGACATACTTTCTTCAAGAAAAGAGCATACTCCTTCTTTGAAGGCCGGCAACGCATCAGCGACCTCTTTGATCTCGCTTGCTCGTTTGCCGCCTTTAGTATAAAAAGTAGGTACATACTTTATATTATTAATCTGAGTGTAAGTATTTAAAGAAATCCCTCCTTAGTTGTATTGGTAGTTTTAAAATACAAAAAGACATATAAAAACTTTATTATTTTTGACAAGAGATGTTAGATTCGTAACCGTAACTGAAACTATTGTATTGGTTTCGATATATCGTAACCAAATCCGAATTAAACGTTTCGCACTAAATCGGATTGAAACGATCGTATCCGTAACTCTGCCCTGTTACACACAAGTATGCTATTTTAAATTAGACGAGTTACGCGTAACCAGTGCGAAATACTCTTAAAAAGTGTGATCTATATGGCACTAAAGACAGTTTAAAAAAAACATGTATCAATAAGCCAGAAACTCATATGACAAATTCGTTTAACTTAATTTTTTATCGTTGCAGCCATGCCTAACTCATTCAATTTTAAGTTAACAGAGATAGGCATCATATACCAATAAATTCTGCTACTTAATCTAAATCTTTTAACTTGAAGTTGAAAATAGTTACGCGTGGTCACTCGATGCGCGCGGAACAGTGGGCGGCGTGCACCTTGCGGCCATTTATTTCTTTACAATTCATGTCATTCATCATCAGCAATCCACACTCGTCTACTGCTGGACATAGGTCTCACCTAATACACGTCACTGCTCCAGATTTTCGGCCATTCTCATCCAGCCCAAACCAGCCAGCCTTCCAATGTCATCATCCCATCTTGTCGCAGGGCGTCCAACACTTGGCTTCACCGAGTCGCGATCTCCACTCAAGGACTTTACGGCTCCAATGGTTGTCAATTCTGCGGCTAATGTGACCAGCCTATTGCCACTTCAGTTTGCTAATTCGGTGGGCTATGTCTGTGACTCTGGACTCTGGTTTTCTGTCGGATTACATCATTTCTGATGCGGTCCTTCAGAGATACTCTGAGCATAGCCCTTTTCATAGCTCTTTGAGCGACTTTAAACAAGTGGACTAATCTAGCCGTGAGTGTCCAAGTCTCGGCATCGAAAGTCATGACCGGGAGGACGCACTAGTTGAAGACTTTCGACTTAAGACTTTGAGGGATGGGCGATGAGAAGACTTGACGAAGCCTACCAAATGCTGCCCAGCCTAGCTGAATTCTTCTATTAGCTTCTCTCTCGAAGTTGTTTCTGCCTAATTGGAGCGTTTGTCCTAGATAGACATATTCCTGGACAACTTCGAGAGGTACTCCATTAACTGTGACCAGTCCCGGATCAACGAGCTCGTTGAACATGACCTTGGTTTAATCCAAGTTCATCCGAAGACCGATGTGTTTGGAAGATTCAGCCAGGCTGCTCACCATCTCCTGTAGGTCATGTAAGGTTTCTGCCAAGACTGACGATGTGGTCTGCGAATCGCAGGTGTGACATCGCCATTAATATTGATTCCGCGCTCTTTCCAGTTAAGCGTTTCGAACATGTCCTGCAGCGCAGCTGGAGAAGAGTTTCGGAGATATATTACATCTCCTTGTCTCACACCACGTCGCAGCAGGACAGGCTCGGTTTGGCCATTTTGGATTACTACGGACATATTAGCGGCGTCATACAGACACCTTAACACCTCGATATATCGCCAATCGACTTTGCACCTCTGCAAGGCCTCGAGAAGTTCTCGACGGAGTCAAAGCTTTTTCTTAGTCCACAAACGCCATGCACAGGGGCTGGTTATATTCTTTGGTCATCTGTATAACCTGTCTCAGTGTGTGAATATGGTATATGATGCTATAACTCCGTCGGAACCCGGCCTGCTCTGCAGGTTAAGCTTTCTCAAGTCTTCGTGTAAGGTGATTCGAAATGCCTCTTGAGAACAACTTATAGACGTGACATAAGAGTGAAATTGGTCGATAGTTCTTCAGTAAGGTTTTGTCGCCTTTCTTGAAGAACAATACGACCAAGCTCCGCTGCCACGCCCTAAGAGTTCTTCCGGAGAAAAGTTCCTTCAGCACCGGCTTTCAGAAGCTCGGTTGTGACTCCGTCTTCTCCCGGGGCTTTGACTTTGACTTTATAACTGGCTATAGAAGGTGTAAACTTCCGAAAGAATCTCTGGCTTTGACGTGGTGACTTCTCCATTTGTTATGGTCAACTTCGACAGGTGGCTCCTTCCAAGCTGTTGTACGAAGACTTTGGGCCCCTGGTTCTGCTCAATTGCTCTCTGTATTGAGAGTGCATTGAAGCTTCGGAGGTCACGTCTTAACAGCTTGGAGATGGACTTATTCAGAGCCCGTTGTTCTGCCGAAGTGACTGATGGATCGTTCCGCCTCTTGTCCATTAGGCCCAGAGTCTCTTTCGAAAGTTTAGACCGCTTGCCCGTACGTCGCAACTCACAGAATTTTGCACCCTCGTCCCGAAGGATTTTCACCACTTGGTCGAGTTCTTCGGTCAGTGTGGTATGGCGGCCTTCCTTATCCCGGAGATTCTTAGCACCCCCTGCCTGTCTGCCTGTCGTTAACAAAACCAGAATAGCAGGGCTGCCGGGAACTGGGGGCCGAGGCAATATTGTCTTCTTCATTAGGAGGATTATACCATAACCCACCACGCTGGACCAGTGCGGGTTGGTGGGTGGTTCGCCAGGGCCTCTTTCGTTGATTAGCAATCGCTTATGGTTCAGCTAACTATTGGTCAAAAAATACAATTCAGCGATATTTAACAATTTGTTAAGGTTTTTTGACAATTGGTTAACCACTAGTCAGAAAACAGGGCCTTTTAGTCAAACGCATCTAATACAACTAAATAGATAACATAGATAGGCTTTCCCTGCATCGTGTGTTTTGGTTGCACCCTACTCTTCTAACTTAAGTTATCACACGACGCGTAACCACATTTGTATGAAGTTCTGGTTATGCGAAACTCGTTTATCTCAATTTAAAAATTAAGTTTTATAGATATAAAAAAAATATATATGTCAATATGTTCTAGAAGCATTTACACACCTAATCTGTCAGTTTCAATTAAATAGCATGTTTCCTTAATACGCTACAAGTAAATGTTTGTTTAAAACTTCAAAGCCATTTTTCTCAAAACTATGTTTTTTGAGATAGCAGAGTTGTGCGTAACACGGCAGAACTATATACGATATAATAATAATTTTTATATCCGTATTCATTCCGTAACTGTAATTCCATATCCTTTACATCCCTGACGTGGTTTCAGATTGGTCCTGTAAATAGGCCGTCGATCCCTTTGAGAGTAGTCGTTATCAAACTACCCAAAGTCTTTTGGGCGGTTTGATGAGGGCTGAGCTTTACCGCCCACACGACTAAGCGCTTCCAATCGTATGGTATGACAACGTTATACCACAGATTTGTACTCGGATCCATACTAATATTATAAATGCGAAAGTAACTCTGTCTGTCTGTCTGTCTGTCTGTCTGTCTGTCTGTCTGTCTGTCTGTCTGTCTGTTACTCTTTCACGCCAAAACTACTCAACGGATTTAAATAAAATTGGTATACAGATAATCTAGACCCTGAGAAAGGACATAGGCTACTTTTTAGTGCGAAAAGGGGGTTGTAAGGGGTTAAAAGGGGGGTAAAAAGTTACTTTTCCACGCGGACGAAGTCGCGGGCGGCCGCTAGTTAAGAATAATTGAATCAGTTATAAAATTCACCATCAGGTCTTCCAACTATCACATAAAACCTCACCTGTGTTTCGTCGAGTAAATGAGGGTATCGGAGGGCCAATTGTGGGGAAAGGGGGTTAAAAGTTGGCTGCGCATGACTCTATACTGGTTACCATCAGGTGATCTGTCCGCTCGTTTGCCACCTATCACATAAAAAAGACGGTGCGACGTGAAAGAGGGATAGCAAGAAAGCGGACTCCGGCTTTGGTTATAGTTTGGGGCAAAACCGGGTATAAACGTTCTTAATGATGAATATTCTTGGTCTAATTTTAAATTATTTTGTTTTTAAACTAAAATCGAGGTTTAAAACTAACACCTTCAAGTAAAACTCAAGGCACCCAAAGAAAACCGAAACTAACAGAACTATTTCGCAAGGCGAGCTCCTAACAAGTTTCTATAATAGGACCTTGCCGAAGATTTTGAATTTCTAGATGTGACTTGCAATACCGACGATATTGAGTAAAAACAAATACTTGATATAAACGGGACTAAACGCGAGGATATTTAAATATATATAAGCATATTATAGCACTTACTGCTTGGTGTTTCGACCGCGTTACATCGGGCGTGGTCACAAGCGGACTGCCGGGCTAACATGCGGGCCACGAGATAATTTTGTCGACACTCGTATTGTGTCGGCGCAAGTTGCGTCTCGCTCACCTGACTGAGAGATGAGCGGGATAGAAGGATGCGCTCACGCGAACGAGAGACGACAAAATTTTGTCGCGGTGCGCATGTTAGGCCTACTGGAGGCGCACGGCGTTGTCTTCTACGCCCGGCTTGTGCATCTTCCTTTCAGCATAGAAATCAAGCCATCGCTACTATGGTGGGTTTAAGCTTAATCAACCACGCTTGTCTATAATGCAGATTGGTGAAAACAAACCTAAGCCATATTCGAAAAATTTGACACAAGTTTTTTGCTCAAATTTCACGCGAGAGGATCTTAAGGCGTCTAATTTCATTAATTTTAATGATGAATTATAATGAAGTACGTGGATGCGGGTCGCACAGGACCAATCTGTGTGGAGATCTTTGGGGGAGGCCTATGTCCAGCAGTGGACGTCTATTGGCTGAAATGGTGATGATGATGATGACGTAGAAAAAGCCTACAATAATCCACATCTATTACCACTACATCTTAGTCCCGGGCCCGCTCAAACAAGAAGGCCAAAGCAAACTTGCAAATCACATTGTCAAATGTCGACTAACTAACTCCGGAACTAACAGCAAATGCAAAGAAAACATAATGAGTTGGGCCAACGAAACTCCGGTTTGCATTCGTTAACTATTGCATAATTAATTATTTGATTACAGGGCTAGGCTGTGGCTTTAGTACTTGGACAATGTTAATTCAATTTAATGTTTAATTGTTAATATCTGTAAATTGAAACCCATCAAAAACATAAATGTGAAATGGAAGCCAAGATAAAAAAAGTTTTTTTGGGAGAGTTCACCGTCAAAGGAAATGATATCTAAATAGGTGCAAAGTTCAATGGTAAGATCTACTTGGCTTTCTCATTTACGAATTATTATAAACAACTAGCGGCCGCCCGCGACTTCGTCCGCGTGGAAAAGTAACTTTTTACCCCCCTTTCAACCCCTTACAACCCCCTTTTCGCAATAAAAGTAGCCTATGTTCTTTCTCAGGGTCTAGATTATCTGTATACCAAATTTCATTAAAATCCGTTCAGTAGTTTTGGCGTGAAAGAGTAACAGACAGACAGACAGACAGACAGACAGACAGACAGACAGACAGACAGACAGAGTTACTTTCGCATTTATAATATTAGTATGGATAGAACATAGAATTTCAAGTGCCTACGTTTAGCCATTTAGGCTGTGCGTTGTTATGTCAGTCAGTCAGTCAGTTTCTCCTTTTATGCATTTAGATTAGGTATTATACACAAGTATATAGTATGTATTGAGTAGTAAGTATGGAGTAACAACAATGTTACTCCATTGCCTGACATCTGTAACACAAGTGCTTAAGCTACTTAGATATTATTTTAATGATCGACTTGATTTGAAGCGCACATTATCCAAAACAGAGTTCCCCTCCTTTTCACGTACCTATATGGAATGCAGCTTGTTCATAACAAATGAAAATTGAATTGCTAACTTTCTCCTCCGCCTTGTGGTCTAATCTCGCACGTTCTTAAGGAATGAGTTGGTTTAATTACATTTTGCTCCAATTTCTAAGACTGAGTTATACAAAATGATATTATTTCAGCAGGAAAAAAAAATATTTTATTTTTGCGGACCCATTCTGAAATTAAATAAGTAAAACATAGTATTATTATCTCTTTGAGGATAATTTAGATAGATAAGTGAAAATATAACAAAACTTTATTTCCTTAGATAAACTAAATAGCTCGCAATGTTTAGAGAAAGAAAAAAATAAAGATAATCGAGGGCATCCTTATTAGAAAGGTAGGCATACGATTCCCATCAAAGCCTATAGAAATGCGTGGTTCAAGTGGCAATGGGCAGGGCAATGATCTAATGGAAAGAAGAAAGTAAGAAGAACGGTCAGAAAAATAACATATGTACGAGTATTATGATGGGTCTAAAATATTGAAAACTCTTGAGGTATATTTTATTTATATTTTGTGTTAAAAATGGGTTAAAGTGAATTCGGGGATGAATATTGTTTTTTGGAATTGATTTGCTTTGCGAATATTTGACTAACAACGTTTGCGATGGCTGTTATTATGGAGGCAACTGTACGCTCAGTAACTCAAGTGGTATAGTGGTTTTCCAGAAATTTTATTTTAAACAGAAAATATTTCACACTTTTATTTATAAATCCATACTAATATTATAAATGCGAAAGTAACTCTGTCTGTCTGTCTGCCTGCCTGTCTGTCTGTCTGTCTGTTACTCTTTCACGCCAAAACTACGTAACGGATTTAAATGAAATTTGGTATACAGGTGATCTAGACCCTGAGAATGGACATAGGCTACTTTTTATTGCGAAAAGGGGGTTGTAAAGGGTTAAAAGACTGTGGGAGAGCCACGCTTCGGCATGAATGGGCCGGCTCGACCGGAGTGATACCACTGCCTCACAGAAAACCGGGGTGAAGCAGCCCCTATGCTGTGTTTCGCCGAGTGAGTGAGGGTACCGGAGGCCCACCCGGGAGAAGGGGATAAAAGGTTGGCAGCGCACTTGTGGCTCTACTGGTGTTGCAAGTGTCCATGGGCGGCGGCAATTGCTTACCATCAGGTGATCCGCCTGCTCGCCTGCTACCTATCACACAAAAAAAAAAGTTACTTTTCCATAATATTTTTTAAACAATATCACGTCATAATATTAATTTTATTTATGGCATGTTTACTATAAATTATTTAATATTTAACGGTACATGACGCGTACGTTCGATGACGTTGTGAAATTAACTTAACTGTTGAGGATCGACGGTTGGACCAGTCTCTTTTTATATTGTTTATTGTACATACTGTTTTTGATTTAATCTTGTTTTATTTTATTTGTTGGCTTATGGTTTTGTTACGTCGTCTGTGTCACAGAATAAATAAAAAAATACAGCTCCTGACCTCTTGTAACTGTGCCGAAATATTTGAAACTGAAAAATAAGCTATCGTAACATTACCGTCAAAACTTTTTTGAATTTAAGTTTCAAATAATAATAAATGTAAGCACTTTTGTACACCAGCTTACCTCGTCTCAGTGAAACGCATGCATCCAGTAGAATTAGTTTAAAATGTAATTTATATTGATTTATATATTCGGCCATGAAACATTTTTTGTATTTATTTAAATGTATGTACAAACGCCCCATAGGTCCACAGTGGGACATCCCACTGCAGGGCAAAGGTCTCCATCATAAAAATCAAGTCATGGCTACTATAATGGCATTATTAGGCTTAATCACCACGCCTTCCTAATGCGGAATGGTGATCACAAGCCCGAGCTATGTTTATCTATTCTATACATATAATAAAAATGTAAAAAAGCTGTGTCTGTACATTGAAGATATTTATCTCAAAATAACGTAGGACGACTAAAAATAGTAACAGAACATGAATCTATGATTTTTAAAATTTTTGTCTGTCTGTTTGTCTGTTTATCTGTTTGTCTGTTTGTTCGCGCTAATTTCGGAAACTACTGAACCGATTCGAATGAAACTTTTTTTAATGTATAGCTGTAATATCAGGGCAACTTATAGGATATATAATATTTTGAAGACCAAGCTCCTGGATGTAGAACCACAACAGCCCAGCTAAACTATAAGAGGTAGGTCAATGGCACTTTAACAAAAGTTGTTCAGACTGATGAGCATTTTATGATGCCATAAAAAAAATCAAAGATCATGGAACATCTGGTTTGGAACTCTAAGAGCCCAGCTCCACTATAACAAATATGGAATGAAATGGAATGGAAAATTGTCAAATGTGATGAGCATTTTTGGATGAGATCCTATAAGAAAGGATATTCCGAACTTAAACCCCTAATAGAGCGAAAAGGGGGTTCCAAGTTTGTTCATGGGACTACGTGATTCCTTGGCCCAATCTACTCCAACTTTTGCATACACATTCTTTGACAGAATTGATGGATCAAATATAAGATTCAAACTTTAATAGAATACTTACATCCCCTAATGGAATAAAAAATAATTTGGGGTTTACTTTCATTAGAAGTTGATATCATTTTTTTTAAATATTAAATGGGTTTGTACTTGACCTCATCTCACCTGATGGAGAGTGACAATGAGGTCTAATGTAGCGTGCTTTCCCAGAAAAAGCCTATTCACTATCGACTTAAAGACACCCAAAATGTAGCTCTCTGTAAATACAGAAGCCGGCAAGTTGTTCCATTCCTTAGCAGTTCGTATAAAATATCAATGAGCCGCCTTAAAAATATATTAACCTATAAACGAACATTTTTAATAAGTTTTTTTTTTTGATATCTATTTAAATAATCATCTTTAAGTCAAGAGTCATAAGTTCACCGCAAACGAAGTTGCGGGCGGCCACTAGTAATATATAAAAACATACTTTTGCTTGACCTGGAACCCCGATATCATGGCCCGATATTTAAACATTAGACCATCAGTTGTGTTTAAGATTAATTTCATCTAAAAACAGAGTCCTGCAGAAAAAAGCAGTGGTGGTATCTTAGGCTATTAGAATGGAGCGCGCTCTTCTCTCGTAGATCCCTAAGTTTCCACTATTTTACTTGATATTTCCATTCAACGAACCACACATAACACGATTTTGTAATTAAACACGATAACAGAAACAACCGTTACTAACCATACATACATTTACTCCGCCCTCCAAGTGCAATAAATTTCCATACAAATACTAAATTCAGTTTTCAACTTCACCGCTAGGGGTCGTCGTGTTAATATGTAACTGTTTCACACCAACTCTAACAACCATCGCCACGCGAAATGAAACTTAAACACCGTTAAATAAAGTTTGGAATTAAACTGCAATGGATTTGACTAGGTAAAATGGTGACAAAGGAATGTATACTTTAAGGCGTCTGAATAGAGACTATGTCTTAAAGAGAGATGCAGCAGAAGTTTAGAATTAGACTTTAGTGTATCCGTCGAGAGTTTAAACCCGTTTTGTATGTGATGTCACTGGAAATGTGTAAAATAGGAATAGTATTGGAGTATCACAGATTTCAATATTTTTATTTTAAGATGCCGATACTTTAGGTATTTGTTTTAAGAAAAGCATACATTTTAAATTTTAAGTCCTTCCGATTTCGGGGGTCAAAACTTCGAAGCTTCGGACGGGATCGTTTTGGATATTTTCTGAAACGTGTAACCATGCATCAGTTAATTTAGTTCCCCTGTTAAATGGCTTGACTTGACAAGGTTGACCAGTAGATAATGCCTTAGCATTAAGAAGGTACGCCTATTGTATGATATTTTGGGCAATGAAGTTTTAAATAAATAATAAAATAAATGGTTGCGAAGGTCAGACTGTTGCTTCATTGCAATAACCAGACGCCCTAAATCTTGAATTTTGTTCTAAGCGTACTCTGGGCTCTAAAACGATAGCTTAACCTATTTATTGAAAGAGGTACACCAACAGTATACGTTACAAAATGCTTCAATAACCCTCTCAATATCTAGCTTTGCACTCAACTCTCTCATTTTTTAATACGTATTCTTAACGAACTCTTCGATATCAACGTCAGCTAGACATACCGGGAAGAATACCGTAAGATAGATTGATAGATATTCCTGCACAAAGTTTGTTTTTAACTGTGGTGAGATTTGTTGAAGTCAAAATTTTAATGGAAGGAGAGGTCACATCTTTTTGAAAAATGGAAAGTTATCAACTGCCTGAAGGCACACTTTTACCGCAACGAAACTATTGTATGATTAAGTTGAGATCGGTGCATGAAACCCGTATGCCGCAACACTTGTCCGGATGTTCGCTTTCAGTGTGAAGCAATGCAGTTTTGCTGGGTTAATTATGAGGTTTTAAATTTTATTACATAAGTAGGTACTAAGTCCATGAAAATGAGGAAAAATTGGGAATTTATAAAACTCCAGACAATTTATCATAATGTATGCATTCTACTACTCAAGCCCATCATTCGATACCTATATTACGGGAATCAAATGAAAATATGAAATTCATCATATTGTGGTGGCGTGCAATCTAATCTAGCTAAGAACCCTCCCGACTAATATAACTTATAAACTAAAAATTGTCTTCCGATAGATGGCGTTGGGCGTTGATTGTAACGTGCTAGTGGTTTGCTTTTTCGGTATGTACGGATAGCCGCACATCAGGTTACTACAATCTGTCAAATTTCCTCAGTTGATATTGAACCAAACACGTTTGACATAAAGGTGAGGTTCGATTGAATAAATTTGATAGATTGTCGTAACCTGATGTGCGGCTGTCTGTACATATATAAGGTGTGTCGACGTGGTAACTGAGTGCGGCAGTAACAGATTATTATACTCGAACCAAATTGGTACCTACACGTTCTACGAGTCGCTGCGTTAAGTATAGTCTAGTTCCCCGGCCTAAAGGTATACAAAGGTCAGACAGCAGTCGCTTTAATGTAACCAGATTCAACAAAGTGGCGGCTTAAGACGCAACCGGTAATGACTAAGATGAGAAGAAACAATGAAACTTAACAACAACTAACAACAACAAATCCAAAACCATATCCTAAGACGCTCGTTATTACAAAGTTTATTTGAAACATACCACGAATGGGAAATCATTACCCGGCTGTTTGTTTAGACGCATCCCGGCGTCCCCCCAATTAAGTAACGGGACGCCTGTTCCCGAACCTATAACATGGCGAGTAATGCCTTCCTTTGACGATGGAGGAGACACAAGAGTCTATTAAGAGGGCAAAGAGTAGGTATCCAGGTAGTTAGGCTTGAGTTATACTGCCTGTGATCATGTTATCTCCCAAAAGACGTTTGAAGTGCTACTGGTATCATCATCATCATCATCAGCAACCCACGGTCATCCACTGCTGGACATAGGTCTCCCCTAATGCACGCCACCGCTCCCGATTTTCGGCCACTCTCATCCAGCCCACTCCAGCCAGCCTTCGAATGTCGTCATCCCATCTTGTAGCAGGGCGTCCAACACTACGTTTGCCGAGTCGCGGTCTCAGTTCAGAACAGTTGTCAGTTCTGCGGCTAATGTGACCAGCCCATTGCCACTTCAGTTTGCTAATTCGGTGGGCTATGTCGGTGACTCTGGTTCTCTGTCGGATTCTCGTGACGTCACACTCTCATCGACAACTTGCTTCTCTGGAGATTTCCAGTCTAAGTGATGCTGGTGGCGGTGCTGTGGCTTACTTACAACCATGAACGTAATTACATCCCGCTAGGTATGTATTCCCCCCCCCCCCCCTAGATGTAGATGTTACGGGACCCTATAGGGGGGAGGGGGGTTTGATGTACTTTCTGAATATCGCCTATAAACTGGGGCTGTTTTGGGTGGCAAGAGGAAAAAGATTTTCACGGCCATGTATGCAATTTACATTCGCGCTTCATCTCTAAATATGTTGGAATTCATTTATTTAAGATCAAAGTAACCCTAATTCTGGTAAATAATAAATTAGGTACTTACTACTTACGTCTATTAGTGATTAAGGTCTACCTAATACCTGTGTAATTATTTTATCTGTACAATTTTTGTGTTTTTATTTTACACCTCTGTAAAATTTTTGTCTTGTCACGCATCTGCAAGTCTCTACTCTAAGTCCATTATTTCAAGCGGAAAACAAATAAATAATTCTGGTAATGGAAGTCTAACTTTAAGGAGCGACAAGGCTCTACACGAAAACGACGTGAGCCATATTTTCATGAAAATAGGGTTTATTTTCGTGATTTTTTTGCTGAATATAGGTGAAAGTCTGCGATGTTAAGACAGCCGGATGAAGGCGTTATAGAAGACCCAATTTGTTCCGTTTAGATATTTTTGTAGCTGTTTTTGATGTTTAACACACGGTAGGATATTTCAATTTGTTTTAATATAATCGTTTTTGGAGCATGATCATGTTATTCTATTGGATTTAAACCTTAGGAAGTATTAACATAAAGGTTAGTGTCTTCTTTTTTAAATTATATCGGACAAACGAGTAGACAGCTCACCTGATGGTAAGTGATCACCGCCGCTCATGGACATCCGCAACACCAGTAAAGTCACAAATGCTCACCATTACAATACCCTTTAATTTAAATAAGATAAGGTTCTTTTTCATTTCCATTTTCAGCTCTTTGGACTATTATCGCTTCTCGATATCCTTTGCATCTTTAAACGCAGAGAGGTTACAATAATAGCTAATTTAGCGCAATCTCACACAACTGGCGCCCCTGAAATGGAAGTAGCTAATGGAATAGCGAAACCAAATTCGAGCGGCGAAAGTACCTATTGAGGTTTGGGGATTGGAGGCATGTTTTGAACGATCGTGTTTATTTGAATAAAGGAGAGACATACTTCGGCGTGCATGGGCCGGCTCAGCCGGAGTGATACTACTGGAACTGAAAATCGACGTGAAACAGCACTTGTGCCCCGCTAAGTGAGAGAGTTCAAAGGTTGATACCATGCTTTTGACGCCATTGATGTTAGGTTTTTGATAATTGCCGGCAATCGTTCACCATCAGGTCATCCGTCTATTTGTCTATAAAAAAAGTCCCCTTATTTTGACTATGGCGGCCAAGCTTAATAAAGAGACATATTAGACCTGTATTATGCGTAGGCATCAGTTAACTCTATTCTATAGATATTATATTGTTATGGGACACCAGTGTGACGAGATTAGCAAGGAATTGGGCGTAGTTTTTTTTTTTGCTGTCCCAGGAAAAAACATTAGCCATAATGTCAAATCAAATTGTCACTGAGATCAGATCTTTCAGCAAAACCGCTGGAATGGACACCCTGTGCAATCGAGTTTAAATGCCCCACGATCGGGACAATTTCCTACTCACTCAATTTTAAAGTCACCATAATGTCATTAAAAACAATTCACTTGACGTCTTCTCTCTTCAACAGTTCACAGCCTACTAACCTAAAGTGATTACGATAATCCATAATGAGGGAGCGCCAGGCCAATAAGCAGATTCGTTCCGAATTCAAAAAGCGCGCCAAAATTTAACGGCTATCCTAATAAAAGTCAGGAAGCAGGAGTTGGCGCGTGAGGGGACTGCCTTATTACCGAGTCAGAAGATACATTTTTAATTAACCGACCAAGTTCCGAATCGCTTATTGAATTTTAACAACCCGCAACTTGGGGCTTTGGTAGTTCTTGGTTGTTAGTGACGTGTTGAGGAGCAATTGATACAGTAAGGCTGTAGTGAAGTTTCTTTATAAATTAGTGTCTGGTTGACTGCCTCGGTGGTTCTTACATTGGCTAATAGGTTGCACTTTAAATCAACGGCTACGCTTTGGTTACGTACCAGGTTCGATCCAGGTTGAGTCAAAAAGTTCATACCTAAGTTTTTCTGTTAAGAAATTTACAGTGTCATCCTGAAGGTTGGACGCTAGGGGGTTTTGTGAAAAATCTTCTAATGTGACATTCTAGTAAGGATAGGTTTTAGCATTAAATTCCGTCCGAGTTTTGCGTTATTTTGTATTTTTCTGTGGCCTCGTTTTGGTGCCTAAAAACCACCATGGTGACTTCCTAGGTTACCCGTGAGAAATATTAATAGTAACCTATGATTTTTGAAATCTTGCATTTTTATTGATTCCGATTTTTTTTAGAACTAATTGTCCCACTGCTGGGTAAAGGCTTCTCCCAATAGCGTCCACTTCCCCCCATTCCTGGCCAGCTTTTCCAGTTATCGGAGTGTTGGTCCAGATCGTCGCGCCATCTCTTTCTGGGCCTACCTCTTTGACAGCGACCTTCAGGCTGCCATTGCGTAACGACTTATTCCTATTTAATTATACATTGTTTATTGCGCTGATTGTTATAAACGGAACTTAATACAATTTAAGCAGTCTAATAAAAGAGATCTCTTCCAGACAATCTTGAGGCAGTGAAAAAGTACCTACGATATTCCTGATTTCATTTTCAACATCTTGCATCTCATCTACTTCAGCTAGACAGTAGAATGTGCAGATACTGAAGCGATGTCACGTACTTCCCGATTCGGTTCCGTACTCGATCTGTTTGCTCGGCTAAGTGCACTCCGTGGCGTGACGTGCGGCCATCAACACGACTTCCAACCGGATACACACTGTTCAATTATACAGGGAAATCTAGGTAGGCAGCTAGAAAAGCTGGAACAGAAACTAGGCTAGAATTTCAAGACTTTTTTGCTCGTCACTGTTCTAATTTCATGCCGAAGCGAGGCTCTCCCATAAGTATTCATGCCGAAGCGTGGCTCCCCTACGGGTTGATTCTCATTCTCATTCTCATTTTAATGTCAAACACCTAAAGGCGAGCCGTAGCCGTGCCCGGCCCTAACAAGGTGACCCGACGATCCAGTGAAAGTCGCGGTAGCTCCTTGGAAGTGGGTGGTACAGGACCGATCTGTGTGGAGAAAATTGGGGGAGGCCTATGACCAGCAGTGGCCGTCTATTTGCTGAATGATGATGATGACTTAAAGGCGAGGCGAAGAGTTGATAGAGGGCAGTAAAGAAGGAGCTCTCAGTTTCATCATATTACTAACGCCGACGCATTCGTAGACGGAAAAAAAATCTTGATGAGACTTAATAGATTCATCATTGAAATAGGCCGCCATTGCTGAAATAAGGCGTTATTATTAGATACACTTATAAATCAATTTATATTGAAATATCAGACACCACGCCAACAATTTACAAAATAATCTACACACAAACTCAAATTGTCCAGCCAAGAGTGCGACCGCACATAATCAATTCAGGCTAAGCTAAAACAACTGTTAACGAACATCAAATAAAGTCCATTTTCGTTCAAACGGTTTTAATAGACATGACTCGTATTGCGCACCCGTTGCCTTGGTAATGGAAATTTAATTTACGTAAATAACGCTTCTATGGGAAAGCTGGTGTTTCCAAAACTTTATGGCCTCCTTCTTGGTTATTTATGGCTCGACCGTATTCTACTCGCATGCTTGAATTTTAAATTCTTTTTAAAAATCGAGACTCAATCACTATCTAGACTATTTGTAGATAAGTTAGTTTTACAGACAATCCCATGGCTTATATAATATAAACGGAAAAGACAAAACACTTGCCCGATGCAATTGACACCTAGCGCCCTCCATTAGTAACTAAGAACGTTCTGAAATGAGGTGAGAAACACTAGTTATTCATATATTTAAATAGCAATAATGATTATGAGCAGTAAGAAAATATTATGATCAGCAAAATAAGTCAGCAAATATTTATTGCCGCTTTAGTTGTAGTTGACCAATTATTATTTACAAATGGCCCGCCCTCACTTCGCTTCGGGACCGTATTTCAGAAATAAACCAATAGATGGCGCTGTGCTCAATTACGTAGCGCAAGCGTTTTGTGCTTTCGGTTTACTTATAAGCCTTGTCGTTGTCTATAGAAGTTATCTCTTTATAAATAGTATAGATTTTGCTGATTAGTTATTTATTCATTTAAGTTAGATTTTTTTTCTGACCTGTTAAATAACACCCTATAAAAACAGCCCCTGCACAGTGCGTCGAGCGAGTGAGGGTACCGGAGGCACAATGGGGGGAAAGGGGGTTAAAGGTTGGCACCGCACTTCCTGGTGTTGGAGATGTCTATGGACGGCGGCAATCGCTTATCATCAGGTCTGCCACATAAAAATAAATCTATACATATAATAAAAATGTAAAAAAGCTGTGTCTGTACATTGAAGATATTTATCTATACATATAATAAAAATGTAAAAAAGCTGTGTCTGTACATTGAAGATATTTATCTCAAAATAACTTAGGACGACTAAAAAACAGTAACAGAACATGAATCAATGATTTTTAAAATTTTTGTCTGTCTGTTTGTCTGTTTGTCTGTTTGTCTGTTTGTCTGTTTGTTCGCGCTAATCTCGGAAACTACTGAACCAATCCGAATGAAACTTTTTTTATTGTATAGCTGTAATATCAGGGCAACTTATAGGATATATTATATTTTGAAGAACAGGCTCCTTGATGTAGAACCACAACAGCCCAGCTAAACTATAAGAGGTAGGTCAATGGCACCTTAACAAAAGTTGTTCAGATTGATGAGCATTTTATGATGCCATGAAAAAAATCCAAGATCATGGAACAGCTGGTGTGGAACTCCAAGAGCCCAGCTGCACTATAACAAATATGGAATGAAATGGAATGGAAAAATTGTCAAATGTGATGAGCATTTTTGGATGAGATCCTATAAGGAAGGATATTCCGAACTTAAACCCCTAATGGAGCGAAAAGGGGGTTCCAAGTTTGTTCATGGGACTACGTGATTCCTTGGCCCAATCTACTCCAACTTTTGCATACACATTCTTTGACAGAATTGATGGATAAAATATAAGATTCAAACTTTAATAGAATACTTACATCCCCTAATGGAATAAAAATAATTTGGGGGTTACTTTCATTAGAAGTTGATATAATTTTTTTAAATATTAAATGGGTTTGCACTTGACCTCATCTCACCTGATGGAGAGTGACAATGAGGTCTAAGATGTAGCGTGCTTTCCCAGAAGAAGCCTATTCACTTTCGACTTAAAGACACCCAAATTGTACTCTCTGGAAATACAGAAGCCGGCAAGTTGTTCCATTCCTTAGCAGTTCGTATAAAATATTAATGAGCCGCCTTAAAAATCTATTAACCTATAAGCGAACATTTATAATAAGTAATATTTTTTTTTATTTCTATTTAAACAATCATCTCTAAGTCAAGAGTCATAAAGTTCACGCAAACGAAGTTGCGGGCGGCCACTAGTCTCAAAATAACTTAGGACGATTAAAAAACAGTAACAGAACATGAATCAATGATTTTTAAAATTTTTGTCTGTCTGTTTGTCTGTTTGTCTGTTTATCTGTTGTCTGTTTGTTCGCGCTAATCTCGGAAACTACTGAACCAATTCGAATGAATTTTTTTTGTTGATAGCTGTAATATCAGGGCAAACTTATAGGATATATTACATTTTGAAGACCAGGCTCCTTGATGTATGAACCACAACAGCCCAGCTAAACTATAAGAGGTAGGATCAATGGCACCTTAACAAAAGTTCTTCAGATTGATGAGCAGTTATGATGCCATGAAAAAAAATCAAAGATCATGGAACAACTGGTTTGGACCTCTAAGAGCCCAGCTACACTATAACAAATATGGAATGAAATGGAATGGAAAATTGTCAAATGTGATGAGCATTTTTGGATGAGATCCTATAAGGAAGGATATTCCGAACTTAAACCCCTAATGGAGCTAAAAGGGAGTTCAAAGTTTGTTCATGGGACTACGTGATTCCTTGGCCCAATTTACTCATTACTCAACTTTTGCATGCACATTTTTTGACAGAATTGATGGATAAAATATATGATTCAAACTTTAATAGAATACTTACATCCCCTAATGGAACAAAAAATAATTTGGGGGTTACTTTCATTAGAAGTTGATACCATTTTTTTTAATTTATATGAAGTCACTCTCGACTTAAAGACACCCAAATTGTAGCTCTCTGGAAATACAGAATCCGGGCAAGTTGTTCCATTCTTTAACAGTTCGTATAAAATATCAATGAGCCGCCTTAAAAATCTATTAACCTATAAACGAACATTATTTTATAAGAAGTAATATTTTTTTATATCTATTTATATAATAGTTCACGCGAGTCATAAAGTTCACGCAAACGAAGTTGCGGGCGGCCACTATAATAAATAAATTGAGACAACATCACATTGTCCTGGTCCCAAACTAAGGTTTTTCCTTGTACTATGGAAACCAGAAACAAAACCCAACACAAATATCTGTTTGTGTTGTCAAAAAGAAAATAGGAAAACCAGTTCATGAGCTAAGTTTTCCTACTTAATTATATTTTAATGATGTTCTGACAGTTTGAGAACCAGGACCACATGTTAGTATATTTTCGTCGTTCAAAAGGGCCATTATGCGACCGCACTAGCTTAGTGTTGCTTTGGCGATTAATCAACAATTCCTAGTACGAAATTTAGGTCTTTACCTAAGAAATTTCCGTTTTGTATGGAAATTTATTAAGGACTGTGTATGATCTGATATTGTGTTACCTACTGTTACTTCGGAGCCAAAACAGATCCCTTAACTATTACAGAATCTAGTTTAGTTTACTGCAGTGCAGTTAGCGCTGTCAAGTTTAACCATCAGTATTGCAACAGAGCTACCCGACACGGGCTGACATGCAGTCAGGAACACGTATAGACCGAATCATAGATTTAGCCGGAGAGGCCGCCGCTTGACCGAACATCGCACTGTCCAAATCCGGCTCAGGCTAGTTTAGGTTAAAGCGAATGAGACTCGGTTAAATAACACGAATCTCCGTGCAATAAAGTTTTGAATTAATATAGATAAATCGTTTTGAATAAATATAAATATTTGTGCAATAAAATTTTACATGAGCGCTCTGGTGTGGATATAGCGCGCGGCTATTTAACTACGTTACATGCAAAAATAAATAAATCCTCCAACTAATATTCGGCCACGGCGGCCAATCTTAACGATCACCCACGTACGCAGATATATAATAGGGCTCAAGTGTGTGCGCAAACACAGGTGCACTCTCTATATACCACCTTTCCCTCTTCATTCGATCAGCAGACGGATGACCTGATGGTAAGCGATTGCCGCAGCCCGCAGATACGTGCAATGACTAGTAGAGTCACAAGAGAGCTGCCAACCTTTAAAACCCCCTTTCCCCTCAATCGGGCCACCGGTGACCCTCACTCACTCGAAGAAAGATTGCGTAGGCGCTGCTGCACGCGCCGGTCTTCTATGAGGCCCTGGTCTTATTCCGGTCAAGCCGACCCATTTATGGCGAAGCGTGACTCTCCCACGGTTGTTGTGTAGATGTTTTTGTTGGTTTGAACGGCTAAGATCATTTCGATACTAATTATATCAAGTAAGTTCATACTCATCTAATTTAATAGTTACCTAGCTCATATCTTGCAACAACATAAATCAAACGCTGCTAATAAATATTAAGCAATCAATCAGAGTTCGAGATTAATTAATTAGTGCAACGATGCAGACATATCAGATGCATTGCCGATTAGGTATTAACTGCGCCTATCAACTGGACATTGCCACTGTGTCCAAATATACGGAGTGGCGTTTGCATGTACCGACATCTCTTTAACCACAGTACACTACCTAACTAACTGTGGGAGAGCCACGCTTCGGCATGAATGGGCCGGCTCGACCGGAGTGATACCACTGCCTCACAGAAAACCGGCGTGAAGCAGCCCCTGTGCTGTGTTTCGCTGAGTGAGTGAGGGTACCGGAGGCCCACTCGGGGGGGGAAGGGGATAAAGGTTGGCAGCGCACTTGTAACTCCACTGGTGTTGCAAGTGTCCATGGGCGGCGGCAATTGCTTACCATCAGGTGATCCGCCTGCTCGCCTGCTACCTATCACATAAAAAAAAAACTACCGTTTTTTTATATATGCGCTCAGTATATTGGCTCACCTCAGCCTGACGTTAAACAAGAGGAGAGCCCATGTTGCAGTAACAACGGACGCGATGGCACGGCATCACATATGTTGCCACTGCCATACTGGCCCGCGAGATGCTTCTTCACGCTTCATTTGTAGGAGTCCATATTGTAGGACAGAGAAAACACATGGGATGGCAACGAGTTCCACCGTTTAATGGTACGGCAGAGACATAGCTGCTAAACGTTTTAGTCCGAGATGGTATGTTTTCCATCGTAACACTGTGACGGCGCGCCGCGCTGCCCTGCACGTGCCTGCTGATATTGACAGAGCTCGGTGTTTTTCTGCGTGATCGTATCCGGAATGAGGTGATCCGGCAGAGACCAAAGACATTGACATGGCTCACACACAGGATTAGCAAGCTAAAGTCGCAGTGAGCTGGCCTTATCAGCCGCTGGTGTAGGTATACGAGTTCTGAAGTGGAGACCACGTCTTAGTAAACGTAATGTAGGATGCCCTCAGACCAGATGGAGTGACGATCTGTGCAGGATGACGGCAAAAGCTGGATGCGAGTAGCGAAAAATCGATCGGAGTGGCGAATATTAGGAGAGGCCTATGTCCAGCAGTGAACACCTATTCGCTGAAATAACGATGATGATGAACCACGACTTCTATTAAGCATTCTGAAAATGGTTTTTGTCGTCAAAATTATCAAGTCAAAAAGTTGAATTTTTATGCAAATTTTAAAAAGTCATAGAACATCTTGGGAGAGTAGAAGGGAGAGCACCTTCTATTCTAGACTTATTAGAATGCTAAAAGGATGTAAATGTTTGCATAGGTATACATTTTATTGTATTTCCAACAGAACCGTCCAAAATTGCAACACCGCAACATAATTCTGTCACATTCTGTCCCCAGTTGTCACGTGTAAACCCGCAATCTCTGTTTGTCGTAACTGGCAGACGGACCCGCATAGGACCCGTTTGAGTACAAAGCGTACAGAACAGCACTCATTTGAGTACACACGCCGCTTAGAGCCTTTGATGAACCTAATACGTGTATGCGCTATAGTGGCTGGAACTAGAGTAGATGTCATTGACGAAATTCATGTTCCATATATGGGACATTGTGCGGTAAGTCGAGACACCACTTGATTTCAATTAGATTGTCCAATGTCCATTATAGGTACATGTTGTCGTCAATGTATGAGATGCGTACGAATTCATTATACTCTTCTTATAAGGTTATTTTTGTTTATTTATTAATTTATCGAGTTCAGCTTACAAGTAAGTGTCCCCCAAATCCCCGCTGCCCGGTACGGAATTAGCGTACTAGCACTCTGGAAAAACAAAATTAACTTAACTTCGTCGTATGTGATCGTCACATGAAATAATCAAATGACAGAATAACAATAATCCAAAACATAAGTAAAAGTTCATGAAAATTGTGTACGGACTTAAACTGAATAAAGAATTTTTATTTTTGTGACAAATAGGTAACATCAAATGGTTTAGCAAGAAGCGTTCAAGTATATGAACGTTTGCTTTTATTGCTCAGGTTGGTGAAGTATTTTCACCTCTGTGTTTTAATATAAATAACCAAGGCTATCGGGCAATTTTCACAACATTAACTAATATTTCTCCTTAGAAATTGCCCGAACAAAACGCCTACTTTGTTCACAACGAACCAATAGCTTCCGAGGAAAATAGTCTAGTAAGAATTACCGGGAAGGTAGTGTTGTTAATAAATTAATAGTTCACTATCGATAATCGAGATACATAAGAAACAATAGTATCGATGTATTATTTAGCTATCTATACTTATGACATTCCTAAACAGTTGTATGAAAAGTAATCAGACAAGCTATAACTAGTAGTCAAATGCCTATTTTGAGCCGGATCTGTAACTAGTATTCGAGTCGAGCATCGTATATTTTGTAATGTATCTGTGTTCGTTAATACTCTTTCTTACTTCTATCATCTTAGCGTATTAGACCCGTTTGCTCCCAAAGCTGTCGCCATATAGTATCTGGGGTACGATGAGTCCATTATTCAAGATTTAGAGAGTCTTGTTATAATTTCATGAATTGACTGCCGTCTGACCTTCGCAACCCTTTAACAGGGGAACAAGTCCAACTGAATCAAGGTTATACGTTTCAGAAATTTTCTGAAACTGGCATGTCTAATGTGCACATAGATTTGAAAAATCTAAAAATTCATTTTTGCATTCGAACCAAGCCGCCCAGTATGAAAAGCGCGTTCTTAAATTTTATCCACTGAGTAACCATCACTCGACCGATGTGTCTGGGTAGTTAATCTTTGATATTGATATTACCTAGGTATTTCGCTGACTCTAACACCTTTGGTTCCTTTTATGCCCAAGACCCCAAAGGTACTTACTTACTTTCTCCGCTCTTGTGTTTGTTTGAGTCTTGGCCTCCGAAACGAGAAAACGCCACTTTGGTCAATCCTGCACTACCTACTTGATGCCATTGCTGGACAGTCGTCGTCGAAAACAATCTGCGAAAATTTCAGGCTAATAACAATGACAACAAGTAGTCAGATATCGATAGTATACATTAATTTTAATCGATACTGGAACAACTCTAGCCCGGAGGTGAATTTTATATTTTCCCGACGCTGCAAAGCAATCATTACGCGCCATCTAGCGAGCAATTTGTATGTGGTAGTTTGAATGTTCAAACAGTACACGTCTGTTTATTAAGGCTATTTGTAGGATTTCTAGCGAAATAGCGCGAATATAAAATGGTAGTGTGCTGAATGAATATGAAAAATAACATTGTGTTGCAACGTTTACCAGCTCGGCTCAAATGCTGTCTGGTTTTTTGTATTGCATACATATTGCACGGGTGCATACTGGCGGGTGGGTTGCGTTTTTAGAGGATTTTATCTACACTCATGTCATAGTCTTTGAGGTAACGCCCCATTGGTATAGTATTTTTTTCACTGTGATCGGAGCGACGATAGCGATCACTGATGTAATTGACCGTTGGCACTGTCAACCAGTGGTACACAGTCGCTCCTTGTGCCCATCCCCCTCAATCCAGGATTTGATTCCTAGTTCAATAAAAAAGTATGTTTTGAATTCGATCATAGCTCGGATCACCGAATTGGTATAAGGCAAGCATGGTGATTAATCCTAATCCCATCATAGTAACGATGACTTCGATTTCTATGATGGAGTCCTTTGCCCTGCAGTGGGACAGTATATAGGTTGATACTTTACTGTACTTTATAGGTACAATGTATGTTGTGGTCAATAAATCAGGTTATGTACAGGTTAGGCCATCAGCCTGTGTATTGAGGTCAACGCTAATTGCTTAACTAGACAATCATAACTTGTATTAATAATAGTTACGTAGGTAATTGCAATCTCCAGGAATGAACGATGTGTCATTCTCCGGTCTTGGTTTGCTCCAGTTTACCTCATTCTTAGCTCTCGGTGATCATAAACACGGGTTATGTTCGAAAAATACGAAACCTACTTTTTGGTCGACCCTGAGACTTGAACCCGAGATCACGGTCCAGTACTTAAACCAGAACGGGGAGCGTTCTTCATCATCAGCAACCCACGCTCGTCCACTGCTGGACATAGTCTCCCCCCAATGCACGCCACCGCTCCCGATTTTCGGCCACTCTCATCCAGCTCACTCCAGCCAGCCTTCGAATGTCGTCATCCCATCTTGTAGCAGGGCGTCCAACACTACGTTTCTTCTTCTTACTTCCGTTCCGGGCGTTCTTACTTCCAGCTTAATATAAAATTACAGAATTGAAAAAAGTCGCTAAACACAAGTCCAAACATATTATTACATATACCTTTATGACAACAAAACTCTATTAGGACTTCTTCGTCCAAGACCGCATTATCATATCAAAGAGATTTTGTGTGGCAAAAAATATACAACCTAGTTTACACATTCCCACGAATCGCACTAGTGATGCCAACTCGACTTATCAAAAGTAATCATCATCATCATCATATCAGCCCACATCCAGCCACTGCTGAGTATAGGCCTCTTCTCTATCACGCCACTGAACTAGTTTACGGTCCTCAGACAGTCTCAACCATTGTTTCCCAACTACCATTACAATATCGTCAGACAAACGGGTAAGTGGACCCATAGGAAGTCGTCGAAAAAAAAGTAATACGGTCGATAAATTTTCAGGTGTACCAAGCTGCTCTTGCGCATAATACAGTGTAGACGATTTTGACTGCTAACTGGAACTTACCACTTTATTACAAAACGCGATCTTAAGTTATCACCACGATAAAGCTCATGCCATCCCGTTCCAATACGCAACATTAAAAGAGTCTGGAACGAGTTTGGTTCCGAAACTTTTCTTAGCGATCTATGAAAAATTCCGGAACTAAACTACGGATGGACATAGGCCTCTCCTAAGATTCGCCTTTTTCCTTACTCGCATCCAGCTCTTGCAAGCCATCCTGCGTAGATCGTCACCCATCTGGCCTGAGTAGTTGGTAAGTTTAAAGATTCTGTAGTCAATTTCAAAGGACGTAAAGACTGCCACGGTCATGATATTTTTTATAAGAATGATCCAGAAACACACATATAAAGCTGAAAGTGCTAATTTACAATACCTAACCTCTCAACATCAAACCGCACTGGCCGGCTAGAGTTCAAAAACAAACAAAGATGGCGGCCACGCCACGAGACGGCGCGACATCTGGCGGGCTGGGCAAACAACGCGCCATTTAGAATGCTAATGGATACGAGGGCGTAACCTCAATTTTTTTAGTTCACGTCATAATGACAAACATTAGGGGACACGACATAGTTAGCCCCACAAAGAGGTGGGAATGGAATGACGTAATTTGCAAGTCAGTTGAGGTTGGGAGTTAAATACAGTGGTCCTTTTTAGGGAGGACCCTCACTTTCACTAATAAAGGGTAAGCTTCTGTTAATGGATGTAATAAACAGGATTTGACAACTAACAGTGTTACTTATAAACGAATATAAAAACTTATTCTTAATTTAAACTTGGTATATGCAAAATCACGATTAATAAACTCAGCGTAACTTATACCTAGGATAACGTGGAAGTAAATTCCTAAGTAACGTTATTTCATCGTTATACTAACCCCGATATAGTATAACATCGGTGTAACTTTCGTTCAATAATCTGTCGACTTAACCTAACAAGACTGTTTTAAAACCGTCTTTTTACTTTTTTTCCATAGTATTGTCTATGATTTGCGTTGCCGTCTCGTGCATCGGGAAAAATGGTGGTATACTTATGACAACCGTGAAAATAGAGCGTATTTTTAATTCACTCCATGCCACAGCATGCGACGTAAAGAACTAGGTACCTACTCAACTATGTCACATTCCACTTGCAAGTCGAATGATGCCGATTTTCCGTATTTTTCTTCCATTCGTCTTGCTTGGATGTTCGAAATTAAAAAAAAATTGAATGTCTGTTATGTAGGTATGAATTTTGACGTTTAATCTACCACTCCCTTAGAATCACCCGACTAACAACGAGTGGGTGAGATCGAGTGATTAAAAATGCTGAATGTCAGACGTCGAACGCCAATCAGTAGAAAGCGTGAGCTTGCTCCAGGAGAAGTAATCAAAAATATTGCTCCATTTTAGTTTGGCAGTAACACTTAGAAATGTTACTCAATAGGCTTCAGGGGATGAAAAATGTTAGTGGGCAAGCCATGCTTCGGCATAAATAACCTTGCTTGACTGGAATGATACCACGGCCTCACATAAGGCGTGCAGCAGCACCTTTGATGAGTTTCGCTGAGTGAGTAATGGTAGGTACAGGAGGGCCCAATCCACGGTCAAACTTACACGGTACAGTGCCTGGCATGAAAACAGAAAAAAACTTTTTAAACTTGATGCATAAAAAAATGAGTTTTCGCATTTCCGCAAACTACATTGGAAATTCGTCCAAACTCCTAATAGGTCAGTTTATTCGGGGCGTTTGGGAATAAAAGCGGAAAACCATTTTTGCACCGGTTTTTGTTTCAGAAAGTTTATGTTTATTTTTTATTTACTGGAAAGATATTTTTGTACTGCATTGTAAGAGAATAATGAAAGCAGATGCAGAATGAATATTAAGGGCCCTGCATGGAATGCCTTGAATGTTTAAGTTATCTTGTCGCATGAAACGTAGGTACTTCATTTTTAAAACATACAAAAGTGCCTTAGAAAAAGAGAATGCCAATACTTTGACGCCACTGTACAGGTGTATAGGTGGGGCGGCACTTTTTATATTAAGGGGGCGGCAAAATCTAGGTTTTATCTTGGGGAGGTGGTCCAAGAAAGAAAAAAGGGCGGCTAAATCTTCCTCCCGGGGCGGTCGATATCACGAGGAAACGTGAGCGGGAGTCACGATACGATATATTGCTAACACGTAAGTCAACGAACTCTTCAATAGCAAAGTCACCTAGATCCGGCTTTCTATGTCTTCTTATTTTGTGGCCCTACCGTATATTGGCTGTGAGCTCTAAAACGCGCGTTCATGCCAACATTCAAAAATAGAATGCGGGAAACGAGCGCGCGAAATTACACAGCTCCAGGACGAGCCGCGAGCCACATCCGTTTCCGGCGACTTGGACGGGTTAGGCTGAGGCCACACGGTTAATATTTTATGCTATTTTATAGATTACGCCAATTTCCAATGTGAAAACTTCTGAACAAAAAAAAAGTGTCGCGCAATTTATTAAAAAAAATACCTCATTAGTCGATGATAAAATGACTTCACATGCCTGTAAAATTGACCATCATTGCGGGTGATAGTGGTTTAGGCCAATTTCTTTAGAAAAAAAATCGCCACTTGTCAATGTTAATTTAATGATATTTTAAGACAACACTTAGAATTAGTTACTGCGCTAGATTTAAGACTATTGTAATGTGGGCCTTGTTGGTTGTCTTAAATAAATAAATAAGCGGGAGACACGATACGATATATTGCTAACACGTTGGTCAACGACCTCTAGATCCGACTTTCTGTGTCTGCTTATTTTGTTGCCCTGCCGTATATTGGCTGTGAGCTCTAAAATGCGCGTTCATGCCAACATTCAAAAATAGAATGCGGGAAACGAGCGCGCGAAATTACACAGCTCCAGGACGAGCCGCGAGCCACATCCGTTTCCGGCGACTTGGACGGGTTAGGCTGAGGCCACACGGTTAATATTTTATGCTATTTTATAGATTACGCCAATTTCCAATGTGAAAACTTCTGAACAAAAAAAAAGTGTCGCGCAATTTATTAAAAAAAATACCTCATTAGTCGATGATAAAATGACTTCACATGCCTGTAAAATTGACCATGATTGCGGGTGATAGTGGTTTAGGCCAATTTATTTAGAAAAAAAATCGCCACTTGTCAATGTTCATTTTAAGATTTTTAAGACAACACTTATTAGAATTAGTTACTACGCTAGATTTAAGACTATTGTAATGTGGGCATTGTTGGTTGTCTTAAATAAATAAATAAGCGGGAGACACGAAACGATATATAGCTAACACTAAACACTCTGCTTATTTTGTTGCCCTGCCGTACATTGGCTGTGAGCTCTAAAATGCGCGTTCATCGCGTGTGCTGAAGCGTTGTCAGCGTTTAAAAAGGAGTTGATCTTGTCTTCATCTCTTCTAAGACTCTATCACTCTTGACAGAGTGGTCGTGGTCACCACTTCAGGCATTGGTGGCAAGCTTGACAACACGCCGCCTCTCTTCTCTGATGGCCGCTTCCTCGTGCATTCATTAAGTGATGATGAGTCACTTGCTGCTTTTATCTGGTCAGTCCACCTCATAGGCGATCTTCCTCGTAGCCTGGTTCCCTCAACCTTGGATAACAAGTTGCTTAATAGCCACCTCCCCTCGGCGGCATACGTGACCAAAAAAGGTGAGGATACGAGACTGAACCAAAGATGACAAACGCTACCTGATTTTTTTTTTATGTGATTGATAGCAGATGAGCAGGCGGATCACCTGATGGTAAGCAATTGCCGCCGCTCATGGACACTTGCAACACCAGTGGACCTGTAGCGCTACCATGAGTTGACATCAAAAACTGACATAACGTAAACTATTGCTCTGTCTCTTTCAAATGCATCACAATGAAAGAGACAAAGCGATAGTTTTCGATAGCGAGGATAGTATTTCAAACTCATAGTAGTGCTACTGATGCCGTGATTTGCCGTTTATTTCTCAAACATTCATTGTCCCTTGACATATTATTCCATTATATTTCTCTTATTTTATAAATAAACGTAACAAGCATCAACAAGCAGTAAAACCATAAATAACGTCACGGATTACGTTTTTAATATAGTTGGCGGTTAATATCAAAATAATTATTCTATCCAACCAGGCCGGAGATATTATAAAACATAGCGGCGGTTTTCCCGTAGATATTGCGTTGAACTTAATTAAAAACAATATTGTTAATAAATTTTACATACGCGGTTTAATTTCGTATTGAGTGGCGTCGTTGGTCGGGCAATTCCTGCTTAATAAATTTGTTATTCACGTTGAAGCGGTTTTTCTCGATATATGCTTTTGTGAATTAAATCTTTAAGCACGTTGCATTTTATAATTGAATTTTACAGAGAAGATAAACGTTGCGATAAGTCAGGGGCTTAACGGATTTAGATAAAACAAAAGGTTAAAAGCTAAAGGTTCTTAGATTAGAGTAGTTTTGTCCCAAAATATCACAAAAAATGTCAAGGCCGGATGATGCTGCCTTCCTCAAGGGCCGAAGGTCGTGGGTTCGATCCCCACCCTGGACAAAATTCGTGTGATGAACACTTGTGTTTGTTCAATGTCTGGGTATAATATATTATAATATATTTAAGTATAAATAAATAAATTCACAAAACATCTCATACATTTACCTGACTCCGTACTAAGAAGCTTAAGCACTTGTGTTACAGATATCAGACAACAGAGGATCACAAATATAATAATTAAATACCTACATAATATACGAGTATTACACTCAAACACTGAACAAACACAACAGTTCATCACACAAATGTTTGTCTATGATGGGGATCGACCTAGGAGGCAGGGTCACTACCAATTCATTTATTAGATACGTGGTAGTATTTAATTAGGGATTCTCGTAAGATCATTCAAAACCAGCCAGTGTGATTGCCGCTTTAGCGTGGTTTTTCTTTTAAATTTGTTTTCCCAAATGCACCACGTATCGTAGAATTTGGTTGCCAGTTCGGTTCCGCAGTAGTTTTGTTTGCGCCCTCCACTTTCGGCAATTATTCTCCCGCGAAAAATTCCCAAGAACAAAGCTTCTAGGCTAGTGCAGTTCTTGAGTGAATACTTCAAATGATTGAGTTCAGTCAACCAAACAGTTCTTGTAACTCACTCAATTTTATCCTATACCTATCATTATCAGTTTTCTATTACCTTTTTTCGGATAACCAGTTGATTCGGAACGTAGGCTTTAAACAATAAAAAAAACCAGTTGATTCCGTAATTAAAATACAAAAAAATAACAAAACATTGATTTCATAATTGACGCATTCTCTACTTCAATATGGGGCCCTTTAAATCGCGAACGAGTTAATCATTCATTTCTTTTGATTCAAAAGAACTAAGTACATAGCTCTTTTTGGTTAAGTGAACTGTTTTGCGTATAGCTCAATGCTTCTAGATACGATGTGGGAATTAGTACGGTAGTTATTTTAACTTGTTTCTTTTTCACTGAACTTTGGCCTGGGCTCTTATTTTATCTCGTAAAGTACGCTACTGTTCGAGTTGGAATACAGATTGCGTTATACAGTTATTTGATAAGCTTACTTACGCTAGCCTGCTTGATCCCACTGCTGGGCAAAGGCCTCCCCTAAGGTTCTTCCACTGGCGCCTATTCGCTGCCGTTATTTCGCAGTCCTGAGAGTGTTGATCCAAATCGTCACGCCATCTTTTCTTAGGCCTGCCTCTTAGGCGACGGCCATCTGCAGGTTAAACCTGCGATCATATAAATAAGAAAAAAACTGACTTTTATCACTAAATGAGTAAAACATTCATTTGTCTTGTCTATCCCATACCTATCACATAAAAACAAGTAGGTATAAAGGTTTTACGTCTCCGCGCGGTGGGAATCGCTGGCGGCGAGACGACTTTAAGATTTTGATACCGCGTTTAAGAGGACCAAGCGATAGAGAAATCCTACCGGATACCTACTAAAAGTAATAGGAAAACACGTTTCGTCTTATACCGATATCTTCTCCAAAACTGAACTGATTGAAAAAAATATTGTAACAATTAATTGAATGAAAGTTTTTATGTGTTTCCATATTTTTTTTCATTACGAAAAATTTGTTTCATTGACGATAGAACACACCGGAGAATCTGGCCACAATTTTTATATTTTAAAAAGTTTGTATCTTTTTAACAATTATTTGATACTAAAAAAATTACAGACATGCTGTAGTACAGACAGTAGCCAGAGATAATCAGAGAAAA
The DNA here is from genome assembly GCA_014851415.1 of Cnaphalocrocis medinalis. Lineage (NCBI taxonomy): Eukaryota > Metazoa > Arthropoda > Insecta > Lepidoptera > Crambidae > Cnaphalocrocis > Cnaphalocrocis medinalis. The sequence continues at coordinate 11,350,469 of CM026288.1, forward strand.
AATATTACTCTCCTGGCAGTATCCAGGGAGGGATCAGTTGGCTTTTTTATTGGAGCACGGCTGTACCATTTCGTCTTAACATTGATATTTTTGATGATATCCATTATGGTTAACAATGAAACTCTATTTAGCGCGTGACTCGTAAAAAAAAGGAATCAGCCTACAGGTATACACTCCCACTGCAGGGCAAAGGTCTCCATCATAGAAATCAAGTCATCGCAACTATGATGGTATTAGGCTTCATCACCACGCTTGCGGGACTCGTATCAAAGCTAAAAAACTTCCAATTTGTTACAAAGAAACGAGCCTTTTGGTAGTGAACCTACCTTCCTAAAAGGCTGGCAACGTATCCGCACTCCTTTTGGTGTAGCTGTACTCCTTTTGTCCATGGGCGGCAGTGGTCACTTACCCTCAGGTGACTTACTCGTTTGCCTTCCTATCTCATAAAAAAAAATATCCTCAAAACAAATTAACAGGTAGGTACTAAAGAGACGACGCAAAAGTCTAGGTTTTAATAAGTCCCCGGTACCGAACTAGCATCAGTTTTTTAATAAGACCGCTCCAGCAAATCCCTACTATTAATAAAACGAGATTAAAATTTCCGAACGGACAAAACGCAATCTAGGTTTAAGATGCCCTCCGAGCTCATGAATTTCAAAAGGCCTTCGAAATGCATTAAGTGAAGACTCTCAGAGATAAGGGCTTCTGATGGCTCTTTACCGATTTATGCTGAACCCTTTCGATATTGAGGAAATCTGAGACTTCGGGATATTTGATCGAATTCATAATCTCGTTGAATTATCGAGTGGCATTCGAGGGGTTGAGCTTTCTTAAATTAGGGGGGTAATGTTAAATCAGGTGTTAAATGATGGGTTAAACTGGGCGTCGATGGTTACATCATTGGTTTTCGCTTATGTCGTTCGTGCCAGATAAAGTTCTTCTTTGAAGAACTACTTTCTAAGAACAAAAACATCTTTTGAGACGCACTTTGGATAGTATAATAAACTTTCTGGCTGTATTTGCACCATTAACGAAGTAATCCCAATGAAAATTTGGCTCCGTGAATCATGGTTCAGAAATGCTATTATGCTGTCAGCAATTGTGATCTGACCAGTCCTTTTCATAAAATAGTTTAAGTGCTTTGTCAATATTTTTATGATTCGTTTGTAAGTGAACTTATTTTAATAATTCGTTTATTACTAAACTTCTTTGTATCACCAAATTTTATATGCCAATAAGGCGAAACTAAGTGAGGCAAGTTTCATTATTCTTAAAACTGCATTAGGTCCAAGGATGATGTATTGTTCACGTGACAACTTTACGTTTATGTGTCTTTTTCAACGTTTGTTACTCTTTGTCTGTGTGTGTTTTATTTTTGTATGTGTACGTACACGTACGTCGCCCAGGACTCAGATTGAAAATCATAAGAAGATTTACTGCTCCGGTCTCTGATGACATGGCACAGACAAGATGATGAGATGATGATGACTGCGTAAGCAGCAGGCAAGATTTGAAGTTCGTTTCGTTATGATCTGACCGAATCAATATAATGCATTACTTGTGAGATATATTGTGTTTTAATCTGATTGCCAAGTCAATAATGAATAACCGACTTGGCTAAAACATGGATCTCACCACTTTTTACGGTAGTTGCGAGACTTGTTTTTTTTTACAAATATTGTTTTGATGGGATTTTGATTTTCCTTAAATCTTGACATCATTATCTTCCTATGTTTAAAATGTTCATACATGTTTCTCTTCCCCCATACGATCCATTTACATACCCGGGGCCGATATACTCAGATACGGCACAAATTAATTGTTTTGGGCTCACTTGTTCGGCTTAATGGGCCGTGTATCGCCGTTGCGTGAATAGTTTGGTTTATCAGTAATTTATCGGTTTAAATCATACCCTTCGATGCAGAGCCGTTATCTGTGATACCCTGGGTGATTTAATCATCCTTAATGAACTAAGGGTCAATGAACTATTCCCATTTTTTATGAGATGATTGACTGTTAGACCATAAAATGGTAAGTGATTGTCGACCATCATGGATACCCGTGGAGGCACAAGTGAGTAATACTTAAATCTTCTTTAATTCACTCATGTTTCGGATGTGATATGTGTGCGGATAACCTGGTGGTAAGCGATGGCTGCCACCCATAGACACCTACACCTGCAACACCAGTAGAGTCGCAAGTGCGCTGCCAACCTTTAACCCCCTTTCCCCCTAATTGGGCCTCCGGTGCCCTCAATCACTCGACAAAACACAGCGTAGGCGCTGCTTCACGCCGGTCTTATGTGAGGCCGTGGTATCACTCCGGTTCGAGCCGGCCCATTCACGCCGAAGCGTGGCCACATGCCACGATAAAAATTAGGATCCATACCGTAAATATCACGATGCAAAGCTGCTGATTCCTAACCTAACCATGTTTATAAAACAGACCAGCCTAGTTCGCGAGTACGATGAACGAATGTTTGGCCAGAGTTCTGGAATTGTACGTGTACTGTTTCAGTTTACAACTGAAACGCATTTTAGTTTTGAAAACTTCAATGCTTTTCTATTTATCTTTTACCATATACAATTTTGAAGGCTACGTTTTCCTCTTACCAAAGCTCTGAATTATTTTTAATTAAAAAAACTACATGAAAAATCTGTTGCGTCTAAAACTATACGCAACAGATTTTGAAGTAGTTTTTTTAGATCTAAGCATACATAGGACAGATTGCGTAAGCGACTTTGTTTTAAGCTATAGTAGTAGTAAATCTAAAATGATTGCCTAATTGCCTCATTCATTTATATGGGACCTAATTACCACTTTTTCAATAAATCAAACTCTTAATTTTTTCATCTGCTTAAAATTTTAAAGAGATAATTAGAATAAAGGGCATGGTAGTGCCCCCGCCAAGGGCGTGTGTTCGTATTTATGAATAAAGTTTCGAGCTCCGAAACGAAAACAAATGAAGGTTTTAATTATGAAAGTTTTTGATGATTTTTAAATGGTTTTTGATGGCGGCGTGAATGGATCCTAATTTTTGTCTATTTTGTCTCAAATATTGTACTTTTTTCCAAACCATTCTTTTTAAGGGATTATATAATTGTATTTGGTATTACATTTCTAGAATAAAGTATTGCTTATATTTCACAAAGAAACCAGTAGCAAACTTGACTCCGCCTTTTTATGCATGCTAGAATTCTTTCTATAAAAATCCGTATAAATTACAATTGCTGTAAATATTGAGTTATATGTTGCCTTCTAAATCCAAAATAGTATTGTTTTGAACAGTTTAAAATCCTTGCCATTAAATACAAAAAAAAAGTGACTTCAAATACAGCTAACTCCCGATCTAAAAAACGCATACCAGTTAAACTAAAATACCCATTCACAAAGGCTCACAACTCCTACAATCCAGCACAAAGACCGGGCGAAAAGCCTCGCAGTACCGGACTTATACTAATCCTATACAACTACTTAATCCTATTACAATTATGATTGTATACCTCAGTGCAGTTTCTGCTATATCCTTGCCCCTACCAAGGAAGCGTTGGTGTTAGACTGGAATGAGAATTGTTCTTCAATTTTCTTCAGCAAAAATCATCGTTATCAAAATACCTTCAATCATCTTCATTACTATCAATTTTAATTATCAAATAAATGCGCCAGACAATCACACCAATATGAGTACCAGGTGACGATAATAATTAACTGCATAATTATTATATTTTTCCTGTGTGTTTAATTATGAATTTAGGTCGAAGGTGTGTAATTGGGGTTTTCAGGTCCAGCCTTAATTAAATTGAATAAATAAAACAAAAATAATCATCATTAGCTTGTTGCAGCCCACTGCTGAATATAGGTTACTCGACTACTACTACTAATATACCTACTCCACTCTGATCGATTTTTCACTACTTGCATCCTCCTTCATTCAATTCTTGCCAGCCATTTTATACAGATCGTCACTCACCAGTGGAGTCACAAGTAGGTACACTGGCAACCTTTTCCCCCGTTTGGGCCTTCGATTTTTCAACTCGATCGGCGAAACACGGGGCAGGCGCTGCTTCACGCCGGTCTTCTGTGAGGCCGCATTTTACTCCAGTAAAACTAGCCGATTTATTTGGAACTAGTGGCCCGCCCTCACTTTGCTTCGGGACCGTAATTCAGAAATGAACCAATAGATGGCGCTGTGCTCAATTACATCGCGCAAGCGTTTCGTATTTTCGGTTTACCTATAAGCCTTGCCGTTGTCTATAGAAGTTATCTCTTTATAAATAGTATAGATGAATTGGCATGGCTCTCTCACGGTTAAATGAATACGAATTTAAAAAAAACGTGGTAGGGGATTCTTAGCATAGCGAGCTCTAAGCACAGATACAGTTTAATTAAAATGTTTTGTTTATTTATGAATTTCATAACAGAACAATAGAGATAGACTCGTCTGTATTTTACATCTTTTTGTGTCTAGGCTTTTAAAAGAAAAGAGTAAGTTCACTGGAGCATTTTCTTTGTTGTTGTTAATTTAATAAGAGGTATATAAGTCAATGCTGGACCTCGTAGTCGTCAGAGGGCAATGGAGAGGGCTATGCTCGGAATCTCCTTGCGTGATCGTGTCAGAAATGATGAGATCCGCAGGATATCTAAGGTCACAGACATAGCCCAAAGAATTGCGTGGCTGAAGTGGCAATGGGAGGGCACATTGCGAGGAGAACAGACGGCCGTTGGGGTGAAAAGGTCCTTGAGAGGCCACGCGCAAGAGGCCGCAGCCGTGGCAGGCCTCCCACCAGGTGGACCGACGATCTGGTGAAGGTCGCGGGAGTCCATTGGATGCGGGTGGCACAGGACCGATCTGTGTGGAGAACTTTGGGGGAGGCCTATGTCCAGCAGTGGACGTCTATTGGCTGAAATAATGATGATGATGGACCTCGTAGACGAGGCAAAGGACGGTCCCCCGCAAGATGGAAGGTTGACATTGTCAGAGTCAGAGTGCCCGTTGGATGGCCGCATAACCTGTAAAAAAAATTGAATATACCTACCTTTTGATGATGTAAATCCCACCTTTTTGTTCTTTTTAATTAATTTTGTCGGCCTCGATGGCGCAGTGGCTTAGTGTTCGCCGGAACCGCGAAAGGTCCCGGATTCGATTCCCGGTCATGTCAATTTAAGAAAGTACATTTTCTAAGTTTTCTTGGGTCTGGGTTGACGGGTCTGGGTTGGGTTACTCATAGTATAGGAGTTGCCCTAGTTTGAGGCCAGGTTGATTGGTGTGATTGTCTGGCGCATTTATTTAATTATTATTATTTTAATCCAATTATAAGTATACAAAAAATAACGGCTTCCAGCTCTCAGTACGCTGCAGAACTAAGGTTGCCACGTGGAAACTCAAGTTGCCACATGTAATCAACAGCCAGCGTCATCTATCGGTACTATTTAAAACTAATGTCCCGAAACAAAGTGAGGGCTGGTCACTACCTTTAAATAAAGAGGCAACATAATTAGAAGGTACGGAGTTTTCCATCTCGTTCCTTTGCAGGCAAGTTAACTAGACAGGTAAACGTTCCGGCTTAAGTTAGTCATTCAACTCTAACGATTGTTAGTGCACCTTAGAAGCCTGCTCATTCAATCATTATTTTTATCTCCGCTTGCACGTTGTTCGGTTTGCCACAATACAAAATACCTATCTATCTTTAAATAACAGCATCCCGACTACGCTGGCTCGGACACGTGGAGAGAATGGGAGAGGATCGAGCAAGCCAAAAGAGTCTATCTGGGACGACCAACGGGGCGACGTCCTGTGGGTCGTCCGAGATACCGCTGGAGGGACGAAGTCGCCAAGGACCTCAAAGCACTTAACGTGCACGATTGGGCGGAATTGGCACAGGACCGCAAAAAATGGCGAACTTTGACGTCGGAGGCCAAGACCCACTTTGGATCGTTGAGCCAGCGTAGTAAGTAAGTAAGTATCTATCTTTGAAGCTCGGGTTTGTGGTCACCAATCCGCATTAGGCAAGCGTGGTGATTAAGCCTAATCCCATCATAGTAGCGATGACTTGATTTCTATGAGGCCTTTGCCCTGCAGTGGAAACAGGCTGATACTTTTATCTTTAATGTTTTCCAATCTTCATAGGTACAATGAAAAAAACATACAAGTTTGTTCATTGCTTTCCGAGACTATCTATACTATTTAAGTATAAACAGATGACTTATATAGACAACGAAAACGCTTATAGATAAACCGAAAATCAAACACCTGCGCGATCTAATCGACGCCCAGCGCTATCTATTGGTATAGGCTGATACTAATATCCCGAAACGAAGTGAGGGCGTGCCAATAGTATTGAATAAACCGACAGAGAATATTTTTAAAATCTTTATAATAGTGGACTGCTCGTTTTGAAATAAAAAAATTTAATTTTAATATTTCGTCTTTTTTTTAATTAAAACATTGGCTCAAGGTCCTCGACTGGAAACGTCTGTTTTAATGCACTTTCCAGAATGTCATCGGCTTGATACCATCACCATCATTTATTTAAAATTAAGGCCACATTTTAACAAAAACGTACTTAAACTTTAAAATGCCGAAATAAAACTGGTTAGCATTGTTTACGACAGTGTCGCTTGAAAAGATAAAATATTACGTTTCACAGTGAATAAAAATTCAGCGAACCGAATAATCTGGTTAAATTCGTCCACTCCAAGGGTTTTATTATTTTCGCTGAACCCGATTATTAAAAATATTCTTACTTTCAAAATTCACGGATATTTTAAACCGGCGTAAAATGGATTCCGGATAGGCTATTTGATTCAACTATCAGTATCCTGGATTTTTGAATTGAATTTTAGTTCGGTATATTCGGTATATTTTTTACTAAAAATATTATACCTAACAATGTGTATTCGAGAGAGATTGTGTGTTTGTAACTTGTCTTTACTTCAGAACATTAGTTCCACTCTGCACCAATAGATAGCGCTGAACGTCGTTTGTGATTTGCTTTTTCGGTTTTTGGGTAATTTCAACAAAACATCACCATTTTTAGCCGAAATTTGACGACCCATTAGAACGCCGTTTGAGACACAAAGGTTGCTTACCAAGTGATCTGCCACCTATAACAAAATTATCATTAATATGAGGATGTACTGTGCCACTGCAGGGCAAAAACGCTCCCCAACACTCTTTAAACCTTTTCAGTCTAGAGTCACGATATTTTATCTTTTAAAGGTGTCAAAATCATCCCTCTTTTACATTTAAAAGTGATAAGTCTAATCTTAAATGCACCAACATTTAAACTGAGCATCTTAAAGACTGCAAGTAAATCTCTAAGACTAATTAATGTTAAAAAACGTTATAAACAACCAGACTGACGGTCCATTAATTGTCTTAAAGAGAACCTTTCACCGAGATCCATACCCGCTGCAATCTTTAAGTTAACTTCTTTTTGCGTCTGTATCTTGCGAATAGTGATGCGACAGCGTATCGATGTTTTTTTATTCCACAATTTGTGTCATTGTCACAAAATAGAACTTTTATTGCATAAAATTAGTATGTACAACAAAATGGGCATGTACGTACCTACAGTCACACATCAAAGTACACAATACTGTCAAATTTCTTCAATCGACTCTCATCTTATTGTCATACGCTTTAGCTTGAATATCGATTAAGGAAATTTTACAGATTGTGGTTACCTGATGTGTGGCTGACTGTACAAGGCAAAACCTTAGCTTGGGACCAGAACACAGTATTTCATGTTGTCTAAAATTATATAATCTGCGATTCAAATATCATTCAAATCATATCGATTCAAATATCCTGCGATTGCTGAGATGTATAAAAATCTCTTGTTGAGCCATTTTTTTTTCTCACGACGCCCCTGTTTTTACAACCTCTAACTTGTAGCAATTTACATTTGGTTTTGGTGGACGTTACTTAATGTTAGTAACGGTCGAGACGACTTTTCGTTTCATTAGCAATTTAAGGATCGAATTCTCGTGCACTCGACTTTGAACTCTAATTAGGGATTTTTATGAATGAATATATCATCGTTGATCAGCCTATATAATGTCCCACTGCAGGGCAAATGCCTCCATCATAGAAATCAAGTCATCACTACTATGATGGGATTAGGCTTAATCACCACGCTATGCCTATTGCGTATTGTTGATCACAAACCCGAGCTATGTTTTTTTATATTGAGCACTATCAAGATGACCTCACTCCACCTGATGGTAAGCGGCCGTGAGAACCAAATATGAGGTATGTTCGAAAAATTCGAACGTAACTTTAGCTGTCTCTAATTCGACTTCAATATCGAATGCTCGAGAACTCCCTCAGCACATCCCTACTCCCCTTGATAAATTGTCGAGCCGTCGCAAGGAAACAAAGCAGGGAAAAACGACGGTTTTGATTTTAAACGCTGCTTATTCGGGGGTTCTCGGCCGGAAATATTGGAGTATTGTCCGCGCCCGTTGTTGTTGGGAACGATTCTTGTGTCGAGAGATCGAGGTTGTTGAGGGTTGTGGGGTTGAGAAGCTTTGAAAATGGATCCTACAGTAAAGTATCAGCCTATGTCTGTCCCACTGCAGGGTAAAGGCCTCCATCATAGAAATCACGTCATCGCTACTAAGATGGAGGCTTAATCACCACGCTTGCCTAATGCAAGATCACAAACCCGAGTTATATCTGAAAAATTCGAAACATACTTTTTTGCTCGACTCGGGTAAGATCCATGACCTGTGACACTTAAACCACTAGGCCAACGAGGCGTTCAGGGGCGTAATCCTACAGAAACGCGAAAATTTGTGAAACTACAATGATATTTAAAACTAATAAAGAATATTTATCGTAGGTAGAATTACACTTTGTGTGAAGGGGTATATTACTTCAACATTTTAGCAGTTTGACTATTTTCTCTGATGACCTTTCCAGTCACCCGATAAGCCAATCCCATACTTTATCCCCAATTTCAAATATCAGACCTAAAAGTGTGAAATTTAATTAAACTCTTAGCACACACGACGAGTCTAAGGAAAGCAATTAAAGCGAGTGGCGCGCGCGCACCCTCGTCAAGCAAGTTTTAATTGCCGCGAGGCAAACTGAGCCCAGATCACCTGGTGATAATTTAATATGTATTGTATCGGAGCAAAGAGCAAAGTGGCTAGGTAGCAACCGCGTTGGAAAGTGGCAAAAGTAGCCTATGTGACTTTATCTATCTATAGTGGCCCGCCCTCACTTCGCTTCGGGACCGTAATTCAGAAATGAACCAATATATGGCGCTGTGTCCAATTAATTACATCGCGCAAGCGCTTCGTGTTTTCGGTTTACCTATAAGCCTTGTCGTTGTCTATAGACGTTATCTCTTTATAAATAGTATAGAAGATACTAATTATAAAGAGATACATTTTAGAGACACGGGCAAATCCCTTATACAAACTGAAAAGACGAAACACGAGCGCGATGCAACCAACGCCCAGCGCCATATATTGGTTGACAATGTAACTACTGCCCCAAAAGGTAATGAGGGCGGGCCACTAGTAAATAGTAAAGTAAGAGCCTATACAGGGTGTATAAGTGAACATTTACATCCCTTCAACCACGTGTTCTGCCAACCATTCTGAACAACATTTGTACTTTGACTTTTGAAAATTCGCATAAAAAATTTTCACCTTTCCATACAAAGTCGGTCACGTGATTTGGTCATTTTGTATGGGGAGTCGAAATTTTTTTCGAAGAATTTAGAAAAGTTATTGAACAAATGTCCCACTGCAGGGAAAAGGCCTCTACCATAGAAAAGAAGTCATAGCGGGCGCGGACTCGGTTTTGCGTCTTGCGATGATCTATCTACTCGTCTGCTTTCTGTCAAATAAAAAGCTAAGATGAAACTTTGCATTAATAAGTCTAAGAAACAAAACAAAAACCAACGCAAATACACTGCCCACTTCCAAAGATGTCGTTTCTCGGCGGGGTTTGCCCGCGGGCAAAAAGACTAGAACAGTTGGGAGCGCGACTGTCCCCGTTCCGTTTTCGCCCCGTTCCGTTTTTGCCCCGTGACGTGTCGAACACTCGGGTTTTATAAGGACACTTCGTTTCCCGGACGTGGTCGTGAGAGTTTCTCGTTCAAACCTGAGTATTTTTAGTGTCTGTATTCAAAATGGAAAAGGAAATGTTTGTGTAACTTGTCGTTGGATTTTGTTCTGGTAATATTTAATGTAACTTGATTTTAGTCACTTCAGTATGAAAGTTATTTGCGCTTTGAAAATATGTTTGCAGAAATAGCTACTACAAAAACATTGAACTGAAAAAGAGTAACTTTTTTACGTGTTAGGTGGCCGACGAGCAGACAGATCGCCTGATGATAAGCAAAGACTGGCCGGTTGGCGCAATGGTAGTGACCCTGCCTCATAGACATAGACACCGCAACACCAGTTGGTAGAGTCACAAACTAAGTGCGCTGCTAATCTTAAACCCCTTTTCCCCTAATTGGGCCTCCAGTACCTTAATTCACTCGACGAAACACAGCGCAGGCGCTGCTTCGCGCTAGTCTTCTACGATAACGGAGGTCCAATTGGGTTCGGGGGTTAAAAGTTGGCAGCGCACAATCGCTTACCATAAGGATATCCGTCTGCTCGTCTCATCATTATCATCATCAGCAACCCACGCTCGTCCACTGCTTGACATAGGTCTCCGCCAATGCACGCCACCGCTCCCGATTTTCGGCCACTCTCATTCAGCTCACTCCAGCCAGCCTTCGAATGTCGTCATCCCATCTTGCCGCAGGGCGTCCAACACTACGTTTGCCGAGTCGCGGTCTCCACTCAAGGACTTTATGGCTCCAACGGCTGTCAGTTCTGCGGCTAATGTCTGCTAATGCTGCTCGTCTACCACCTAGCAAATAAATAAAAGCAGCTACTTGAAAGGCTGGCTCGTACTGTGTAACCAAACCTTTCGTCCGAACCCAACCGCCATTGATTTTAATTAACTTATTTAAAGATTTTGTAATTATGAGTTAAGGGATCAAACCATGGGCTGCGAAAGGTAAGGTGTAACTAATCTAAGTTCGAAAACCTTTCTAATTAAAACTTCGGATGCTTCGGATCTGTGGCTCGCTTTCAAATAATTATTCTCTTGAAATGGTAATGGTGGCCATTAGCCATTCTGTTAAGGTATAACTACATATTTATAGAGAAGGTTGATTAAGTATTTTATTTTAAGCTTTTAGACGTGTCTTAATGAAAGATGACGTGCCTGACGTTAAGTATAAATACAATTTAATTAAGTTTCTATGGAATATCATTAAAATATTACATAGAAACATTTTCGCTAGTCCACACTAAGCTTCGCCTGTTCTGTGAGGAACATTAAACGATTTCCTAAATTCATTATTATAACCACGTGTACCTACTTACCTATATATTGCACAGAAAAGTTACACAATGTTTAGAAATGTTTCTTCATTTGTTTTTTTTGCTACTCGCGAGTTACGGGAGTGAGGGTACCGGAGGCCCACCCGGGGGAAAGGAGAAAAGGTTAGCAGCGCACTTGTGACTCCACTGGTGTTGCAGGTGTCCACGGGCACCGGCAATTGCTTACCATCAGGTGATCCACCTGCTCGTCTGCAACCTAAGTATCACATTAAAAAAATTATGCTTATGTAATCTAAACGTCGAGAAAAAAATCTAATTTACGACCCTTGAAGTTCAATGCTGAATCACTACCATCTTAATATCATCAGACCGGCCAATACGAGTATTTTCCAAGATCTTCGCAAAATCTGTCAAAATCATAACAATTCTAGAACTTTCCCTTGCAATATTATAACTCAGCGAGACTCCCAATCTTTGTCCCATGTCCCGATTGAAGGCGCGTATTTAGTCGCCAGTCGTTAGTATTCCGTACAACAATAGCAATATATTTTGACCCGTCTCTACACCAATCAGGCGAAAAACCAACTTATCCAATAACATAGCGAGGGCGTATTCTGGTAAGGCGATATTGTAATGATAATAAGTTACAAAGAAGCAAAACTTTTCATGCTACTGCTTGTGAGAGACACGCTTCAGCATGAATGGTTTGGCTCAACTGGAATGGTACAGTTGACAGCAAAAGTAGATGAATCGCTTTGAGGATATACGGAGTTTGCGTCAGAACCCTATGCATTTGATACCATACGGTTCTGACGCAAACTCCGAATAGTCTCATCAATATTGTAGGTATACATATACAATATCCAGTGGAAACATTATTGCAAATATTTGACCACTAGTCAGCTCATGGCGAGTTAAGCACTTACGAAATTCGTCGGCTTAGTAAGGGGTTCGGATGGTGTAAAGTGGATAGCATATCTGCCCGGTCTGTGGAAGGTTGTGGGTTCGAGTCCTACCTGAACCCTCCGAGGAATTTATAAGTGCAATATTTACAATAGTTAATTAGTTACTCAAAATTATAACTTAACTACTAACGAATGCAGAATAAGTCTCCATAATACGGCTTCCAAGACTCCACTTCCACATGCGGTTCACGTAACCATTCGATAGAAACCGTATCTTTCGTTATTAATATTGGGTTTTATTTTTTCATTAAATCCGACCTCATATTTATTTTCATATAATATTTTGCCTTCTCCGAATGTTGTCCTGAGGGAAAGCAATTGATCTCGGTGTTTATTTTTGGAAAAGTAAAATAATAACGATAATTATACCTACACTCATGTATTTTTCAAATTAAGAACTTGAGTGTGCTTGAAGATAAACACGTTTTGAGAAAGGCTATAAGAAATTATTAAGTATGTAAAGACAATAAAAAATAAAAAAGTAAAGTATAGTATACTATCTTACTGCAGGGAAAATGCCTTCATCATAGAAATTAAGCTTAATCACCACGTTTGCCTAATGCGGATTGGTGATCACAAACCCGCGCAATTGATGAATAGAATAAAGCTGTGTTGAAATTAAATGATTTTTATATTTGAGTTGATTGAATGTTTTTTTTAATGTGATAGGTAGCAGACGAGCAGGCGGATCACCTGATGGTAAGCAATTGCCGCCGCCCATGAACACATGCAACAAGTGCGCTGATTACCTTTTATCCCCTTCCCTCCCGATGGCCCTCCGGACGGAATGTAAGTTTATTGTGGTTTAAGATTTATGACATACTAGATATCGTAAAAATCAATTAACTTATAGGTGTGTCATACGAGTATGTATGTCACCGTCTGATAAAAATGATGCCAGGCAATAACTATGTCTGCTTATATTGTCTGCTCCCTACCAGCGCAGTATCATATAAACAATACCTACCTATATTAATGTGAGCTTCTAAAAGGCTTTCTTTTCACTAGGTACTTATTATGTTTACTTATATTAATTTCCGATACGTGACAATACTAGTAAGATTTATTCGTAAGTCCTAATAATTTCTTTTGCCAGAAAGTTTTTTCCATTGCGCCTATTCTTGAAGTCTCTACAGGGGTGTATCTATAAACATTTATATCCCTGTAATGTACTAACCATTCTGAACAACATTTGTTCGAAGACTTAGGATTTCGCTTGAAAAATATTCACTTTTTATACAAAGTTAACCACGTGGTTCTGTATAGGAACTCGAAAAAATTTCAACGTATTTTCAAAAGTCGTAGAAACTATGTTACTCAGAATAGTTGGCAAACTACTGTACAGATACACCCTGTTTAATGAAGTCGGATAGAGATTTCAATATTGTCCATAATCCATAGACATACAGTACATTTATTGTCGTATACATTTCAATATGAGTCTAGGTATAACGAGAGTTTGAACAAAGATAACAGTCTTTAAATAACCTTTTACCACTTAAGTTAAACCAACGTTATTCTACTGTAAAAGAAAATGTATTGTACCTGTCAGCTTAATATTAACATTTAAACATGAAAATCCAACCCTCAAACTAATTCAAACGAAACATTTCACAAATAAAGCCCCTTGTCTTATAAAGAGAACTATATAAAAATGAAGGAAATAAGCAAGAAATAGACGCTATTTACAGAGATTTTGTTCGCTCGGAATATTCCAGAACAATTTCAGTTTAATAATGGGCTAGAGAAGGAGCACATTAGCCTAGAATACACGAAGCATAAAAACTGGACAAGTGCGTAGACTACGATAAGCTAGGGTTCTGTGTCAGTTCAGGATCTTTACTATTGATTTATAAACAGATGAAATGTATATACATCGGCAATGGACACTAACAGCACAGCTAGTCCACAAGTTTAAAGTCGTTCAGCGGGCTATAGAAAGAGTTATGCTCGGCGTTCCTCTACGTGATCGAATCCGAAACGAGGTGATCCGGCCGAGAACCAAAGTTATCGACATAACTCACCGGATTAGTGTGGCAGTGGACTGGCCATATCTGCCGCAGAACTGACTACCGTTGGGGTAAACGAGTTCTGGAGTGGAGACCGCGTCTTGGTAAACGTAGTGTCAGGACGGCCTCAGACCAGTTGGAGTGACGATCTGCGCAAGAGGGCTGGATGGAGCTGGATGCGAGTACCGGAGACCGATCAAAGTGGCGAGCATATGTAGAGGCTTACGTCCAGCAGTGGACTGCAACAGGCTGATAATGATGATGACATTGGCAATGAGAGACCCACCGGATCAACGACCGGTCGGCCGACCCAAATATCGCTGGCATAATGTCGTGCAGGAAGATCTTCGTGAGCTGCAAGTCAGAAACTGGCGTGAAACATCTAATGATCGAGCCCAGTGGACTTATATCGGAGGCCAAGATGTTTTTTTTTATATATATTTAATAGATTTGCGCTTGATCAAATCTCACCTGATGGAGAGTGACAATGAGGTCTAAGATGTAGCGTGCTTTCCCAGAAGTCTATTCACTCTCGACTTAAAGACACCAAAAGACTACACTTATACACTTATATTTTAGGTCGTAAAGCCATCGGAGTAATTAAGTAATTACATCGACAAACCTTATATACCACCTTGAGAGAGCCACGCTTCGGGTTGTTCGGGCTGCTCGACCTAAGTGATACCTCGGCCTCACAGAAAACTGGCGTGAAGCAGTGCCCGCACGGTGTTTCATCGTGTAAGTGAGGGTACCGGAGGTGACTTTGTGTGCTCCGTGTATATCCGACGGCAACTGTACTAGAAGCTATTTAAATTGTTGTATGTAAGGTATCTGCAAGACTAACGTTTTTAGACAACTGTACAAAATCATGGCCGAGCTTTCATAAAATTTGAGACAACACCTTTACCTTCAAATCACGCCACCAAAATGAAACCACCTTTATAAACAAAAGCTTCTCAGATTGAGACGAAAATTAGGATCGAGAGGGTTCCTTGTTTGCCAACGGCACCCTAAAATCCGAACCACGGTGTAACGAAGTGAGAACTGGAATGGACTTGTGAACACGTAAGAATTTCTGTTTGTCCCGCGAAACATGTCCGAGATATTAAGGATCCTTATTTCTTAGTGTTTAAGGTACAGTTTTGTTTGTTACCTGACTTAGTCAGAGCCTGTTGGTTTAGGATCTGTCGACGTTTCGTTTTGATGTTGAATCTGCCGTCTGCTGTCAGATTGCTAGATTGTACAGCCAGCAAGAATGCGGATTGTAGCTGAGCCAAATAACGCTCACTGTAACTACGTGCTTAGTAAAAGAAAACACTTAATAATACTTAAGTGTTTAAGTGCTTTATTTAAAAAAAAGATTTTTTATCTTTTGTGACAGCACATAGACAAACAGACCGATTTCTGCCGCCAACCAACACCAGTAGAGTTACAAATGCGCTGCCAATTTTATACCCTCAGACAGTCGGCGACACACAATGCAAGAGCTGTGTCACGCCGGTTTTCTATGAGGCAGTAACTTTTCAACTCCCTTTACCCCCCATTTAGGCTTAAGTGAGTATACCTACTCACTTTCTCGGCAAAACACAACGCAGACGCTGGTATAACTTAGGGCTAGCCGGCCCATTCATGGTGAAGTGTGGCTTTCCATCGGTTGAAATTTCCCAAGTGGTCCAATTTATACAATTAGTCGTCATCAACATTCAGCAGATAGAGGTCCACAGCTGGACAAAGGCCTTCCCCAATGTTCTCATATTCAAGGAATGTATGCTGCTTTCGCCAAACCGTCGATCCACCTTATAGGAGGCCTGCCACGGCGCAACTTTCTGTACGTGTCTACACTCGAGGACCTTTTCGCCCCAAACGGCCGTCTGTTACAGTTGTACTTACAAAGTGCCCACGCGGCTTTCACTCGAGTACCTTTCCGCCCCGACGGCCATCTGTTCTCGCAATGTGCCCAGTGTTGAGCAAAAATAGACATAATTGTTTTAACACTAATTTGTATAATGCAACGCGAAAGTTAAAAAAAAAGTTATTAAATGATTAGGCATATGATTAAGTGATGTTCTAACTAAACACAGGCCATCAATCAACAGCCTTTCAATACATCGCCATTCACCGGATAATGGCCGACACAAATACCCCGGATTAATTACTTTTCAGATCTTCCTGTAATGAAAAGGGTAGGGCATTAAGAGATTAATTCGAGAAAGAATCCCGAGGGACTTTTTGTATAGAAAATCTTATTTACTTCAAGTGAGTTCAATGTGTGGCGTAAGTCACAAAATAATGGAGTAATTAAAATAATGCATTTTCTTTTTTATGTTACTAATTTAAAAAAATTGGACAAAAGACATCGATATTTAAAAATAAGTAAACCAGGAAATAACAAGACTTCTCAAAAAAAACTAAGTCACCAAAGTCAGTTGTTCTCCCAAGCAAGTCGGGTATTAAATATTTTATTAGTAGGGACCTACTTCTGCTGTTTTAAGTTTTTTGGATTACCAAGATACCGATACCAAACATTACATTTTCCTCGATTAATGCACACAAGCTATACTTATTCAAAATGTTAAGTTTTTATGATCGGTCAATTAGTCAATAAGTGAATAAATACATTTAAGCAGCTTTCAAGCAGGCAAAAAAGGATGGTACGGCCGTGTCGATTTTTTAGCAGGGTGGAGGGCACTTCAGTGTGTCATAAATAAAAATAAACCACCAGTGACGTCACCAAATTGCCTAAGTGGCTAGGGAACAAGAGAACCGCCACCCGGTAACAACTTGCGCCAAGTCGTGTGGCGAATTTGATCGTCCTACCGACTGAGAGGTAGTAGTTGATTTTTATTGAAAGCACAATTTGAGAGTGCCTTTTTATTTACCCGGGCACAAGACAGAATTGAATTTCTGAGTCTGGACCCAAATTGGCTTTGCCTACAAGGAAAATGGCATTTCGTTATTTAGACTCTGTTGGCAGTGGGTTCGTCAATCAGTCACGGAGACGAATAGGTTGCGAGGTCACGAATGGGGTTTTTTTCGTTTGCTGTTACAATTTGGGCGCATTTTTTGGCCTTTTCTGTGTACAAATTGCTAAAAGGAAAATGCATTAGACCCAATTGACTAATCTACGGGTAGACGCTTTAGGGATCCATGTTTTGATTTTTTGTGATAAGTGAAAAACGAGCTGATGGTTCAACTGATGGTAAGCGATCGCTGCCACCCATGTATACTACAACAGCAGTGGAGTCAAAAATGTGCTGCAAACCATTAATTTTAAAATCTTTTTCCCCCAGTTAAGTCCTCTGATACCATCACTCACTCCGCAAAATACGGCGAAGGCGCTCCTTCTATTAATGAGTCTAGTTTTTGATAGATCGGGGCATACGTCCCTATGGACGTAAACTGGAATATACCTTTCATTTAATCAAGTTAAATAATGAAAGTAGGTTCCAAAGAGTATAGTAAATATACCAGTAGGTTCCTCCAAGTTACAGAAGATAAAAGCAGATGGAGGATCATCAAAGGAAAAAAAGCTCCAATGGGAGAAATTACAACCCTCAGTAATTATAATAAATTTCCAATAATGTCAATCTAAAGGAAAAGCTTTAAAAAGCATAAAATAACACCATAAAAAGCCCCAACTTCCCCGCAAACAAAGCAACTCAAAACTCCAGCACATTAGTCCAAACAAACAGAAAACTCCGCTAAACGCCGTTAAAACCTTCAAAACGACACCCGGGCCAATTTTAAAAAGAGCTCAAATCCCGCGGCACAACAACGAAAGTACATTAACGAGACACGTCACTAATAACGAAGTTCGTTAAACAAACGACACGGTAACGCGGTGCGGAACTAAAAGTGTCGTGAAGAAAGGACCAATGCGTCCCGCGTGAGCTCTGATGCGAGGGCCGATCCGCATTATGACGTGACATAGGGACAAAAGTATTTATATGGTACGATATTTTGGAAGGCGAAAAATGTCATGGCTCAGGAACGTACGACATTGGCCTGGCATCAAATCCGCCGAACAACTTTTGAGGCTTGCCATAGATAAGCCACGATTGAAAGACCGATGGCCAATCTTCAGTAGAAGCGGCACTTCAAGAAGAAGAAAAAGATTTTGGGTAAAATGATGAAAAATATACCAGTACCTAAGACACTTTCGACAATATTTAGACGAAAAGAATCCACCCATACACTATGGAAGTTCCACCAACGCTTAGTACGCACTTTGCTTCTTCTTTTTTAATACGAACTACTAAGGAATGGAACAACTTGCCGGCTTCTGTATTCGCAGAGCGCTACAATTTAGGTGTCTTTAAGTCGAGGGTAATAGGCTTCTTCTGAGAAAGCACGCTACATCTTAGACCTTATTGTCACTCTCAGGTGAGATGAGGTCAAGTGCAAACCCTTTAAAAAATCTCTCCTGCAATATCTAAGTCAGCCAACTGGGCGACGGTCCAGCACTTTACGCAACATTCTGGGGCCAATAAAAGCAAAAGAAGGTGAAATCCAGAAAATTGTGGACACACGCAACGTCACTGGTAAGATCAAGCAGTATCATCATCGCTAGGTTAGCTACCCAGGTCCAGGAGACAGGACGACCATCTCATGGATAGACCAGGAGACCTATTTTTGAATTGTCGTGTTACTAAAAAATGTGTGACTCGCATGATTTTTGACATCCGCATTTTTGAATCATTCAAAAACGAGCGTTTTGCAACAAGTGGTATAAACCACTCGTTTCCGTGAAGCGAGTGGACGCATTTACGTCATACTCACGGTACAAAAGGGTTAAATTTAAATTCGTCCCGTGTAAACGCTATACACACACAACGTTTCGTTTCTGGCGTTCGCGCGTTATCGCGGCATCCCTACGAATCTCGGCGGACGTTTCGACCTTTTAACGCAGGGTTGTCGAAATGTCGAAGTTACAGGGACATTAAACATACAACGTTTGATAAAAGTTGAGAGACTTGTTGCTAGTGTTTTTTGGAGTTTTGCGGAGATAACAAGAATGGAGTTTTAATGGAGCTCGAAGTTATTTTGTACGAAAAGTGTTGGAATTGCGTTATTGTGTTTTGTTTTAGTAAGAAAATAGCAAGTTGCAGCAGCTGGATTGGGCGGAATTGGCACAGGACCGCAAAAAATGGCGAACTTTGACGTCGGAGGCCCACTTTGGATCGTTGAGCCAGCGTAGTAAGTAAGTAAGCAGCTGGATACTCATTGCTGCAAAATTCTGAAGACTGGTTTACAGTGCGAGCTATCGCACGAATCAGTCGGCAGAAAACCTGCACTGAAGTAATTCGCACTGTTTGACCGTCACTAGTATTTTGTGTTTAGATGACAGACTCAATAGGTACTTAGTTTGTTCTTTTAAGCCTGTCAACCTCATATTTGGATCTCACGACCGCTTACCATCAGGCGCAGTGAGGTCAATGATTGTCCTCAATATAAAAAAAAAACTTACGAGTAACTTGCACATGCGATAGAAAAAGTAACTTGCATGACAAACGTAACCTATCTCTACAACTAGTTACTGCCCGCGGCTTCGCTCGCTCCCCCCACTTCCCAAATATGGGGGATTTGAAAGAGGCAAAAAGTAGCCTACGCTACTTTCCATCCCTTCAACTATCTCCACTTAAAAAACCTCGTCGATTCGTCGCTCCTATAATATTATCCTGCGTACGTGGCTGATCGTTAAGATTGGCCAGCGTAAAAATATCGGTTGGATTTCTTTTTTTTCATTTCTGTACTTTAATTTAAATAGCATTCGCGGAATGCCTCTTTAGCCGAATTCGGAATTTCTGTCGTTAATTTCGGCCATTTCAGTAATGTACGCGAATTCCGCCAACAAGGCTTTATGTCCCCCATTATTCGTCTGCCCCCATATTACAACACGTGGTTTAAAGTTAGTCTTGGTTTAAAACCGACGCTGTTACTAGTACTTTTATTTGTCACCTTTAGGTAAGTGATCAGCATCATATTTGAACAACGCGGCAGTCATAAGAATTTTAGTTGCTGTCACCTCTGCAACTGTGGTTTTATTTAAGCAATTTTGAGTATTCGGACCATGTTTAGGTTCCTTCACGATGTTTTCTTTCATTTCACTTATTTAACTGTGTGAGAGCCACGCTTCGGCATGAATGGGCCGGCTCGACCGGAGTGATACCACTGCCTCACAGAAAACCGGCGTGAAGTAGCCCCTGTGCTGTGTTTCGCCGAGTGAGTCCTCACTCACTCGGCGAAACACTCGGCCTCGGGTGGGCCTCCGGTACCCTCGTACCGGAGGCCCACCCGGGGGGAAGGGGATAAAAGGTTGGCAGCGCACTTGTAACTCCACTGGTGTTGCAAGTGTCCGTGATCGGCGGCAATTGCTTACCATCAGGTGATCCGCCTGCTCGTCTGCTACCTATCACATAAAAAAAAAAAAATTCAGAGCTTTGCAATAAATGTTGAAAATAGTTGTAAAATGTGAAATCAATCTGTTTTTTATTATTATGATTTTGTATTTACATCTGACTTTCAAATGATTAATATAGTTATTGTCATATTTTATTGACATTGTAACCCTATTAATTATGTATTGTAATTGCTATTGTTTCATTTCTATTTAGGTATTTAGGTCTATTTTGAATCGCTGTTGACATGTCTAATCTAACCTGACGCACGTAATTTAGTGTTAAGTTTTGACATGTCCAATAAACATACTGGCGCCTTGTGAAACTGTAAGCTAGTATGTAACCATATATAATTAAATAAATAAATAAGTAATAATAAAATAAATAAACACCCTTTTGAACATTTTAAATGAAGCTGCTATTTATTTTCATAGCAGAGACTTAGTAAATGGATCGACTTTTTCACCGAGCTAGCAGCTTCGAAGTAGCGTAGAGGTGCTCTAATGAGATTGATTCTGCTAATGGCGCCGAGTGTACTTTTGAACCTGGCGTTGCATGAACGGGGGTAGAAATGCTGATTGATTTATTTAGCTGGAGGTTTTTACTGAAATATGTTGTTTTGGTTGTATACTTTAATTTGTTTCAACATCCGGCTCGAAGGACCATGTAGAATTTACATACCGTTGGAGAGTTTACCGTTAGCATATTTTTTCCATGGGAGAGCCACGCTTCGGTATGCATGTAGAATACTCAACTAGGTTAGACTAGTTAGAAGTCTAACCTAATCACCTGAGTCATTAGAAAAAAAACTCAATTTACCTGCTTAGGTACTGAAACGATGGTAAAACTCCTTTCATACCTACTGGCCGCCGTTTATGGCTGATTTTATAAATTATTGCAGTACCTAATGAAACCGGCAAGTGTTCATCACACGAATGTTAGTGTGGAATGGGGATCGAATCCAGGACTTTGGCGTATGAGGATGGAACTAGCAAATGCGCTATCCGGCCAGTCACACCAAACTAGTTTAAATAGTTTGTCAAATAAATTTCTGGGACCTTTTGCACTTGATCACACCGTAGCCACTAGGCCATCGAGGTCGGCACGTCAAGGAGGAGGTTATGAAAAGTTATTATTACCCTAACACCCCGTCTCGACCCTTCCAGATGAAGGGGTAAATAACATTATTTGCGAGCTATCTTTTTAAAACTAAAACAAACTAAGTTTGTAGAATAAGTGTCTTTGGATACAGACTGGGGTTTTGTTGACGATTCAGGGCTTTTGGAAAGGTTAAGGAGATGGTAGTCTGGTTTGGATGTGGCAATCTTTGAATGTATGTACGTACAGCTACACATCAAAGTATAGAGAACTGTCAATTCATCGACTCTCATCTTACTGTCATACAAATTAGGATAAAATTAAATATCAATTGGAGAAATTGGACAGATTGTGGTAACCTGATGCGTGTCAGATATAATAAAAAACATTTCATTTCAAAAAAATAATTAATAAAAATTGGCCCGACGATCGGTCCTACAAAAAGTCTAATGAGGGCAGGCATCTCTTGCGTCTGCCATTAGTCTTTGCGTTTAGTGTATACTTACTCTGAGTTTATATCTAATTAAAATAAATAATAAATTCACACAATATCTCAAACATTGAGTGACTTATTATGATCAATAAGATCATCTTCCCTCCAAAGGAAGCCTCAAATATTATGTCAATAGAGATTTAATTTCGTTCAGAGCGCCCCTATACCGTACGCTTTGTGTATCCACGCGAGCCCTAATTGCGTTAAGGCCGTTTCGCGATAGACACATGCCACATCCACTATCTATCGAATTCCCAGCTCGCACCGACCAATATTACTTCACCAAACTTTGTTATTACTTTACCCAAGTTTATTTGGAAAATGAACTGGAAACTCGCGTCCAGCGGCGACGCACGCGATTTATAACCCTACGGAACCCAAACAATTTACAGAACTCAACGATATAAACCTTATTACGACCGCATAAGAGCCACCTTAGCTGAAAGACAGTTCGGCAGGAGTGGACTCTTTTGACAACCTTATTTTGCCGTTAAATCATTAAATTTCATCCTTACCCTTCACTCGTATAAGGTTTTGAATGGTTTGTAGGTGGGTCGGCGTGGGAATGTTGCTAGGTTTTAATTGTGAGTGCACAAAACACTTTGGGCGCCGTAAACAAAGTTAGCTTTATGAGGTTTTACAAGGTTATTAGACTGAGTTCAGAGGTGACAATGGGAACGAATGTTCAATGACTGTTTTCAACTGCATATTTTAACAATGGTAAAGTTTCAAACTATTATAAACAATCCGTAGCTGTTATTACTCGTAAAGTAAACATAACTTCATTCAATTTCATGATTGTTATACTTGGCTTACATAACGAGACTTGCGTGACAATAAACGTATCAACTATGGACGACAAGACCGTGCGAAGTGCAGGAGTCGTAGCAAGACCCAAGGCCTTAAAGCGACAGCTTGGAACATAATATAACACCGACTGGCTCGAGTTTAACAATAACCTACCTACTTCCTTTTAATTCTACTGACTATTTGGAACAAAGATTCATAAATTTTATGTTTGCGGTTAGTAGGTAAGTGACGGGAATCAAACGTCACCTTAAGTTAAATTGATTATGTTTCTGCTATTTCGGTACCTATAACTCTTAAATGAGAGAGTAGTCGTGGTCATCTCTTCAGGTGTTGGTGGCAAGCTTTATAACACGCCGCCTCTCTTCTCTGATGGCCGCCTGATGATGATGATGAGTTACTTGTTGCTTTAAACTAGTCAGTCCACCTCATACGATCTTCCTCATGGCCTGGCTGCCTCAGCTTTTCCTTGGACAACAAGTCGCTTAATAGCCACCTCCCCTCGGCAGCATACGTGACCAAAAAAGCTGAGGATACGAGACTGAACCAAAGATGACAAACGCTGCCTGATGCCGCGCGTTCTCGAAATATCAACTTGTTGGTACAAGAATCAGTCCACGATACTCCAAGCATTCTTCTCCAGCACCACATATCTAGGGCGTCTGTCTTCTTCTTTTCTACTTTCCGTAGGGTCCACGTTTCTGCAGCGTACAAGATTGATTATATTATAATCTAACGAAACCCAAGTAGCACGCGAATCACAATTTATCGATAGCTTACAACTTCAAGAGTTTTTTATGATTGTGTATAATAATTTACAGCTGTATATAAGAGATGCGGATATGAAAGTGTATTAAACAATTGTATGGTTGTAAAATTTTGTGGGGGTTGCTTTATGGAGCATACATTAAGGGATTGGTTCAAAGTGTTTATTGTCTCTTGCGGGTGTTTTGCCTTTTACGGCTTTTTGTATGGCTGTAAATTTTAGCATGTGCCACTTTCTTGAAGCTGCCTTAAATAGGTGACAATTTTACAAATATTTTTTTCATACAAAAGTACCTATTTTTAATCCAGCCTAGTTAGTTAATTTATTTTCTTAATTATTAATTTCGACATTTAAGTTTTTTATAACATTTAAGTTTTTTATAACATACCCACTGGTATTGCAAGATTACCACTAGGTGATCCGTCTGCTCATTTGCCGCCTATGACATAAAATAATTGTAAAAAATTTCAAAAGGGCAGCAAATGTAGCATTAACGGAAAATAAAACTGAGTTCAAATGTAAATAACGACGATATAAAAGGAATAAAGAGAATGGCAATATACGTTTGGTGAATACACTTGCTTGCAAAAGTATGAGGTCTATACCCGTGTATTTTTTGACCATGGAATAGTCACTTCGGCATGAATGACTGAGCGGCGTGAAGCAGCGCCTGCCCTGTGTTTCACCGAGTGAGTGAGGTTACTGGATAACTCACTACCGCCATGTGTTGAAATACTATCTTTGCTATCGAAAACTATCGTTTTGTCTGTATGATTGTAATACATTTGAAAGAGACAGAGCAATAGTTTACGTTATGTCAGTTATGTCAACTCATGGTAGCGCTACTGGACAAGTTACCATCGGGCCTACAGATAAAAACAACAGACTTTCTTAATATTCCAGCGAAATATTATCTTCAATGCACTTAAAAAAATCATGGAAGGGTTCAGGTGGGACTCGAACCCACAACCTTCCACACACCGAGTTCGAGTCCCACCTGGACTGATGATTTTTTTAAGTGCATTCATTATTTTCACGTTTGTAAAATTAGTGAGATGAAAATACCCCATAACACGTTATTCTTCTGATCAAATAGAACGTCAAATAATAATATTAATAAATCACGTTAAAAATGTTAAACCAATCAGCTACTTTTGGACCCAAGTGTATATCGTGAAGGAACTTTTTAAATATTTCATTTCCCTTAAACAGTACAACATAACTCATGCTTTAGAGCTACCCAAGTGAGGACGGGCATAATAAATTACCTCTAAACTTTGAGAAAAGTTTGCTATCTTTTAGTGGATTTCATGTTTGTTTTAGTCCGTTTCGATTCGGTTTGGGAAAATAGGTTAAAGGTAGATATTACATTTATTTCATCGAAATCTTTTGATTGGTTCAAAGGCACATTTGGTCACTCTGTCTCATACGCCATTTTTTTATGTGATAGGTGGCATATTAGCAGATAGATCACCTGAGAGTAAGTGATTGCCGCAGCAGCCCATAGACACCTGCAACATCAGGTAGGGGTCAGTAGATCTAGAGGTGATTCGGCAGATAACCAGAACCAAAGTTATCGACATAGCTCACTGGATTAGTAAGCTGAAGTGGCAGTGGTCTGGTCATATCTGCCGCAGAACTGACAACCGTTGGGATAAATGAATTCAAGTGTGGAGACCACGTCTTGGTTAACGTAGTGTAGGACGGCCTCAGGCCAGATGGAGTGACGATCTGCGCAAGAGGGCTGTCTGGAGCTGGATGCGAGTAGCCGAAGATCGATGAAAACAGCGAGCATTTGGAGAGGCCTATGTCCATCCAACAGTGGACTGCAACATGCTGATGATGATGATGATGAGTAGAGTCACGAGTGCGCTGCCATTCTTTGACCTCACCACATCCCAATGGGCTCACTCACTCGACAAAACACAGCGCACGCGCTACTTCAGGCCGGTCCTCTGTGAGGCCGTGGTATAAATCCGGTCGAGTCGGCCATTAATGCCGAAGCACTCCACCTTCACGGATACATCATCGAAATGCTTACTCACACAAGTTTCTCTCACACTTTTTAGAGCGTGTCTATATTAAGTATACATTTCAAAATAATAACCTTCCTTTTTCCGTAGAAAGTCGGTTAAAATGTGCGCAACATAAAGATATTCCTTATCTTCATTCCGTTTTCGGTTTTCGCATTGGCCGTGACCTCAGAATTTGCGAGGGTAGTTATTACATCGGAGCGATCGCTATCCGACCTCCGACCTCCCACTCTCGGATGACCAGACAAATTGGGATATGTTAACATAACCAGAAAAAGTGCAAGATTTGCTACAATTTTCCCGTCGCCAAGCTATATGGTATTTGACTTATTTGGCTCTTTAGTTATAAAGGCCTCTCAATTATAGAAACATTGTTTAAATGATTTCTTGATTCTCATCGAAATACTCGATCGATACAACTTTAAATATCGAAATCGTTCGAAATAAAAATGGCGGCTGACTTGTGACGTCGCCTGTATTTTGTTTTATTTATTTTCTTTTCATTTTATTTGGTACCTAGGTATATTAAATACTAATATTTCGTTTATGCAAAGTTTAACTACATTTTTCCGTCGCCAAGCAGTTATTGTTTGACGATATTTTAGGTTATTAATAAAATACCTCACAATTATAGAAACATTATAGAAAGAGTTGCTTGACTCTCATTGAAAAAAATTGAGATATCACAACTTTAAAAATATTATTTTGGGAAGGCCCAAAACGCTCCATATAAAATATGGCGCATGCTGAGTAGTTTTTGAGATCAACTTTCGTTAGTTCAGTGACACCACTCGATATAGGTACCTCTACAACAAATAAATATTATTCTAGAGTGCAATCCAAGAGAATTTTATAATTTAAGTACCTAACATTAACCACAATTATAAAAAATACATTGGTGTCGCTAGTATGTACGAGGCACAGATTAAATTATTATTAAGGCAACCTTAAATCACCTTAAAATTTGGGTTGCGCTCATGAAAACTGCATTGAATTTTTAAACTACCCTACAATATTTATGAATGAAGCTTTAACGTTAAATTTAAATTGACGTTGAGTTCAAAATTACCATTTTGATGAAAAAATATTACCTATCAACTCATTACTCAAAACAAAAATATCTCGTAAAAACAAAGTTCAAAGACCAAAACTCATTAACAAAATAAATCATCTTTTATTTCGTTAACTTTCTAATTATGATGAATAGAGATCAAAATACAAATGCATTTTGTTATTTTTAAGATAAAAAATATTATCTAGCGAAGATAACTGGTGCCTAATTTCATTGAACCTTGTAAATCAAATCTTGTATTTTTTTATGTGATAGGTGGCAGACGAGCAAACGGTTCACCTGATGATATCCTAACCTTATCATCTCACCGTGTGATCCAGGTTGTCAACCAACAGCATTGCACTTGTGACTCATACTGGTGTTCCAAAGGTGTCTATGGGCGGCAGTCAATCGCTTACTTACCATCAGGTGATCCGTCTGCTCGTATGACACCTATTACAAAAAAAAAACAAAGTTAAGCACTCATCTATATCTTCTTCTATACTAGTTATAAAGAGATAACTTCTATAGACAACGAAAAGGCTTATAGCGTAAACCGAAAACACGAAACGCTTGCGCGATGTAATTGGCATTGACACAGCCACGCCATCTATCGGTTCATTTCTGAATCACGGTCCCGAAGCGAAGTGAAGGCGGGCCACTAGTTCAGAGATAAAAAGAGATATAAACCACAAAATAATTACACACAGAAAGGAGGCTGCCCACTAAGAGCTAAAAACGTGTCATGTACTCACGCATGCGCACTAACGGGGAAATACGCCTTTTCAACCACATTAATCCTAGCCAATGACATAAGATTGTCAAACTGTCGAGGTCTGTAGTAGAAGCCGCGCGGTTATGTACTCATGCCGGGCAACAACCCTAGCATATGTCAACGAACTCTTCTAAATTCAAAATCAGGCTTAGTCTAATTTCTGAGTGTAATTATTTTGTGTATAAACTGTATAAGCCTTTTTTTTGTTAGTGAGTTTCCAAAACTAGATCAACCCAGTGCATTTAACGATACAAAAACCAGTAAAAGAGTTACTCTACAGTAACAGATGGGTGGGTAACGGAGGGGCGTGGAATACAAAAAGCGCGAAATGCTGTAAATCAAAACTTTTCAGCGAAGGCTTCGCAACAAGTTGAGGTTTTTGGAATTGTGAAAATAATTATATTAGAAGATTGGTGCTTTTCTTTGCCAATTATTTTATTATCATTTATAAACTCTAGATACAGAGTTAACGCGCTAAAAGTGTCGCCGCCAATATGAGATAATTTTTATAGACAACGACAAGGCTTATAGGTAAACCGAAAACACGAAACGCTTGCGCGATGTAATTGGACACAGCGCCATCTATTGGCTCATTTTTGAATTACGGCCCCGAAGCAAAGTGCGGGCGGGCCACTATAATGTTTAATTTTAACGCTCTTAATCAAAATCTAAAAGGTATCACAACTGGCATAGAAATTCGAAAAAGAACAATCTTTGGCATTTTCAGAATTTAAAACCCATTACTATCTATCAGTAAGTTTGTCTTTTTTTCACGGCAAAACGGAGCGACGTATGCGTGATTTTTTAAGTGCAGATAGTTGAAGGGGTGGAGGGACATTGGATACTTTTTGCCCCTTTCTAACTTCCCATTTTAGAGAAGTGGGGGCGCGAGCGAAGCCATGGGCAAAAGCTAGAATTAAATGCATTATCGAAATTCAAATGTCTGTATTAGTAATGACAGCGCTGTTGGGATCACTTATTATCATTTTTTGGAATTGTGTATTTAAAGATACATGAACGAAGACATTTTCACATCGTTTAGTACACTAAAAGAGGTTAGCCTCTTCTTTTTGGTACCTAGTATTTTTTTACAATGAAAAATGGCGTACCCTAAATTCAGGTCTTGTTATAAATCTTGAAACCTTACAATTCCTCTACTTATTAAGTCCCGAAACTGCAAGAAATATAACATCACTATCTTATTCTTACCTCTGAACCTCTATAGAAAATATGCTTCATAAATGTTTCACGTGTAAGTCGCAGTGCATTGGTTAATATAGACGTTTCATAGAACGGCTAGTTTTTTCCATAAAACTTTATTTTATGCGGCAGACTTTTCACACTAAACATAGTGGTCATATATGTAGGGTTTTGATTTTAATTATAAGCTGTAGGTATGTCAACTATCAGTTTAGTTATCATATTTAGGTAGGTCAAGATTTGATAATTTTACCAAGAAAAACCTATGGATCGCAAATAGTCGACAATATTGCCAGTTGTGATACCTTTTAGATTTTGATTAAGAGCGTTAAAATATACATTATTATATACAATTTAACTGTGTATTGATAAACCATTTCATTTCTATAACTTCATATTGTATCAATCATTCTGAAGAACACCTTTGTTATAGTAGTATCAGCCTATATACTGTCCCACTGCAGGGCAAAGGCCTCTCCATCATAGAAATCAAGTTATCGCTACTATGATGGGATTAGGCTTAATCACCTCGCTTGCCTAATGCGGATTGGCGAAAAACATATTTTTGCTCGACCCGGGAATCGAACCCGGGACCCTGAGATCACGGCCCGGTACTTAAACCACTAGACCAACAGGGCGTCCCTTTGTTATACGATTCTTACAAATTCTCGTAAAAAAATGCGAGGAAAGCTACGTAACTTGGTCAATTTGTATTTATAGAGTCGATCGTATTGTTTATTTTGTATTATATGTAGAGTCGATCGTATCTATCGGTCGGTTTGATCGGTATATTTTAAGGTTCTTATTTCAATTTCGGAGGAATCCATACTTCCATAGTAATCTATACTAATATTATAAATGCGAAAGTAACTCTGTCTGTCTGTCTGTTACTCTTTCACGCCAAAACTACTCAACGGATTTAAATGAAATTTGGTATACAGATAATCTAGACCCTGAAAAAGAACATAGGCTACTTTTTATTGCGAAAAGGGGGTTGTAAGGGGTTGAAAGGGGGGTAAAAATTTACTTTTCCACGCGGACGGAGTCGCGGGCGGCCGCTAGTATACAATATAACTGTGTATTGATAAACCATTTCATTTCTATAACTTCATATTGTATCAATCATTCTGAAGAACACCTTTGTTATACGATTCTTACAAATTCTCGTAAAAAAATGCGAGGAAAGCTACGTAACTTGGTCAATTTGTATTTATAGAGTCGATCGTATTGTTTATTTTGTATTATATGTAGAGTCGATCGTATCTATCGGTCGGTTTGATCGGTATATTTTAAGGTTCTTATTTCAATTTCGGAGGAATATTTAATGAAAATTCTGCCATTTAGATCTCGAAGAATGTCATTCTACCTGCCACCTATCTATTATTATAGCTACTTTGTAGCTCCCAGTTCTTGGGAATGAAATGCTTAGATAAGAGTTACCTACTATGATTTTCAATATTTTACCTATACCTATACTGCCTTACCCCTTGTTAATTCGCTGCATTATTCCTCTACCCAAAGGTTGTCTGGAAGAGATCGCTATTAGCGATAAGGCCGCCGATATTGTATTTGTAAATTACTATTAGCATTAAGTTCTGTAATGTGTTGTGCAATAAAGAGTATCTATCTATCTATCTATACCTGGTGTTGCAGGTGTCCATGGGCGGCGGTAATTGCTTACCATCAGGTGATCCGCCTGCTTGTCTGTTACCTATCACATTAAAAAAAAACCTCTGGTGCCAAAAATTGTTTTACTTGGTTACCGTCGTATGATATGTTGGGTCAGTAAGCTACTCGACCTTTTTCAACTACATAACTGCAACATACCCATTATACCGCCGCGCATGCGCGAACGACCGTCGCGGGAAATCTGCGGGCGAGTGCGGGCAGCCGTCATTAGGCGCCTCCGCTTATTTACTCCGCTTTTATGACGACGGAGGAGGATTAGATACCTTTATGAAGCCGGTAGGTCGGGGAGGGTAGTTTAGGAAGGTAGGTTTTGGATTGGGAAACGATGAAATATTTGATACATTTTGTAAGATGATAGATGTTGATGTAGCTGGGCCATTTTGTAAATGAAAGGTTGCAGACAAGCAGACGGGGAACCTGATGTTAAGCGATTGCCGTCACACGTAACTCGTTACACCAGGTATCACACGTAACACTACGTAATACGTAACACCCGACACACGTAACACCAGGGGAGTCACAAGTGCCCTGCCAACCTTTTAACCCCCTCTTCTCCTGATTGGGCCTCCGATATCCTCACTCACTCGACGAAACACAATGTGTTTCGTCCAGCGTAAATCAACATCCAAGCCGGTCTTCTGTGAGTGACTCCGGTCGCGCTGGCCCATTTACGCCGAAGCGTGGCTCTCCCACGGTTAAATTCTTCGAGGCAGTCCTCAAATCACCCCAAAAGCAGTAAACTCGAGCCGGTCATTTGGTATCAATTAACACAGCGACACTCAGGCTCAGGTCGGTCGGCGCGATGATTGCCGATAGATAACGCAGACACGCGCCACCGGCAATACACATTAACTCGCTACTAAATATTGACACGGCACACGAAATGTAGAATAACATGGTTTAATACGAGTAGTTTTTTTTTTTCTTACTAACCGAGCAAGCAAGTGAAACGCAATGAGCAAGTGAGCCACCTTTTGATAAGTAATCATTGTCGACAATGATCATTTACCAATCAAAGAGGTCGCTGATGCGTTGGCGGGCCTTTAGAAAGGTATCATTCTATACTATTTATAAAGAAGTAAATTCTATAGGAAGCGATAAAGCTTATAACTACCTAAACCGAAAACTGAAAGAGAAGCGCGATGTAATTTACGCCCAGCGCCATCTATTGGTATTGTATCGAACTAATGTACCGAAACGAAGTGAGAGCGGGTCTAAAAGTTTAGGTATACATACAGAGATAATAGTGAAATTACTAATAATGTGTAGTCATCAATCATCCTGCCCGACGTTGTAGGAAAGAAGGTAGGCAGGGCACTTGTGACTCCACTGGTGTTGCAGGTGTCCAAGGGCGGCAGCAATTACTTATCAGGTGATCCACCTGCTCGTCTGCTACTTATCACATAAAAAAGGCTTGGTGTCTATACATCAGCTACACCAGAAGGATAAAAAAGAAGGCTTCATTCAGTGTGATGTATCAAGTCCTCCGCCGCACCATACCCGTAGCAACCGGTGTACTTCCACCAATTCGGTGCAATTTACACCCGGTTTTGATATTCAAAGTGAGCGTCATTATAAAAACCAAGGATTCTTCCATTCGTGTATCCCGGCACTACCAGCGCGACCCGGTCCCAGAGGCGGCGGGATAATAGCGTAACTCGATAAAAGATTTCCCGGGGCGGTGATACCTCACGACGCGGCCATCTTAACTTTGCCCGGCTCGGCTGCTGTTGTCATAACTTGGGGCGCGAGTTCTCGAGTTTTGAGCTGCTGTTGCAGGTTTTGAAGTGGAATTGGAGGTTTGGCTTTGGCTATGTATTTCTTTTTAAGCTGCAAAATATGTGACCTACCTGCAAGAATTGGAAGCTGAAGATTGGCGAGAGGCTGCACCAGACCGAGACAAATGGCAGCAACTCGTATCGGAGGTCAAGTCTCATTTTGGGTCGTTGAGCCATTGGAGTAAGTACTGATTCTCTTCTCTTTTCTTCTTCATCAGCATTCCTTAGCCCACCACTTTGGCATATATCTCACCAAAACACCTACTACTCGGCTCGATTGTGAGTTTTCCTGGGCCATAAGTCATAACAGGGTATTTAAGCTAAAACGCTCTGACTACATGTTTCCCATCAACCCTATGTATATAAATCCTAATCTATACCTATGTATCCTATATAATCCTATCCTACCAATGCAACATGAATATACTCGTATAAGAAAATCCGAATTGGCGTCATGGACTAAGGAGTAACTGTATAAACTACCATTTTTTTGCTTGTTGCGATGGGCTCTGGTGGTTTGTCTTGGCTCTTTGCTAGTATCATCTAGCTCAGATTCAGCACATCGCTTATGACAGAGGATCATCCATCCATACTATTTATAAAGATATAAATTCGATAGACATCGACAAAATCTTATATACTTATGGAAAATGCGAAACACTAGTGCGAGGCATTCAACGCTTCGCGCCACCTATTTACGCGTACGGGACACTAGTAGGTACTTATATATAGGGGGTCATATTACATTGTGTGTAATAAAGTGTATCGTATCTCTCTATTTGATCCACAGACTTAATTGAGCTTAATTAACCGTCTTTTATGAGACGTGGGATTCCGTAGCAATCGGAATAACACAAATATGAACTCCGTGCTCGAAGGGAGTTTAACTTATACGCATCTTTGGGTGATTAAGGGTGGGTTTCCACCAAACTTGTGCGAGAGAAGCACAGAAATATATCGAGGTTTATATTTTGTCAAGCTAGGAAGAAAAAATGCACAGTTTAGGTCTGCCAGCCATTTGAACGATAGGACTGTAGTCACCTAGGTCGTTTACTAAAAATGTAAGATTAAGAATATTGTTTACTAGCGGCCGCCCGCGACTTCGTATGCGTAAAATTTGTTACCATCATAATTTTGGACAATTCACACAGTAGGTACTATCCATACTAATATTATAAATGCGAAAGTAACTCTGCCTGTCTGTTTGTCTGTCTGTTACTCTTTCACGCCAAAACTACTCAACGGATTTAAATGAAATTTGGTATACAGATAATCTAGACCCTGAGAAAGAACATAGGCTACTTTTTATTGTGAAAAGAGGGTTGTAAGGGGTTGAAAGGGGGGTAAAAAGTTACTATTCCTATTATCGTTATAAATTGTAGCCTACCCATAGCCTACCTAAATAAATTGTAAAGTTTTATTAACATCCCATCTAATGACGGGTGTAGGCTTAATCACCATACTTGCCCTTGCAAATGAAAATTGGTGATGACAGCAAATCGGAGCTATGTTCGAAAAATTCAAAACAAACATTTTTCTCGACCCGGCAGGCCCGGTACTTAAACCACAACGGGGCGTCTCCAAATCATAAATGAATTGCCTAATTATTATTAAGTTTAAATAGTCAGTGTCTGATTATTCCTCTTCGTATTTAGTATAGCCGAGGCAAGAAAGTGTAGTTATGACCTTGAGTGCGCAGAAACCAATTTTGATAGAAAATCTTCTTTTTTACAAGTGCGCAAAATAACGGTCATAGCTATACTTTCGTGCCTCCAGCTATACCAAAGTTTGGCATGATAAAAATAAGTAAGTACAAGTCACAGAAAAGTCCTATGTTCGCAAATATAAAAGAAACCAAGCATTCCCTACAGTAAAAGCGATAGAAGATCCATTATAACTTCACAAACTTCTTTCGTTTATTAGACTTTAAAACGTTTTGCCTTCACTGGAAGCTATCCCCTACAGGGGGATAAAGTCGCGACCCCACCTTTCTCAGCCCGGATCTTGCCTAATATCCGCTGTTACTCATCCCGGGTATCAGATCCGCACACCTCAACTCATTAGTATTCAGTGCGCGAGTACCGGATAAAACGACAAGACGAGTAGGTATATATCTAGGGACGTAAAACGGCTTAATTTAGAATCTTTCAAGATGTCTTGTGTGTTTGACAATGTAGATGTACACCGTTAAAGTTGAGTCGTTATAATCCCGAAGCCCTCATAATAGGTAACACGAATAAAGCCTCTTTACTCTTAACAAGTTAGAACATCAAAAAAGCAATATTAAAATCAGCTACCTACCTATTCCATGAATTATTGCTTGGTGAATATATTTTTTTTGTTTTTATCTTGCATATTTTTAAATGTGATAGGTAGGAGACGAGCAGACGGATAACCTGATGGTCAGCAATTGCCGCCGCCCATAGACACCTTCAACACCAGTAGAGTCACAAGTGCACTGCCAACCTTTTACCCTCTTTCCCCCAATTGGGCCTCCGGTTCACTCAGCCGACGAAACACAACGCAGCCGCTGCTTTTTTTTCATTGTTCTAACATTATTTAATAAATAGATTGATATACTTACATATATTGATATGTCGCAGGATATGATAAAACCAGGGATTTGATCAACTGCATTTATAAATGACCAAGGCATTAAGTTCTGTAATCTTTGCGCAATAAAGAGTATCTATATACCTTTTGCATTCCCTTTCCTTATTTTAATGATCTAACATACGAGTCCAACTCACACTTGACCGGTTTTTTAAACCATTTAATACGTCTCAGAGTTCAATCGGCAGTTTGCCGGGCATGGTAAGTGCCACGTGAGCGACCGAGCGCCGTTTCAAAGGAATATCCACCGCTAGCAAACGTTTTGTACGCCAATATCAAACGATTATTGCATTTTTGATGTTAACCCACGTGTAAAATTGTGATCAAAGTGCTACTACAACTACCTGTTTTAAGTGCTTGTTCTTTAAAAACATGTTGAAAAGAATAACACGACAAAATAATGGACTATACAATGTCTTTTGTTAATGTCTCATACTTTTAGTGTTACCTATAATTAAATACAGGTTGTATCTATGAATATATACTATGTACATCCATTCTCATATAATTTCATATCTTCTACCATCCATTCTGAAAAAAAATTTGTATTACGACTTTTGAGAATTCGTCGAAAGTTTTTTCGCCACCCCAGACCAAATGAACAAGTTACGTAACCGTAGTATTTTATGATAGGTACAGGAAGGCAAACGTCCTTATGGTAAATGATAATCACCTATGGACATCAGCTACTGTACACCAGAAGGAGTGCGGATGCGTAAGGTAAGGAAAGACTTTCCTTAAAATTATGTAATATCGGTCTAGATCAGTGGTTCTTCACATTTTCAATGTCGCTACGCCTGTGAACAAGGACTTTACACCAAGCTTCTACCTAGCGCTAACCATTGGTACCTACCAAAAAAAAATCGTCTTTGATTACTCTCACGAACTTCTCATTTCAACAGCTCCACCACAAAATTAGCAGCATTTAATCAGCAATAAAAATCTATTTCCATCCCCTACACATTCCGTACACATTTTTTATCACCCAATAATCAACCATGCTCTCTGTTAATCGCAGTGACCCTCACAAATAACAGTCCCAGCAGATAATAAGCCTCGGGGCTAATTTTCTCCCAGCGAGAATGGCCGAAAAACAGTTTTATCTCACCCATATGGCCACTAAGGAAGTAATTCAGCAAAACAAAGGATCCTAATAACAGTCCTACATTCCCGGGATAAGATATTCGCAGATCGGTCCAGGATAAGAGTGGTTCAGTCGGGCTAGTCGTACGTATGGTTGGTCTGTCGAAGTACTGATAGCCGGACGAATTCTTGAGTGAAGGGACGATTTGGAAATCGTAGCGGAGATCACCATTCGGCGGGATCGGTTCTGCGATAATTTTATTTTATTTTTTATTTAA
Organism: Cnaphalocrocis medinalis; assembly: GCA_014851415.1. Taxonomy (NCBI): domain Eukaryota; kingdom Metazoa; phylum Arthropoda; class Insecta; order Lepidoptera; family Crambidae; genus Cnaphalocrocis; species Cnaphalocrocis medinalis. Next base: position 11,386,866 of record CM026288.1, read on the forward strand.
AAACACTCAGTAAGTATTTTACGGTGCAATTACACCGAAGTCTCTACACAAGCTAAATTACAATAATAGTTTGCAATAGGTGCATAGTACAGGGGTTGCCCTAGTTTGAGACCAGGTTGATTGGTGTGATTGTCTGGAGCATTTTAATTCTTTCGATTTTTTACTACCAGTACCAGAGTACCAGATGACGATAATTAACTGGGGGCGTCAACCCAGAACACCCAGACCCAAGACCACTTCGAAAATGTAGTTTTCTATATTGTCTTGACCGGGAATCGAACCCGGGATCTTTCGCACTTCGGGCTAACACCTTAGCCACTGCGCCATCGATAAACTTTAACGAAACTAAGTAAGTTTAGAGTAAAATTTTATATAAATATAATGTGAGATAAAACATTTTTACCAAATCACGACACACTACATTTCGAATACAAATAACTGCAAGTTACAAAAGAAATTAATGAGCTATGCGCTGAGACCAATTTAACAAAATTGTCGAGTTACTAAAATTTTTGTAGGAATATCAGGTATTCTTTAGTGCATTAACAAAGTTTTTGAAAATAAATTAAAAGAAAACTATTAGAGAAGGTAAATTAATGATCCTTGTACTTAAGCACTTAATTACTTTTCACTTAGCTATGTTATAGACTATTCTAGTATCTAATCAAAGTCTACAAACAAGACAGTAGTAACTTATAAATTTATAAGGTCTTTAAGTTAGATACCTAATGACTTTGTAAGTAAGTAGCTATGTTAGTTTAAAGATTTCGATAATAGGAGTCTGCCTATAACGTCGTAATGCCCAGACAGCAGACACAATGGAAAATCAATTGTTTTATGCCTTTGAAAAGGCTTTGGGCTTTACGACGTTATAATAATATTAGTTATCATAAATTTATAAGTGTTGTGTCAGTTTGTTTCAAGTTCTCAACTATCAGTAAAGTAAAGTATCAGTCTATTTAATGTCCCACTGCAGGGCAAAGGCCTCCATAACGTACTTGTAACATGGTATCCATAGGCAGTGGCCAGTGGCGACCAGGCAATCCATATGTGTGTTTGTGTATTTCTAACTACATAGTTTTAAAAAATCTGAAGGTGCATGCTCAGATTCAAACCACGACCCACCGTGTAGAAGGCGCATTCTTATCCTCTGAGCTATCATCACTCTTACGTGACATAAAACAATGAATCAAATTCACACTCCCCACTAATGAATCAGAGTAAACTGTAGAAGCATTTGAATAAGATTTCAATTGTAAGTGATTGGGTACATAGTTATTTCATAACATGTTATGAATGGCTCTATTGTGTTTGAGTAAACGTACTGGCACCATTCATCATTGGAGAGTAGTAGTCAGTTCCCAGAGCAAAGTGAAAGAAGCAACAGTGACGATGAAATTATTTTCAGTTCTATTTATTACTTTCGTTTGGAAAAATGTGACTGTGTATAGTGTCTTTATGCCTCGTTTTGTGATTGACCAACTAGATAAATGGACTAATGATGTTGTTAATAGTGTTCAAAACATGTTTAATGTTGCGGTTGTGTCTCACCCGCATGATAAAGATAAGAAAGAAGTTGAGTTGGACTATAAAGGCCCTGAAAATAATCAGAATTTCACGATTGCTACTGAAGAAAATATTACCGAAACGTTTTCGGAAAATCCTATGGAAGAAAATGTAACAACTATGATAGAACCAGATGAAGATGAATCGCTTAAAGGCGAAGAAACTACGAGCGAACCAACTTTGAGAGATGTTTATGAATCGTCTAAAAGCGTAGAAATTGTGGCCGCACCACCACCACCTAATGATGAAACATACATAACTGATTCAGTAATGACCGAAGGAAGTACCGGAGTACCAGGAGGGGGTACATCTCTGGACGAAGCAGCAACTTCCGATGAAAAACATTTCCATGATGTTGTAGGTGCGACTGAACCCGATTTTATTCCAAACACTGATAAAATAACTGTTAATGACGGCATTTTTGCTGGCACTGGAAATAGAGCAAAGAGAGGTGATTCTATTAATAGTATAGAAAAATATTTGAAAAGTAACTATTGGAGTTTTTTTTAACATTAAATTTGTTTACTGTGTAATTATCTGCTGCACTCATAGACGTTATTTAACGTTAGGATGTGCTCACAATGTCATCTAACAAATGTTCAGCTGGCGACCCGCTAGAGCTGCGCATATCATGCACGTATGCATTAATTGCAATAATTTAACCACAATTTTTTTCTTAAGGGACAATTAAAGTTAATGAACGACTCTGAGTGCAGCAGTATTTTATCTTTTACTTATTAGATAATTTAAATTTCATTCTTAATATTGTTATCATCAAGCATATTTGACATTTTGATGCTTTTCGCTAAAGACTCGAATATTCGCCTTACCACACAAATTGCTTGACCAGATGACTACTTTATATAAGCGAGCATTGTGAGCAATGTTTCTTAAGAGTACATTATTGTTGTAAGTATAATGCATTATCCAATAAAAAATATTTAAGTACTTGTATCTTAACATTACGTAGTAACTAAAATATAAGAGTGTAAGTCACCGTAAAATAATTCGAATCATTAGTTGATCAACACGTAACTTTTGTAAACAGCAATTGTTTTAGGTAAATGATTCACGCCAAATAACGCCTTAACACTTGACCCTTAGTCACAAGGAAACTATCAGAACCATTTAAGTGAAGTTAAGGTACCAAGTGTAAAGGCTTAGCATAAATTTTCTTTTCATTTTTTTTGTTTTATATACCTTTTTACTGTTTGTACCAAAACAATACAAAATTTATTTAATAAAAAAAATAGTAATAAAGCTATTTTAATTTATTTGTTTTGACTTTTATTTTTATTATTGTTTTTGAGTGCCATGATGTTTAGTACTTAAATAAATGTTACATGTTTTGGACACCTGGGCAGTCTATATTTTTTCTAGGTTGAATAAAAATATAACACAGCCAGATAGGAAAACTTCTTCTGAGTTTAAGTCTGTTCACAACGTCACAATGGCCTTTACTTAAAGCATGTTTACAATGTTTGAATTCCTCCATCCAATGCCTTAGGGCATGACAAGGCGCCCACGCGCGCGTCCGAAACGATCATTAGAATCTTTGCACATGATGTTTATAAACGCGCTTAGATCCTGGCAGGATCGCCAAACAATAGGATATTTTATTGTCGTTGAAATATCGATCTCCGATACCTAAACTCGATTACTATATAAGTGTACGATAATTAAAGAAACATTTTTAAAATGTTTGAGTACAAGAAAGTAATTGAGGAACAAACTTTTGATATGTCTGGCTCTTTCTTAAACATAATTTTGCACGGCGCTTGTAGGAAGCACTAGCCTAGTGACGTCATTAATAGCGTATCGCTCTCCTTTTCTGATTGGGAAGTTGCAACTCTTTATTTTTGGAACTAATGATTATAGATAAAAAAGAAAAAGGGAGCTGTGATTCATACATAGTCTTTAATTACGAGCTAATACACTTATTAACTCCCGCCGCGACATAAAAACGACAGGCTGTTATAAGTTTGACGTGTCTGTCTGTACTGTCTGTCTGTCTCCGGCACCATAGCTCCCTAACGAATGAACCGATTTCGGTTTTGTTTGTTTTCGTTTGAAAGTTATAATAGTCGGGAGTATTCTTAGCTAGATTACCCGCCACTAACTTAAGATGGCCGCCCCATCACAAAATGATAAATTTCATATTTTCACTTCAGTGCGTGTGGAAGTGTTTAAGGAGAGATGCCCGTTTTTAGGAAGACATGTTATATCTAAAAATAAAATAAAATAAAACTTCACAATATGTCGTTTTGTGAAGAAAGTTTGTAACAAGTGTTTCTTTTGATTTTTCATTTGACTGTGTTCTCATTTAAGTTCTCATTTAACATCATGTGAACCGCAGGCTCGTCTGCCATTTATCTTATAACTGAAAATGGTGTTTCATTTTGTTCTTGCTTTGATGTCCAGCGTTTCCGCAATACACCACGTAAGTTGTGCATTTAAAGACTGTCCATAAATTTTAAGGAGTCATCTTCAGCTATATGAGCGTTTTCTTCGTAAAAGCACGTGTTCCACTCAAACGTGCGGTTATAAACTACAGTGTGCACAGACCTTACTTTGCAAACATTTCAAATATTTGTGTGCCCAACTCTTTGGGCGTTTGGTCCGTTCTGCCTTGAAACTTGTTGCGGGATATTTAGATTTAGTTGGAGAAATCTGACTTTAAAAGATTGACATAGTTATTTTTTGTCCTTCTGGATCTCATTGTAGATTACAGGTCAGTTGATAAGCTTCGAATCTAAACCGCACAGACCTCCCTCCCTCCCTAGATCAGCGGTCCACCTTACCAAATGCTAGATTTAAATCATTGGTTTAAGCTTACCACAGGCCACAAGGCTGCTTAGGAAATAAACAGAAACGATTCGCTAAGGCAGCAATGACTTGGAAACCTTAAAAGGCCGGCAATACATCAGCGGTTTCTCCGATCTCGCAGATGTTTATGAGCGGCGTTGATTACTTACCAGCAGATGACCCGCTTGCTCGTTGGCCGCCTCTAGCATAATAAAGAAGATGATGACTAAACCTACTACTATTATAAAGGCGAAAGTTTGTAAGAATGGATGTATGGACGTTTGTTACTCTTTCACGTAAAAACTACTGAATGGATTTGAATGAAACTTTACCACAATATAGCTTATACATCAGAATAACACATAGGCTACAATTTTTGAGGTTTCTAATGTGAGGTCGTAAAACCTAAAGTCCACGCGAACGAAGTCGCGGGCAAAAGCTATGTTATAATAAGGATAATCACTCCATCTTCCTAAGCTTACCTAAACCTAAACTTTGTATTTGTACCTTTCATATTCCCAATAAAATTGAAGACTTGCCATCAAACGGATCCGTAACTTCGACAGCGCTGCAGCCTCGCAAGATAGGCTTGCAGTCCCATTGCAGTACTTTCTCGCATAAAACCCGGAATTAACATACAAAGCGCTCCTAAAAATTGGAAAGCGATCCAACCTCGTCACGTCTCCCCGCGACTCAAACGCGTTTTATTTCCCGGAAAATTGGCAAGTCATAATAATACGCTGAGTCATAAATAAGGATCGACATTGGGGCTCTCAAGGATTTCTTTTTACGCTACATTTCACTCTTGGTGTTTTCGGGTGTGCGGGGGAGCAGGCGGTGGCGGTTGGGAGCTGTGGCTTCAAGAGCTGGCTGTCTTTGCAAAGGCTAAAAATTCACACAACTTCTCATACATTGACCTGACTCCGTACTAAGTAGCTTAAGCACTTGTGTTACAGTACAAATACACAATATCAGTTTTAGACCCAGACACTGAACAAACACAAGTGATCACACGAATGTTTGTCCTGTGGGGAGGGATGTGGAGTTGGGGAGGGATGTGAAGTAAGGTTCTTCAACCCGTCCTCATGTCTCCTCCCCTCTCTGGTGACGAGGGAGCGTCGCTGGGGTTTAGTCAGTATGCCTCCGGTCCCACCCGGAGAACAGCCCAACATAACCCGCCTGCCCCCCGCAGGAGGGTATGCATAAGGAGTCGCAAGACCACGTTGGCCCACTTCAGGTCAGCGGCATTCCCCAGCGTCAACAAAAAAAAGGTGGGGATCTAACCGACGACATTTGGCGTCTGAGGCAGGGTCACTACCAAATGCGTCATCCGGCCAGTCATCACACGGCTCATGACGATCATGAACTTAGGAGACGAGCTCTAGAAGGAGCGGAGAACACAATAGGTCAATTAATTATGGTCCACTGGTCTCAACTATGGGGTCCACTCGGAAGCAAATGGGCCTCAGACCTACACTAATAAAATTAAAATGTCTTTACACATATGTGTAAAATTTAGGATACGGTCTTGGCATACGTAGCCTGCTGTTAATTGGGTTCTTTTCATTAGTCTTCATTACTCCCCACGCACATTAAAAATTAATTCCTTGGATGTGAGTGGCACAGGACCTATTTGTACCTATGATGACTGATGGCCTTAAATCGTGAAACCAGCTGCCTTCTGCGGTGTTCCCATTAATACGACCTAGGGACATTCAAAACAAGCGCTACAAGCCTCGGACGTTGTAGTGGTCAATTCGTTTAATAGTTCTCGTAGAAACTAAAGATACGAAACGAGCCTATACCTTCCTTATAGGCCGGCAACGCATCCGCACTCCTTCTTGTGTAGCTGATGTCCATGGGCGGCGATGATTACTTACTATCAGGTGACCCACTTGTTCGTTTGCCTTCCTATAATATAAAAAAAAACGTTGACTCACAGTATACAATTGGGGCTTGAATAATACCAGTGCCATGACCCAAAGGTACACTTACCTCTTTACCTTAGGTACTAAAGGTACTTATTACTTAGGTGTACTTACCTTACAAGCTAAGACTTTAGCTGAGTGAGCTACATTACTAAAAAATTTGCTATATAACAAAAAAAGAGATTTTGCCAATATTCAAACGCAAAATCTAATCAAGTGAACACCGCTCCCTCGCCACCACCATGCCACCATCCAAGAAGACATTTGGTCCTGCTTATTGGTAACATATTTTATAACCCGTATACTGTGTCGCATTGTCAAGTATCAGGCCTGTCTCGCGACTTTGTTGCGAGAATTTATTGTTAACGAACAACTTTTTGTTTGAAAGAAACTCCGGAATAAATCTGGAGGAAAATAAGCTAATGCTTGGAGAAATGATCAGGCAAATTGATCTTGCCCGGGCAAGATAACTTTGTTTAGTATTGACAGCCGGAAAATGTGGGCCGTACGTGTTTTTTCTCCGTGAATATGCGATGTATGTTTTGTACGTATACGATGCTCATGATATGTTTGTGTTGTGGATAGGAAACAGACAGACGCTGCTAGTAGGAATACGTAACAAATGAGTGAACATAAATTATAGTGCGATTAGGTAATAGCTACCAGTATATGTAAAACTAGTGGCCCGCCCTCACTTCGCTTCGGGACCGTAATTCAGAAATGAGCCAATAGATGGCGCTGTGTCCAATTACATCGCGCAAGCGTTTCGTGTTTTCGGTTTACCTATAAGCCTTGTCGTTGTCTATAGAAGTTATCTCTTTATAAATATTATAGATTATAGATAAGCGGCTGAGAGCGAGTCGGATCAGCCCCTGAAGGGTTCCGTAGCAGCAAGTAACATGAATCATACGCCAAAGGTCGTGGGTTCAGTCCCCCCACCCTAGAGAAACATTCATGTGATGAACATTTATGTTTGTTCAGTTTCCGAGTGTTACATAATGTATTTGTGTTTCCTCTATTGTCTGATAATGTGACACAAGTGCTTTAAGCTACGTACAGTCGAGGTCAATGCATGAGATGTTGTGTTAATTTATTTTTATTTTTGATGTA